>JBCNJP010000023.1:11885389-11989133 GCA_039602395.1 Deinandra increscens subsp. villosa
CCATGGTGAGATTTTTTGGGCCTTAAAACAAGCTTTCTACTCACTATGAGCTTGAGTATTATTCTTGAATAACAATAGAGAGTCTTACATGTGACCTACTTCTAGAACATGACATTTGTATACGTTACAAGACTACACTTACGAAACAAGCCAATATGACAAAGGCAAACCATAGGATAAAGCTTTTCTCTTTTGAACCTTCAATTTGTTCTCATATACATTTCCATGCCCAATTACCCAAATTTCCTTTAGTTTACCCGTGTTGAGCCTCATTTCCATTTCATTTGATCACCATAATAAATCCAATAGCCTTAGCCCATTTTTCTTTTTACCTTTGTTTTCGGGTAGCTATCTGTTTGGTATGTTAGTAGAATAATCCCGGCAAAAAGAAAAGAAAAGATACGATATGCTGATGTAAAAAAAATATATAATGCATTGTGTAGTTATTAGAAGAGAATCTATGTGTTTAAAGATTCTTCTTCATAAGTTGAGAATAAAAGAAGAAAATCTATGTGTTTAAAGATTTTCTTTCGTTTGAATTAGTTAGTTGATTCTATAACCATCACATCTTGTGCACCAAGTTTTTACCCTTGTGAATCCAATTCCATTCCCTACACCAACTACAACCTTAGCCCTAAAGTCCTCTTGATTTGCAAGTTAGTTAGAATGTTAGTTGAATTACGATCGATTGTCAAGCCTATGGTAAGGAAAGTCCATGGTGATGCAAATTGAGAGCACTATAAAGTCTAGTACATTATTTACTAGTTATCCACATATAAAGCTTGAGTGGAGTGTACATTGTGAGTTAGACTGGTTGATTGTTAAGGAATAGTCCTAAGGAAAGAAGTCCAGGTGTTTGTTGTCCACGCTTTTCATTGTTGAAACTTATTTTGTTTGGTCTATTCTAAGAATGTTAACCCATGTGACTAACTATTCCTTTGTGTATTTAATCGTTTAGAGTTGTAACCACCATCCATCACTTCATTTTAAAAAGCTTTGTTAGGGAAGGTAATGCTGTAGTTAGAGGTTTGCTGAGGGACGAGCAAAGTCTAAGTGGGGGGATGTTTGATGTGCTTTAAATTACACATCTTTTTAGTAGTTAAACACCCACGAATATTGATGGTTTATGTATTATTTTGGTCTATTTTACCCTTTGTTTGGTATGAAATGTCATAAACACGTAAATAGAGCGGGGCCAAAGTGACATTTGAAGATTTTACAAGGATTTGAAGAGAAATTGCTCAAGATTCGGAGGATTTGCTGGTTACTCTAGACGGTTTATTGAGAATTTTTCAAATATAGCCCAACTGTTAACAACTTTGACCTAGAAGAATAAGAATTTTGATTGGGGAGATAAACAAGAATCGGTTTTCAAATACTGGAGCAGAAGTTGTGTAGTGCACCCATTATATCCCTACTTGAAGAGTCAGATGGATTCGTGGTGTATTATGACATGTGTCATCAAGGACTTGGGTGTGTATTGATGCAACACACCAAGGTCATCGCTTACGCATCACGATAGTTAAATGTGCATGAGAAGAACTACACCACCCATGATTTGGAGTTGGAAGCCGTAGTTATTGCACTCAAGATATGGAGGCACTACTTTCACTGACCACAAGAATCTGAATTATATATTCGAGCAGAAGGAGCTCAACATGAGACAACGCAAATGAGTCTTACTAAAAGATTACGACTACAAAATCCGATACCATTCTGGAAAGGCAAGCGTAGTGGCAGATGCCTTGAGCAAGAAGGAGAGAACCAAGACGCAAAGAGTGTGAGCCCTGGGGTGTCACACCCCAACCGATGGCGGAATATGTCGGGGCGCAATGATTGTCCAGACGCACATGACAACTAAATTAAGTTGTAATACTTAAAATGCCATTTTTCATTGATCAATTAAAGATATTGTATGATAAAGTTAAACATGCAAAATGCATATGAAACTGATTTAAAGTCTATAATCTAGGTCCAGTAATCCTAGCGTGATCACAACATAGCTCAAGTATGGGTTCCCGTAACATGTATAAGATAAAGTGTCAACTACAATATTAGTTGGTGAGTAAACACAAGTTTAAATAATATACATATAATTTCAATAACAACGATATATGTGTAACGAGATATTTTCATATATATAGTCAAACAAGTAATGAGTTAAAGGCAATGAGTGAGCGCATTAAACCCTAGACAACTAGGCTTCCAATCACTTGACTCCTGAGGGCATGCCAAGTGACTGTTAAACCAATAGATCTATTACTGTAACCTCGGCTCGATGTGTTAATGAGTACGCTTCGAGTTCGAGATATAGAGTTAGAGCAAAACCAATCACAATAATAAACACATATTTAACATACATAGAACGTATCCATTTAACATACAATCTCGTTTTCAGTTCACAGAAACGATTTGAAATAAAGATACATGTTACATCCCAAAATGTTTAAAAGATAATGCATGTATGATTTCTCACAACTCGGATTATCATTCGAATGAATCACCATTAGAAATGATAATACGAATTGAATATTGAGCCATATCCCATTTTAAAAGAAAGGGCGATTTAGTGAATACTCACCTGATAAGTAGATCGGAAACGAGAGATAGAACCAATCGCGAGAGATAATAATCTGGAGATTATCCTAATGAAAAAAACATGCTAAATGAATATAGGGAATCATAATGATTATAGTTCTAAGGACACGAGGAACTTAAGGAGTGTTAGGTCTTATTTGATTAAAAGACCATTTTACCCTTTATCAGGAAATTAGGGTTTAATGTTAATATGAACACGCGTATTTCTATAAGTAAATGCTCACACCGGGATTGTCCTGTGAGGTATGCTAGGTCCCAGTTGGGATTTATGCAACACCCCCGCTTTTCCAGGAACCTTAGAGTACAGACGCCTATCCTTCCGGTCCGCACGAACTTTTAAGTATCCGATTAACTCGGTATTTTTAATACTTTATTATTTATCACTTTTGGACTCATATATACTTATTATATACTAGGTTAGTAACCCGTGTATTACACGGGTTGAATAAATATTCATAATATGAGATAACTTTAAAAAAATGATATGAGATTTAAAAATTAAGAATGATATAACTGTGAGATTTTATCCAATAGTTATTTTATAGTAGTTAAGTAAAAAGTACCCTTTTTATAAAATATAGTAAATTAGAGTATTTTGTATATCGTAGTTAGAAAATAAATTGCTTAATGGTTTACTTTAAAATGTGTTGAGAATTACAATAATAAAAGTTATTATTATTATACTTGAATTTTCAGAGAATGTTAAATGATAATTAAAACATGTTGAATATAATACTTGAACTAATAAAAGTTATATTTCAGAATATAAAAGGGTGTTTGATATTTTAATATTTTAATTAAATAAATCAACCATCCTAATATATAATATTTTTAATTAATAAATAATAGTAACTATTATTATAAATTAAAAAATTGAGTGTTACATCTCTTAATAATAAAAAAATTCAAATAACTTATAATTTGGTAAGTTAGTTAATAAATAATTTGCCGTTCCAAAAAAAAGTTAATAAATAATTTATGTAAATATATACTTAATGAATATTAATAACTATTTATAATTAATTTTAATTAAATGTAATGTTGACTTTTAGATTTAGAACGTTGAAATATTAAATTTGAAAATTTTGAATTCTTAAATGAGGAAAATTTAAAATTAAGTGTGGTGTTGACAAGTGGACAAGCTTAGGTGGAGGCCCTAGAAAAATGACATGTGGCACCCAACTTATTGCTTTATTAGAATGAAAGATATAAGCATGATTTAAGACAAAAAATCAAGTCATAATACCTTCTGGTTTGTTTAATATTAAATAATCATATCCAAAACCCTAATTTTAAAATATTTATCAAATAAATAGCAAAATATTTTATTAAATGAAATAAATTAGGGCTTTTACTTAAGATATAATTTTATAGTATATCTTAAAAGATTAGCTATAATTTTAACCTGTTTGTTCAATTTTAGCAAAGTAACATCGTGAAAACCCTAATTTTAACGTATTTATTAAATAAATATAAAAAAAACTTATAAAATTATATAAACTTATGGTTTTATTTATTATATTATATTATAATATTCCTCAAAATATCAAACCTTAATTCAACACCGTTTACTCAATTTGGGTAGAACAACGTTACGGAAACCCTAAGTTTGACCGATTTTTAGATAAAATACCAAACATTCTTAAAACTTGAAATTAACTTAGGACTTTCTTAAAAAAAATTATATGAAAATTACCTACAAAAATTCAGAACCTAATTCCAACCCGATCACTCAATTTCATCAAAACAACCTCAAGAACCCTAGTTTTTATACATTTATAGAAAACATACTTAGAGACAATATTATCAAAAAATGAAAGAGTTTATTGTTATCATACCTAGTGATGATTGAGTGCTGGATTTGAGCCTCCAACTCCACATCGTTTGGTCGAATTTCGTAGAAGAAGGTCTGGTTCGTTTTTAGGGTTTTTATGGTGGAATTCAAGTAAATTGGTGAGGATGATGGACTGTTAGATCCAGTATTTATACTCCTCTGGTTCGTACAAGACCCATCCAAGTGTCCATCGTGATTAGTCGGCCAGAAACGACGCGTGGACGATGAATTTTGAGCAACAAGTTAAGAGACGTGGCCAAAAAACGACCTAAAGGAAGAATTTGGTCGCTGAGCGGCTCGCGTATCGCGAACCAAGCTTTGCGTACCGCGAGCCAACTATGGCAGTTTGGCAGAAATGGTCTCTCAACTTTTATTTTACAGTTTTAACCCCTGAAATTCTATTTTGTGCGATTTTAACCCCTAAACTTTGAGAAACGTAAAATTTTATGCCCAAAAATAGTTTAGAATGATTTCTCACGGTTTCCTAAGTCTCGAGACATGCGTAACGAGGTATATAAGTACGTATTTAATATATACTTATCCTCTTTTTGTTCGTCCGTCCTCGTTTTAACTCGTTAGCCTCTAATATTTTATGAGCAACTTATAATAACCTTATAAAACATTATGGAACATAAAAATATGACTTTTGAAATTTACATGACTCTCGGTTAATACGAGATTTGCACGAAAAATGATAAATTCATTTATTTACGTTTTAATTAACAAAACTGATCTAAAATTTACCAATTGTTTTTAATATTATAAAATAATTATAGGATATTCCAAAGTAAATATTTTGAGATAAAAACCCCGAGATTCTCGATAAACGATAAATCGAGTACCAAAATCGCGTTAAAATCAAAAATCGTTTTTTTTTTTGTTTTAAGCAAATCGTTTAACCTAAAACTTTGCAAATTTATTTTTTGTCTTCAAAAAGGATTATGGAATATCCCGAACATGATTTAATTGTATAATTTAGTAAATTTCTTCCGATAATCGTTAAATCAAAACTCGATTTGTGTGACAAGTTCAAATTTTGGTCGGGTTTTGTAAATGGGTCGGACACGGATGTTACATGGAGATGACCGTCCAGAAAAACCTTATAACCCACATTCTCCACGCTCAACTGGAAGCACTCAAGGAACCTAATCTGAAAGACGAATCTTTGCGGGGTATGGACAAACAATTTGAGGTTAAATCCAATGACATAAGCTACTTTATGAATCGGATTTAGGTACCGAGCGTTGGGAATCTAAGAGATCTGGTAATGGATGAAGCGAACAAGTCCAGGTACTCAATTGAACCAGACTCAGAAAAGGTGTACCAAGATTTCAAAGAACACTATTGTTGGCCAACATGAAAGCTGACATTTCCACCTATGTTAGCAAGTGTCTAACATGTTTAAAAGTCACGACGGAATACCAGAAAACGTCCGGATTACTACATCAGCCTGAGATCGCACAGTGGAAGTGGTAACAGATCCTATGGACTTTATAACAAAATTGCCCAAGATGTCTAGTGGATGTGACACCATTTGGGTAATTGTCGATCGGTTGATTAAGTCGCCGCACTTCTTGCCAATACAAGATGGAGAAGTTGACCAAAATCTATCTCAAGGAGGTTTTTTCGAGGCATGGAGTACCGCTCTCCATGATCCCTGACCGTGACAACCATTCACTTCCTGATTCTGGCAATCTTTGTAAAAGGCATGGGTACACGCCTGGATATGAGTATAGCTTATCATCCGCAGATGGATGGTCGGAGCGAGAGGACCATTCAGACTCTCAAGGATATTCTCACAGCTTTCTGTTGGGATGTTCACCTACCATTGGCCGAATTTTCCTACAATAGCAGCTATCACACGTGTATAAAGGCTGCACCATTTGAGGCACTTTATGGAAGGAAGTGTTGGTCACCGATTTGCTAGACAGAGGTTGGGAATAGCCAATTCACTGGTCCTGAAATTATCCATGAAACCAAAGAAAAGATTTTCCAAGTACATAGTAGGCTGAAAGCAGTGCGTGATCATCAGAAGAGTTATACTTACGTGAGACGAAAACTATTAGAGTTTCAGTTGGGAGAAAAGGTCATGCTTAAGGTTTATCCTAAAAAGGGTTATCCGTTTCGGAAAGAGGGATAAGATGAAACCGAAGTACATAGGACATTTTGAGATCCTGGCTAGGATTTGTTCTGTACCTTATCGACTTCAGTTACCAAAAAAATAGCCGATTCTACACCGAAATGATCAGACAAACATCCCAGTTAATAAAATTCCCACAAACATTCATTCATACCCTTCATATCTCGTTTCCCACCCTTCAAGACCCATATTCAAAATTTTAAAAGCCAAAAGGGAGAGTGAACCATGCTTTTTTCTAGATGTCACCATTGTCTAACTTAATTAGAGTAAGGACATAATGCATCACCATCCACCTTTCATTCGTGCACATATTCATCATGCATAGCCAACAACCCTAGTATGTTAACAAGAAGGAAGGGGTTAACCAAAACTTGGTAACAAACAAGGCTACAACCATAAAGCATCTATGAGGGTCTTCTCTTTTGCACCCCCCCCCCCCCCCACCACCACCACCAAAATTTGACCGATTCTTCTTTATAAAGAATATCAAATTTGAGATGAAAGAAACACAAGCATTTCATGTTCCTCCTTCTCTGTTCAACAAAGTAGCCTAATGCCCACCCTTTTCTTCCAAAAATCACTACCACTCTTCAAAAATCAGTCCCTAGCTCACGATTCCTAACACCTCAACATTTCCCACCTCTCAAATCCAAGCGTGAACTTGGTTCATGGCTACAAAATCTCACTTGAACGCCTTTCTAAAACTCTCACAAATCCATCACTCATTCACTGTTTAAGGAATCATAGCCCTCACTCCCTCTCCTTTTTTTCCGAACCAAAGCATCACAAACACCCGTCACTTCATTCCAAATTCTGGTTCAACATCACAGCTCCACCTCACTTGATTTTTCAAGCATTTTGAGCTCAAAAAACGTACTTTCATCCCCTCGTATGCTTGGTATCGCTTCGGTCCCTTTTCCTTACATTTTTGCACATAAAATCATGAGAAACCCTCAATTTTGTCCTAGTTGGCTCAGATCATAGCAGCAACATGAAAATATTTTCGGCCTATATTTCAGCCCCCGCACACTCGATTTCTAGGTATATAACTCATATTTTGACCCCTCTTCATTTCAGTTTCAAAACAATAGCGAAACCTCACGTTCAGAGTCGTTTCGACACCGAAAACTCACTTTTCATTTTGTATAGCACTGTTCGCATAAAAGCTCTTAGCATTCATTTCAAGTATCCCATAAGTCATTTGGCAAGTTCTCTAAGCGTTGGTTGAGTTCCTTGGTTCCTTCTATCAATCTTGTCGCTCGTTTACGTGGAAAAACCCGCTTTCTCTTCGTACTTTTATCACTAAGTTAACTTGAATAATTTATGTTGCATATTAATTGTTTGATGAATCATTCACACTACACATGCATGTGGATGTAAAAACATAAAATTTTGTTGCATAAAAAAAACTCGGTTTTAAGAAAAGTTGACGAAAAATGTAAACGATGGTTCAAATGGTTTAAGTTTGTGATATGTTGTTATAATATGTGTTTAGATGTTAAAAATGGTATTTTAATATGTTAGTGAAACATATAAAATGTGAAAAGTCGGTTAAACGATCCGAAACAGAGAATTTGACTTTTGTTGGGTTACTTGAAGTTCATGCCATATTATGATGTTTTGTTTTATTTGGAAACTTGTTAAAATAGTACGTTATGATAATTGCTGCAACCTGAAAAAACATATACGGATCGATTCTATGGATGAGACGGAAGTTTTGTCATATATTGTCTTGAAAGGTTACATAAACCGAAGGAGTATACAAACGATTAAGCTTCGGGGGAGGTCGGACAGAACCTCCCCTCTCAACACATTGATCGGAAAGACACTGGATAGAAAACTTACAAAGAAATACAAAGATGAAACTATTTATACTATTCATTCTGTCCGAATTGGGTAACCTCCGAACTCTGTCCGAGCTTCCTCCGAACTTGGAGTTCGGACCACCTTCGGACACCGCCGAACACATAGTTCGGCTGGAGTTCGGACCACAGTTTATGTCTCCGTCAACTCAGTCTGTTTGACAATTCGAACAGTAACGGCCACACAAGGTTCATGCATCAACAAATTCCCCCTTGGACGTTACTGTCGAATCCAGACATTGATCTTCTAGCAATCTTCAGTCAGCTTGCTGCAGACACCTCTATCTTTAGCAAACTCCCCTTGACCGAATCATCAGGTATGCAGGAAACAACTTGCAATCTTGTACAATCACAACAATCAACAACTTCCCCCTTTCTTCAAGCACATCCACTGTGAGAACTTATCAATCACATAGAAAGATACTTCAAACCACCAGATATGACATCAAGATGCAGGATCACTTCATTTAATCGTCATGAATAAAAAACAAAATCCACAAACATCACTGCATTTGACAGAAATCTTCAATCTTCACCGAATTGTAATACATTCTGATCTTTATGAAAACAGACACAATCAACAGCTTCAATCATAGAAATTCCCCCTCAGCATGAAATCCATCCCAATATATTACTCTGGTAACGTATATCTCGTTGCAGACTGGAATCTAACCAAGTCTTCACAACTCAAGAAAGTATCAGGCATATGACAGAGAGTTCCAAACCATAACCGAAAACTTTGACATATCAATTCGCACGAACAACCGAAGAACACACCTTTCCATGAAGATCAAAAATCACCATCAACCCTGAACTGATTGCTTTTGAATATTCACTTTTTCAATTATGAAACTTTGACAGTTTTAGGGTCTCCAAATTTCCCCCTAAATAAGTGACATATTCAAATCTTCAATATTCTTCAGTTTGTGTAGACAAAACAACTCTGATAAACGCCATCACAAAGATTTAATTTCTCAGAATTCAAACAATCGCCTCAAAGTAATCATATCCATGTCTCCGAATCTCTGTCCATCATCAGAAACACCCGTTCATGAATCTCTGTCCATCATCAAGAACAATGACTACCCACAAACTCATTTCTTAATATTCGATCACTAACTCGTAACAAATATCGTGATCTGGATTTTCTTTAAACATAACACCCCACAGCTACCGAATCAAGGGTAAACCCGATAACTGATCCGCTTCTTTGAAATTCCCACCTAACGGGGGTTCGGGGGCAGCGCCCCTGAGAAGCGGGGTCCAAGGGGCGGCAGCCCCTGGCGGGGTCCAAGGGGCAGAGCCTCTGGCTGGGACTGTGCGAACCTTGTTCGATCTACCTCCGAACCCGATCCTCCGAACCCTCTCCGAAACTGACCTTTGGACCTAGTCCGAACCTGATCTTCGGAACCTCTTCCGAACCTGACCTTCGGACGTCCGAACCTGGAGTTCAGAGCGGTTATTTTTCAGATCTGTTCTTCGGCCGAACCTTGTCCGAACTCGAACTGGAAATTTTTGAACTCGAACCAGACTCAGAATTTGATCGAATTTTGATATCCAGATACTTCTGTTAGGTAAAAACATGACTTAGGAAGACTAGATTGATTAAAAACCAAACTGAAACACTTCCAATCACCCCTAACCAAAGGTTTAACGTCTCGAAATGAAGAAAAATAATAGATTTCGACCATAGAAAGAGCCAAAAGCTCTGATACCACTTGAAAAAGCATATACGGATCGATTCTATGGATGAGACGGAAGTTTTGTCATATATTGTGTTGAAAGGTTACATAAACCGAAGGAGTATACAAACGATTAAGCTCCGGGGGAGGTCGGACAGAACCTCCCCTCTCAACACATTGATCGGAAAGACACTGGACATAAACTTACAAAGAAATACAAAGATGAAACTATTTATACTATTCATTCTGTCCGAACTGGGTAACCTCCGAACTCTGTCTGAGCTTCCTCCGAACTTGGAGTTCGGACCACCTTCGGACACCGCCGAACACATAGTTCGGCTGGAGTTCGGACCACAGTTTATGTCTCCGTCAACTCAGTCTATTTGACAATTCGAACAGTAACGACCACACAAGTTTTCATGCATCAACACAACCTATATAAACGGTTTTGTTATAAAATCAATATTACAAAGTATATAAGTTTTAGTTGATGTTATTGAGTTTGGGACGGTTAAAAAAGATAGAAAACTAGAAATTATTATTTTGATGTCAAAATGGTTTACTTTGATAAATTTGAAATTATATAAGTTATTCGGGACGTTTAAACGAAAAATGGTATTTTTAACGTGTATATATACATACATAAGGTTTTATATTTATATAAACTAAACACTTTATAAGAATTTACCTAAACTAATTTTGGGTAAATAAAATGTGTTTTGGACTTAAATTAGGGTTTTGGGATAAAAATTTAAGGTTGGGCTTTAAATGGATTTTGGACAAAAAAAAAGTATTGGGCCTTTAGAAACATGGTTTGGACTTAAAGATACACAATTGAGCCTTATGGTGGTTATTGGGCCAAACGGACCGAAGCTGGCCCATAACGAGCACAAAACGGTGTTAAACGATGTTTTCACAACATGTTGGGTTAACTAATGTCAACCGACACAAAACGATATTCGGCTCCTAAAACCCACGTCAAACATGAAAATTATATTTTTAGAGTTATAATATTCAAATGTGTAATTTTTGGATATTTGACTAACTCTTGAAAAAATATACATATAAATATATTAAATATATTTATTTTATTACACGACATAAAACGAGCCAAGTCGGGTCAAAGTGTCGTGTCACCTGAGGCTGAGACCCGAAAATCAACATAGGATTCCAAATAATAAATCGTTTTTTAATGAATTATACTATATATTTTTGTGTATTTAAATAAATTTATATTTTGGTTTACATATACAAATCACCACGTGTCGTCACCGAACATTTTACAACCACATGCAACCCGAGTAGTGTTGGGTGAAAAGTTACATCGCCCACTCATATTCACATATTGAGACAGTAGGCGTCTAAAACTGTTTTAGGGCATGCTAGGTCTACACGACACCTTACCATTTCCATATCGGACTCACAGCTATCAGTTGAGTTTCATGGCCCCCTTTTCATTGTTTACGTAGGGGGAGAATTATATGCATTTCAGTTGCATTTATATTGGGACACTATGTACTTAAATGATACGTACCGATTACCTGAGACAGTTTACATATTACATTAAGTCCATTCATAACTGGACCGTTAATCGTCGTTATAGCGAGGTGGTGATGGATATTACTATTAGGTTTGACAAATCCTACCCGAGTTAGTCGCGCTAACTTTGGTTGTAGGCTAAACCGTGTATATTATTGGCCTAATTTACATGCTCATGTCAGTGATAACATGTTGCACATGGGCATTCATTTTGTCGAGCATCTTAACAGTGACTCACAGTAGTGGTTATTGTGTAGGCCAACACATATCGTATAAAGTAATTGTTTTTGTCCATTACAAATTGTTTACATTTATATTACAAACATGTGAACTTACCAACATTATTGTTGACCGTTTAAGATATATTTCTTAGTTAAATAAACAGTTGCATACACTGTCATGCATTCAGGAGTCACCATGCTAGGGGTGCATATTTTGGGACATTCATCTTTAGGTTATGTCATTTCCCAGAAAAATATTTTCATTCCACTTTACTTCCACAGTTGTTAAGACTATTTAAATGTAACCGTATTGTAGAACTTCTATTTAAGTACATCTTTCAAAACTCATATAGAGTTATTCAATGTAACTTGTGTTTTAATGATCCACGAAGTCATGACCATACGGGAAACTGCCATGGTTGGGGGTGTGACGTCATATCTCCCCTTTTCACCAAAACTAGATTTACAATGCAAGTTTTATAATGCACTTCTCATAAAATTCCCGCATCTACCAACTTTTTACTTCGAATCTAACAACCTCATTTCTCTCAGCATTTTTGACGCCCACTCCCAGACTTGGCTCTAGGAGGGGTCACGCATCGGATTTACTCATGAACACAAGGTATCAACAGAGATAACTAAGCAGCGAAAATTTTAAACTTTTATTTATAAGCCAAGTACTACAAGTAAGTGAGATAATTACATAAGGAAATACTAACTGTCACTACGTTTATTACTATATCAATGCTAGCTCGCCAAAACGCTTTCCCTGATAGCTTGCCCGTCTAATCCCCTATCACAAGGGCTTTCTCGTTCCTACCTGAAGGCTCACCTTGACCTGACATACATACATTTTTGGAAAGGTCAACTTACGCTGGTGAGTTCTATATTTTAAAAACTTTACCTCGGTGTGAGGTTTAAACCTTTAGACCTGCAAGATCCCTTTTTCACAAAAATTTATCAAGTATAACATAAATCACATACAACACATAAGATTCCTTAACAGGAAGTACCCTCTATAAAACCATTTACCCCATTATCCCCTCTAATTCCTCCTATAACCCCACCATTTATTATCAGTCTAAACCCTGCTAATATACGCAGAGAAACCATCTTTGCTGACTGCCGAGTTTACCCTTCTTGGTTATTCCCTATAACGGACAGTCGCCCCGTTTTTTCCTATTTGCTAACAACCGAGTGTACCCTTCTAGGGCATTCCCTATAACGGACAGTAGCTTTCTCCCCCTTCCTATCTCTTTTTCTAACTACCGAGTTTACCCTTCTAGGGCATTCTCTATAAGGGACACTAGTTTTCTCCCCCTTTCTATTTGTAGTGCCCCTAACACCATTGAGTAACACTACCTCCTAACTCCCCTTGTACTATTACCCGCCCCTAGTTAAATACCCAAGTGACCTAGGGTTACTAGTAAACATCAATAAGGCATTCATATACTGCAACAAGTGGACATCTCTCAATTTACCATTGGTGTATGTATACAAGATGTACCAACGGCGTATCCTCCAAACTTCTGATATACCGGGTAACTATTACTATTATGTATATATATATAGAAAGTACCAGCGACGTATCTACCACATAATAATAAAGCAAATGCATCACCTATTCTCATATAATCAATACATATTCACTATAAAATTACTAATAATTCCTTTATCACTTGACTACTTAAGTTCAAAACAAGCATAGCTAGGGGTGAGCTTAACTCGGGTATACTCGCCAAACCCGGCAGAATCGGCCCACTAAAACCGAAAGCCCGACCCGTTTCTTCACTAAGGTTCGGTTCTCGGTTCTGTTGATTTCCCCTTCACGGTTTCGGTTCGGTTACGGGTCATACCCGTCGGTATAACCGTAAACCCAACTAAACCGTTTATTAGCAATTAAAAGTTTTAACTGGTTTCCTATTTATAGACCCTCTTAATTGGTTTCCTATTTAGAACAATAAAACCTAGATTTTATAGACCCTCTTAATTGGTTTCCTATATCCAAGGATTCCAATTAAACGTGATTAGGTGATTTGTGGAATCAAGAATAGAAGTCGGCAGGTCGCTGGAAATATGGTTGCGTACATATGCATACGCTTATGAATCTGTGACATCTCTATCTTTTCATCTTCTAACTTCTAATCTCCAATTAAATATGCTATCAAATATTCAAATTCAAATATCAATTGAATTCCAGTAGCATTGCCATCAACCATCGACCATCGTTCCTTGTTCTATGCTTTAAATCGATTTCAAGATTTCCAGTCGCAGCAGCATTGCCATCGTTGTTCACTTGCTTGTTGCTTCAATTCTCAAGTCTCATGAGTCAATGCTTTATGCTTGGATAGTTGGACCTGCACATGGGAATGTGATTATGAGATTATCTATTTTTTTTAGGCTGGAACATTAATTCACATGGGATTTGGGTTGGACATTGAGATTAGAATTGGGCCTGTTTGGGTTCACACGGTTCTAGAAAGGGAACCGGAAGAACCGAATTTGGTACCCGAAAAAACCCGGACCGACCGCCAAGAAGTGGGTACGGTTTCAGTTCTCTCATTTCACACAAACGGTTCTCGGTCCCGGTTCGGTTCTACCCGGGTTTGGCGGGTCTGACCCGGTTGCACACCCCTAAGCATAGCACATACCATCACAGTCATTATAATTGTGTAATAACACGCATAAATGATTTAAAATCATTTTCACAGTTTATATCACAGTCATTATATATTAGCCCAAAAGCCTTTTAACAGTTTATCAGTTTAAGACATTTCATGTATATGCATTTTAATACATTTCCATAACAGTTCACGTATATATATATATATATATATATATATATATATATATATATATATCAATCCAACAATAATTTAACAGATTAACATATATATATATATATATATATCCATTTAATAATTAACACCTTAACAATTTAATATATTCACTCAAAGGTAGTTTAACGGTTAATACTTTAACAGTTCAAATAGGCAACATTTCAATTATAAATCATTTGATTGTATTTTATAACATTTGTATGTATATCAGCCCGAAAACATTTAAAACATTTAAGAGTGGACTTATAGAACTCACCTTATCTCTTTAATCGGTTTACTCGGGCATAACTCCCGCAACGTTTCCCGATTTAACCTAATTTGTGTATCGTATGGCGTTAACGTAAGGTTTATACAATAAACACTTCCTATGTTTATTTTAACATCTTATTATCTTAATAATATTCAATTATTATGTTTATCCCTTTTAAAGGTCAAAATGACCAAAATGCCCTTTAGGCAGTTATACTTTTCTTTTAACGATAATACGAAGACGCGCATTCCTATAAATAAACGCTCACTCTGGGATCGCCTAGTGAGGTATGCCAGGTCCCAGTTGGCGCTTACCCTTCCGGGTCCGCACTGACTTCTAAATATCCGAATAACTCGGTATCTTTAATAGTTTATTAATTATCTATTTTAAACTCATATATACTTATTATATATATAAACATGTTACCTTACCAAAAATTTAAGTCCCCATACCCTCCGGATTATTTTATATTAGATAATCATGTTTCAAAACCCTAATTTCCCGTTTTTCTCGTTTCTTTATCAAAACTCATTTTTATTCAAAACCAAATTAGGGTATTATCCACTATAACATTTATAATATGTTTTAAAATATCAAACCTTAATTCAACACCGTTTACTCAATTTGGGCAGAGCAACGTTACGAAAACCCTAATTTTGATCCGTTTACAAAACCTTTTTCAAATCTGAAATAAACTTAGGGCTTTCTTAAAATACAATATTTTAGGACTACCTACAAAAATTCAGATCCTAATTCCCACCCGATCACCCACTTTTAGAAAAACAAGCTCATGAACCCTAATTTTTATGCATTTTTAGAAATCATACTTAGAGGTAATATTATCAAAAACTGAAAGAAATTATTTTAGACCATACCTAGTGTAGCTCAACTGCATGAATTCAGCCTTTAACTCCTCACCGTTTGAGAGAATTTGATCAATGAAGTTTCTGGTTCGAATTAGGGTTTTTGAGAGAAGAATTGTTGATTTGCGAGTTGGAATGGACGAATTAAACCCGTATTTATACCCAATCTGATGCGCCTAACCTTCCTACACGTGCCTAGGTGACTAATTTGATTAAAATGATGCGCATATGGCCGAATCGTGGGCTGCAAGGTGTGATATCGTGGAAAAAAACGGACCTGGTTCACTTCTGTCTGCAGACCTCCCTCTCGCGTATCGCACAGGTCAAAGTATCGTGGCTCGTGATACGCGAGCCACCCTATTTCCGGCCAGAATTTGCATTTTGTCATTTATTGTCCTTTATGTTCTGTTTTGTGCATTCTAGCCCCCTAGACTTTTATTCTTTTATCATTTTATGTACCAAAATATTATGGGACATATTTCTAACATTTTTTAAGGTTCGGAATACGTTCAATAATATATATATACACACGTATATATTTATATATTTATTTATATGCTTTTCACAATTTGCAATTTAGCCCCTCTAAATTTATATCTTTATCATTTTATGTTCCGAATCACTTTAAGATATTTTTATAATACTTTCTAAGCCTCGAAATATTTATAATAATTATAAACACATATAATACTCGTATATGTTATGTATCATTTATTTTTAACAATTCTTTTAACGTTCAAACACGTATTCATCTATTTTTCATACGTTTAATTATTCTAACATGTATTTCCACGTATATATTTATCAAATGAATATTTCACATGCATCTATGCTATTTAAACACACATTTATACACGTATTCAATATAATAGAATCATGTAAAGACATTTTCTCCCGGTTATCATTTCTTTATATTATATTAACGTTTAACTATGGTTTTCATGCTAACATGATATATATATATCTATATATATATATATATATTATCTTTGATATAAAACATGTATCTATCTCATTTTCTTATTACATTTTATCAATCAATCATGTATATTATCATCTTTTATCAATTCATTACCCGGTAATGGGTAAACATGCATTTTCTATCTGTTTTGTCGCGTTTAGGTATCTAACACATATATCATATGTATCTATCACATTAGTCACGTATTGCTTAAAATTTGGGATGTAACAACATTCTTACCCTTTTACTGTTAAATAGCGTTTCTGTATGGATAAACATTGAGACGATGTTTTCATAGACTCCTTGGAACTCCATTCATATCTGACGGATATCAATTGCGGACCAATCTCAACACTTTGGTCTGGAAATAACGGATTAATTACCCACTTCTCCTTAGTCAAATTAGTAGTTACACTCACTTTCGTATCATCAACTGCAACTGTACCATGAGCCACAAATGCAACATGTCTCTTCATATCCGACCTTACTGAGGCAATGATGTTTGGTGTCGGAAATTAACTCATACTATGTGCTGTTGATACCACTACCCCTAAAAGTTTCATCCCTGGTCAACCTTATATAACATTATGCAACGATGCACTTCCGACCACAACAAATGTTAACATAATCTTTCTAAAACACCATGCATTTCCAATGGTAACCTGTAATATCAATTCACCCAAAGGTTGCACTATCTTACCAGAAAACCCCATTAAAGGTGATCTTGTTGGTTTTAACATTTTCTTAACATCTTCCCCCGTCTGTCTGAAGCACTATTCACACTTTTTTTACGGTGCACTTCTAGTGTCTACATTGATCTATTTAAAATTAAAACTAGCTATATGCATTGTAGTTATAATTGGATCTTCACTTAAACAATAATCAACTGAAGAGAAAATAATATCTAATCACATCCATTCTTCTTCACATATTGGTTTGCAACGCACTGATTACATCGAAGGATTATTATCCCTTCAAACCATAGAAATTATCACAGCTCCCCTCCATGGTTTTCCATCTTTAATGCTTTTCATAAGATGCAGTACATTTCCAATCATAAGTGCTTTCTCAATTTCTTTTTGCAAATTCCAACAACCATTTGTGTTATGTCCCTTATTCTTATGGTAATCATAATATTTATCGGTATTTCTTCCTTCTTTAGGACGTTGCTTCGTCGGAGTCGAAAATGTGATATTTTCTAAAAATAGACCCCCCCCCCCTTTGAGTTTTTTTTCAGATCCACATATCTATTCGTTCGTGCATCTCAAAATTGCCCCACTGTGTTGAAAGTCACTATTTCGATTTTAATTGTAAGGCTGAGTTCTCCACCTATTCCAAGAAATATTCCTCCTGGATCTGAAATTATTTCACTGTTTTTGCTAAAAATCATTATTTTAATTCTAATTCTTTGTAGAAAACCATTTTGCTTATGGTTTATATACCTTACTACATGTGTGTTCCCTCATAACATATGCACGGACATTATCCATCAAAAGTTCCATAGCACTTGGTAAATTTTTATGCAACTTCTCCACTAACTGTGAATTTTGAACTCCATGACAAAAACTGGGAATGCGCAGTTAATCCCTGTTTCAAATATATGCATACTTTCCTTGCTAAAACGCATCATAAAATCCTCCATAGTTTCCACATATCTTTGTCGGATGTTATGTATCATAGTAGTATCCTTCACACACTGGTTTCATTGATTAGATTTTCTTAAAAACTTGCTAGCATAACCTTGAAAGAATCAATTTACCCAGTGCTAAAGCATTGAACCATACTCTCGCCACACTTGTTAAAATCTGAGCGAACATATGGCACCAGGTAGTTTCAGACCACCCTTCTATTTGTGCTGCAGGATAAAATTCATGATCGTCTAGATCTGCTAAGCCCTCATATTTCTTGATTGTAGTAGGCATTTTCAATTTCTTAGGAAAGGATGCTTCCGAAATTCATCTGGTAATTTTCGAATATGACGATATGGATTCCGGATTTTATGGAACTACTAAGTTGCGACATCCGTATAGGAACAATGGTTATTACACATGCACTTTCAAAAGTATCATAATCTTAATGAAAATAAACTCATCATCAACATACAAAAATTTACTATAAAAATTGTTAAAATTAGAGTAAATCCATGCCCTCGGGTGTAACACCTGTCATATTTCCAATGGTTGAAAAGGAAAATACTTTGAAGAAAATCTAGTGGTGGATATAGGAATCTGTTTTTCCACACTTGGAGTTGCTACTGTAAAAAAATCCGGTGTAAAATTTACTAGTTTTTCACCTATCACATCTTTCCCAATCTGCACTTGCGATACTGGCCCTGTCGACGTTAAAAACAATTGAGTTTGAACACTTTTCAACATTTCCAATCGTTTTTGTTCCTTCAATTACAGGAGCAAAACTCAATTATGCTCCAAGCAATCTTGGTCAAACTCCATAAGCTCCTTCTCCACCACAAAACTTTGATTCTCAATCATAGGTCACTTACTTGTATCATCCTTTTTACACGCGAAACTAGAAAATTGAAGACTAGAGTCTTCATTTCCCTCTTTTTCAAACCATAAAAAGGATATTCCAACTCTAATTACTTTGCTGCCCGCGAATTCTCCACCACTTTCGACGATTCTGACTCCACAGACGAAAATGCTTGTTGCTTCAAAATAACCTCTCCTAAATCTTTCTCAATTCTAAAAAACGAAGAAAAAATTATGTCATTATTTGATGGCGCCAATAAAGGATCAATTTTCTCCAATGTAGTCAAAGTAAAACTCAATTCAATTGAAACAATGAGAATGTAAGATTCAAACAATAGAAGCACCAAAAAACTTTGTTTTTATTCGAACTATTATCAAATTACAAAGAGAATCATATGCGATACACACAATAAAGACGCAAACTGTTCACGATCATTTTTTCTAAGGTGTTCTTGCTCTATTTATGGACTTTGACCTTGCACAACATGTGTCATATATAACCTCTAGATCCGCTACATCTGCATTTATCTGCCCATCTGTTCCATACTTCCATCCGGATCCATGTCCTTACCTACATTCATGTTACTCATAACTTATTGCATATGTATGATTTGAATTGAACCGAGGCATACTGCATTGGTAAAGTACCAAGTATCATCAACGGCAGTAACTTTAAAGGATGCTACTCTTTTTATGATATCGTTTGATAACGGTGATTAGTCAAGAATGATGATTGGTTTTGGATAAGGTTACGTTTTACCTTCATTGGAATGGAAAATTGAAACTTACCTTAGGTAGGACGAAGCTCTCCCAAGTATCTTTAGGAGTGAGGTTTATCGGGACGAAGCTCTTCCGAATAATACATTTCAAGTATATTTTTACTAAAAAAATTTTAAGTAAAAGAAAATTATTAATTGTTATGGTAAAGTCATATTGATGAGTCACATCCTATTTTTATCACAACAATGAGAACATCATTCATGAAACATTCATTCACATCCCTAAAGGTGGAGATGAAGAAGAAGAAATATGTTGGTGTCCATTAAAAGAGAAGAGAAGTTCATAAATAATGGAATGGACAACATCAACCTAAAGGAGAGAGGGACATGTGTGAGCCCTATATCAGCCACAAACAATAATATACGTGTGATGGAGCATGTTCTTAAGATAATAATTTATAGATTTTTACATATATATATATATATATATATATATATATATATATATATATATATATATATATCACAACTACATCGTACAATATTTAGTTCTACAACTCTTTGTTGTAGTATACTCATTTAATCATTAAGATGTCCTCTAATGTAATGAAGGGTGTTATGGTAATGGATACTTCTAAGAGGATGAAATAAATTATTTAAAAAGAAAATCATACAACTAATTGATGCGTACTAGAATCTCTTTACTAATGGTTGTAGATATATCCACTTATCAAATTGATATATTCACCTATTTCTCATGGTCGTTTCATGTGAAACGACCTCAAAACGACCGTTTCAAGCAAAACGACCTCAATACGATTATGGAAAAGGGGGGCCCCCTGAATTTTAAGGTTGTCGTCGTCGCGACACATCACCTCGTTTTGCCTGAAACGACCGTTTTGGGCAAAACGACCGTAGAAATGGGTTTCTTTAGTAAACTCACTGGGTTTCTCTATAACAACTCTTATGAATATGTTGTTTAAGCAAAATTATTAATATAAAATATATAGGACAAAATTGATTTTATCATGTGACATCTCGAGTTGGATTCTGATAAATTGATATTTTCTTTTATGCTCAAATAATCATGAAGACGATGTTTATTGACGATTATATGGTCCTGATCAATGATCATGTTATTAGATTCCTTAAAACACTTAAAAGAAAATTTGAAGTAATTATCTTATTATTCATTTAGAATTTAGAATTGGAAAAATTGATACTTATTAACAAATAATAATTCATACTTCTTTTTCTCTTATAATGAACCTCTTTTTAACAATGTTAAAAAGAAAAAACCGTCGTTGGAAAACCTCAGTATGTTGAGAACTTTTTGTTTTGAAAACTTTTGTGAACTAAATCTTCACCACTAATTTCAGTTGGGGACCACTACAATTCATGAGAGGGGGTATATGTAAATATAAGTAGTGGTTTAAAATGGTTCTCAAAAGTTCTCTCAACCAATTAGTACTCAAATGATCCTCTCCCTATATATATATATATATATATATTAAAAAGTTCATTATATATACTCATATAAGTGTAGACAGATAGACACATTTTTCACCATTAGATCTCTTAATCTAATGATTGTGATTAATTTCCTTTTCCATTTTTTTCTTTTTCTCATTATTCAGAAACTTTCACATATGAAAATACATGTGAAAGTGTGTTATTTCACATGCGAAAGTGTCTACAATGACTTCACCCTATATAATATATATATATATATATATATATATAATATATATATTATATATATATATATAATATATACTAGGAAAATTGGATTTAAATAATCCCATGTTTTCGTTATTGGCAACTAATAATCCCACTTTTAACATTGGCATCCGCTAGTCCCACCTTTACACTTATTTATTTTCACTGGTCCCTCCGTTAAAAAACTTAACCCAGTTAACGGAAAAGTGACGTGGCATTTTTTTAAAACTTTTTTTTAAGAAAATATTATCTAGTCACCACTCCACCACCATCACTATCTCCGGCCACCACCATCGTCATCTCCGGAGCACCCTTACCACCGCCTCCTAAACCCGAATCAACTCGTATTCACTGCGATTTTGGCACTATAAATCATTCCATGATATCCCCTAAGCATTTCCGCACCTAAAACCAACAAAAACACTTTGAAATTTCGTCTGGTTCGTGCTTCTGCTCTTCGCCGCCGTCGAACTCCGGCCACCTTTCCTTCCCTTCGTTTCCGTCGCAATTAAGTTAAGAATTATACAGCATTAGACTCGGTTTTCATAATTAATCAAAAGCCCTATGGTTATTTTGACAATCATACACGTTTCGATGTTCAATTTTGAGTTTTTAGAATTAGGGTTTATCGGATGTGTTCTTGGGAAGAAGACGACCAGCCTGTTAGCCCAGTTGCTTCCTCACCTGCATTCAAACTTCAAGGTCTCTGGTTCGATCCCCTGGCCGCCGGAGTCATGAGGTAGCCGAACATGATGGCAATGGGGCGGTGGTGGCGGTCCGAAGATGATGATGGTGGTGGCCGGAGATATGGATTGCCACATATATGCCACATCATCAAATGAAACATTTAAAAGAAAATGAAAAAATAAATAAATAATCCACGTCACTTTTCCGTTAACTGGGTTAAGTTTTTTAACGGAGGGACCAGTGAAAATAAATAAGTGTAAAGGTGGGACTAGCGGATGCCAATGTTAAAAGTGAGATTATTAGTTGCCAATAAGGAAAACATGGGATTATTTAAATCCAATTTTCCTATATACTATTACTATTACTATTACTATATATTACAATTCACAACATTTTTTTGATTATTTTATTAGGTTAGGATTATTTTAATAATTTAGTTAGATTATTTTAATGTTTTTTTATTTTTAAGCTTAATATTTTAATAGCTCTAATATATTAAATTAATTAAATAATATTTTAATGGTTTTTATATATTAAATTCATCAAATAATTTTAATATTTTTTTTATTAAATGATATTATATATTTTTTAAAAAGTTTATTAATATAATAATATTTTGAGTTTATTAGATAATATTTATGATTTTTTTCATACACGTTATCACAGCGGTAACCTTCATTGCAATAGTTTTGTGTGTTCGCGTTATCCCAGCAGTAATCTTCATTTAGATTATTTAATTTTATATATTTTTTACTTTTTATATTTTTGTTTTGGTTGTGTAATACGCAAACTTTTAAATAATAAATATGATTTGGTTATAATTTTATAAGTGATTTTGGTTGTTCAATGTTTTCTTTTTTTCGTTTTCCTCCATATATCCTTAAAGCAATGCAATGGTTTTTGTGTGTTTGCATTATCCCCACGTTTTTATAAGTGATTTTGGTCGTTCAATGTTTTCTTTTTTTTGTTTTCCTCCACGTATCCTTAAAGCAATGCAGTAGTATTGTGTGTTTGCGTTATCTTCACGTTTACTTTAATTGATCACCAATAATTTATGTTGTTGGTGGTGTAGCAGTTTAACTGTTTTATCTACCCGTGTTATCCGAACGATTAAAACAACAAGAACACAACAAACGAAACCGTGTTGAGATGAACGAATACATGATCTTTTGTGAAACTCACTCCATGTAAAAACAAACAACAAGTTAAGCTAATAGAACTAATGCAACAACGTTGCAATTCAATTTGGTAACATCATGACATCATTCTTGAACACCTCCGCGCAACGCGCGGAGGGTTAAAATCTAGTATATTATAATTCATAACATTTTTTAATTATTATATTAGGTTAGGATTATTTTAATAATTTAGTTAGATTATTTTAATGTTTTGATTTTTAAACTTAATATTTTAATAGCTCTAATACATTAAATTAATCAAACAATATTTTAATGGTTTTTATATATTAAATTCATCAAATAATTTTAATATTTTTTTTATTAAATGATATTATGATTTTTTTTGAAAGTTTATTAATATAATAATATTTTGAGTTTATTAGATAATATTTATGATTTTTTTCATACACGTTATCACAGCGGTAATTTTCATTGCAATAGTTTTGTGTGTTCGCGTTATCCCAGCAGTAATCTCCATTTAAATTATTTAATTTTATATTTTTTTTTACTTTTTATATTTTTGTTTTGGTTGTGTAATACGCAAACTTTTAAATAATAAATATGAGTTGGTTATAATTTTATAAGTGATTTTGGTCGTTCAATGTTTTCTTTTTTCGTTTTCCTCCATATATCCATAAAGCAATGTAATGGTTTTGTGTGTTTGCGTTATCCCCATGTTTTTATAAGTGATTTTGGTCGTTCAATGTTTTCTTTTTTTGTTTTCCTCCACGTATCCTTAAAGCAATGCAGTAGTTTTGTGTGTTTGCGTTATCTCCACGTTTACTTTAATTGATCACCAATAATTTATGTTGTTGGTGGTGTAGCAGTTTAACTGTTTTATCTACCAGTGTTATCCGAACGGTTAAAACAACAAGAACACAACAAACGAGACCGTGTTGAGATGAACGAATCCATGATCTTTTGTGAAACTCACTCCATGTAAAACAAACAACAAGTTAAGCTAATAGAGCTAATGCAACAACGTTGCAATTTAATTTAGTAACATCATGACATCATTCTTGAACACCTCCGCGCAACGCGCGGAGGGTTAAAATCTAGTATATATATATATATGTAACTATTAATACACATCCATTTGCCTAAGAACTTTAGTGTAGTGATATTTGAAAATGATAGATACCAAATCTATCCTAGCTAGGGCTTCCGAGGGCCGGGTCAGGCCCACACCTTGCTTTTCCGCCAAGTCAGATTTGCGTAAACCACAGATTCTCCTTTAGGTAGTTATCTCACGTAACTAACATCCGGATTACACGAGTAGCAACCAATCAGGCTCTAATGTAAATTAGGAATGGTCCATGTCACTCTGTCAGTAAGATACACACACGCTGATGTCTTCTTGACGAGGCCAAGCCCTAATCCCCATATCTATAAATACAGACGTATTGTGATATTTTTCTTCTCTATGCTCTCTCTCTCTCTCTAAACCCTAATCGCACACACTCATATTCTACGTTTGAGTTACCGATTCTCATGTCAAGAGATTGTTGCAAGAACAATTTTCTCCCTGTGACGCCTTAAAGTGCTATTATGAGTGCAAGTTCTTCCTCAATTGCTACTTCAATCTCCATTCTTGGCAGTGGTGAACCCAGTATTTTTTTTGATGGGGTTCGGAAATTTTCGGAGTTCAGTCGGCCACCCCTATATACAATTTTTTTAGACTGGTTCGGGTTGGGTCACGTTAAATGATAAAAAAAACCAACTTAAAATATGAAAAACATTTTAGACCGCTGCCATGATGGGGTTGAAAATTTGTAGGTTGACAATCTGATATTAAGTATAATTTTTTTTAACTAGTATGAGTCGCTCGGGTCAAGTTGTTATAGTGATCGCGTTCCCCTATCACGTCCTATTACGAATAATCTAATTAATGAAATAAAGATATAAATAAAACTATATATAATTTGTTTATTAAATATCTTAGAAAAAAGGTATGTTTTAAAAAAGAAAAAAAAATACACTTTAGTTGCATAAGGATATTGTAAAACCGAAAACCTCATTAAAGAACAATAAATTAAAAATTAAATAAAAGGATAAAATGTTAATGTAAATAAGAAAAACTTTTATAATAAATTAATAAAGACTCAAACTAGTGTAGTTTGCTACCAAGTGTAGACTATAGAGGCATGAGCTTGCACCCTTTTTATTAATTTTTTACTTTACTTTTCAGTTTTCACTCATACATCACCTTTTTACAGTGTTTTCATGTATCCTTCTTTATTTTTTTATACTAATAATATATTCAATCATCTTCTTCACTATAACCTTTCGACCATCCCTCTAACAATGGTGACTGGAAAATGTCATTTTTTTTACTTTCTTTCTTTTCTCAAAATTTCATAGGGTTTGATGGCCGAAGAACATATTAAAAGTTCTATTCGATTGATATCCCAATCAAATTTCATAATAGACTATTTGTTGGATTTATTAGGTAGTGTTATGAGTATACTTTAAAAGCCGTAAAAACACACACATTCATATACAAGGGTCCTAAACTACTCATTCACCGAGTAACCTTTGTCCCCTTCAAAAAGACATAGCCTTTACAAATTACAAGGGAGCTATCATTACGAAAACTATATATATTCAAAGTAATTATATTATACTATATATTAAAAGATAATGGGCTAAGAAACAATTGTATATTACAGTAGAATTTCAGGCATATATAAAACGAATTTGACACATCTTGCAAACATAAATTGTGTAAATAATCTTTACTTAGGTTCTTTGTCGCCATCCACCTACGTTCTATCCCTTTGAGAGCCATTTTTTACTTTTTTTTAAGGCAACGATTAACGTTATGCTACCCAAGAAAAATGACGAAAGGACAACATAGGATAGAGCCATACTTTTACGTGTGCTGGATAGCATAAGAATATCAATTAAGCCCATCGCATAGAAAACTTACTGCCCGAATGCCCACTATGATAAAACATGAGAGTTCAAGGAGTCGAACTTATAGCCTCTAAGTCAACAAGTCTACTCATCATCACTATATACCACTAGGACAAACTCATTGGTTATTTGTAATTTAGCTATATTTTTGGGTTTTGAGTATTGATTTGTTAACACCATATCATATATCATGTCTATGTCTATTTATTTACTGTTTTTCTATGCCGACGATATTACCATTGCAACATGGGTCGGGAGAAACACTCGTAGATATTGATTTGGAAAGTCTAAACACCAAAGTATAATTCTTAGGAACCAGATTTGTCACCCTTGTTACCTTAATTTCAATTTTTTTTTTGAACATTCAACTAAAGAATATTACACCAGTTGAGTTTATTATCAGGGAAAACCATCTTCGTAAGTGTTCAGATGAAAAGCCTATCCGGCTTAGGGATCGAATTCATAACCTTTCAGTTCCGAGTATTCGTCTCATCACTGATACCAACCGATCAAATGACCGATCATTAAGCTTGAGATTTAGGTTGTGTTTGGCGCACTAGCTAAAAAGCTAGGTGCTAGCTGATGAGCTAGCTGCTATGTGATAAGCTAGCTGCTAGCTGATAAACTAGAAGCTAGCTGATAAAAAATAACGTTTGGTAAAAACTAGCTGATAAGCTAGCTGAAAAATATAAAATGACATAAACGTACATGTCATAAATGTAAATAAAGGTATTTATTTATAAATTAGGGAAGGGTAAAATATTATAAAAGCTAGTTGAAACACTAATTCAACTAGCTTTTCAAAAGCTAGCTTATAAGCTAGCTTTTTGACGTTACCAAACAGAGCTTTTTAAAAAAGCTAGCTTTAAAAAAAAACTCCGTTTGTTACGTCAAAAAGCTAGCTTATAAGCTAACTGATAAGTTAGCTTAAACTAGCTTATGACGCGCCAAACACAACCTAAATAACACAATTTGACCTCCCTTTAAGGAAAAGTAAAAATAATTTGACTAATGAATTCGGTTGGATTGGGCTTACATTTATATTATAATTATATTATTTAAACAAAAAATAAAAAATAATTTGACAAGACTACCGGTGCGAATCAAATAATAGAGCTTAAGTTGTGGTGTGGAACCCATGAAATCGACCATCTTTAATAATTTAAAACGTCTCTTATATTATTGTATTACCCTATATATACATTTTACAACTTCATAGTACCATCTCTTATCCATATTGTACAATTTGTAATGCATGTTGTATAAGTCAATAACCTTTTTGAGTTACAAGCATTTGTTGCACATATTGTTGGGTGTATATCCAGTATTAAATCTCTGATATCTTTCTCAGTCAATAACCTTTTTGAGTTACACTATTGTTGCGTGTATATCTGGTATTAAATCTCTGATATCTTTCTCTCATATATCAAGAGAAATCATAGCTCATCTTTTTCAACTGCATACTCTCGATTTATTGCCCTTTTCTATGCTATACAAACCAGCTCTCTCTCTGCTCTACCGGCTTTCTTGCCGGCGCCGGCTAACCGCAGCAGGCTTCATTTGAGTTCTTGCAGTCTTTGCTCCGCCTATGGCGTTGAAGTGGCGGTGGTGTTTAGTTGCGGCCGTTGCGGTGTTTGGTTGCGGTCGTTGCTCCGCCTCTTGCGTCGAAGTGACGGCGGTGTTTGGTTGCGGTTGTTGGTCCGCCTATGGCGTCGAAGCGTCGGCGGTGTTTGGTTGCGGCCGTTGCTCGGCCTATGGCGTCGAAGCGGCGACGGTGTTTGGTTGCAGTCATTGCTCCACCATGGTGTAGAAGCGGCAGTGGTGTTTGGATTTGGTGGTTTTGTTTTAGATCCGATGTTTGGCCGTCGTTGCTCCGTTTATGATGGTGAAGCGGTTGCGGCTTTTAATCCTCTCTTATCGCCGGTTCGCCGCCGTTTGGGTTCATCATTGACGGCAGATCGGGATGGATAAGGTAAAACACCAAACCCTAATCGGATGTTTGGGGTTGTCGTATGCTAATTACCCTTATTTTCAACCTGATTTTAGAGATTGTTTAACTGTTTTATCTATAACTTTACATATATTGACTAATAAGTGTTTACCAATTACCCTTACTTTCAACCTGATTTTAGAGATTGTTTAATTGTCTTATCTATAGCTCAACATGTTTTGACTTTTAAGTTTTTACCAATTGCCCTTTTAAAACCTCTATTAAACCGGATAACAAGCTTAAGGTCTTATATATGCAACATCGTTTACTTGATATTTTGTTTAATACTATTTATGTTTAACTTTGAACATAAATGATGATGAATGTTTAGCATGTCTGCGTAGGGATGTTTATGGATTTAGAAATTTGTACCAATTACCATTTTAGTGTTGAAAACTAAAACTCAATGTCATTTGGTTTTAACAAAAAATTGATATCTCAAGTCTTAGTTAACTTTAATGACATTCACTCAACAATGGGTTATGGCTAAAGAGGTTAGAAACAATTGCCTATGTGACATTTTTTGTATGTACTTGGTGCCTGTTTAAGTTGCTTTGGGAGGTTCAACAATGATACTAGATAAAATATTGGTGTTATATTGATTTAATTTTTGCTTTCTGTAAAGAATTACAGTTCATGTAAACTCTAATGTTTGTCTCATTTTGCTATATCAGGTCGAAACTATCGAGCCCACTTGCCAAGATCATAGTTCCCACTTTGTTAATTCTCTTACACTATTAGAAAACGGTAATACACTACACCCTCAACTCTATCTTTATATCATATTGTATTATTTACTTTTTCAAAACAAGTCACTTTTTGGATTGGCCTAAAAACAATTTACTGTCCATTCCTCCTTTAGCTATATCAAGTGAATTGTCATCTTGCATCTCTTTAATCATACCATGCTAATAGTCTAATTGCAAGGTTGTTACTTTTTTATTTGTTAGTTTAAAGGAGACAAGTCAACCTCATTTTAACTTGGTTTGTAGGTCTACCACTTTTACTTTTTAGCATTTGTCGTTTATTGTTTACGATTCTTAAATATTAAATATTGGGTTTGAATTATAGAACTAAATTGGTGGCATATCACATATTATGTGGATCATGCAAACGAGCCGCTTATGTAAGTACGGTTTGCTTCGAGCCTAAAAGTAATAGTGTTTTGCTTTCTTTGTCATAACATTTATGTTCTTTGTAGAATCGGGCTACCAAAGATGATCGGATAGGAGGGAACCTAGGACGGATCAACTCTGTAGTCGGACTACAAGGGGTGGAAAGGCTGAGTCTTCTGGCTGGCAGTCGACTCGGCTACTGGGTGCTTGACCTGGAACCTGCAAAACAGAAACGCCGTTATTCTTGGGGGCAGGACAGGGTGTCCTGCGACCAAGCTCGGGCGTGAGAATAAGTATTCGCTTTCGAAAGATTAAGTGTAATCAGACGAGAGGAGATGCATTGAATGAATATTTACCTGGTGGTTGAGGGGTATTTATAACCCTCAACCTTTGTCTCGTTCTGTAATTGATGCGATAGCCTCAAAGTGGAATGTTGCAGGTCTGGCATCCGAACAGTGGCCAACAACCACAGTAACCGTTTTGGGAAATTGCCTTGGTGGGTGTGTCCGGTCTTTCGGATGCAGACTCGGCATGTAGAGCATTGGTCTGTACCTACTCGTCTTGGCCTGACTTGGTCTAGAGGCTTGTCCTACCAAGTGTTGCCAGTCGACCAGGTAAGGTTCGACCAGAGTAGGTTGTAAGTTGGCCGACTTGATATTGATGACTGTCAGTCGACCTTCGTTTGGTCGACTGGTCCTTCGGCTAGTCACCAGTTGGCTTGATCGAGATGACTGTCAGTCGACCTCAGCTTGGTCGACTGGTCACTCGACCAGTTGTTTGTTGGCCTGGTTGAAGTGACCGTCAGTCGACCTTGGCTTGGTCGACTGGTCACTCGACCAGTCGTCAGTCGACTTGGTTGTTTGAGGTAGAGTGTGTGGAACATGGTTTACATGTGATGTCACTCTGACTCGGACGTACGTCATCATTCTTCATCCATAGAGGTAAAGATGGAGTCTCATGTGTGCTTCTATATCACAAGTAAGTCAATTGTCAAATATAAAATTGTTTCTGATGGATCTAACACAAAAGATGACAATTCACTCGATGCTTTTTTAGAGGTGATTATGAATCCACAAAGATGTTTGATAGGACAACAAATTTAGCAAACAATCAGATCATTGCCTGCATATGTGACCCAGTTGAATGACGCAATGGGATATGAGTTCATTCTACTATTGAGTTGAATGATGCAATGTGGTATGAGTTCATTCTACTTTACATTTTCAGGTTGTCTAATAGACAGAATGTGCAATTGTTGATGGAGATCGAGCGCTCAGTCTAGGCACAAAACCTTTTTTTGTAAATAGAGTTTTTTCAAGAATCAAATATTGTGAGTTTGTGTTTTTTCAGGGTGTTTTGTTTCTACATTAAATTAGACGTATTCAACATGCCAAGACTCCGCAGCGAAGCGCGGGTCGTCCCACTTGTATATATACAAAAGGCAAAGGAACCTATGGTTCCGTGCCTAATACATATATATTAATTGTAATATATTAATTTGCCAATCCTTGCTTTACACTATAATGAAACTCTTCTCTCCACAAGGACAGTTCTCATCGGTGCAAAGGGACGGTGGCCACGTACATTAAAAATGAGTTGCCATCTTTCACCATTTTATTTTAGGTTTGGCTGTTAGTTCAACACGTACGTGTAAAGCCCTTAACCCACGTCACACGTGTCTTCATCTGTCCATCTTTCTATATCTTCTTTCCATTCTCTCACTCGCAGAACCCCTCCCCTCCATTGATGATCTTCTATCTTCAATTCTTTATAGATCAGCAATTCCGACGAGTTTTTACAGCGAACGCAATGTCGATGTTGAATTCTTGATCTATCTTATGTAGCTTGATGCCAGTACGCATCGTCTTCTTTTCTCCCCCTATAATTTTCGATCTCCGTTTTAGGCTTTTTTTTTCTCTATTCTAATCGATGAGTAGAACCGGAAACGGAAAAAAGATTTTCCGATTTGCTTCTTCAACTGTTCTTCCGGTTCTTCTTCTGTAGCTTTTTTTCACCTTCTTATTGGCCTTTAACAAGTTAGTTTCCCTCTTATTTTTCTTCAATTACCATTTGTTCTCAACAAATTATGTTAGTGATGCTGTTGTATGTGAGTTCGTTGTTACAATTTGGTTGATTTTGTTGCAAGCATGTCGCCAATTGAAGTTCGTTGTATGCCTAAAAGTTCATAATGCATCTCTAATACTGGTGCAATTAGAACAATTAAGAAATCGATGGTTGTTTATCGTTTTTCAAATTGGGTTGGACATCCTTTTATCTAAGATATGCACTTAGTAGTTTTTATTTTAATTGCTACTGACTTTTTTTTTTAAAACGTGTTTCCGTCAAATTCGTATTTTGATTTTCATGGCCTTTGTGAGTTCACGGAGGTTCTGAAATAGGTAACCGGCTCTATTTGTTGACATAGTTAGTAGAAACACAAGTAGTTGACACCTGTAAGAACATGCAGCTACGGTTCTCTGTAAAGATTGTTTTTTTTTAATTTTTTTTTTTTGAGGAATTTGTTCTTGATTTGAAGATGCTTTCTTTGTTGATAAATTTGTTAACCTGGATTTTGGGCTTCCAGGTTTTTTATATAAATCTTTGGACGTGTAATTTATCAATGTTTCTTCTTTAGGAAGTTAACATATTGATATTGTGATTGAAGTTGTCTCTTGGCATTCTGTTTTTACTTCTTCCAACATCCGACTCAGGTAATAAGTTTTGTGAATTTAATTGTTTATTTGTTGAATACAGTTGTTTTCTTTTTAGGAGTTTAACAAGAGTGCTTTTGTGATTTTTGGTCTTTTGTTTTTACTCCTTCGAACATCGGTCAAACTTAGTAGGTTTTTGTTTAGTTGTTGTGACTAAAGTTTTAATATCTCTCAAGAACTACTTTCAATTTCCAAATGGTGTTGGCAGTGGAACATCCTTGGATGAAATCCTTAAATGTCAGTTGTTTATGTTACAAGAAAAGCTTAAAAGTTCTTATATTTACTTAACCTTTGTCTAAAGGGTAGCAGGGAATTGCCTGACCTATTGCAAGTAAGAAGAAATAATTTTGAATCCCTTTCTAACCAATGACCCTACCTTTTATTAGTGGAGGTAAGGAGGAATGTAGGAAAACTTATGCGTGCATTTGCTAAAATTTGTGCAGATGCAGTGTTTTTTTTTTCTTTTTCATTTCAATCATGATTTTTTTATTACCAAAGCATAATAGGTTTGAGGAGTTGGTGAAAGACCCATTGCATTTGTAAAATTTTGTGCAGATGCATTGTTTTTTTTCTTTCTCATTTCTATCATGATTTTTTGATGACCAAAGCATAATAGGTTTGAGGAGTTGGTGAAACACCCATTGACACATACGTTAGAAGTTGCATGTGTAATAGATGGCTTAATTTAGCCTTTTGCCACTCTTTAGTTCTTTTATGAACATTGTCTTTTATGAGCATTGTCTTATCAATATTTGCACTTCATTGACTCTTGCGTCTTGAACAACATTACCGACACCCGTGAACCAAGTATCGATGATCAAGACCCGCTGCAACGCCCGAGTCAAATTTCTATAAATATTAATTAGGTATTAATTAGGAAAGGATGAGTTGTGAGTAATCGACACTGTTCATTCAGTTTTTAGTTTTATTTTATTTTTTTTTTAATTTTAACTACGGAACTTATATATATATATATATATTTTAGTGTTTATTAATTATTTGATAGTTGTGTGTTTAGTGTGGTGATAAGCTGTTTGCATCTTTCCTATATGGTCATGAGATCGAATTATGTGGCCCCTGCCTCTTTTTTTTCGAATTTTACATATTACATTTTGTGTTTTCTTTTATGCGATAATTTATCTTTTTGTTATTATCTTTTGGTATTTCATTAGACATTAGATATTAGGATCCTCTTTAAAATGGCTTTTTTTTTAATTTTACATATTTCATTTTGTGTTTTCTTTTATGCGATAATTTATCTTTTTGTTATTACCTTTTGGTATTTCATTAGACATTAGATATTAGGATCCTCTTTAAAATTTAATGACGTTATTATTATATGTTTACGAGGCTTTATAAAAGCTTAACATTAAAAATGAACTATAAAAGTTTTATTCTAGATATGTACTATATAAAAGAAAATGAAACCCGTCGTAAAGTAAAAGGCTTCGATGATTAAAGACAAAAGGTCTTGATGATTCACACCCGGCAGCAATACGCGGGTTATATTAACGACAAAAGGTCATGATGATTAACACTAACACCCCGCAGCAACGCGCGGGTTAACTTACTCGTATATATACAAAAGAGAACTTGACTTATGGTTTCGTGCCCATTGTTTCTAAAAAAAAGATTTACAGTCTTATATATATATAGAGGTGATATGATTTATTTAACATATTGTATTGTAGTTCGGTGGTTACATATGTTAAGGTTATTTGGTGTTACGCGAGATCGAGACTCCATTCAATCGGGTTTTTTTGCTATTTGCCAATTTCTTTTTCTTTATGTTCTTTTTTTCTTTTCTTTTTTCTTTTCTTTCTATTTCTTTTAATAGTTTATTCTTCTCTTTTCTTACCAACACTCCTTAATCAATGGTTTCTTCTTCTTTTTAACCAATGCTCCTTAATAAATGGTTTCTTATTTGTTTTTACCAAGACTCCTTAATCAATGGATAGATATGCATAAATATATATATATTGAGCGTATTAAGAAATTGAAAGGTTCGATAAGATCGTTGCTGCTTTCTTCCATCTTCAACATCACTAAACTCTCTCTTCTCAACTCTCATATATCATTTTCTTGACGAAATAAAAGCTTTATTTTCTTTTTTATTTGTTTATTTTCCTTAAAAGCATTTATGTTACTTTTTTCCTTTGAAAAATTTGCGTTATTCATATTGAAATTTATTAGTAGTTGTTAACGGAATTTCTTTAATGGTTGGGCTGAAAATTCTATTCGTTTATTCTATTTTTTTCCATTTCCATTTTTTATAATGTATCGTTAATTTTTTTACGAATAGTACTCCAGCGCAACCGATTAGGGACTTAACATTTCAACATTTTGTTCCCAGCTTCAACTCCATCTTTGTCCGTTTTTACACTTTTTTCAGTTTTTTCCTTTTTTTTTACCTTCTATTAAATACAGTTTACATATTACATATATTGTTGTTTAAAATATATATTGTCATGAATTTTTTTTCCTTCCATCAATTCGTTATTATCGTACCATACTTTTTCAAGATTAAATTTTGAGCAGGTTAGGAAACGATATAAACCTTAGTTTCTAAACCAGCTTGAGTTTTGTAACTTACGAACCAGTCATTAACCAGTTAAAATAACCGGTTTGTAGGTTAATCTATTTATTCATTTTTTAAATACCTTCTTTTTTAACGATTAATAAATACCTTCTTTTTTAACGATTAAGGGTTCTACGGTTTTGTAACCGGTTTATAACAAACCGCTTATAGGATAATCTGTTGAAAAAAAATTTATTTTAAAAATAATACCGGTTTTTTTACTGGTAATAACATGTTAAAATAACTTGTGAACCGGTTATTGTTTATGGGTCCAAAAAACGTAATTTTTAACCGTATTTTTAAATACCAATTACCGGTTATAACTTTTGTGTTACCGTTTTAAAACCGCCTGATGAGAAATAAAAAGAAATATAAAAAAATTCGAGTTGCTGAAGTTGAAGCAGCTACTTTTGAAGTAACGGAAAGAAAAGCAACGATTGGAGTAGTTAATCGGTCAGTTAACTTATTTGTGCACCTCTACCATGCCATATGTTCTATTTCTATATTAATATATTATAAATGCAAATATTAACTAAATGTTTTCCAACTTAATTTGTTACGTTACTGTATGGTTGCAGCTTAGACCAAGGTTCAAAAACACCCTCAAACATTTTGTTATAATAAAGAGGTTTATACCTCTCAGTTAACTCTATTCCTATAATTCAATGTGATGGGAATTACAAGTTTCATGATATTTAACCGAAAAGTTTTCGAGCTTAGTATAGTGTTATGGTCGTTACGTAATTTTTTCCCTTCTTATATACATCGCGTTATACAAAGTAATTTTTTTTGTATTTCCACATTATCCCCAAGACAAGGCTTGGGTACTTGAATATACTACATTAGACAACAACACACACAATTTTTTTACTCTCATAATTTTTTTAATTCGCATAACATTTATTAGTTTTTTATGTTTTTCTAATGGCTAATTTGATATATTTTACAATATGCTACCTAATAAACTTATAAACTTATATTTTCTTTATTTTATTCAATCTTTTACTATACTTTTCCGGATTACCGCAGCAACGCGCGGTTGATCTCTAGTTATTGTACATTTGTAGAAATATTCTTACTACTTATTAGTTATTAGAGAGGTGAGTCATTCATTTCGATTGATTTGGACATATTAAAATCAAACATTTTTTAATTACACAAGTTGATTTTTTTGGGACGGCCTATAAAACATATATTAATAGAACTATCAAGAGAGTACTCAAAAGTTTACATCATCGAAGAAATAGATTACAACACATAAATTAAACTCCTAATGAAAAACTAAAACTTTTTTTTGAATGGTAAATTTGGATCATCGACGGTGAAATTACACCATCCACCCGATGATCTCCAATTTTCATTAAGAGGAAACTCACCACTGATGAGAAAACCCACTGGCCCAACTTGTAACCCGATTTTTTAATTCTTTTGTGACAAATAAAACTTGAATCCAAGACCTTATGATAAAAAATCATACACCTTTATCACTAAACTAAGCTAGTAGTTGTCAAAATTAAAACTTTTATGTTCCTCCCACATAAATTAAACTCATACTGCAAAATTAAAACTCTTAAGTTGCTCCCATATGATAGGTATCCCAGATCTATTACATAATCATAGAGTACTAAGGAGTTTTATTTCTTCAATCAAACACGACTTTGAAAAATACTCGATTGAAAACCTATTGATTTCTCATTCTTCATAGACACCAACACCTTTTATCACTACTACATAAAGGGCTATAGATGATGCACATTTGCGCGTCAAGAAAGTTCCCGTCATAAAGAGAGATGACGAGTATCGTGTCATTTGTTTATATACATTGCATTTTAACGTGACCGTTGTCACCCTTTAGCCACGCGTATTGGGACAAAAATTATGATTTCAGCAACTCATTTGGCCACGTTTTTTAACATATGGGGTTAAAACACAAATATACGTGACCATATAATACCAAATGCCACACTTTTGATATTTTAACGTGACCGTTGCCACCCTTTGACCACGCGTATTGAGACAAAATATCTTATTTCAACTACCCTTTGGCCATGTATTTTTATAATGTATGTGGCTAAAACACAAATATATGTGACCATATAATACCAAAGGCCATGTTAAACAAACACATGTGGCCGTTGGGACCCTTTGGCCACGCTTTCCAGAAGAAATGTTTGATTACAACAATAAATATTGGTATCATTTAGTCACGCTTCTAGGTGGCTTCAGTCACTGATATTGTAACATGGCCATATGATACATACGGAGACGGGACCTTTGGTGTCGATTGAAATGAAAAAAAACGTGGCCAAAGACCTTTGCTTATGGTTTTTTTTTTCCGTGGCCAAATGTGAATTTTGACGTACATAGTTGTAGTTAACAATCCCAACAGGATATGCGAAAAAAGAAATCCGAAGTTATGCTGATGACTAGTTATGTTTGGAAAAAAATTTAGAAAAGTTCAAGTGTTTCATTTATAGTTTGAATAAAAAAGGATCTATGTGTTTACAAGATCTTTTAGTTAGTGGAGTCAGTTTTATGTTATTAGATTTCTGGATATTTGTAACTCATTTTCACCATCTTTAAATTTTCTAATTCCATACTTTGTATCCTTGCCCCGTTACAATCCTAACAAAGACCTCCTGATTTGTAAAGTCTACACGGTAGTTGGTGCAATTTTGATCGTTTGTCAAGCTTATGATAATGAAGTTCATACTGAGTAAATTGAGAGCACATATAAACATTAGTATATTAGTTGCTAGTTATCCAGATATAAAGCCAGAGAGGAGTGGTCATTGTGAGAATATGGTTGGCTGTCAAGGAATAGTACAAACAAAAGAAGTCCAGTGTCTGTTGTTTATAGTTTTTCACTTTCAAAAACTATTTTGTTTGGTCAACGCTCTAAGAATGCAAACCTCGTGGGACAGTGTATGCCTTTGTGTCTCTAATCGTTAAGAATCGTCTCCATCTTACATTATCATTCGCCGACTTTGTTAGAATGGGAGTTTGCTTATGGACAAGCAAAGTCTAAGTGGGGGGATGTTTAATGTGTCTCAAATTACACATCTTTTATGTCGTTGTATACCCTTACTTATTAATACTTTATATTGTATTTTGGTCAGAGTTACCTTTGTTCTGGCTAGTTTGTCATAAACAGGAGCTTGAAGCTGATAGTTACGGATTTGGGAAGATTTGATGTTGAAATGGCACAAGTTGAAGAATATATATTTTGTGCTTGTCACGACTCGTTACGGTATCACGGCCCGTTACACTAACGTCACCAAGGGATAACCTAAACTCTAGTTCATAACGTTCTGGCAGTTGTCACGACCCTTTATGGATCATAATGGCTAGTTACGACCTTATTCCAAAAACCCTAATTTCAGATAGATAGTTTACGTTATAAATTTTAGGTCAATTTTTATTACGACCTTTTATGCCGTTTTAGATAGATAGTTTAGGTTATAAATTTAAAGATCTATTATTGCAAGTACACGATATACATCTGGCACGCATCAGTTAGTTGGGTGGGACCCTCGTCATATTTGGTAATTTTATTGTGGTCCACTTTATAAACAAACTTTTACTATTATATACACAGACCTGTGAACTCACCTACTTTGTATTGAGCAATTTTAGCATTTATTTCTCAGGCCGTTGATTCAGCTTAGACTTCATCTTTGGGAATGAATACTAGAAGCAACATTCATAAGGGACCTCTATTCATTATTCATGTCGTGTTTTAAAAATAATATTTTATTTATCTATGCTTTTGCTTATTATCAAGACATTTGTAAACTCTATTAAGTATTTTGAAAATGAGATGTCTTTTGAAATTCATGTAGTGTCATTCGATGTGATTGTGTATATGATCCATGACCGTTACGGCCCTCAGGAGACCACCGTTGTGGGGGATGTGACAGATTGGTATTAAAGTCACAGTTATAGCAAACTAGGTTGCATTAGTGGGCCTAGACTATAGTTTGTAGCTCATCATTGCTTTAAAAGTTGTCTTTCTGAAAACTATGTGTATTTTAGGTAAATGTATATGTTTTCGAGTCATTATGGAAAGTTTGCTCGGACCGAGTTAAAACGATAACATACGTGTTTTCTTCTTGTAACGTTCGAGTCTCATTTTTTGTGCATTTATACGTGTATGTATATATAAATTTGAGAAATAAATATAATTTCATAATAACAACTACATATCAGCAGTGAGTCAAGATCTGGTAAAACAAGACTTGGCTTAGCCTCAGTTGGTAACTTAGACGTTTGACCATATATTCCGGACCCTAAGATGCATTATATTGTTTAGGACTCATTTTTGTCGCTTACTTTACACCCGAACATTGCATATCCTATTTATTGATCAAGTGAGTGTCACGGCCCTGTTTTACTGTTTAATTGGGGAAGATTTACATGCATTCAGTTACTTTTTCATGTAAACACAAGATTACTAATATAATGCATACCCCAGTTATGTAAGACCAATTCACGTCACATTAAAGTCCTTAAACAACTGGATTGTTAATAAAGGATACACAGCTAGGTAATCATGGATAGTATTATCGGGTTTGACAAACCCTACTCGCGTTAGTCGCTCTAAAGTTTGGCTGGAGGACTGCATCGGATATATTATTGACTTAATACATATCGCTAATTGTGGTCACAATAATTAGCACAGACCACTATCATTTTCATTCAGCTTTGTCTCTTGTGACTTATGGTAATCGTTAGTTTGGTGGAGATCTCATTATATTAACCCTTTTTAGTATGTATCAGGTAACTAGCATTAAGGATAGGACAATTCATGCTACATATAATGCTTCTGCATTCTAGGATACTTCACATTCTCATGGGACATTTTATTTGGTCATGACATAAACCATTTTCAACCATTACTTATGTTTCCGCTAAACATTTTCAACTTTGGTTTTGTAGAATTACTTATGCTTCCGCTAAACATTTTCAACTCTGTTTGTAAAATTCCTTAACATGTTTTTAAAATGACATGACAACATATCTTTCAAAACTCATTTAGAGTTGTTCGATATCGTTGTGTGCTGGTTTATGACGTCACGACTCCGAAGTTGGGACTGCAGTGGTTGGGGTGAGACACATATAACAATGTTCTTTCCCAGATTTTTACCATAGTACCATTGCTTTTAACTTGGATAACGAGAGTGGTCGCCTTACCGCTCCGATCACTAGTAACTTTGTCCTTGTAAGAAACCGTATTCTCGACCTTCTTCCAGTATCGTGCTGGAAATTTCATTGGATCAGCCTTCCATTTCTCAGTGACTAACCTTTTTTGTTCTTCAGCACTAGGGTAGGATATATGATTATTAGCCAAAATCGAATCTCCCTGCATTGACAATTACCTGCAAGCATTCAATCTCCACCTAGTTGAGTTGCACCTCCAGTGCTCTCACGTCCTTTAGATCCGCGAACTTAACGAAGGAAAAGAAATTGCATGTTCCATTTTTATCTATGCGTCTTGGTAGGTAGGTTTCCACCAGAACTCCAAAACCGTTAAAAGCTTGGGTGACGGCGACCACCATGCACTCATTAGATGAATTAGCATGACTCTTCACGTGTTTTATCTTCTATCGTCTCCTCACTTCATGCCATTCATTCTCTTTCGGGGCCTTTTCGGGTGGCCGACTGGCCGCCTCCATTCTCCATCTTCGAGAGTGACTTGGCGTTTCAAATCCCTTTCCTTTTAAGCAAAGCTGGACGGTTTTAAGGGTAATTTTTTTAAAAGTTACACACCTTGATTTTATACGTATTCGGGAATCTGTAGCTTTTGATCTCCTTTTGTGATCATTTATCTTAAAGAACTTATGTTTTTCTTTGTTAAAAACAGGGTTGTTTTCCACATGATTTGTTGATCTTAATTTGATTTAAGCCTAGATTTGTGGGTTTTTCTTTGACGTGGTAATTATGTTTGCCGCCGTACTCTAATCCGATGTTCATTTTCTAGGGATTTACCTTCATCACTTGCATTATGTTATAATACTTTACCATTTTCAAGTTATCTTCTCTTTGGTTTCTTACGGTTGTGATTGTGGCAGCTACACTGTGGTGTGGGCATTATGTTCATCGCAGCCGATAACTGCGTTTGAGCCCTAGCTATGATGATCCATATCTGAGCTAATGGTTGTAGACTCAATACTTATAAAATTTTCATACGAAATACACGTAAATTTACATTTCCAAGCGAAGTATGGGGGAGATCAGGGCCCTCCCGACCTCTTAAAAGCTCTGCCTATGATTGAATTTACATACATAGGCTATGTGTAATGGCGTGAGAAAGACAAAATGGCGCCTCAACACCCCCCCCCCCCCCGCGCATGCGTGCTGCTAGGCAAAATTTTTGTTAACGCGTTATAAATATAACGCCATGCAAGATTGTGTGTGATTGGTTTTTCTTTTTACTTTTTTTATTGGTTGAGATTTTTGCAGATTTTTAAAAAATAATATAATTAAGTAATAATTATAGGGGAGTTATGAGGCTTTACAACTATACACTTTTAAGCCAAAAACAACTTTTTAACTAGAACGTCACGTGTCGTATAATGCCCATTCAAAGGCTTTATGACTACAAATAGCCTTATATTAACACTTACGTCCACACACATACATGAATGTCACAGCCCATGTGTCTGGTTTATGATGTTTAAACCACAAACCAGACTATATTATATACTAAGAGATTGGAAGATTTCTTCATTATATAGATTTTAAACCTTTACCGGAAGAAGAAAAAAACATTATAACGTTTCATGAAAAATTAATATATTTCTGAAACCAATCTTCACAACCATGATATTCAAAAGGAAAAAAAATAAGAAGTAAGCCTGTTAAAGCGTTTACTAATCGTCCCACCATCAACTCGCATTTAACCTGGTGGTATCCTACTGTCATGCTACCCAAGGGTGTCTTTAAAGATGTACGAAGTGTATGATCGTACAGGGCATTTGTTTAAAAGGGTAAAAGAAAAAAAATCTTTTTTAAATATGATGTCATTTAACATTTTATTTTCAAATTTTTAAGTTTAAACACATTAAAGTAGTTAAATGATAAGGGTTGTGACACATTTTTATAATAATTATCATCGATTCATATACAAGTTTTATACATAAAGAGCATTTTTTAAACTCGCCCCGGACAACAAAAATTTTGAAGACACCCTTTATGCTACCTAACTGGTGTTCCCTCCTTTCAAAGTTAATAGTTCAAATCGTACCGTAGGCATGTTAATATTTTATGCTAATTTATTGGTATATTAGGAGCCGTTAAAAAAAATGGCTCCACCAAAACAGATTGTTGTCAAATGATCGCTAAGTCCTATGTGTATGTATATATTAGAGACAAAGTATTATGGAAGGGGATAAAATTTCTTCCTATATGTTATTGGATAGTCCATTAATTTCCTACAAGTAATCACTGACTAAATGAAGAATAAGCTGCTCATTGTCATTTTTCTTCATCATGTATTTTACATCATTCTGACGTAGTGGATTCGTTGGCTTCATTTTATGAGGGTGGGGTTTGCTTTAATCTCAAAATTTAATATTAATTAAATCTAAAGAGGCGATGACATTGTCAAAGGAGTTGTTTTGAAGAAAAGTGTTGATCCCTCTAGTTTGAAAAACTAGTTCTTAAATTTAACTAGAGATCGACCGCGCGTTACTGCGGTAATCCGGGAAAATACTGGAAAAGTGAATAAAATAAAGAAAATATAGGTTTTATAAGTGTATTAGGCAATTCTGAAAATTTCATTTACCTCTTATTCCATGTTATATACCTTTTCTATAAACACCTCTCCCATAAATTCCGGATTTTACATTCCATATCTTTAACCTTTACTACTCATATCAGTGCACTTAGTATCTGTATTACATCCTATATTTAAAGTCAACGCGTCATTTGGAATAAAGTTTTTCATATCCAAGCACTTTCATTATAATTTTTTTTTACAATAGCCTATGTATTGACCATTTATTTGAAATAGAGAAAATATAGGTTTATAAGTGTATTAGGCAATTCTGAAAATTTCATTTACCTTTTATTCCATGTTATATAACTTTGGTCCCATAAATTCCAGATGTTACATTCCATATCTTTAATATTTAATTATTCATATCAGTGCACTTAATATCTGTATTACATATCCCATATTTAAGTTCCAGCTTTACTATAGGTTTGAAACATATATTTTTGCCTTCCACAAGCTCTTCCTCAGCAATAGCTAACACCACGAGTCGTTTGAAATAAAGCTTTCCATATCCAGGCACTTTCAGTATAATATATATATATATATATATATATATATATATATATATATAGTTGTTTGTAAAATAGCCTATGTATCAACCATTTTTTTATTCGTGTAAAATATATGCTACTTAATACACTTAAAAACCTAGTTCGAGTAGATAGCCTTATATCCGGCAACGATTCTTCAAATACAATCACTACGTCAAAAAGTGGCTTTGGCCACGGTTTTTTTGATAACGCATAGCCACTGTTTTGAAAAAAGCGTGGCCAAAGGTAAGAAATTCTCGTTTTAGCCACACATATTTTGTACCCGTGGCCAAATATATAGCCTTTGGACCCTTTTAGCCACGTATTTTTTTGTTTATGTGACAACAACAATCAGGTGCAGTGGCTTTAGCCACTGTTTTACAAAAACATGTGGCATTTATTTGTCACACTTAAAAAAGAGTGGCGAAATGCACCAAACGGCCACGGAATTTTTATGATTTTTTATTCGTGTGACCAAAAAGGAATGTATGGCCACGCTTAAATAATGTTGTGTGACGGAAGAGTAGATTTTATTACTTAGTAAATTAAAAGAAAACAAAACTATTTATGCGTGGCTAAATGTGAGCAATGGCCACGCTTTTTACTTAGTTATGTGGCTAAAAGCTAGTACATATGGCCACTGTTATTAGGTTGTGTGACTAAATATTAGATGACTAATGGTCACGGTAGGTTGTGAGTGACAAAAATCTATTACCTATGGCCACATATATTAACCGTGACTAAATGGTAGGTTGTGAGTGACAAAATTTTATTTTATGGTCACGGTAAAATATTAAATGCGTGGCGAAAAATAGAAGTTTTGTTTCCCTCTAAAACAACGCGCTTTTTTCAATTGTACCATTAATTCGAGCGGGTTAAAATCTGCTACCCTATATATCATCATCATTGTTATTTTCCTTTTTACCGCCATCCCTTTCTTGATCTCAAATTCTCTACACCAATTCTCTCAAATTCTCTACGTACACCAATTCGTTTACACCAATTCTTGTATCAAATGGCCGATAATCAACGCTCCCTTAATTACTGGTATGTGAAGCATAACCGTATTTTTTTGGTTTACAGTAACAGGAGAAGAAGATCCTTCAAGTCCCACAAATCTGTGATTAAACACAACGATGAGAACATCCTGAAGCAACTATATGCGCAGAAGATTCCTGATTGTTTTGCCTACCATGTTGAGACAGCGAAATTATTTCGTGTCCTTGATACAAAATTCAATGAACCCGAAGAAGAAGATGAAGAAGAAGATGAAGAAGATGAAGATGAAGAAGATGATGAAGAAGATCATGAAGAAGCAGATGAAGCAGATGAAGAAGATGAAGAAGAAGAAGAAGAAGATGATGATGATGACGATGCAAGTTCATCAGGATCATACATATCCGAAGATTGCAGTGATCCGGATTATTAATTAATGGATGTTTATGTTTAATTATGAACAAATTAAGAACAATAGTTTATATGTTTATTTAGTTATGATATTAATTAGTAGTTATAATATATATATGATGGTTATAATATATGTTTATCATGTTTGATTATCTTGTGATATGGCCACTCATATTAAAACATTGGCTGCGTGACAAATTATGACAAATGGTCACGGTATATTAATTTTAGGTGGCTAAAAGAATACCAACAGTCGGCGCTTGTAATCATGATTTTTTCATTTACTTTTTCATTTACTTTATCTTTCAAATCTCCATCTACCACGCCCCTCGAGTATCGATATATACTATCTCTGTATCAGTTTTCATCATCATCTCCACCATGACCCTTTTCTCCCAGTCTTTCTCTCTCTGTTTTTCGTCCATCATCGACGGCAAAAAATGTGGAATTGGCATCATCCGTATGTGGAAAATGGTAAGTTATCATCTTCACCACTGAAATTCGATTGAAATTTTCGTCTCAGATTTGGTAATTTTATCTTGTGCAGGGAAAGATTGCACTCTGTATCTCCTGCGAGCAGATTTTAAGTTATTGTGGAAACCATGGAGACGAGGAGTCTCTAATGGTTCATACAAATGCTTTACTGCGAGCAGATTTTAAGTTATTGTGTAATTTTATAACAGTCAGCAGTAAGGGCACATGTTGAGATTTGCAGGACTTGTATTCTTCAGGTGCTTCTCTCCCTTTTGGCCCCATGTACCTGATATTTCTTCAGCCACTTCTTCACCATTTTCAGTTGATCAGAAGCAAGTGCATGTGAGAAAGCAAGAGGGACTTGTTCTCTCTTTTCACTTGATCAGAAGCAAGTGCATGTGAGAAAGCAAAAGAGGGATTTTTCTTCAGCCGCTTCTTCTCCATTTTAAGTTAGTAGTTTTTCAGTTGTAATTTTATAGATCAATGTATTAATGGAATCATAACCTTTGGATTATGTATGTAATTGTGTTTGTTAAAGCAGCAGTTGATTTTGTTTGTTTATTTTTGACTTTTATTGACTCTGGTTTGGTCAAAGAGAGGAGACCTGCAGGCACAATCAAAAAAAGGAAACACTTGACTCAAAATTAAGATCCATAATATATATTCCAGAATACATAAAGAAAAAAAAACAATTATTGTTGATACTGTAGTTTGATCAATTAATCGGTGGTTTTTCGTAATATCATTCCAGTACAGTCAGCTCTGTAGTAAACATTGTGACGTGCATCTACGGATGGCAATACATTATCGTTGTGCGGAAAAACTACCGTACTAAATTCTTCATTGGCATCGTCTTCATAATAATCTCTGTAATTTCTGGGAGGTGTCATAAAGACAATATGCAGTTTTTTATCCAGCTGGTCTTTGACGTAAAACAACTGTTGTGCTTGTGATGCGAAAATGAACGGGTCCTCCTTGTGACCTAGTCTTTTAAGGTTGACCAAAGTGTAACCAAGACTATCTTTTTTGACCCCCTGTGTATTCTCAACCCAGTCGCACATAAATAGAGGGATGGTTTTAATATGGTAATCTAGTAGCCATATCTCTTTTAAAACCCCATAGTAAGGTTTTTTTCCATAGGTTAAGACCTCGTTAGAGATGTGCATGTCATTTACCTCTACACCAACCCCGCTGTTCTGGTAAACCCTACCGTCTCGAGATTTTGTACGAAATGAATAGCCATTGATGTCATATACTTCATATTTCCTCACGCTTCTGTGCGGACCATGTGAAATCCACCTAACGGTCTCTGATATAGTTTCTGGGGACTCCGCCATCTCCTTTTCAACCTGAAATTCATAGTAGGTTCATCAGGAGAGTTCATTAGGAATAGGAAGATTATAGCTCTTCCAAAAATAAAATAAAGTTGTTCCGGACAACTCAGGTCAGTTGTTCCGGAAAGTTACAGTTCATCCGGAATTAAAACTATAAGAAAAATAGTTTCAGTTCACCAGGAAGGTTATAGTTCATCCGGATAGAAAATAGAGTTATTCCGGACAACTCAGGTCAGTTGTTCCGGAAAGTTACAGTTCATCCGGAATTAAAACTATAAGAAAAATAGTTTCAGTTGATCACCAGGAAGGTTATAGTTCATCCGGATAGAAAATAGAGTTATCCCGGACAAGTCAGGTCACTTGTTCCGGAAAGTTACAGTTCATCCGGAATTAAAACTATAAGAAAATAGTTTCAGTTCACCAGGAAGGTTATAGTTCATCCGGATAGAAAATAGAGTTGTTCCGGACAACTCAGGTCAGTTGTTCAGGAAAGTTACAGTTCATCCGGAATTAAAACAATAAGCAAATTTAGCTGACCTTGTTGCGTAACCATTTACCAAATGTTGTGCTCTGCTTCTTAGTAAGGTCATTTAGTCTACTACCAGGATGTTCCTTTTCCAAAAATTTCATGTGTTCTCTGCAATTACATGAATTGAAGTTATCTATAAAAGTTTATAATTAATTAAACAGATAAAAAAAGGTTAATAATCTAAATTACTTACTCGATATAATGCTCAATTTCAGGCGTATTTAGCAACACAAATAAATGCGCTTTCGATAGGAGCTCTGGAGAGACTTCAACTGATCTACCAGCTGACCCAGGACTTCCATCCGCACTGCTATGCTTTTTAGTTGGAACACCAATAGTTGTGATGTTTTTTTGGTATTCGCTGAGAAACTCAATCGTTTCTTCTACAATGTTCTCCTCAGCAATGCACCCTTCTGGATAAGTTTTGTTTCTCACGTGGCCCTTAATTACCTTCATACACCTTTCAAATGGATACATCCATCGAAAGCATATTGGGCCACATAATTTTACCTCCCTAGTAAGGTGCACCGTCAAATGAAGCATAACATCAAAAAATGATGGCGGGAAATATTTCTCAAGCAGGCATAGTGTGACACAAAGATCTTCTTGCAATTTGTCTAGCTCTTCGACGTTGATCTCTTTGCTGCATATTGATTTGAAAAAAAAACAGAGCCTTATAATAGCATATCTTGTCGGTTCAGGCATGACTGACCGAATTGCAATTGGCAGAAACTGTTGCATCAGCATATGATAGTCATGTGACTTGAGCCCCACAAGTTTCTTGTCCTTTAGACTAACCAAACTAGAAAAGTTAGAACAATAGCCTTGTGGAACCTTCAAGTTATACAACGTGTCACAAAACTTTTCCTTTTCATCTTTTTGTAACGTGTAACACGCTGCAGGAAGTACTATGTTGTTCTTGTTCTGTTTAGGCTGCAACTCTGGTCTTAACCCCAAAAAGTTCAGATCCTTTCTCGCTTTCAGTCCATCCTTCGTCTTTCCGGGAAGGTTGAGCAGAGTTCCAACAAGACTCTCAGCCACATTCTTTTCAATATGCATGAAATCAATGCAATGTTGGACACTATTATGCCTCCAGTATCTAAGTCTTCGAAACCATATATTGAATTTCTTCCAATATGGTGGCTTCTCTTTGTTCTTTCTTTTTCTCTTATCAATCTTCCCCCCTCTTCCGGTTGAGGTCTCTGGGATTTCTGAATCAGTACACCTTAATCCCTTTCCCCATTTGTTGCTGATAAGTTGAACTTCTTCGTATATCTGTTCTCCGGTCATAGGATCAGCAGCAACTTCCAACTCTTGTTTACCATTGAAGGCCTCTGTTTGCTTTCGGAAGGGATGCGTATATGGTAGATATCTTCTGTGACCAGCATAACACTGCTTGGCTGAGAAAGGAAGCCTAATGCATTTAGTTTCTTCCCGACATACCACACAACCACGGAATCCACTGTACGGGCAACCACAAAGTGTACCAAGTGCAGGGTAGTCATTAATCGTCCATAAAACAACTGCACGCAAAGTAAACTGTTCTTGCGCATACGCATCATATGTTTCCACACCTGCCTCGAATAACAGCTCTAAGTCATCAATTAATGGTTCCAAAAACACATCAATATCGTTTCCAGGCGCTCCCGATATTAATAACGAAAGCATGATGAACTTTCTTTTCATACACAACCATGGTGGAAGGTTGTAAATGACAGATAGAACCGGCCACACACTGTGATTTCTGTTACCTCTATTTACGTCGACCCCATCAGTTGAAATGCCAAGACGAAGACTTCTAGGATCGTCAGCGATTTCGGGATATTTGTCATCGATGGCTTTCCATGCCGGTGAATCGGATGGGTGTCGTAACACACCGGGTGTTTTGGAACTGGTGGCATGCCATCTTAGATCCTCCGCTGTGGTTTTCACTTGAAACAGTCGTTTCAATCTTGGAATGATGGGGAAATACCACATTACCTTTGCAGGAGTATTGTCGTATAGTTTCTTAGTCCTCTCATCCACCTTCCACCTGGACTCACCACAAGTTGGACATACAGTTAGGTCCTTGTTCTCCTTCCTGTACAGAATACAATCATTGATACACACATGTATCTTGGTGTACCCTGCACCCATTGACTTCAAAATCTTCTTGGCCTCATATGTATTCTTCACAATCTCATTACCTTCAGGTAGCATCTGTTTCAGCAAAACTAAAAGTTCATTAAAAAATTTATCTGATCCCCCATGCTTAGTCTTCAAGTTCAGTAGTTGAACCAAGGCAGATAACTTTGTGAAGGTATGGCATCCTTCATACAGAGGCTTCTCAGCATCCATGAGTCGTTCTTGAAACTTCTCATGGTCCTCATCGAAATTTTCTTCAGTAGCTCTGACCATTTTTATTGTTTCGGCTGCATCCAATGGAACTCCGGAATCGAAAAATGATTCCGTGTGAAGCTCCTCTCCTGCGGGCTCGTCTATCTCTCCATGTTTAATCCACCTTCTATAAGTCTGATCGAATCCCTTTGAAAACAAATGAAATTCTACATCATCAGCCTTAAAAGAGTAATGGTTTAGACAATTAACACAGGGACATGGAATTTCATTACTCTCCAAATTGGTAACTGCAAACAATAAGAATGATTTAACTCCATCGGCATATGATTGCGTGGTTCTACTGGTTTTCATCCAAGACTTATCCATGTTTGTTTTGCAAACAGATACAACAACAAATTAAGATGATTAAAAACGATCAATACTGAAAATCCTTTTCAATAATCTTTACTGTGAACCTGTTTATTGGAGAAGTAATAGGACGGAGGGAAAATTCTGTCGATTGATATGTGAAATTTTCAATTGAGTTCGCTCTAATTTACCCCGCCTCTTTTAATATTTAGCGGGCCCAGTTAGAATCATATTTAAATAAATTAAAACGAAAATTACTCTTGATCCTGAGAAACTCTAGTTCATCCGGTTCTATTACTGAATAACTCTTTATAATCCTGAAGAACTCTAGTTCATCTTCCCTCAATCCTCATGAACTCAGTGGGTAATTTTGACTTTCTTCGTTTAATTTTGACTTCTTAATTTGATTCAAGAGATCGTGTGACAGTAATTTCGGATAATTTCAGATCGTGTGATTAAAATATTAGTGGTTTTTTGATATCGTGTAGGAATTTCAGTTGGAGAACGTGTGAAAATAATTTTTGTAGGATAACCAAAAGTCCAACAATTATAATGTGCAGTCCTCATGAACTCAGTGGGTAATTTTGTAATTAATCAAATAAGACCTATGGTATACTCTAGTGATTACACATCTGATAAGACGCATACTCAAGTGATTTGCACATATAACCATACCACTTGATCAGTAATGAGAAACTTCTCACCTCCAACATCAAAACCTTTTCAAAATCCTTATCAAACCTTTTCTCAAAATCCTTAAGAAACCCTTTCTCAAAACACTCAAATCCTTCTGAAAATGGCAAGCTTGAAAGAATTAGTTGAACATTATTTGCAGATAAAGATTGTTGCTACCCTGGACAGGTACGAGGTGATTATCAGGGCAGAGAGACAGAGTGTCTTAGACGGGATGGCCCTGCTCAACCAGGTACTTACAGAGCCACCAAGTCCATCAAGATACCAGATGGCTACTTTTCTGGTAGAAGAGATACGCGTCTCCGATGCCAGACTTCAAATGTTGGTTCAACAGAGGCAAGAAGCAATGAGTAGGCATTTGGAGTTGATGAAGGAGATGGAATCTAGGTTCCCGTGAACCTCAACATGCAACTGCTCTGTTTCTTTTTTTTTTAGGAATGAACATGTAAATTAGGAAACAATTTTGTGTATGGAATTGGAATCAGTAGTATGAAATCCACTTATTGTTATATACTTGTTTATCTATATCTATTTTTGTTTATTAAATCAATCTGTTAAACAAAAACCCTAATCCTCGAAAACAGAGACGATCAAAAACCCTAAACACAAAAAAACAGAACCCCCATTTCCGATTGAAAGATGGAATTTTCATTTTCAAAATTAGAAAACTAGAAAACATGTTCAAATCAACTGTTTTCTATCTCTACATTACATTAGATTTCCGTCGACGATGCGTTGGAGCAGACGGCGACGGAGGTAACGGAGGAGAGGTCGAGCGGTTGTGCGTATAAACCCTAGAAAGTGAACGCCCATTTTCTTTTGTATATATTTGGAAAACGAAAATATAAAACAGAAAACAGTAAAAAAGGTGTTTTCCATTTTTAGTTAAAATTTAGAAAACACTATTTTCTGTTTTCCTAGAAAACAGTAAAAAAGGTGTTTTCCATTTTTAGTTAAAATTCAGAAAACACTATTTTCTGTTTTCCTTGTTTTCTTGGAAAACAGAAATGGAAAACACCCCCTGTTTTCCACAACTAAACGCCCCCTTAAATTTTGGGGAATTATAATTCTAAATAAATTATATAAAAAGATTTAAGATAAAAATTAAATAATGGGTCAATTTGGGGTCAAATGGGTCAATTTGATGTGTTTAGGACCAATGAGTCCCAATAAGGTGTGTAAGTAACCAATAAGTTGTGTTTAGAACCAATGATGGCCCAATTGGTGTGTATGTAACCAATAAGTTGTGTTTAGAACCAATGATGGGCCAATAAGGTGTGTATGTAACAAATAAGTTGTGTTTAGGACCAATGGGACCCAATAAGGTGAGTTTAGGGGAAACGAGGGCCAGTTGGGACCAATGAGTCCCAGTAAGGTGTGTATGTAACCAATAGGCATGTTTAGGACCAATGATGGCCCAATAAGGTGTGTATGTAACCAATAAGCATGTTTAGGACCAATGATGGCCCAATAAGGTGTATGTAACCAATAAGTTGTGTTTAGGACCAATGAGACCCAATAAGGTGTGTTTAGGGGAAACGAGGGCCTGTTGGGACCAATGAGTCCCAGTAAGGTGTGTATGTAACCAATCAGCATGTTTAGGACCAATGATGGCCCAATAAGGTGTGTATTAAATAAAGTTGTGTTTAGGACCAATGAGACCCAATAAGGTGAGTTTAGGGGAAACGAGGGCCAGTTGGGACCAATGAGTCCCAGTAAGGTGTGTATGTAACCAATAGGCATGTTTAGGACCAATGATGGCCCAATAAGGTGTGTATGTAACAAATAAGTTGTGTTTAGGACCAATGAGACCCAATAAGGTGTATGTAACAAATAAGTTGTGTTTAGGACCAATGAGACCCAATAAGGTGTATGTAACAAATAAGTTGTGTTTAGGACCAATGAGACCCAATAAGGTGTGTTTAGGGGAAACGAGGGCCTGTTGGGACCAATGAGTCCCAGTAAGGTGTGTATGTAACCAATAAGCATGTTTAGGAGCAATGATGGCCCAATAAGGTGTGTATGTAACAAATAAGTTTTGTTTAGGACCAATGAGACCCAATAAGGTGTGTTTAGGGGAAACGAGGGCCAGTTGGGGCCAATGAGTCCCAGTAGGGTGTGTTTAGGGGAAACGAGGGTCAGTTGGGACCAATGAGTCCCAATAAGGTGTGTATGTAACCAATAGGCATGTTTAGGAGCAATGATGGCCCAATAAGGTGTGTATGTAACCAATAAGCATGTTTAGGACCAATGAGTCCCAATAAGGTGTGTTTAGGGGAAACGAGGGCCATCTGGGACCAATTAGTCCCAATATTAAGGTGTGTATGACGTAACCAATAGGCATATATGTTTAGGACCAATGATGGCCCAATAAGGTGTGTATCTACCAAATAAGTTGTGTTTAGGACCAATGAGACCCAATAAGGTGAGTTTAGGGGAAACGAGGGCCAATTGGGAGCAATTAGTCCCAATAAGGTGTGTATGTAACCAATAAGCATGTTTAGGACCAATGATGGCACAATAAGGTGTGTATGTAACAAATAAGTTGTGTTTAGGACCAATGAGACCCAATAAGGCGTGTTTAGGGGAAACGAGGGCCAGTTGGGACCAATGAGTCCCAGTAAGGTGTGTATGTAACCAATAAGCATGGTTAGGACCAATGACGGCCCAATAAGGTGTGTTTAGGGGCAATGAGGGTCATTTTAGGATACAATTATCATTAAATTTATTGCTTAGTATTCCATTTTACATTTAAAGATTATTTTAAAGGTATGTTTAAAATAAAGTTAAATACGATTTGCGTTCCTGTGGTTTGGTGGTTTTAACTTTTTGAGTCCATGTTAACTCTTTAAAATTCAAGATAAATCGTATTAATTGAGTTTATATTAAATCCGATAAATGCTGTCACGTCCTTATTAGCTGAGATGTTTTCACCCGGATCGATCCTATTAATCCCCAAATTACTTCCCACCATTTTTCAAATTTCCCAAAATTCATTGATCAGTTCCTATTCAACTCCCTCTAACCAAAACTTTATCACCAAAACGATTCATTACTCTCTTCTTCCATATATCACTAAAAGTTCATCTACCTAATTGATTGATCAGTTCCGGATTCATCACACTATCATCTTCAGAAGATCACTACCTAATTCCCGTCAGTATATATTAATTTCACTGTCATCTTCAGTAGATCATTTTCATCTCAATTATTTCATCTTAATTATTCCATCGCATTTATTTCATTAATTCTCTATTTATTTCACTGTCATCTACAGGATTCATCTGATTTAACAATGGAAATTGAAGGTGAAGCATATGACAATGAATATAATTATTCGGAAGATGATGAAATGTATAACAATGCCGATCAATCGGATAATGAAGAGGAAATGGATAACAATACTGACGATGATTCGGGTGAAGAGGACATGGAAAACATTGATGCCCAAGTCGAAAATGATGCCCAAGTTGATACCCAAGTAGTCGACAATGAGAATGTGGAAGCCTCTGCTCCCCAAGCAAACAAGAGGGGGATGACGCGGTTGGTACAGTGGCGTGCCAGATTTGAGAAAAATGGTGAGGAAAAATGGCCACTAACATTTGATGCGCTGGGAAGGGTTGGCGGGGTCCATAGACCAAAATTTTCGAGTTTTATGGGAGACATTGTAAGGGCAGGGGTTGGATTGAGGTATCTAGAATGGAGGAAGGTGCCAATAGAGGACAAGAACAAAATGTGGGCAGCGATTCAGGTTATGAAACAGATTAAACATTTTCTCATATTAGGTTTGTTATTGAATTCCATGCGACTAAAATATCCTGTCATATGTTATTTTTTTAGAAATATTTCAAAATTGAAGACTTTCGAAGGAGAGCTATAATGGTACGGCTTGGTGGGTTGCTAAGGAGTTTTAGAAGAAATATGTTGGAAAAACACATTCGTCCCAACCTAGCAAAACCCACCGTGCTTGAGAAAGTTCCAAAGATGTATCGCACTATTGTGAAAAAGGAAGACTGGGACAGATTTGTAGCATATACAAGATCTGAAGAATTCGAGGTTTTTATTCAATTCAAACTGCAGATTTCATTAAGTAAGCTAATAAGTGTTAATTAATGAGATTATAATTATATATCCTACTGTTCTGTTGGAAAGGCTGCGTCAAAGATTGGAAAAGAGGTTCGAGCAAATTATACTTATGATCATTCAATGGGGCGGGGAGGATACGTCTTTCTGAGAGAAAAACTGGTAATAAGCTAAGTGTGTTACACCCAGTCATGGTTAAGAACGTTTATGTTTCAAGTCTGATATATATTATTATTATAATACAAGGTACAAAACAAAGAAATTGCAGCTGATGATTGCCCCTCTCGAGCGTTTATGTGGAGGAAAGGAAGGGTAAATAAAGAGGGGGAATACAAAACCCCTGTGGTGAAGGGCATAGCAGATGATATAGTAAGTTTAATTGCTATATATATACCTAATTATTCACATGTTAAAAATTAACAGCACCTCATTAAATTAACTAAATTATATTACTGCAGGCCGAGAATGAAACAAAGATAAATGCGGGATCTGTGACAGTAGAACCGGGAACGGATGCCCTGACACTGGTCCTTGGCAAGGAAAGGGGTGGATACCTAAAAGGTATTGGGTATGGAGTGACTTCCCGTGGATATTGGGGTGCTCCAAAAGGGCGATCAAAAGAACGGATCGAAAAACTTGAGGCGGAACTAATAAATGAAAGACAGCTGCGTGAGAAAAAGGATCAAGAGGTTGAGCGCCTCACTGATATGGTTAAATCACAGGATGAGAGAATTGATAAGCTTATGGCGGCTATGGAGTCTGTGATTCAAGATAAACAAGTTCATAGAGCGTCTGTAAGGGACAAACTATATATATATATATATATATATATATTTATTTATTAATTAATTAACTAATTGAATTAATTGTACATAGGACATGATCAATTCTGCGCGCAATACATCGCGGAAACAATCTACTCAATCAAACTCATCTCAAAGGTCGGCCGATAAGGTACGGATTTGAAACAGTTCTGAATTTGAGTTGATCTGGAAGATTCTAGTTCATCTGGATGAACATGCGTCTCTACTTATAGTTCATCCGGATAGTTAGAGTTCATCCGGATAGTTAAAGTTCCTCAGGATAGGTAAGGTTCATCAGGATAGTAAAAAGTTCATCAGGATAGTTAGAGTTCATCGGGATAGTTAGAGTTGATCCGGAAGATTCTAGCTAGTTCATCTGGATGAACATGCGTCCCTAGTTATAGTTCACCGTGTTGGTTATAGTTCATCCGGATAGTTATAGTTCAGCAGTATAGGTAAAGTTCATCAGGATAGTCAAAGTTCATCAGGATAGTTAGAGTTGTTCCGGAATATAATTAATAATTAACTGTGCCGGCTATGATAAGTTCATCAGGATAGTTAAAGTTCATCAGGATAGTTAACTAATGTTTAGCCGGTTATGATCGATATGATTTTATTAATTAATTGAATTGTAGGTCTCTTCTGCGACTCTATCACAACACACTCCTACATCTACAACAGCGTCGCAAAAGGAAAGGGTAACTATTTTAATTTACACAGTTGTGTACTTCCCTTATAACTAATTGCTATATGATCATTTAATTAAATGCTGATGCTGTCTTTAGGTGAGAAAGAGAAAAATGACAGAAGCAGCAGCTGCTGCAGCTAGTGATGCTGGGGCATCAGAGCAGGAAGTGGTATATATATATATATATAATTAATTTAGAAATTTGACAAATCGCTTTGACGTTATCGTTAATTAATATATATGTTACTAATCAATTAATTACATGGTGTCAATTTAGGAAAAGAATAAGAGACATGCAAAACCTGCAGCTCGTGAAGTACCTCCTAAGAAGAGTGATCTTCAGTTGGAAAAACCAAATAATTATGATGCCATTGCAGCTGCTACCGATCTGCAGCCAGTAATCCAAGAGGTATAGATTAGTATATACCACAATTTTTGTATTCTATTTTTTACTTTAATTAATTAATTGTTTATATATATGCTATAATTAATAATATTATTATTATTATTATTATGTCACTTCTGATCAGGGGAGGCAAACTGCGACGTTGCACATGGAGTGGGATCCACTGAACGTCGTGGGAATGGGTGAATTATTACCAAAAGAAAAAGATGAGAAGATTCATGGAAGTCCATTAGCTCCTGGTTGCCGTAGAATTAGAGTTTATCAGGTCAAAAAGGGTGCAACATTTTTACCATTCCCAGTAGATGGTAAAACAACGCTTTCGGAGGTTGAAAATAATTATATTATTGCATGGCCGATTAACCGAATGATCCTTCATTCTAATAACAAGTCAGATAGATCACAGCCGGTTGATCATTCTACGGTGCAAAAAGTATTGGAACAACCACAGGTAATTACTACATTAATTAATCGTATCCGCTAATTAATTAACTTTATATATATATTATATATATCTGATCGGTTTTATTTGTCATGTTTCCAGGTAAATAATGATCGGAAAAAGATGCAGAAAGTAGTGTACGTAGCACCAAACCAGCTGAAGAATCAAAATGCGATAAATAGAAAAATCACACGGCACCAGCAGAAGCAGCTGATCACGGACAAGAAATTATAATTAATTAATTATTATAGAAATTAAACTTTGATTAGCTAGTGTCGTATGTTATCTTTTTGAACAGCGTCATGATTAGTGTATGTACATTAATTTTTAATTATAATATATGATTTTTAAGGTTTCTCTATACTAATTAATTAATATATAATTAATTGTAATTAAGAAAATATATGTGACCATATATATAATACCAAAGGCCACAGTTTTTATATTTTAACGTGGCCGTTGCCACCATTTGGCCACGGTTATTGGGACAAATTATCTGATTTCAACTACCCTTTGGCCACTTTTTTTTTTCCAATTATATGTGGCTAAAACACAAATATACGTGACCATATAATAACAAAGGTCACGCTTTTTATATCTTAACGTGGTCGTTGCCACCATTTGGCCACGCGTATTGGGACAAAATATCTGATTTCAACTACCCTTTAGCCACTTTTTTTTTCCAAATATATGTGGCTAAAACACAAATATACGTGACCATATAATACCAAAGGCCACGCTTTTTATATTTTAATGTGGCAGTTGCCACCCTTTGGCCACGCTTATTGGGACAAAATTTATGATTTCAGCAACCCATTTGGCCACGTTTTTTCATATCATATGTGGCTAAAACACAAATATACGTGACCATATAATACCAAAGGCCACGCTATTCATATTTTAACGTGGCGGTTGCCACCCTTTGGCCACGCGTATTGGGACAAAAATTATAATTTCAGCAACCCATTTGGCCACGTTTTTTTATAACATATGTGGCTAAAACACAAATATACGTGACCATATAATACCAAAGGCCACGCTTTTGATATTTTAACGTGGCCGTTGCCACCCTTTGGCCACGCGTACTGTGACAAAATGTATGATTTCAGCAACCATTTGGCCACGTTTTTTTATAATGTATGTGGCTAAAACACGAATATACGTGACCATAAAATACCAAAGGCCACGTTAACCAAACACATGTGGCCGTTGGAACCCTTTCGCCACGCTTTTCTGAAGAACTGTTTGATTACAACAACAAATATTGGTACCCTTTAGCCACGCTTATAGGTGGCTTCAGCCACTGATATTGTAACGTGGCCGTAGGGTACATATGGTCACGGCACCTATGGTGTCGTTTGGAATGGAAAAAAAAAACGTGACAAAACACCTTTTGTCACGGTTTTTTTCCGTGGCCAAAGGTGAATTTTGACGTAGTGAATGCTTCGAACCAATCATCAATCTTTTATGTATCGGCAAGAAAAACTACAATCCAGCCTTCTCCAGTTTCTATCTGAGTTTGATTGAGGAATATCCATATCATCTGTGAAAATAATAATAATAACATCACATACCTAAGTCCATCACTCGCATGCGTGGATACAAAGTTTAAGCGTTTTAAATAGGGTCTGGCTATAGACACCCCCTCGTTTACTAAAAAAACCAAATCCTCACGACCGTTTCAACAAAAACGATCGTTTTGAGATCGTTTCTTCTAAAACGGTCGTTCAAAAAAGGGGGACCCCCTGTATTTTAAGGTTTTGTCGTCGCGACACGTCATCCCGTTTAGATCGTTTTGGGATCGTTTCACTTAAAACAACCATTTTAAGTGAAACGACCGTAGAAAAGGGTGTTTTTAGCAAAAGAGGGGGTTTCTATATAACCACTCTTTAAATATCACATTTTTGTGAGGTTTAAATACACAATTTGAAGCTTTCATTATTCATGTATTTATCTTAGCTCGGATAGTTTGAATCTTTGAGAAACACAGAAACTCAGTAATAATAATTATGTTACCCACATTTACATTTACTTATTTTCGTATAAATTGATGAAAAGACACATGTTTTTCATATATTTCATTATACAAGATCAAATGTGTATACATCAAATTTGAAGAAGCTCTCTTGCGGCAGCGGTCCGGATCTCCTCTTGATCCGATTCAAACCAAGTGACAACGCCAAAATTGGGGAAACCGTCGCCGGAACCTCCGCCGCCCCTTTCCTACTCAAATTGGACGATCCGGAAGACGTACCTGCTCCCAAGCTAGGTTTTCTGGTAACCGAACTCGTACTCTGAGCGTTTTGAGCTCCGTCCTTCTTACTCCGGCTATGATCCTTGGAAATTGACGCATCGTTGACTTGATTCTGACGAAACGAAGATCCGATCGGCGGATGATGCTCGTCCTTGGAGGTGGACTTGGATTTCTTCTTGTCGGATTTGATCGGCGAATTGGAGCTGGAACCGGTGGATCGGGGGCTGTTGGATCCTTCTGGACTTGAAATGTCGGAGGATTTTTTGGCATGGAAGAATCTACCTTTGAACACCATTGTAGGTGTGGGTTATCATCTAGGGTTTTTTTGGAAGATCTGTGAGCAGGATGCTGGTATTTGTGCCAGTGAGGAAGACAAAAGGGGGGGTGGGGTGGGGTTAGATCAGATACCTCCTTTCACTTTTCACCGTTTTATTGAAGAAATGGGTCGAATCAAAGCTAATACTAAATAGAAAAGAAGGGAGGAGGAAAAAAAAAGGAAAAACCGTTTGCGCATAGCCTCGAACTCGGGACCACAGTTTAAAGAAATGGAGACCTAACCACACACTCTAGACTCAGCTTTTGGTCTTTCATTGAACAACAATCTATATATATATAAACTGTTTTTTTTTTCTGGGCACAATTCCATAAGTCATGTTGTCTATTGTATATATATACAATGTGAATAGTTAAGAAAACAAATTTAGTTTTTGCTTCCGAATATGTCGGAGAAAGCAGAGAAAGCTTTTATTTTTTATTTATGTTTGTGTCACGCATACATTTAGGTTCTGCAGACTGTTTTTTAAGACTTTTCATTAAAGAAAAGTATGTGCGGGTTCTTCTTGGTTCTTGATGCAGATGTAGCCCAACCACTTCCAACATCTACTAACATTCTCTTCTTATCTCAGACACCATCTCGTCGCCTCTTTCCACCGGGGCCGTCCTCCACGGGTCGACGCTCTCCACCGGTGGTCGTCCTCCATCTCGTCCTCCCTTCCATCGGCGGTCTGCAAAAGTTAAAAAAACAGTCCACCTCATTTTCTACAGATGTCTACAGATACGGTCCGCAAACTACAAACATTTTACCTCTTAAAGAACAAATTGCACCTAAGTCATAAACAGTACCCCTTAGGTGAATTTGTTCATCAATCACAACTGTTAGCAATGGTAACCCGTAAGGGATGCTTAGCACTAGCAATTACTAGTAGTGATAAGCTATCATCACAACACATTAGTTACAACTGAGTTTAGATGAATGGTAACTGTTTGATCCCAAAGTGATCGTCAGGCAGGGAACTGGGAACGGATCAAACAGGGTCGGATAATTCGTATTTAGTTCTGACCAACTCTAGGGTGGATACAACTCCAAATAGGGACCTGCACAGGTAGCAGCAACACATTAGGACAAAAAACAGAGCCAGAGATTGGGTTATGTTATTGCCCTCCGGCATGAGAGTAAATATCGGAGTGGTCGAAGAAGAAGAAGAAAATCAGGAGAGTGAGAGAGAAGAGTCTACCTGCTATAGCTGAGCAACTCTAAATATATATACTTAGGGTTGTAGGGAGTACGTGTCTGCAAGCATGTGCGGGGGCGCATGATGCTCTCATGAGTGGTTATCAACGAATGACTCAAATTGGTGAAGATTTAGTGATTATGTGGGATGGTGACACGTGGTTCTAACACAATTCATGTGACCTTGGGAGTGTGGTTATTCTGTGGGCCTAATCAGTTGTGGAGAGGACCATTGAATCTCGGGTCTCTTGCGGGTCGTAGGTGGGTGAGTTGTAGGATCCGGATGACTATATTTGGGACCTATCCTCTTTAAGTCCCCCTAGTCCAGCGTTATAAGTCCTAGGACTGTGACGCTGGACAGGAAGATGAGGGGAGTTGCGTGTGGCGTAGATTTATGGTGTGAGCGACCATCCACACTACTTGGGTTGATGGGTACTTTCAAATTGAGGGGTAATTGTGATAGGGGTCGCTCAAGGCTACTTAATGCAGATGAGAAGTATGCTTTTCTTCTTTTTTGACAGGCTGCCAATTGCTGATGCAAAAGCCGCTGTTACAGCCTATCAAGGACACGTGCAATACATCTGGGGACTGAATCTGTACTTAGACTGTCGTGCATACGTCAGTACTTATTTCTTTTTCTTTTTTCTTATATAAATATTTTTTTCGCCTCATGTCTTCTTAGTTCCCCTCGTCTTCTTTGTTGTTTTGCTCCTCTTCTTTTTTTAAGATCTCTGGCTTTTTCACTTTTGCGATGTTGTCAAGCCAAGCTACTACTGCGCATGTTCCTTGCAGTTTGACCTCTGAAAGCTTGGGTAATTTAATGGATGAGTACCATTTCAAAGAGGAATGGGGGTCCAATTTCCGTTGCTATCTGACCAGGCATTTGAACCTCCTGAGGGTCTAGTCAGGCCAGAGTTTCTTTTAGTGCCTTTGCCATGAAGATGTTGGAGACCTATCAGTTTCATATCTCTCAAACACACCCTTTAAGCCTGGCTAGGGTTGTCTGGTTCGAGTTTGTGGTACGATGTTTACGTCAGCCTTCGACTGTTGCTTTATTTGAAGCCTTTTTCAAACCTTCAAAACGTGGTTCATGGTATACCTTCAGTAAGCGTGACAAATCGGAACATTTATTGCCAAAGTTCTTCCATGCTTTCAGCGTAAAGATTGGAAGAGCCACTTCTTCTTCACGAAGGCCAGTGTTATTCCCGGTCATATGGTATTTCGTTCAGGTGATGAGGCTGTGACGGACCTTCTTCCCGCTGAGGGTATTTTTGAAACCGACCTGTATAAATGGCTAGTTCGTGATCCCACTGACATGCAGTATCTTCCCGAGAATGCCCTGGTGTTGATCAGTATGAGTCGTATCTGGGACCTGCCTCGCGTTAAGCTTTTTATCGCCCGTGCTGGGGAATGTAAGTTGCCTTTTTCTCTTTCTTTTCTCTTGTGTTTCATTTATTTTTCTTTCCGACTTCAGGATATATGGGTGTTCCGATGGTAGTAACATGTTCTTTCTGTTTTTATGATTTGCTGGACTCGTCCTTACAAAGTTCCCTCAAACTTGGACTCGTCTTTAGATCTGCCGAACTTGGACTCGTCTTCAGATCTGACCAACTTCAGGGTAGATACAGCTCCAAATAGGGACATGCACAGGTAGCAACACGTTAGGACCAAAACAAGAGTCGGAGATTGGGCTCTGTTATGGCCCTCCGGCGTGAGAGTAACTATCAGAGTGGTCGAAGAAAAAGAAGAAAATCAGGAGAGTGAGAGAGAAGAGTCTACCTGCTACCTGAGTACCTATAAATATAAATTATACTTAGGGTTGCAGAGAGTACGTGTCTGCAAGCATGTGTGGGGGGGGGGGGGGGGCGATGATTTTATGGGTGGTTGTCAACTAAGGGCTCAGATTGATGAAGATTTGGTGATTATGTGGGATGGTGACACGTGGTTCTAATAGAATTCATGTGACCATGGGAGTGGTTATTACTTGGGCCCAATCAGGTGTAGAGAGGACAGTTAAATCTCGAGACTCTTCAGTAGTGATATATATGAAATCTCTCACTCGTAAACCACTTACAAAATGACACTCCTCCTATCCGGAATAGTTTTCACATTTTTTTGGGTCGAATTACGTATACCTGATGAATATTACAAAAAAAAAAAAAAACTCTGGTATGGAACTCCAAATCAATATAGATTGATTTATTACAAAAAAAACTCTGGTATGGAACTCAAAATCAAGAATTAATAATGATATTAAAATTTAAAATTAAAAATTAAAAATATATATATAATAAACTAGGTTAGTTATACGTGTAATACACGGATTGAATATTACCTTCATAAGATGAGATTAATAAAAAAATGATAAGAGGTTTGAAAATTATGAATGACATAATTCATTATCAAATTTGACTATGTTAAATCAGGGTTGAGTTCCTTCAAATTTAAGAGCTATGGCAATATTACTTTTGTTTATCAAGTAATAGATCCAGTAATTACAGTAATCATGCTTGACCAATCTAATATTTTGTTTTCGATGTTGCAGTTTAGGTTAGATAGTCGATTTTTTACCGACCAATGTTGCTATGTTTCAAATCTGGCTTTATAAAGCAGCAAGATCACCGACATGGTCATTTTAATTGTTATAGAATATTAAATAGTTTGGTTGCTAGTTAAAATGAAGGATTTTTTTACTATTAGAGTAACTATTTGTATAGTAAATAATAGCGAATACTTTAAAATAGAATAAACTAACATATGATATTAGGAACTTTAACAATGACAACTTTCTTACTAATTAAAATATAATCATAATGTATTTCAAATGGTAAAACAAATATATATATATAAATGTAAAAGGGAAAAGGAACATTGTAAAGACATCAAGAAAACAAAATCAAAATAAAATTAAGCACCATAACAATATCCAAAAAGTAATTGTTACAACGACTATTGTTCACATGAAGGATATTTATTTTTATTGATATTGTATAAATATTAATTCGTTAATATGAAACAAATTATTTAATTTTGTCTTAAATGTAATTTTGACTTGTACATTTGAAAAGTTTTTATATTAAATATAATGTTGAGTTGTATTTTTGGAATATGGTAATTATTTTTTGATATTCATTATGATATTGACAAGTAGAATGATGATGTGGAAGCTATAGGAATGTGACATGTGGACACCACTTTAGTGCTTTATTAGAATCAAAGATTTGTTTTGTTTAAAGTGTAACTCTTTTTAAAATCTAAGACACGACTATTGATAAATTGAGAATACGAGCCTTGGAGCAACTCTTATGTTATGTACCTATAGTTGCTACTTTCTGATCTTAACTTTATAAAGTGTTGGGTCCTCTATGCGAAATGGAAGCTAAGTCAAGCATCAAGTATATTATTTTTGTAAGTTGTAATAAATTATTAATTCAGTTTTATTTTTTTTATGAAATTTGTATATTTCCCCCTCTTTTGAATCCTAATTGTATAATTTTATCCTAAATCAGTTGTTAAGGTTCTAAATTTCATAACTAAGATAAGTTTTGACAAGTTTTATACAATCTTACAAAATTTATCGTAAAACTATAAAAGTATATAACTTTCACCAAAGGACTTGGGATGGTAATAAAACTTAAATCTGATAGGAATCACATGACACTGAGTATGGGGTATGAGACGGCGTATGAGATTACTTTTCTTTTTATTTTCCGCGACTATGGGATTTGGATTTTCTTTTAGTTACATGCATTTAAGATTTTTTAGTAAATAGCAAAATCATACACACCCTTCTACCCTACTTCTAATTCTAAACACATTATTTACTATGAGACCAGAAAACCCTTAATTTTTATGGGAAAGACACCTTAAACAACACTCATATACAGGACTAGAAAACCTTCCGTGTGTTTAAGACATTAAGATTCTTTAAACAATAAAATTACACTTCTATTTATTCTAACGATTTCGATGGGATCAGGAAAGATACCCTAAATAAATCATAAGAAAACATGGTTTAAATGAGGATTCTTTTTTTTTCTTTTTAATGAGGATTTAAAAACAAATTAATGCCAAAAATAATAATAATAATCCTGATTCCACGAGGAAGACATTTTCTGATTTACATATTACTAATATGGATATGCATATGGGAGGCGGCACCTCCGGCAGAAATGTTCCGAGTTCAGACACCATGGACGGCGGTTATGCTGACACCCTCATGATTTCCACCACTTGCCTTAGGCTATTCGTAATGGGGCGTTTTTGGGCTCTATAACGCCCCATAACGCCCCTTATAACGCCCCGCCCCACTACGCTTAGGCGTTATGGGGCGTTATGGACGAAAAAAAATTCTCGGGCGTTAGCCAGGTAACGCCGAGAGAGGGGATAAATCAAATGATTGTGGGGCGTTATGGGGCTTTATCCACTACACCATAAAGCCCCATAAAGCCCCTTGCCCAGTCAGCGTCCACATGGCGCATAATGCCCCTTGTGGGGCTTTATGGGGCTTTAACCATTACGGATAGCCTTATATCACCAAAACCGGCAACACGCAAGCCGGCCGTTTGATTAACCGCTAACAACTTACCTTGGAATCAGCGGTCAAATTAGTTTACCAACTTCAAGATTATATATATATGATGTTTGACTTTTCAATATTCAACTTGCTTCTTAATTTGTTGTTCTAAAAGTTACAACGACTACGGAACTATCTAATGGTACCAACCAACGCTTTAAAGGAAATGTTTCTTTTAAATAACGAGAAACAAAGTTTCGATTCTTGAACCGGTTTTACACAAAAATCTCGAACCCTATAGTAATTCATACTTTAAAATCTAATCTAGATCAATCTATTGCGGATTAACTCGTCCAATTCAGCTGCTCATCGTTGGAATCGGTTCGTAAACTGGTCCAGGATCTGTTTGAATACTATTTTATATGGAATCAGCTCAGAACCATTTTTGGTAGGAGAGGAGGTGGAACCTCTAAGAAACCGACAGTTCAATTTTGAATTGAAACAAATTTGGGTGGAACCGGCTTCAATACCAGTTTGGACCTTGTTTAAAAACCGGTACGTCAAGAACCTCTTTTTATGTCGGCCCACCTCTAGATTCAAGTCTCTGTTGAGTAAAATGACATAGATTTAAAGTACATATAGAATTTGTGTGGGTTCGTTATGTTAGAAATAACTTGATACTTGTGATCATTGTCATAAATTATCTCTAAGTTTCATAATAAGTATTTATTTAACAGACGTAATTGTTTTTACTAGAATCAAATTAGAATTTCCCCTTGGGTGTATATATATATAGATACTAAGGAAAGAATATAAACCACCATAATCAATTAATCACCATCTTAAAATCGATGGCCTCCTCTCTCCCTCTCTAGAATTCATGGGTCTCCACCTTATCCAACCTAACCATACACCCTAAACGGGGATCTGATCAGAATCAATTATGTCTTTTACAATCATGACTCGTGTTGATGCGCCATTAGGTAATCATTACATTATGTTTTATATTTATATTATCATGTTAAAGGAATCGTCCAACATGTGGCATCAGAGCGATGTTGCTTAACCGATTTCTCATCTGTCTTGATGAATTTATCGAAATTAGATCTAATCGAACAATAAAAAATCGGTTTCCTAAACATACACGTTTTCAGATTTAAAATCCTAATCAGATTCGTTTTTTTTTAGAAATTTAATATGATCATAACAAATCTAATTCATTTTGACCTAAACTGTACGTGGAGTGAAAACGAGCCGTTACCCTGTAACGACTCGTTAGGGTTTAATTTTCGAAGCAAAAACAAGTCGTTACCCGTGTAACTACTCGTTACGGCCTAAAGTTTTCGAGTCTGTAACTTAGCTCCATAATGGGTCGTTTCACTGTAACGGCTCGTTATGAAGCTTCTGACCAGTGAAATCCTAACGATCCACTATTGTTTTGTTTAAACCTTAATTAATTATGTTTTTACAAAACCCAATATCGAATTCTGACAAAAACTTATTATGGCTTAATCTGTGCGAGAGAGCAAAACTGACCGTTATTACTGTAACGACCCATTAGGTCTTAAAATTTTTAAACCTGTAAATCTGCTCCATAACATCTCGCTTCAGTATAACGATCCCTTACGCTGGTTTGACCGGCAGAATCCTAATAACTCATAGATAAAGACTTTGTTATGAATTCTTGTTTGTTTTGTTTAGACCTTAACTATTTATGTTTTTATAAAACCTAACACCAACTAAAGCAGTTAAGTAATTAACTAGTCTTAATTAAAGTGATAGCATATAGCTGATAACATGTCGTTTTTCTTTAACGCCCTGTTACGATTTGCTACTTATATGTTGATAACATCTCAAAAGGTTTCAATTCTGGCCAAAACTGATTTACCACCTTAATAATGTCATTCAACTTCACCTTACTAGTTGACTTATCTTACTTAAACCTGATTTATCTGCTTATCTTAATAACATTTTTAAAGTTGCAATTCTGGCCAAAGCTGATTTGTTCCTTTTATAATGTTAATCAACTAATTTAAGTATCGCCTTACACATACAAATGTTTCACTTTTGGTCAAAGCTAATGGGTTGCATTTTGTTTTTAGCGAAACTAATATGTGCATAAATCTTAAATGTATCATTTTTTGCCAAAGCTAATGTGTTACATTATTTTTTGCGCATATCTTTATCCTGTTCATAATGCTTAGGTGATAGGAAAGTAACCAAAGCGAAAGTCGATTCATTTAAGTAGAACCTAAGTAGTCTCTTATTTTGGTGTCATAACAGACGATATCACATCTTTATTTGTTTTATAATTGTGCTTTATCAATATTTGTCCCTTATCATTATGCCATTTTATTGTGCCTTAGTTTATCATGATGCCTTTTTATTGTGCCTTATTTTTAAGTACCCCATAGAATCACTCTAAGATCTTCTTTCGAACTAGTATAACCTTTAATCTCCATAAATTATTCACTCTAAATCTAAAGTCACTAAATGTTTCCATAAATGTTTTCCTCTTATCAAATGATCTTGATGATCCCTTAAGACGAAAGACTCTCATTCTCTTCCATATAAAAGTATAAATGTCGGAGCATTACAAATGGGTAAAGTCAAATGTCTCTTATGATGATCGAGATTCTCTAAATGTTGCAATCAGGGGAGATATTCAAGATTTCCTAATTCTAGACATTATGTGAGTAATAGAATTCAAATGAACTTCTTTAGGATGCACGTGGACATAGATGTGACCTAAACTTAACAAGATTATTTGTTATCATTGATGAATTTCTTTTTGGATTATCGTGTATCAATTTAATCTATTTTTTTTAAATTGGTTGATTAAGAATATCGCGACATTGAATAGTGTTGTGTGCATCTGGACAATTAGCGCGCCCCGACATATTATGTCGTTGGTTGGGGTGTGACAGAGTGGTATCAGAGCCACACCTATAGGGATCTAGGTTATTAGAACTAGCCTGACCTAGACTTATACCTTAGGTGTCCTGCACGAGTGATGCATAACATGCCTATATGATTTGTATGTCCATTAATTGCTTCTTAATCATGCATGTTTCCATCATTGCCTTTATTTCTATATGTCTGCACACACACTTGTAGACAAATCACTTGAAGCTTCCTAGACTCTTTCCTTAGAAATGGTGCCTTACTCCCATCTAGGAAATTGATTTCTTGATTTTATAATATTGTCAGAAATGGGGCCTTAGTGATTGACGTGTAGTAACTGGAAGGGTGGAAGGACCGGTAGTCATGATCTCTGACTAGAAAAGCGCTGCGTACAAATTCGAATTGATAGACCCGGACATTCACTTAGGACGCCCGATGAAAGTGTCGAAACCTATTAGGCCAAAGCATGTCAATCACTAGGATCTTACTCTGATCAGTCACGGTTGTAGTTTCCCACTCTGGAAATGAGAGCCATTACGTATGTTTTCAAAAATCATTCGCTTTTGTGTTTTACACATTATTATGTTAACTTTCATTTATTTATGATAACCTAATTTCTCGTTTTATGTGTCGGTAATTTTGCAATATTGTATTTTATGTTAAAGAAATTACATTTTCTGCACATGGTTCAAGGTTGTTGATATTCTTCTTAATGAGATTAATAAACGCTTATTAAGTCAAATATGGAGTTGCTTATGTATATAGCATGTCGTGTTTCCACATACTTATTTTAATATTTTGATCGTAAGAAGTTATTAAGTCTTGCCCAGTTATATTATGAAGATTTTGCAGGCTATGATCTTGGCCAACTAAGGATACAATTGGACTGATGTTTGAAACTGCGAATTCTTGGATAATATTGAAAGCGTAAGCACACTTTCAGATTGAATATTCTCGTAATACACTCGAGAAAATCGACCGGGTACTATCTAGACGAACAATAGGATTGAGAATTTTTTAGAGCGATAGAAATTTTGAACCGTGTTTTACAAATTGCTTATGATCGTGAATTTAGGGAGGGGAGCGTCGTAGATAACTAACTGCATTGTCTGCAATTTCGAAAAATTTCAAAATGACACAATTGGTCCCTGCAAAATTTATAATTAAATTTCCGGACAAATAAAATTTTCTAGAGCTTGACCCAAGCCAGGGGCTCTGGCCCTTGGACCCCGCTCTCTATGGGGGCGCTGCCCCCGAACCCCCGCCAAAGAGGCTTTGCCCCCCCCCCCCCCCCCCATGCACTACCCCGTAACACCGAACCCCGATATAAGTTATAAGTACGATCAATCAATAGTCAATCCTAATTACACTAAAAGAGCAACAACTAATACATTTCGGTTATGAAAAATAACAAGACTTTTTCAAATCCTCATGATATCAGAATACTTCCAAAGAAAAATACTCTATATCATGTTAATTGTTACATATAAATTGGTCTATCGGATACTAGGGTTTGCTTTGTTCTTGCATATTGTATAGCTACCATTGATTAGTCTTTTCCATGGTAAAGTTCATCAAGACCGATTTACCTAACAATATGTGTGATGTTTTTCTCACAAACTCATTGGTGTTCTATGTCGAAAAAATATTATTGTTAGTGTTGAAAATCAAGCGGTTTTAATATGGTTTGAGAATATGAAACCTCGTAAATTATGAATTGTTATTGATATTGTCTCTTAGGTAAACCCATGAATAGCAATCAACCACCTTAATATCTTTTCTTTTTTTCCCATATGAATATCGATAGATCAAGGGAATGCTTGGATTGAGGCACTGGCGCAGCTTTTAAGGGGTGGGAGGGGGCGTACGACCCCCGAATTTTTTTTTTTGCGATGTAGGGGTATATAATTTTCGTATATAAAATTTCGATATACTTCGGTTTCGACCCCCCACTTACCTAAAAATTAGCGTTAGGAAAAAAAATTACATCCTGACCCCCACTTGATATTTTCAAGCTTCGCCACTGGATTGAGGAAAGTAGCTAAATGTTTGTTTAGAGGTGGTAATAATTAATAAATAACCAAATAAGTAAATATAAATCACAAATGATTCATAAAAGGATCCCGCAAAGCACTAATGATGACCTTGTGTAGTCACCATTCAAGTCGTAATTCTCAACTGAATTGAGCTACTTGCACCCCTCTTTCTCCATCTAACCCATTTTCATCATTCCCCACTAATTCTAATTTGTTAGATTAATTATAAGGTTATCTGTAACGATTTTTTGATAGAACCGTTAAGTCCATCATGGAAATATAAACACCCCTTCTAGGGGTATGATCGAGGAACGTGAAGGCATGAAGGGCAACATATGATGGTGATGACGAAGGTCGTGCAATTTAAATATTTTTGTTTGCCTTTTTTTCTCCACCAATCACATAATTATACATCATCTTTATTTTATTTACTTAAACCTCATATCCATACAAATATCATTACACACACTTACAACTATCATTTGATTATTTGATCGAATGTGACTAACTATATGACAACACTTTTCACTTTTATTATCATCACACACCTAAACATGCAATTACAATTGTTCTAGCATTATTGTAGTAAGGCTAGGAATTTAAGATCCACATTTTTATTGTAAATCATTTTAACTTTTTCTCTTGATTCTATATATCTTGATTCTGTTAGAAAACTAGAATAAATGGTAAAAATGAGTTTATCATCAAGTTGTGAAAATGAGTTTTCAGTAACTTTGAATTTAAATATTGTTAATATAGGTGATATTTACTAAGCTTTTGTTCTTCTATACGAGGGCTTCATAACGATCAAACTCCGTTTAAAACAAAGCTAAGATGAATGAGATATCGATGCTTAAAGTCAGGTGTTCGGGGCTGTAAGGAGCTGCGAAAATTGATACAAAAAGAGTAAAACTTGTCTCACATTGATGGAAGGATGACACTTTAAGAGTTTAAGTGGTTTATATATATGAGAACTTACTGACAATTGTTTCCTTAAGTAGAAGACGTAAGTGGGGATCTTACGGGTGCAAAACACCCTAACTAGCACAAATGCATGTATTGTAGGCATTTGACGTTTTGATGATACACTTTGCATTTCATATCGCCATGGGAGAGCCACCTTTTTGTTTTTGAACTGTTGCTTAGGTTGGTCAAGAGATCCGATTCAGTAGAACAGGTCAAACTTGATTGTTTCGGCTCACTTCAGTATTGAATGACATAACTTTCACATTAAGTCCATTTTATTAGTATTAAGTATTTCAAGTAACTTTGGTTTATTAGAACATTACTAAACATGAAAGTTTTCCCTTTGATTGGCTATCTAATAGTTCATTTTGATAAAGAGTATTCACATTTCCTTCGTCATCGACATCCATATAATTTAACTAAAACACACTATTTATTGAACTTATCTATTATTTTATTTAAATCTCTCACAACATATTACCCATATTTGTCTCTATTCAATTAAAGATACTTATTTATTCATCTTTTTATTACTTTTCCTTCTCTTTTTACCACTCATATTTACTCGTAAAAAAATATAAAATAATATATATAAAGGTGAATAGTGCAACATCAATTTAGGGGATGGATTTGGTTTCTCCAAGATATGAGGATGGGCTATGAGAATGAGGAATGAGATGAAGTGGATTTGTAAGTGATTTGGTTATAATTTGAAGGATGGGGTTGGAGATGAGGAATGAGATGTGAATCCTCTAAAAAAAAAGATGAGTTACTCCGATCACAATAAATAAAGAAATCATAGGATTTCTTTCTTTATAGTCACAATTTCTTTCTTTTCAGAAGTTACGGATGATCACTCTCTAATTATTTCCATCACCTGCCAACTTCAACTTCATATTTTTCATATTCTTTTTAAAACATCTAAACCATGATACAACCTCGGGTGTTTGGACATCTCCAGAAGTAAATACTCTTTCGGTTGTTATATCCCGAGAGACTTATGAGTTCTCTTATGAAGACACAAACATGTTTAAAGGGAAAAAGGATCCCTGCATATGAATTTTCTATCACAATCGTCGACAATTATTTATTCTATTCTTGTCACATTGAAGACTGCAAGACGTACATGACTAAAGAACTCGTTGAACACCTATTGGTTGAGTAAATTTATACTTCTGTAACATTATAAATATTATGTATTTAGGTTATTTATAATACCCTTCTATCACCTATTATCTATCACTTTACTTTTTTGCTAACTCAGCGCCACATCATTATCTCTAACTCCCTTCACCTTTCACTCATTTCACTCCAATACTCACTTATCACCTATCACTCCTATCACTTTACCTTTATTATTTTTTTATTCAAGTAATCATCCTAGAAGATGGATTTGGCTTCGGTGTCTAGAGCTAGAGCTCACCTCCTATCGCTTTCTAATGGTACACTTCTAATGTCTTCCTAGAGGTCACCGCACCTAAAGATGCTAATTGCTAAATCACCCCCTTCCCCGAGGTCTCTAGACACCCATTGTTATATAACCTTAGAAGACATGGCTAAAGAACTCGTTGAACACCCATTATAAATTTACACTTTTGTAACATTATATTTGTTACTTATTTTGTTGTGCATATATCTCATGTGAATAAAAAGAGTATTGTTATTATATATATTTTTTTATTTTTAATAAAAGGTGACAACTTCCTACAGATTGGTCCTACGTATAGAGGCAATCCCCGCTTACCTATAATTGTGTTTTTCACCTAGACTTGTATTTAAAACCCGTTCACAATAAGGCTTATCGATCTTATATCTACTCATTATTGATGTCTTTTTAATATAGCCTAGAAATAAATCGTACGAGATTTTTTTGTCGTTTTTTCTGGTGATCTCATTATTGGATGTTTTAGACTTCTAGTGTAGCCTACAAATAATTTTGTACGATAAGTTTTCGTCGTTATCTTCTAGCGTACTCATTATTTTCTTTTATTTTGTCTAATTGGTAAGGATAACGATTTAGATTTATTTGGTTTTCATTTTCCTTTTTTGAGGTTGAACCAAAAACCAAACCGATTCGAGGGTGGAAGTGCGTTTATACTAACCGAATCCAACCATTTAAACCAGTCAAACCGAATTATTCGGTTTATTTGGTTCGTTTATCCGATTAAACCGGCTATTATTCTGTATATTCGATTGAATTTAGTCTTGTTAACCGAATAAGAAATTATTATGGAACCAAAAACCGAATATGCAATTCGATCGATTTTTTTGATTATGGATTCGATTCGGTCTTTAATTTTTTCTGTTACAAATAATTTTGGACACCCAAGTTAAAGGTGGTGTTAAGTTTAGATCGTGAGTGATGGTTACTTCTCACTTTTTTTGTTCCACTTTAGCCACATCGTCATATATTAACCGTAGAACGATGAGCTACTACCATGCTTTATTTTTTAGTTTTTTATGTAATATTAAATAAGCATGAGAGATCCAGGAATTCTGAAATTGAAATCGGAAGTATGAGAGTGGAAAAAGATTTCCACTTTTAACAATAAATATAATTAAAAAAAAGAAGGAAAGTAAAAAAGAAAAGTAGTCTGCAGGTTTTATGCAATTTGCACGAATGTGTAGGTTTGTGGCAGACATTCAGGAGTCCACCGCAATTGCAACTAGGCTCCCAGTCTCCTCCACTATATTATGAACTAAATAAAATTGAACTTTTAGTCTGTTTAAAATTTACACTAAAGATGGAGAGGTCAGAGGTGGAGGATTTGTAATTAAATTCTAACTAAATAAACTCGTGTCATCTTATTAACACATAATGTAGCTTTAAACTAGTTTAAAAGAAGATTAAAAGGAGGGATGAAAGCATGGAAGATTGAGAACCGGTGTGAAAAAGTTGGGTTTGAAATAATGAAATGTATGCGGGTTGCGGTTAGTTGTAGCTGTAATTTTTAGCCGCTAAGGAAGTTTCACTAGTGGCGGTGGTGTACGTAGCAGTGAAAACTAAGGGTAGCCGTAACACTAGACGTTGCCCACTCCTCCCACCCTTATCATCCCTTATGCTATTGGTAGTGGACGTGTTTTGACATTTATAGCGCCCATGACGCCCTGTACACCACCACTCGGAGTGTTATGGGCTAAAAAAAACTGGAAGGGCGTTGCGAGCATAACTTCGGGTGAAAGTTTAATTTCATATATTTAAACGTGAACGGTTATGTTACTTTAATTTTTTTTTCCCTTCAATTTCTCCTATAAATTACTCATCCACTTCCACATTTTTACCATAAAAATTCCATACTTCTTTCTCAAATCTTCTAATCCTCTTTCTAATCTCCCACATTTTTATATTTCTTTCAATCAACAATATCAAATTGGTGGACCGAAGATGTGGAGTTCGAGTTCATTGTTTGTATCATTGATGCTAAAGAAGAGAATGAATATAGAGTTATCAATCCAAGCAGTGAAGAAAACGATGTTTACTTGTATCGGGTAAAATAATTAATAGAGGAGAAGCGTATACATGAGTACGAAATGGAGTATGACAACGAAATACACGTGTTACGTACGTTGGATGAGATGAAAGCAAAGTGGGATAGATTAGTCTCCGTTTTTTAAAGTTCAAAGCTATATTTAAAAGAAGAATGTTGTTGTTGGGAGATCCGAAGGTTAAGTACGACAAATGTGTTGTCAAGGAATGTATTATTGAATATGAGCGGTCGTATGAAACCTTTTATTAAGTTAAATCTTTTAAAATATGTGCATGGATTTTATGGGCAGTTTTTTTCTATTATGTTTTTTTTTTAATTAAATTATGTAATTTCCTTTTCTATTTAATAAAATTATCTTTTACTTTATTTGTTTATTTTTAATTAAAAGTTTTTAATTTAAATTAGTTTATTTAAATGGAAAAAAATAATAATTAGGTAATCATTACAAGGGGGTTATGAGGTTTTATCCATTACACCACATTTTATCATAACCCCTTTTTATGTCATCCGCCACATAATAAAAAATACCCTAAGAAAGCGATTATAACTACACATAGCCTTACGCTTAAAATTGGCACACCTTTTGTATTTTCCGCTAACTATCTAACATTTAAAATTTCTTATGTGGAGCTATTTCATTATTAGAATGACAACCTTAGATAATTCACAACCAATTCTCTATCTTTATCCATATAAGTTATTCATCTATTATTACCTTTTCTTACTCTTTCATTCACAACCACAATTAAATAATATATTTTTATACAATTTTCTCTCTCTTTCACTCATAACCAAACCTCAAATTTTACAGAATCAACTGTTTTTTTGTTAAATATACAGATTTTCAATATTTTTTCTCACCCCCACTCACAACCACTTACAACCAAACCTTGAATTTTAAGGGCTCCACTCACATATATTATACAGAACGGGCTGTGAATATTCTTATATGATTGGATTATATTTCTAGATTTTATAATTATGACGAGAAATGTTAATAACTACAATACACAAATGTATACATAGAATAAATATGCACACACGGTAACTCAGTTCCTGATACACGGTTGCATTCCCGTATCAAGAGTCGAGGAATGCTACTAGCTAGTTGTGTTGAGCCGTTGATGCTCAACTATATTTCAATCTGCGAGCTCATCAACAAATGATATCATGAAAAGCTTGATCGAAACATACGCAAGTGAACCTTCTTTATTTTTCAAGACCATTGATTTTCCCTAACCCGCTACCAACATATTTTTTTGTTTAGATGATGGATTTAATGTTCCATTTGCATGTATAAGAGTATTATGTGTGGTGTATATACATTCTTGGTACTTAAAAAAGAATGTTATAGCTATGACACGAAAATATTTGTTTCAAAAAATAAGGTACGATTCTTGTGTTATATAGCCTTTTGTCAATGAACCAGCAACGAGACAAATCATGAATCATTTCTGAAAAGCCTATTTGTGAGGAAGCTTTTTTTGGACATTACCATTACCGGACAAGTAACGAGATCACCCATGAAAAAGGCTCATGTAATTAATCAACTATCGTTTCTATACCTTTAGAACTTATTAAGTTTGAATCATCGGTGGATTGAACATAATGGTAATGGTATTCGATGATATTGGTTGCGCTAATGGTTGTCATGTGAGGACAGGAGGGTTTGTTGGGGGTACAAGAGGGTTGGGTTACTTTTTATCTTTCAAGTGCATCCTATCATTACTTTTTAGAGTTAAGTTCTTTTTTCTTCTATGAGATTTGATTGAAATCGCCACTATAGTTTATTTTTTGAATGTTATCTATACTACTATGTGGTTTTTATTTCTTGTCATTTCATGCCAACAAAATAATTCTTAAGAAATTCTATTATTAAATGATCAAAATGCCCATAATATTTATAAAAAAATAAAAAAACAGTATCAACTCTCCACACACTCCCCCATCACCCCCCCCCCCCCCCTTCTCTATACCCCAATCCCACCATCACCAAACTTTGCCTCAGTAAATTATTATGAATTTATTGTCAGGAATGTTAATGATCTGTTGTTGGAGTCATGCGAAAACCTAATTAACCTATGTATCTACAATAAGTTATGTATTGTATCTATAAGAAACATGTGGTTAGTGTTATTAGTTTCATTCTATTATTTAAACTAGACATGTAAAGTAAAATTGATTTTTGATTTGATTTGATTAAGAGTACTAAATAAATGAAACAAAAATTGAATTTGTAAACAATAATTAAAAAGAACTATCACCCCTAGGTTCAAGTTTAATTGTAAAGTGAATAACTAAGATCATTTATCAGGTTGAAAGACCACATAGGATCAAAATTAGAATGAAGCATAATAAAGGGTGATAATAACACTCAAATCAGGCTGTGTTGATAGGATGTTATTATTCATTCGATCATTAAGAACACAAGTTGACGCTATTAATCTATTACCTCCTAACTATAACAAAACAACATTAGGTTATAAAAACTAACTTTGACTCTTTGAAACTCGAAACAATTGCATATAATGATTAAAACCCATAACAAGTTGTGAATTATAAACAATGTTGGTAAATCAAATATTGAAACAATATAGAGATAAATTGAATAAAAACTAGAAAAAATTATACGATTGACTTGATTTATCCATCTAGTTCAAGATATATACAACGTGAAGGGTTATGACCTTTTGTGAAACGCTGATTCCCTATATGCGACCGGTTACAACCTTTTGATTTGACACAAACACACTCTGAACTATTTATAATGACAAATTTACTTCAAACTAGACTTTAGACAATTTACAGAATTGAACCTTATAACTTTAACTACTAATATTTAGTTTAATATCCAATACCTTCCTTAAACTGTCACATCCCAACCGACGGCGGAATATGTCAGGACGCGGAGATTGTCCAGATGTACACAACCACTAATTAGAGTTGTAATATACTTAATCAAACCCATTTCATTGCAAGAAGATAACCATTCAATTACAGATAAATAAACAAATAATTACAATATGAATTAAAGTCTTTAACTAGGTCCATGTTTCTAAGTGATAGCATCTTGAGTCCTCATATATTCCTACCTGCAGCATGTATAAAGTAAACTGTCAACTACAAAGTAGTTGGTGAGGAACCCTGGTTTAAGTACATACATAGTATAGTGAAAACATGCGAATCGTGTCATATGATAGAATAAATACGAACATAACATGCTAGACCATTTCAAGAGTTCCTATCCCGAAGGTTAGGCTTTTGATGTGCTGTGTTCCTATCCCGAAGGCTAAGCTTAAAATATGATGAGTTCCTATCCCACAGATTAGGCTTTAAATGACAAACATGAGAACCACATAGATAACACACAGAGATACATGCTAGAATATCATATAACACATAAATTCACACATAATTAACAATTGCATAGTCTTTCTGATATATACTGAGAAAACAACACCTTGATATATACGATACATGTTGCACCCCAAAATAATAAAATGAGAAAAGGGGCAAGATTACTCACATGGATAATAATGCGAGAAACGAGATATAACACCGAGAAGCAAAAGAAGTACGAACTCCGAGATTAACTTAATGAGGTGAAACGACTAAATGAAAACGGAACACAATGACTACCAATTACGTTCCTTAAGAAATTGGGAAATTAGATGTATTGGTTATTAAAAGTTTAAATTTCAAATAAAACGCTATTCTAGACTTTTATTATAATTATAGAGAAAGTTGTTCTATATAAAAAAATAAACTTTAAGGAATCATGTTTTAATGATGCTAATCTGCCGGGTCAAATGTGTAAATAGTATTGATTTGCCAAGTTTACAAAACCTACCCTATAGTTTCAATAATTACATAAATGACCTAAAATTCACGTTATTCCTACTATGACCACTTTTATGTTTGCAAACATAATTATATGTTAATAAAAACAGTCCAGAACAGATTTATAACGTTTACCTCTCATTGCGAAATCATCCGATTGTTGAATTGTTTATAAAAATCTTGATTTTTAACGGGTCAAAGGTTAAAGCTTGAATCTTTATGGTTTAGAGTTATGTTTTATAGTTCCACAACATCAACATAAACTTATACTTCAGATTAGAATCATCAGAAAACAGTGGGATGGAGTTTAATTACATTTAATTTGATTTCCCCAATTAAATACGAAGAACACTGAGTTGACTTTCTGATATAATCAATATGAACAAAAACAAACAACCTGCTTTAGAAGGAAACAGTAAAACTAACATTTTTCATGAAGAAACTTACCTCAGTAAACGAGCAAAAAGTTGAGAAATCGAACGGCAAAAGTTCAGGTTGTTAACTTTTGAATTCTTGAATGAGAGGTTTTGAGTCGAAATTGAAAGATGGGAATGGTGGAGTAATAGTTCCAGAGATGATATATGAGGGTATTTATAATTGAGGATCCATATTAGAGTCGGATTGTTAAGGATTATGATAATTGTAGTTTGAATAAATTAGTAAATAGATAATTCACCAATTTGATTCGATCTAGAACGGATTTAGAGGTTCCAGAAGACTCCTAGATCATTAGAGGTGATAAAATAAGTTTATTGGGGGTCAAACAAGCTTAAAAACGAGTTTAAGATGGGTTGGTATGCTAAAAAACGACAAAATAGTCGTGACTGATAAATCAGATCCGCTGAGGAACGTGTTTAAGAAGAAACTGAACTGAATTGCTAACACTAAAGTGCCCTTGGTCTAGTGGTAGAGCTCCCTGTGTTGCAACATAAAGGTCACGGGTTCTAACCCGACTGCCAGCGCTTTTTGTCTCCTTTTTTTTCTTTTCCTTTTTCTTTCTTTCTTTTTTTTTTCTTCTTGTTTTTTTTTTTCGTTTGACTTCGTTTGAGATCGTTAGGACCTCAAGTTTTAAACACAACACTAAAACATATGTAAGAACATCGTGGATCATTAAAATGTAATTTCTGAGATTTATGGGATTCACGGTTACGACGATTCGCGAACCGAAAACGCGTAACAATCATGAATCGATAAATTTCCGTTTTGAATAACAACTCTTAATTACCAACATATAAACCACTCTTTGACCTTGTAAAATAACATTTAAATCTCTTAAATATGGTTTTTGAGTTAAACGAGACTACCGGTTACATGTCGAACTTACACGAAATCTGTAAATCGTTTTAGTTCTAATAAACCAATGAACCAATTAATTATTTTTTTCAAAAATATTATCTGAGAGTATAATTTAGTAAACATTCAACATTCCTCGATAGATATTTAAATGAAGATCGAATACGTGTGAAATTTCAAATCGGGTCGGGTTTTTGCGAAACGGAAAGAGGCAAATGTTACAGTCTTTCCTACTTTAGGAAATTTCGTCTAAATTAGTAGATACTATCAAGTTTAGAGAACAGAGATAAGATGAAGGATCTCAACAGATATATCAATACCATACATATTACTACTACCAAGGAATCATGATGACATAAGAGTTTCCACCAATACCAGAAACACATTACCGATACCAACACAGAGATATAATGATGACGTAAGAGATTTCACTAAAAATAAAAAATACATGCTCGATTATTGAATCCATTACACACAACAACCTCACGAGTCTTTGATAGTTGAATCCGAGATTGTGATAACTTGATATAGATTGAGAGATACCATTTAGATTTCTGTTTGAGAAATTACAAACGTAAAGTGAGTACAAAAACGAAGAGTCAAGGTCGAAGCTTAGACCAACATTAGGTTAACCAAAAGAAGTGACCAGAAGTGAAACTCACAGTCTCCCTACTTTAGGAGCGAGACCGGATGAGCTGAATATAAAGATAACGACGACAAGAGCAACATGTATACATATACCTTTGAAAGTCGAAAACCAACCTAGACGTTTCTTATGATAAAGTGAGGTTGCGTATTTCGTAACAAAACAACGTGTCAAGCTCTAGCGAGTTAGATGTGTCACGACTCACACCTAGTCCCCCTTTCCCGAGACACGAAGTCTGCAAAAAAAAATCCAGAGAATCCTTGATAGAACCACATAACTATGACCATGACCGATCGCATGCTTAACTAGTATTACACGCAACCGATGGTTGTAGTTCGTATGAGTCTTGTTTAGCAAGAAGCGTATGTGATTGAAATAATGAAAACCAAAAATCCAAACATCAGTTCGTGAGGTAGTGAAATGTAACCATCCAAACATGACAAGCGAAAGTCCACAGTAGTGTGAATAAATACGGTAGTGAATCAAAGGTAACAACCATGAAACGAGGGAAGTGACTCAAGATAATGAATTAAGGTCATAGAAATTGTAAATAATGAAAATAGACTTCCATTCCAATGAAAGATAAAACTTGATAAACATAGTCTAATTTAAACCCAATATCACCACGACAAAAAAAAACAGTAATTTTCAAGTTACAACTAAGTTCAAATGGTCAAGTTCTTGAAGAATCATGTGGGAAACTCAGGAAGGGGCTCCACGATTAGCATTATTGTTGACCGGAGGGTTGGCGGCAATGAGTCCAGGACAGGCATTGCAGAGATGACCTGGGTCACCACAATGGTAGCAAGCTCGAACATAAGGTGCTTGAGCAATGACAGGTTGAGTAGGGACCTGAGCCACTGGTTGGACCACTAGGGCTTGAGTTCTTGGGGGTTGGCGATAATCTTTCTCAAAGTGACCAAAATGCCCACAATTATAGCATTGATGACAAGGCGAGTACACATGATGATGACGTTGACAAGTATTACAGAGAGGGTAAGGCCCGGTGTAAAGCTTCTTGGCAGGCTGGGTAGCATGGGTTGCAGGGGCGTTTGTATTTGCAGGGGTAGTAGGTGTGGTTGTCATTGCAAATTTTTTAGCTTTCCTCTTCTTCTGGTTGGCATCTGCAGATGAGGATTCAACTTTTGCTTCGGTTTCCTTCTTAGTCTTCTCAGCCTTCTCAGTTTTACCCTCCTTCTTGTTACCCTTCCTAGTCAGAGTTCCAGCCTTCACATGGTTGTCAGTGAGCTTACCAGCTAGGGGAATAGCATCCTCGAGCGTTGGAGGTCTGCTTCCTCACATAGTGTCTTGGATAGCTTGTGGTAGACCACCGATGTATTGCTCGATTAGCTTAATCTCAGGAGTAAACAGGTCCGGAACTAGCTACCGCAACTCATGAAAACGGTTAGTGTACGCTTGATTCTCCCCACTTTCTTGTTTCATATCGTGAAACTCATGTTCCAGCTTTTTCATCTCACTTCGAGGGCAGTACTTTTCAGTCATTGCTTCCTTGAATTGATTCCAGGTCAGAGCCAGAGCAGTTTCAGCACCGCGAGTTCGCTTCTCGCCATTCCACCAGGTTAGTGCGCTCTTAGTTAGGGAACCAGTAGCATGACGAACCTTGAGGTTATTTGGGCAGTAATTGTTGATGAAAGTGTTCTCCATACCCTCAAACCACTGAAGTAGGCTTGTAGGGCCCTCAGAATTAGAAAACTTAGGTGGGTTGCACGAGTTAAAGTGCTTGAAGGTACAAAAATGGTTGGCACCGTTATTGACGGGATTATCGTTAAGGTTCTGTTGAATTTAGACCACCATATTAGGTTGACAGCCGCCATTTGACGAGCGATTTGATGAGCCATTCCACGGTTGTTGTGATGAACCATTCTGAAGAGAGAGAGAGAGAGAGAGAGAGAGAGAGAAAAAGGTTTATGAGTTGGAGGATGTAACATGATTGTTAATAAATTGAGAATACGAAAATGTTATGCAAAAATGCGAATTCGAGAATCATGAGATTGCAAAACCAACAAAACGTAGTATATCGAGAGTTATGAGGAATCAAAACCAACAAAACATTACTAATTGCGAAGGATTGAAAATATAGAACTTGAAATTCACGTAAACACGGGAAATTATGTTAACTTGATGAAAACACAAAGGAGTGGCCCTCATCTCCCGATTGGGAAACTACGATCGCTACTAATCAAGGTTAGTATGGTTATTAAAAATATTGATTACAGCATGCTTTGGCCGAATAGGTTACAACACTCTCATCAGGGTGTCCCAGGTAAGCATCCATGTCCGACGGTAGGTCCGGATTTATACGCAACACTTGCCTATGACAGAGACCCCAACTACCGGTGTTTTCACCCTTCCAGTTACTGCATGCCATATTACTAAGAACCTAACCCCGACGAGAATTTAAAATTAAAATCAAGATCCTAAAATGGCACGTAAGGCGCCATTTCTAAGGATAGGCTAGGAAGCCGGAAGAGTTAGTGTACACGTGTGTTTTAAGTGTTAGGATTACGAAAGGTTTTGAAATAGGTAAGACTAAGATGCACCTAAAGGACACAACATAAAATAAGTAGGCATACAATGCATGAGGTACTCACGCGGGACACCTAAGGCAATAGTCTAGGTCAAACCATTTCTAATAACCTAGATCCCTATAGCCGTGGCTCTGATACCAATCTGTCACACCCCAACCGACGGCAGAATATGTCGGGGCGCGAGGATTGTCCAGATGCACACAACCACTAATTAGAGTTGTAATATACTTAATCAAACCCATTTGATTGCAAGAATATAACCATTCAATTACAGATAAATAACCAAACAATTACAATATGAATTAAAGTCTTAAACTAGGTCCATGTTCCTAGGTGATAGCATCTTGAGTCCTCATATATTCCTACCTGCAACATGTATAAAGTAAACTGTCAACTACAAAGTAGTTGGTGAACAACCCTAGTTTAAGTACATACATAGTATAGTGAAAACATGCGAATCGTGTCATATGATAGAATAAATGCGAACATAACATGCTAGAACATTTCAAGAGTTCATATCCCGAAGGTTAGGTTTTGATGTACTGTGTTCCTATCCCGAAGGCTAGGCTTTTAATATCATGAGTTCCTATCCCACAGATTAGGCTTTAAATGACAAACATGAAAACCACATAGATAACACACTGAGATACATGCTAGAATATCACAGAACACATAAATTCACACATAATCAACAATTGCATAGTCTTTGTGATATATACTGAGAAAACAGCACCTTGATATACGATACATGTTGCACCCCAAAATAATAAAATGAGAAAAGGGGCAAGATTACTCACATGGATAATAGTGCGAGAAACGAGATATAACACCGAGAAGCAAAAGAAGTACGAACTCCTAGATTAACCTAATGAGGTGAAACGACTAAATGAAAACGAAACACAACGACTACCGATTACGTTCCTTAAGAAATTGGGAAAATTAGATGTATTGGTTATTAAAAGTTTAATTTCAAATAAAACACTATTCTAGACTTTTATTATAATTATAGAGAAAGTTGTTCTATATAAAAAAATGAACTTTAAGGAATTATGTTTTAATGATGCTAATCTGCCGAGTCAAATGTGTAAATATTATTGATTTGCAAAATTTACAAAACCTACCCTATAGTTTCAATAATTACATAAATGACCTAAAATTCACGTTATTCCTACTATGACCACTTTTATGTTTGCGAACATAATTATATGTTAATAAAAACAGTCCATAACAGATTTATAACGTTTACCTCTCATTGCGAAATCATCCGATTGTTGAATTGTTTATAAAAATCTTGATTTTTAACGGGTCAAAGGTTAAAGCTTGAATCTTTATGGTTTAGAGTTATGTTTTATAGTTCCACAACATCAACATAAACTTATACTTCAGATTAGAATCATCAGAAAACAGTGGGATGGAGTTTAATTACATTTAATTTGATTTCCCCAATTAAATACGAAGAACACTGAGTTGACTTTCTGATATAATCAATATGAACAAAAACAAACAACCTGCTTTAGAAGGAAACAGTAAAACTAACATTTTTCATGAAGAAACTTACCTCAGTAAACGAGCAAAAAGTTGAGAAATCGAACGGCAAAAGTTCAGGTTGTTAACTTTTGAATTCTTGAATGAGAGGTTTTGAGTCGAAATTGAAAGATGGGAATGGTGGAGTAATAGTTCCAGAGATGATATATGAGGGTATTTATAATTGAGGATCCATATTAGAGTCGGATTGTTAAGGATTATGATAATTGTAGTTTGAATAAATTAGTAAATAGATAATTCACCAATTTGATTCGATCTAGAACGGATTTAGAGGTTCCAGAAGACTCCTAGATCATTAGAGGTGATAAAATAAGTTTATTGGGGGTCAAACAAGCTTAAAAACGAGTTTAAGATGGGTTGGTATGCTAAAAAACGACAAAATAGTCGTGACTGATAAATCAGATCCGCTGAGGAACGTGTTTAAGAAGAAACTGAACTGAATTGCTAACACTAAAGTGCCCTTGGTCTCCTTTTTTTTCTTCTTCCTTTTTCTTTCTTTCTTTTTTTTTTCTTTTTTCTTCTTGCTTTGTTTTTTTTTTCGATTGACTTCGTTTGAGATCGTTAGGACCTCAAGTTTTAAACACAACACTAAAACATATTTAAGAACATCGTGGATCATTAAAATGTAACTTTTGAGATTTATGGGATTCACGGTTCGACGATTCGCGAACCGAAAACGCGTAAAAATCATGAATCGATAAATTTCCGTTTTGAATAACAACTCTTAATTACCAACATATAAACCACTCTTTGACCTTGTATAATAACATTTAAATCTTTTAAATATGGTTTTTGAGTTAAACGAGACTACCGGTTAAATGTCGAACTTACACGAAATCTGTAAATCGTTTTAGTTCCAATAAACCAATGAACCAATTAAATCTTTTTTTTTCGAAAATATTATCTTAGAGTATAATTAAACTATAATACAATACACAACATATGTTACTACCTTTGAAGCTCAATTTACAAGTTATTATGCATATACACCTTACCACCTTTCAAGCTCATGTTACAAATTATTATGCATATACACCTTCTTCTTTTAGTTCTGCCTTTACACACGTGTGCGTTTAAAGACGTGAATTTTCTGTACTCTTCCCATACATCTGGTCACGAATTTCAAACACCACCCTACCGGGTTCCAACCTCCTGTCAGAGACCATGCCTGAGGAAAGAGAAGACTAATGTATCAAGCAAGCTTCACCCTACCTACCCATCAAGTTCATCTTTATGTCTCTCTCACTTTATCAATAGCCTTACACAAAGATTTGAGATTTCTCCCTCCTCTCTCCATTCACGCACAACCGACGCCGGTGCTACCACCATCGCCGGTAACGAATCAGAGGTTTTCCACATTTTATTTGCCATGTTCTCTCTCTTAAGGCTTTATATTTGTTTCTCTCTCTTGCAGGAGAGGATCTGTCTCCGCTGTGGCTTGGTGCAAAGGTAAATCCGTTTTAAGTTTAGGTTTTTAAATCGACAGAACCCTAACTCTTTTTCGATGAAAGAGCGAGACTGATTTTGTTAGTGGGTTTGTTTTCCTTTGGCTGGGTTCTTCTACCTCCGATCATCTTGAGGTTGTTTTCCTTCCTTTCGTTATCATTTGGGCTCAATTTCTGTCGTTTTTGTTGATATTGAGGAACGATTAGGGTTTATAATGCCTGATTGCGAATGTTGTATATGGTTCTTTGAATTGCCGTTCGTTTCGTTTGTAGTTGTCGTTAGTTATCATTTCGGCCGAATTTCTTTGAATTGTGATGTTTTGTTAGTTATTCATATATATATGTTCGTTTTAGAAGTTGTCTCTGAATTGTGATGCTTGATTTTTGTATTTCAGGCGAAACTTTGCAGTCGTGCTCTTCATCTTCTTTTCTGGTATTTTTTTTTTTGCTTTTATTCACTGCTACTGCTGTTGTTATGTTGATTTTTATATTTCATATATGATTTATAAAACAGGGCCCTTTGATTTTTCATACTTGCTGTTGTTATAGTTGTGCCTTATGGCACCAAATTTTCACATAACTTCAAAGGCTAATTGTTACATTGAAAGTAAGGAATAAAGTGTCATGTATAAATTTATGCAATTGCCTCTGTGTGGGTTTTAAAATTGAATTTATTTGTTGGTGTTCTAATATGGAATTCATAAGTATTTGTAAAACAACATTATTTTTAAAGTGTATAATTTTTCGTATTTAATGTTGTTGGGGGTTATGGATGTGATGTCAATAGTTAAATGATTTTTGGAAATTTTTTGACTGTGGGGCTTTTTAGGAGTCTATTTGTTGTTTGATTCATAGTCTTTTTGGTGTTAGGATCAGTCTTTTTGGTGTTGTTTTAGATTGTGTATGTGCTACCAAATCAAGAAACTTGACTGAAAATTGGTTGTAACTTTATGACCAGGGAGGTAAAGCCCAACAAAACAATACACACAGCAGCAGCAAACAAAGACAGAATACCAGACAAACACAAATTACACAGGAGCCTAATTTTTATTTTTACAATTACCAACTTTAATGTAAATCCCAAATATCTTATATATGTGATCTATATGCTATCAAGTATGGTTACCCTTAATGTTTAATGTTATTGAAGGTATATGTGAAGACAAAGGAGTGTTCAAAACAAGTTTCTGAGGTGGAATTTGCACAGGAGCCTAATTTTGATTTTACAATTTCTAAACACTTTACATCATTTTAGCCGCAGGTTAATCTATTTGTTAGTGATTATTACAACTTTCATGACATAATTTATTAAAAAAGAAAAGAAGCCTTTAGTGTAGATGAGTCTAGATAGCTAAAATGTAATTTCTACTTTTAGTACAAACAGTACTATTTGAAGAAATTTCTATGTTAGTCATCTTTAGTTTTATTTTTCCTGCATAGCTTGCATGTACAATTCCCACTGTTTATTGTGTTGTTGCTTCTTAACCGTGTTCTTTTCTTTGGGTTTTACATCTGCAGCCTTGCCTCTTGCAAAGGTGGGCAAAAAACACAGCCCCAAAAAATTAAGAGTCAAGAAGGAACTAAAGAAGGAACCGTGAACAGTTGCTTTTTCGGGTAACTAATGGGTTATTGGGAAACCCTTTTGGGATGCTAGCAACCTTTTGGTGGGAAATGGCAACCCCAATGGCCTATATGTTTCGTTTTGGTAAATTTTGACCCACACACGTTGTGTTTCGTTTCGGTTAAGCTTCTCCTAGGTGTTGCTGTGGGATTAATATGCTTAGGACCTTATGACCTACCTTTTGTTGGTTTTGTGTGATTCTCATGAATGACTTGGGCATGTTGGTGTCTCATTTTGATAAATTTTTATCTAAGTGGTTCTATGGTATTAGTAGATGTTTTATTTTCGTAAGCTTTTAGTAGGCTCACATGGTTTTGTTTATTTTACATGGCGTCACATGGTTTAGTTTATTTTACATGGCGTATGATTATTTGTGTTTGTGCTTTTGTATGCCGCCTTGCATGTTTCACATCGATTCTTTTACATCGTTTCGACACATGTCGGGAAACACATAACGGCTCAACAACGACCCTGCTAGCCGCAACGCGCTAATCGTCCCACTAGTTTAGTAAACATTCAAAATTCCTCGATAGATATTTAACTGAAGATCGAATACGTGTGAAATTTCAAATCGGGTCGGGTTTTTGCGAAACGGAAAGAGGCAAATGTTACATAAACTAAATATAGTTTAAGCGATGTCTTCAACTTCCTTCATGATCCGATCACAACATTATTAGATCTTCATTCCCGTTCGTACTGGATCAAGTTTGTCTCCTCTGTCTTTTCCTTTCACTTTGGGCATTCATGTTTGAAATGTTTAATTTCTCTGCACCTAAAGTATCTTATATGATCCTTGTTCTCGGTAAGTTGAAACAATTGGTTTTGATTTGTTTTGCAACGGAAAAACCGTGTACCGTTGTCGTTAAACACAATTGGTTTTTGGTTTGTCCTACAACCGAAAAAACATGTATACTATTCTTGGTTTTAAAAAATCCATGTATTATTTTCGGTGTAAGAAATTGATTTTGGAAAAGCTTGTGTATTGCCGTCGGTAGAAACAATTGTTTTTTCTTAAGAAAAAAAAAACTCTTGTACTGTTGTCATTAGGAATAGTTGGACTAAGAAGAAACCCGTGTACTATTCTCGGTAGATACAGATGGTAAACCCATGTACTGTTAGGAACAGTTGGTTAACCAGTGTATGTTTGTCGTTAGAAACAGGTGGTTTGGAAAGAAACATGTGTACTGTTAAAGATCAATTTAGAAGAAACATGTGTAATGTTAATAATAGTTGGTTTAAAAGATACCTGTTCACTGTTATGATTAGTTGTTTTTGGTAGAAACCTATGTAGAAAGTAAGATTCAACTAGGTTAAGATTGGAAGAAGGAATGGGAAAATTGGTGAAGATCCATCCAAGAATAAGAACAAGACTGTAGTCGTAAAGGAAGGAGGGGCGAAAATGACATTTCAATTTTCAATGCCCAATTCTGAACTCTACAAATTATACAATATGGGTCGTAAGGATTAGGGCAATCTTTAACGTCCATGGAATATGGGAAGCAGTCGAACCAACACCGGGAACTCAAGTCGATCAAAAGAAGAATAACACAATAATTATGATTCAAAGCTTGAAACAATATAGAGATGAATTTAGCAAAAATTTAAAAAACATAAATGTTTGATTTGATTTCCCGATCTAGTTCGAACATATATACAACCTGAAGGGTTGCGACCTTCTGTGAAAGGTCACTTGCCCATTTGCGACGAGTTACAACCTTTTGATTTGACATATAGACTTGAATTATTTACAATGACAAAATGACTCAAAATTAGATTTTACACAATTTACAAAATTGTGTAAATTGACCGTTATAATTTTAACTACTAATATTATATATATTTCATTAGGGAGGTCAATTAAATTGACCGTTATAATTTTAACTACTAATATTATATATATTTCATTAGGGAGTTCAATGAGGGAACAAATATGCTTGCTTGCTTTTGGTTTGAATTTTTTTTAATGTTAAATCAAATTAGTTCATGGTTCATTAACATATTCAAACTTAGAGCAGTGGTAGGCTCCTTGCCATCCGGGCTTTGGGAATTCACAGAACTGGGTTCGAACGGTGAACCTGTGTTTTTTTTCCTTTCTTTATTATATAAAGTTGATGATGATGTTTTAAAATATAAGATTTGTATGCACAAGTAGTTCACCAAAGCGACGTTGGTGAAATGGTTGTGTGCTACATATAAGAACTCGAACCCGGAACACACCCAGTTCGATTCTTATAAACCACCTTTTTTCTTTCTCTTGCTTTCCATTTATATTTTCTGATTTTTAAACTTATGAAATCATGTTTTTTTAAACCCGATTAACAAACTTTATGTGTCACAGCAGTTGATGCTTATCTTGTAAAAATTTACTCCACAGCCTCTTTTGTATATACGGGTTCCTAAAAATTTTTTTTTTTAAAGTATATTCTTCTTGCGCAAAAAGATTTCATAATTTTAAAATTTTATTGTTCTGACATAGCATAACGTATACGATAACTTTTTTTTAGTTTTTTTTTTCTTTATTTGAATATCTTTTAATAAATGTAACCTCTATTAATTACAATGAACTTTTTTATTTTTATCGACTCATACAACACGCAACTCATACAACACGCGACTTGCTTAAAGTATAGATACTTTAAAGTAATTGATTTTTTTCCTTTTTGCTACATTTTGTAAGGGTTTTTTCCATCTATACTTCCGTCTAACAAATTAAACATTATATATTTTTTTTCGCTTCCTACTTTTTCTTGCACCATGTTTGTTAATGCTTGAAACTGCCACCGCTACAACGCGCGACATAGTTTTAAACTAGTTTTTTAATATCTACTAAACACCATACTTTCAACAAATATAAAAACTATAAATACACACACTTTCAAACTAAACCCTACACCTAGGGTTGATCATGAGGTTCTAGCCTTGAATCTTCATGATTGAAACATCGGATCTTGATTTGGGAGTTGATTTAGTGGTCAGAATGATTGATTGCAGCTTCTCTCACTTTCGAATGGTCAACTTCATCTATAACACCCTCGGGCCGGCTCCCGGTGGAATCTTTTTAACTTGTAATTATAAATAAAGTTGCAGTTTTAAACGACTTGGTTTTGCTATACAAAAAGGTTTAGCGGTGCAGCTTGTTGCCCGTTTGTCTTCCATCTCCTTGTAATTCCTAAATTATTATTATTATTACTTAAAGAGAAATTCGGGTTTCCTCATTAAGGCCCTGTTTGAAGGCTAGGACCGAGTACCAAGTCAAAGCAATGAAATGGACCGCGTCAGAGCATTTAAAATCTGGGATCGAGTCAGAGCTGATAAGAGGTGAAAATATGCTTCGGTCAGAGCCTAGGACCAATGACATCAAATGAGCGGGTCAATCGTCAGCTCGTATCAAACCGGTAACTGGTAGGAGGTTATCAAACAGCCCCTAAAATGGTGATGGATCGTTCAATATTAATTGGTCGAATGGGCCTCCAAAAACCTCAACGAGAACCCTTTAATTTTATTCTGCCGTCTCCGACTTTTCCTTCAGGTATGTTGCCTACAATCTGCCGTCCAAAAACCTACACCCACGTGAACCACAAGCTTCTTTTCTCAGTTCGCTTCAGCAGCCCAAGCCCATGGTCCAAATAATAACTTTTGTAGCCTTTGTTTAGTGACTTTAGTCCATGACTCTAGCCCACTAGATAATTAATTTGATTTTCACGGATGCTGTTTCACGAAATCAATATCACAACAAAACATGTATCTAGTTTTTATATATTGGGAGAGGTTCAAATGAAGGGCTTAGCTATTTTGGTTGACTTTTTATCTATTCTTTTTTATTTTTTTAAACATTAATAACTTTCACATACGACATTATTTTTAAAAAAAATTACAACATAAAAACGAACATTTTTTTTATCTTTAAAACGCGTATAGTGTTGTTATGTAAAAAATAAAATAAAAAATTACTCTTTCGATTTTTGACACAATGTTCAGATCATTGTGGCATTGTGTCAAATGTTAAGATCATTATGTCATTGTGTCGTCGTGTCAAAAATATATATAGTGTTGCTAAATATAAAATTAAATACTCTTTCGGTTTTTGGCACCATATGAAACAATGATCTGAACATTTTGACACAATATGACACAATGATCTGAACATTTTTGACACAATATGACACAATGATCTAAACATTTGACACAATGATACAATGATCTGAACATTTTGATACAAACGAAAGAGTAAAAAAAAATTATATATAACAACATTGTACGCGTTTTAATGATAAAAAACGTTCGTTTTTATGGTGTAATTTTTTTTAAAAAATAATGTCGTATCTAAGAGTTATGAAGGTTTAAAAAATGGGGAGAATTTGATAAAAAATCCAAAATACCCTTCTACCTATTGTTTTTTTAGTTTTTCTCTCTAATTCTATCCAGAAAAATTTTGAGTCATAGATCTTCATTTAATTGAATATCTAATGACTATGATTCATTTTTTATCTTATTTATCCAAACTAAACTTTTCACAATAACCTCACGCTTTGTATATTTTAATTTAGTGTAAAGTTCAAGCAAAATTATATTTTCATCTAGTGTAAAAGGCCAAGGGACACTATCGGGTAGACTGTTTCTATGGGACGTAGCCCTCTTAAAAGGTAAGGAAGACGTACAAAGGTTTTCTAGGAAATTCTTTGGCCTTGAATCAGGGTATTCAGGAAGAACAGGTTGTTCCAGTTCGATATCGTCAAGAATTCCTGACTATTGCATGGGAACAGGTTCACCTTTGAAGTATTTTTGCCTTCCAATATAATAAAAGTATCTTTCGAAGAGATGGCTCAGTGGTTTAAAGCCCCGGTCTTGAATTCGTTACATTTTGTTTTATAAACTATATAATAAACAAATATCTTCAAATCTTCAATGCCACATATTATCATCACGTTCAATCCAATCAAAATTTGTTCTTCCCCCTCTTCTATTAAATAACAACACCTTTTCTTATTAAATGCTACAAATATAAATATTGTTATTCTAATAATGTTTAAACTTAATAAATTCTAAAAAGATTTTAATTATACCTTATTTTTAAAATAGTAATCTATTTAAATCTTAAATCTTTATTATTTAAAATTTTAAATATTCATTATTTCTTATTTATAGAGGAATATGTTTCTAAAGTTTCATTATTATACAATATAACAGTTTACAACTTTGGTTAGGATAACCACAATATACTCTTGTCACTTTTCCTTCCTGTTATTTTTTTCTGCCAACTTAGTGCCATATCATCATCCACACTCGCCTCAGTTTTAATCACAATACTCTCTTCTCACTTTTCCAACCCCTCACTTTTACTTTTAATGTTATTTTATTCAATTTTAAAAATAAAGAAAAAGCATTTAAAAAATAAACTAAATCAAAAACACAAAATACATTTCATAAAATGAAAAACATTACATTTCCTAAAAAAAACATTACATTTCCTAAAAAAAATATTACATTTCCTAAAAAAACATTACATTTCCTAAAATAAAAACATTACATTTCCTAAAAATAAACATTACATTTCTTAAAATTACCACCACAAATCCGAACTGGAATCGGAGTCGGAATTCTCAACCATCGGGCCGCCTCATCTTGTTGTTCTCTCAGTTCTTGTGTTGGATTATTGGTGTCCTGACCCGACAACTAACGTAACCGACCCGATGTTAACCCGTAAGAGTTACACTAGAGTCAACGAACTAAAATACTAATTATTGGTTAATTAGTAATTGAACGATAAAATATATAATAATATATTGTTTATTGTAACGAGACGAATTTTATTCGTAAAACGGTTTACGAAGCTCGACGAAATCTTATTTTGTCGTTACCGGGTTAGCGATTAGTAATAATATTATTGGGCTCGGTGCTAATGGACGTGACATGGGCTTTATTTGTTTAATAGCCCATCGTAATTAAGAGGGAGGAGATTAGGGGAGGAAACTCGAATCTCGATTTTTTTGGCTCCTCCCTTCTCCCTTGCCGTCGCCACCCACGCGCACACCCCTCTCTCTCTTTTTCGTGCGTAACCAACCAGCACCACCTCGTTGTCGCTCGTTGCCGCTACAATGGTGAAACATGATCCACGTTTGGTTGCTGCCGCTATGAAGATAGAGACCGCCGCCACCACTGCTCGTGTCGCCGCTGTAGAAGAACAGGCCGCAGCCTCCGCCGCGGCTAGGGCTGCCACCGCCGTCGAAGCTGCTAGGGCGGGCCACTATGAGGTGGTCCTCGCTTTCCCCGCGCCACCGGGGCCAAATTTCAAACCGCCTCATACCGACGTCGATGAATCTGGAAGAAAGCCTAAGTGGTCGGCGCCACTTTACGCTGCCGTCATCACGCCACTTCCACGCCTGCTTCCACGTGTGACCGGTGAAATCGTTGGTGGATCGATTTCATCTTCGCGCACTGCGGAGATCCCGGATTCGGGTGTCGCGATTCGCGACACCGTTTCGTTACCGCCACCACCGTCGGTTCACCTGGTGAACGTGACATTGGTGCCCGAGCCGCCGTCTTTGCTCGTGGTCGAAGATTTGACTCGCGTTTTGAGTCGAACGTTCATGTTCATACTAGCGCCAGTTCGTCGAACCCTGGTGTTTCGAACGGATGTTCGGATTCCGCCAAGGTATATCTACCCTAATTATTTAGATAGACGATTTATTTATTTTCTGTATTTACACGTACACGGTGATCAGATCCTGTCTACGGTTTTGCATTATTCGCGTTATAAAATTATTTCCGTTGCGTAACTGATTTTAGTTAACTCACCCGTTAAGTTATTCGATAATAAATTTTAACTGGCAATCCGAATATCCACTGTAAAACCCAATAGTGGTATCAGAGCCACGATCACCGCGCGTAAATCAGAATCGGTCTTATCGTAACTGGTACTTCGCAATTTCGATTCAGTTCCAAGTTACGAATCGAATTAATTGTTTAAATTCGTTTTTATTTTATTGTGTGTTACGACCGGCCCTTTATTTAAACATTGTTGGATTGTGGCGTGTTGTTTTTCTCCGATTGGCCCAATTGTATTTTATTTTAATTTTGGTGGACCCGCTGTTTTCAGGTTTCAAAATTGTAATTAGAGCTAGGTTTACTATTTTAGTAAATTTAAAATTTGTAAAAACAAAGACCTTAAGATTGAACACTCGCCAAAAGGAGTCTGAAAGCCAGTGGGAGCTAAACCGGATTCGAGAACGTACCGAGTTGCCTTTCATGTGGTTGTTCGCTTTTACATTTTATGTCCCTAATGGTCTTGCAAATATGGCTCTTACAAGACCAAGACCTTATGCCGTTAACACACAATTTATCATTCGCGACAGTTAGTTATTTTAATAGGTTAATTAAATAATTGTCCCGAGTGATGATAGGGTTTATTGTATGTGTCTAACGATCACCAAATATTAAAACTGGTTTTAATATCCCTATCCGGTAATAATAAATTGATAGTTCATGCCGTCTAGAATCAAGTCAAACCTAGAACATATTTACCGACGCATCACTGTTGGAGTATTTAGACACCGCACTTGGTGTTTAGGGTACCTTCCAAGGTGGAGATATTGGAGTATTTTAACACCGTGTCTCCCACATTGACCATTTGGGACTACTATCGCTTTACTTGTGAGTGTTTGTTGTGTTGGAGTATTTCAACACCGCACTATGAATGTGCACAATTAAGGTGGACATGGATGAGGCTAAACGTATCGCAAAATAGAAATTGTTATACTATGCGGCCTCATACCGAGAGTTATGACTGAGATTTCGCAATTTACACCCGTTGTCAGTTTGGTTACACGAGTTTGCTCCTGAGACTCATTCGGTGGTCCCAAGTAAAATCGTCTAATCGAATTCTCAATTTTCTTATTAAATAAATCTTACCAATTTATAATAAGAAAATATTTTACACCGAAAATACTAATATAAAATTACTTTGCTTATTTCAGAAGGCTAAAGAAAACACAGTTCCTCTGAGTTCTATGGTAACTCTCGACCCGTTCACTGAGATGAACTTCTTATCATGGCAAACCCTCCTCAGAAACATCTTGAGGCTTTTCAGGAAGCTCTATGTCCTTGATGGACTCATCCTGAGCGTACCGTCTTGCTTGCTTCACGGATGGAAATCCAGAATCACACTGACGACTCTAGGGAAGTCACTGAGCTTATGTTATCTAGCATGGCACCGGATTTTTGGTACAACTTTATCAACATGGGAGCGTATGATATCACGAGGAAACTCAAAGATCTATTTGAGTTAAGCTAGAAGGATGAGCGATGTAGGGCACTTCAGCATTTTGTGGACTGCACTATGTCGTAATATTCCTTAGCTTATGATCATGTCATCATGATGAAGGGGTATCGCGACAGACTGGTCGACCTCGACTACACCATTCCTGATGGAATGGCCTTGGATGTAGTCCTCAGATCTTTACCCGAGCATTATCGTATTCATGCGATCAATTGCTCGGCTCAGACTATAGATGAGGTTGTGATATTGTTTCCCAATGTCAAGATCAGGACCACACCGTGTGTGCTAAAAGTTGCTGATACAGGTATAACCAAGTCCAAGAACAAGGTTAAAGGAAACAAGGGTAAGAAACCATTGGCGCCTCCTCCTCAGGAATATCAATGCTTTGAATGTAATCAGATGGGCCACTGGAAACACAACTGCCCCATCTACTTGGCTAAGATCTGGATGATTAGAAACTCCGCAAGGGTTCCTCATCAAGTATGTCAATACACGTTATTGAACTTTTCACTGTTTCCTCCAATACATGGGTATTTGATACTGGATGTGGTTATCACATCGTTAATGTTTTGTATGAGCCTGAGAAGTGGAATAAGATAGAGTAGGCAGCATGGAGCTCATCGTTGGTGATGGCAAAAGAGTCACGGTCTTGGCCACCAAGGTTTTAAGTGCAAGTTTTATGGTAATACCATTTTAACCTACTTTAATGATATATTTCATTTTAACGCAAAATCTCGACATGGTATATATGAGATAATTGTTCAAATGAATGATCAACTCTATCATGTTTATAAACGAAACAAAGTTGATAATAATGATTCCTCATTATGGCATCATCGACTTGGTAACATAAGGAAGGCTTGCATCAAGAAGCTACAATCTGCTAGGATTTTTCGAATCCACTGATGCAGATTCCTTCGACGAATGCGAATCTTGTTTATCCGGTAAACTTACCAAGTAACCCTTCACCCAAGTTGGTGAACGGGCCGAAGGTTTGTTAGGATTAATAGACACTGATGTGTCTGGGCCATTTCGGACCGAAACGATAAATCATGAACGCTACTTTGTATCTTTCATAGATGATATAACAGATTTGCTTACGTTTATCTAATGAAACATAAGCATGAAACTTTTGACAAGTTCAAAGAGTTTCAGAAAGAAGTAGAAAATCAACAAAGTCGAACTATTAAAATACTTCGATCAGATAGAGGAGGTGAATATCTTAGCAGTGAATTCCTCAATCATCTTAAGGAATGTGGAATCATTTTACAACCTACTCCTCCTGTAACGACACAATTAAATGGTATATGTGAGAGGAGAAATCGAACCTTGCTGAACATGGTTCGATCGATGATGTGTAGGACTAACTTGTCCCACTCCTTTTGAGGTTATGCTTTCTTAACCACCGCTCGCCTAATTAATCTGGTGCCGACCAAGAAATTGGACAAGACCCCATACGAGATATGGCATCGATCTTCTCTAAAGTTATCGTACCTCAGGGTCTGGGGATGTGAAGCTTATGTCACTAGTGATTCTGACAACAAGCTTGATCTTCGAGGTAAAAAAGTAATTTTCATCGGATACTATAGTAATACCAGCCATTACTTTTACCATCCTCAAGAAAACTATGTTTTCATCAAAAGTAAGGGTAAGTTCCTCGAGAAAGAATTTCTCAATAAAGGAACCAATAGCGATCCAGTGGATCTTGTAGAAATTCAAGAAACACAAAACCTTGAGATGGTCGCTGTGACTGAACGACAAATGGTTGTGGCACAATCAGATCCAAACACAACCATTCGCAGAAGCGAAAGGATACGTAAGGAACCTGATAGATACCTCGAACCTAATAATTATTAAGTTGCTGTATCAGATCCTGAATCTGACAAATGGCTTGAAGCCATGAACGCCGAGATGCAACCCCTGCGTGATAATCAAGTATGGGACTTGATTGAGCTACCCCCGGTTCTTGGGTAGTAGGGACCAAGTGGATCTTTAAAAGAAAAACTGACATGCATGGAAATGTCCAAACCTATAAGGCATGGATTGTTGCGAAGGGTTTTACTCGATCCCAAGTGGCAGACTATAAAGAAACCTTCTCGCCCGTGGCTATGATCAAATCGATCAGGATATTACTTGCTATAGCCGCATACTATGACTATAAGATATGGCAAATGGACATCAAAACCGCATTCCTGAACGGACAACTCACTGAGGATGTCTACATGATTCAGCCCGATGGTTTTGTCAATCCAAAATATCCACATAGGGTTTGCAAACTGAATAAGTCCATTTATGGACTTAAACAAGCATCTCGAAGGTGGAATCTTCGCTTCGACCAGAAAGTCAAAGAATTTGGCTTTGCTCAAAACGAAGATGAGCCTTCCTGTTTACAGAATGGCAAGTGGGAGCACTATATCTTTCCTCATCTTGTATGTGGACGTTATACTAATCATGGGAAACAACATACCCATGCTTAACGAAATTAAGAAATGCCTTTCATCTTGTTTCGCTATGAAGGATCTTGGAGAAGCCGCTTTTATTCTGGGAATTAAAATTCACAGAGACCGATCTAAGCGACTTCTAGGTCTCAGTCAAAGTACATACATTAACAAGATTATAGCACGGTTCAACATGAGCAAATCTAAGAAAAGAGTCATCCCTATAACAAAGGGTGCTATATTGGACAAATCTCAATCTCCTAAAACGGAGAAGAAGATCAACCAAATAGTTTCGATCCCATTTTCTTATGCTATAGGTTCAATTATGTATGCCATGCTCTGCACTCGACCAGATGTCTCGTTTGCGTTGAGCCTGACTAGTCGATACCAACAGAGTCCAGGCCTAGCTCACTGGTCGCTGTAAAGAACATACTGAAATACTTGAGGAACACAAGTGAGATGTTTCTAGTATATGAAGGAATTGATGAAGAGCTCGCTGTAAAATGTTACACCGATGCTAGTTTCCAGACTGACCGAGATGACTCTCGCTCGCAGTCAGGATACGTATTTACCCTCAATGGAGGGGTTGTTTGGTGGAGAAGTTCCAAACAGCTAGTATTGCCCGATCCCACTACTGAATCCGAATACATAGCCCCCTCGGAAGCCGCTAAAGAAGCCGTGTTGATGAAGAAATTCATCAGCGATCTCGATGTGGTCCCAAGTGTCCGACAACTAATCAAGATGTTGTGCGGTAGCACAGGCGCTATAGCTCAAGCCAAAGAGCCAAGGTCTCATAAGAAGGCCAAGCACATCCTGAGGAAATTTGTCACACCCTGTAAAAATTTGTGTCGGGATGTGAACGAGCGTTATCACAGTCAAGGTCAAGAGCGTACTCTTGATGATTCATCAACTAGAGCCGTTTGGAATTGATATTTCGTTTGAAGTAATTTGGAGTTTTCAAACCATTACGCAGCGGAATATGAGTAATGAGTAACACAAATTGTTTTAAGTTTACAAAACATTAGTTCCAAAAGATTTTTAGGACATGACACCGTCAGGTTTTATGCCCAGAAAATCTCCAACGGCACTACTACCATACTCCAGAATTTATTCAAAGTTCCTAAATGCATCAGTCATTATGCAGGTCCAGGCAGATAATAGGAGTAATGTTAAGTACCTGAGAATTCATATAAGAAAATGGTCAACAAATAATTTTGCTGGTGAGTCACACAAGTTTAAAGTTGCTAGCATTGAAAAATGTACCAAAGATGTTGTGAAAATAGTTTATGCTATTTGTTGACAAAATCAGATAAGACTTGTTGAAATGTTACCATATACCCTGAATTCCAAAACTGACTGATTACCCACTCTTGGTATCTTTTGACAAGTTGATACCGCAAAAGCAAGACATAACAATTTGTACCATTTGACTAATAAAACGGAGTCATGGTTGGAGCGACCAAATCAGAGCAGGGGTGTTAACCCAATAGATCTATTCAAATGTTACCGTTTCACATGATAATTAATCGGATTCAGCTAATAGTGGGGTTTGGTTATAACATGAAAAAACATGAAATAATAGATGTGGACAACCGAAAGGCACATGTAACAGATGAGTTAACAATGTCTAATTGTCTAGCATAGTAAAAGTAATATGAATTCTCACCTAAGTAACTGAAAACAGTTAAAAAGAAAAGGGGCCGTGAAAAACTCACATGTTTCATAAACTAGAGTTGGTAATATGATCAACGGAAAGTGCAGTCAATTATAAGACATGCAATAATAATAAGTAATTGGGTTGAAAATTAATGTCACTCCAATTAGGTAGGTCAAGTCTTGACGTCATGGTAGCCTTAGGGTTAAACGATTAAAAAGTCAAAGTGTAAATGTCCGTTTGTACGTTTATTTGGAAGTTAGGTAAAATATATTTTTAATTAAATAAAATATATAAAATTCCCAAAAATAAAAGTTGATAAATATTTATAGGAATAGATCTTGTACTAAAATAATAGATTTTCATAGGAAATTTAGGTAATTTTGACATAATAGCCAAAATCGAGCGTTTCCGTGTTACTTGTCGAATACGCGTGACTTATCCGTTTTTGTCAGAAATCGATTTGGATAATAAAAATACGATTATTTTCTGTCCAAAATCTAGGGATAAAAGTTTCCATATGTCGGTTTTCATGGTTTTGCCGCTTTTGTTGGTTTTGAGCCGGTTTTGCCGTTTTAGTCTCGTTTGCCCGTTCCATGACACAGTTAGGTCCCCAAATTCACCATAAGTGTTTGTAAACACATTTTATCACTAAAACAGCTCCTTAAGTCCATTTTGACCAGATTTGAATATTTTCACAAAAATGGCATTTCCGGGTCCGCCGGGTGTCGGTTTTAGTCCCGGTTTGTGCCCAAATTCAAGTATTTCGTTAAGGAATATCTTGGCTAGGTTTTGGAAACATTATAACCTTCTAAACTTTCTGTTTTACATGTCCTAACTTTCTGATCAAAACAGATTTGGATTTAAATGGATCCTTCTAGTGTTTTTAAGTGTACTTTTGGTGATGAAAAGTTCCTATGGTGGTTTTAAGTCCAAGTGAACTCCCTAATGTTTAAAGTAACATATTTTGACTATGTTATGGGTTCAACAACGTGTCATAGGTATTAATGGGTCCAAAATCACAACTAGGCTACAAAATACACATTATGTTCAAAGTAAACTACTCATTTTGGTTTATAGGCAACGAGATGTGTAATAACTTCAACATGCTAAGTTTTGTACATAATATGGAAAGGAAATCACTAACATAGGTTTGTAGTAGCAATATACATGGTAAAATATGAACATAGTTGCAAGCAAGTAAACTTATGATACACTAAAGTGAGTTTAGGCACCAATGTATGTCAAGACTTGTTATAGGAGTGATCTAGACATGAAAGGAAACTATAAATAACAACTAGAAAAAGATTTCTACAAGATGGGTGTAAGTGAAAACTCACACACTTGTGTTATGAGCCGAAAATGAGAAGGAGGATGATGAAACTTGACTTTCATTTTCTCCTAGCTCCCTTGAATCAGAAATGTGAGGTTTACTTAGAACTTTAGTGAGAGGGTAGAGAGAGAGAGAGAGGGTCGACGGTTGAAGGAAGGGAGAGAGATGAGAGGATTTTCTTGAAGGTTAAGTGTGGTAATGGGGGCTAGGGTTAATAAAGTTGCTTAAAATATGGGGGGTTAATTAGAATGGGAGTGTTTGGTTTTGTTGTGTGTGTGTGTTTCGGTTTGTATATGAACCGAGAGAGAGAGAGAGGGAGAGAGAGAGAGAGAGAGAGAGAGAGAGAGAGAGAACCGAGAGAGAGTGAGACGGGTTAGAGATAAGTAAAGAGAGATGTGGAGGTGTTTGGAAGTGTCATGTGGTAAAATATCTAGTAAGTAATGTGGGTTAATAAAAGTCTAAGTGTTTTGTGTGTGTGCTTGAGTTTGGTCCGAAAAAGAAAGAAAAATGAGCTCGGGTTCGACCGATTTACTAGCACACAAAGGGGGGCTCAAGGGGTTGAATACTTGTGTTATGTGGGTTTTAATGTAAAGAAACATGGCTGCAATATTATAGGGGAAAGGAGGTAGGAAGTGGAGGGAAACTATGGACCAATGGTCCATAAGTTTGGCTTGACTTGAGGCAACATTAACCTACACTTAGTAGGTTGTAAGAAGATGTTGGTGTTGATGGGATAAGGATCTTGGAGGTCAAACACAAGTACATGCAAGTAATTAGATCATTCAAGTGGGAATTGGTGGTGGTTGTGGTTTAGTTGGGAGCCGACGAGCACAAGGGTCACAGGTTCGATCCCGTGGCCGGCCGGGTCGAGGAAAAACGAGAGGGAGAGGGGAAAGGGAAAGGGTGATGGGTTGGTTGAATCGCGAGGGAAAGAAAGAAAATAAATAAATCGGATCGGGTTTGAACATTTTATAAAATCTTTATCCACGACGACATAAAATAATAAAACAATGACTCGGTTTGGAACAAAAATACTCCAGAGTTAATAACTTGAAAAATTAACGTTGCATGTCCGTATATTTTGCATGCATGTAAAGATAGAATCGTCTTGAACGTAAATAAAGCTTTATGGAATGATTTGAACTTAAAATAAATCGACGTTTACGTTGGAATTGGATCACAAGTCTTGATTACGATATTGGTGTCTAATGTTTATGATGACACGCTACTATTATTATAATTTGTTTCGTAAATAGACACGTTAGAAATTTTCTAGTAATGAAATGGTTTTACATATAAAATGTAAACGTTATACGTTGCAATGATTACTTACAATCATATATATGATTGTAATAAAATAAAAATGAGATCCCATGATGATGGGATCATGAGTTATTATTTTATTTTAAAGATGATAGAAAAGGTAACATGTTCGATTAGTCGCTTTTTTATTATTGAAGTTCCAGTGACCATTCCGTGTAAAAGGGGTTATCAAGTTCAAGAATCGTTCGTGTATTTAGTTAAGACTACACCACGACTACGACTACGTTGCACGTAAAAGTGTAAAAATAGTAATATTTAGCACGTTGCAAGTAAGTAGATACATAGCACAGTTAGCACATAGGTACACATTATCGTTTAGGTTGTCAGAAACTTACAAGATGTCACAAAATTCCACTACACCAGAGAAGTAGTCGAAAGAAATGAAATAAATATTTGCAAAGTGAAGACAAATCATAACTTAGCTAATCCTTTTACAAAGCCCATGACTCACGAGACTCATGATCGTCACAGAGAAGCGATAGGGCATAAATTAGCTAAATACATGTTTTGATTTAGAATTTGGGTGTACGAACATATGACAGTTATCATTACTATTCATATTCCTTCGGTAAATGCAATATTTAGTTTCATAAATGTGTTCGATGTTAATACGTTTAATTATCCATGAACAACCTGTAATTGTTCTAAATGTCCGTGGTCGATTAGAGCCGTGGGAACAATTCTAAACTAAGACCATTTTGATTTTGAATCTTAATATGGTTTAACATTCAAAGTCACAGACCTTATTACAGAATGCCGTTGGACATAACTCGCATCAAGCAATGCAATTATGGAAACTTTGCTTGCTTGATTAAATTGTATACTCTAATGTTTCCTTAGACCTGAGACGTATACTAGAACACTCGTTTACAGCAAACTACCAATCATAATGGCTATTTTTGGGAATGGATCTAAAGTTCAGTGGTAGTTGTATGCCTCAACACGGGATTCTGTACTCTTGTTTCGGCAACAACTAGACATAATGGTGCCCTCGTTGATTCCAAGTGACAAGTGTGAGGCCTCACCCAAACTTACGGTGTGTTTGATTGGTTCACTTCGAATTTGTAGTGAGACTATAATCGATGAATCTTAACATGAGAATCCATGTGTCATTCTTCATCTATGTCTAATACGGAAAGGAACATATGACAATGATTACCATAAGTCCTCAATCTGCTTGTTGTACAACCATATATACTTTGGTGAAGACTTAAAGTGTCAACATTGGTTGGTGTAGCCATGCATAGCTAGAATGCCTCTAACTACAAATGCTAAATCGTGACGATCAGTCCAAGTGGGAGACTGATGGATTATTGGTGTTTTGACCCGACAACTAACGTAACTGACCCGATGTTAACCCGTAAGAGTTAC
>JBCNJP010000023.1:11989633-12174492 GCA_039602395.1 Deinandra increscens subsp. villosa
CTGGTATGTGAAAAAGGAGATAGAAAAATTTTTGGGTCAAATTCCAAAAATTCTCTGGAAATCACGCTCCAAGCGTATCGCCTGGAGGTTGGTAGGTTATAGGCGATACGCTTGCATCCTTTGGCGGGCCGGTTGTGTGCAGCTCTAGGCGTATCGCTTGGGAGATTCAAGGTTGTAGGCGATACGCCTGGGGGAGGTAAGTCAGGAAAATTTCAAATTTTCAATTTTTTATATTCTTTCTGTTTACCGGAGTTGGTGGATCGTTGTTGGTTGCTGTGCTGGGTCTCTGGAGTTTCAGGTGAACACGTTTCTACTTGTTTTATTTTATTTATTTTACTTCTGCTTTATTTTTGTTTCATTCCACATTGAGGGCAATGTGTAGTTCAAGTGTGGGGATGGGATACCTTCGTGTTTAGTCTTGAGTCTTTTATTTTTGGTGTGTTTAGTGGAGTCATAAAATTTAAAAAAAAAAAATTTGAAAAAAATTGAAGAAATTGTTCAAAAATGTCCGAGATTCTGGCTGCACTTAAATGGAAAATGATAGGAAACTGGGAATTGATTGTCTAATGTGTGCTTGAATGTTAATTAATAATTAATTTGGGAAAAGTGTTAAGTTTGGTGAGAATGGAAAGCATTTCTAGTCTATGATGTGTCGGTAGGCCCAGCTGACCTAGGAGTAGCTTAAATTGCCTGTGTGTTTATTGTTGTATAAATATGCTAATCAGTTGCTAGTGGGTTCCCATTTTAGGAGTGATAGGGATACTGAATCTGATGATCAGGAAGGAAGAGACCGCTTTAGGCTAGATACTCTTATGTCCTTAGAATTTCAATTGAGCATGTAGTTAATAATTTTGCTAATGAATTAGAGTGAAGGGGCAGAATACTCATGTACAAACTAAGGATAGTATCCCGTGGTAAGTGCCTCTGATGATGTTCCGGATCTCGCGGGCAAAATACTCACGTATGATTTCGGGGGTAAGACCTTGTGAAAGAATACCTCTGGTGATGTCCGTTGGTAATTTTAGGTAAAAGTGGCCAGCTAAAAAAAAAAATAAAAAAAAAATGAAAAAAAATGAGAAAAGAAAAAAAAAATGATAACTTAGAGGAATAAATGCTCAGGAATTTGCATATAAATAATTAGTTATTCTTTGGACATCTTAGTATCTGGTTTAAGGGGGGTGGAGAAAAATAAATTCGAATCATTTATACCCCTTTGCTTTGACTGAATATGATTCGGTATTAGGTTGAACTTGACCTTTCTTTAGTGGGATCCATAGGCGACTGAACTTATATCCGGTAAATTTATAAACACATGGGGGCGAAAGAAAAGGTTGGTGGTTGGGTTTAGTCGGATAGAAATATCGGCAATCATAGTTAGTGTGTGATTACATTATGGTATGTGGAATTGTTTGGTGGCTGTTGAAGTCTTAACGGTAAATGTTTAGAGTCGATTTCCTGGTTGTGATTCCATTGCAGTATTTTTCGAGGACGAAAAAAGAGTCAGTGTGGGGATGTTTGAACATTTTATAAAATCTTTATCCACGACGACATAAAATAATAAAACAATGACTCGGTTTGGAACAAAAATACTCCAGAGTTAATAACTTGAAAAATTAACGTTGCATGTCCGTATATTTTGCATGCATGTAAAGATAGAATCGTCTTGAACGTAAATAAAGCTTTATGGAATGATTTGAACTTAAAATAAATCGACGTTTACGTTGGAATTGGATCACAAGTCTTGATTACGATATTGGTGTCTAATGTTTATGATGACACGCTACTATTATTATAATTTGTTTCGTAAATAGACACGTTAGAAATTTTCTAGTAATGAAATGGTTTTACATATAAAATGTAAACGTTATACGTTGCAATGATTACTTACAATCATATATATGATTGTAATAAAATAAAAATGAGATCCCATGATGATGGGATCATGAGTTATTATTTTATTTTAAAGATGATAGAAAAGGTAACATGTTCGATTAGTCGCTTTTTTATTATTGAAGTTCCAGTGACCATTCCGTGTAAAAGGGGTTATCAAGTTCAAGAATCGTTCGTGTATTTAGTTAAGACTACACCACGACTACGACTACGTTGCACGTAAAAGTGTAAAAATAGTAATATTTAGCACGTTGCAAGTAAGTAGATACATAGCACAGTTAGCACATAGGTACACATTATCGTTTAGGTTGTCAGAAACTTACAAGATGTCACAAAATTCCACTACACCAGAGAAGTAGTCGAAAGAAATGAAATAAATATTTGCAAAGTGAAGACAAATCATAACTTAGCTAATCCTTTTACAAAGCCCATGACTCACGAGACTCATGATCGTCACAGAGAAGCGATAGGGCATAAATTAGCTAAATACATGTTTTGATTTAGAATTTGGGTGTACGAACATATGACAGTTATCATTACTATTCATATTCCTTCGGTAAATGCAATATTTAGTTTCATAAATGTGTTCGATGTTAATACGTTTAATTATCCATGAACAACCTGTAATTGTTCTAAATGTCCGTGGTCGATTAGAGCCGTGGGAACAATTCTAAACTAAGACCATTTTGATTTTGAATCTTAATATGGTTTAACATTCAAAGTCACAGACCTTATTACAGAATGCCGTTGGACATAACTCGCATCAAGCAATGCAATTATGGAAACTTTGCTTGCTTGATTAAATTGTATACTCTAATGTTTCCTTAGACCTGAGACGTATACTAGAACACTCGTTTACAGCAAACTACCAATCATAATGGCTATTTTTGGGAATGGATCTAAAGTTCAGTGGTAGTTGTATGCCTCAACACGGGATTCTGTACTCTTGTTTCGGCAACAACTAGACATAATGGTGCCCTCGTTGATTCAAAGTGACAAGTGTGAGGCCTCACCCAAACTTACGGTGTGTTTGATTGGTTCACTTCGAATTTGTAGTGAGACTATAATCGATGAATCTTAACATGAGAATCCATGTGTCATTCTTCATCTATGTCTAATACGGAAAGGAACATATGACAATGATTACCATAAGTCCTCAATCTGCTTGTTGTACAACCATATATACTTTGGTGAAGACTTAAAGTGTCAACATTGGTTGGTGTAGCCATGCATAGCTAGAATGCCTCTAACTACAAATGCTAAATCGTGACGATCAGTCCAAGTGGGAGACTGATGGATTATTGGTGTTTTGACCCGACAACTAACGTAACTGACCCGATGTTAACCCGTAAGAGTTACTGATGTGTTGCAAACACATCCTAATTTAAGAGTCTTTTATTTAGTTATTTGAGTCCAATTGAGTCGGTTGTCTTTAGTTTTAAGTACTTTTATTAAAGTTTGAGTCTTTTGGTCCTTTTTATGTTTTCTTATAAGTTTTGTAGGTTTTTAATAAAGTCCCGAGCCAAGTTGAGAGTTAAGAAGAAAAGAAGAAGAAGTGCTGAAGAAGTAGTTCCAGGCGTATCGCCTGGAATGTGATCAATGGGAAGCGATACGCGCAGAAAGGAGAGTCAACGGAGTGGTTAAGTCGGTTTGACCCGACTGTTTTGTCGCGAAGCAAGATCCAGGCGTATCGCCTGGGAGAAATAGAGTTGTAGGCGATACGCCTACAACTGTAAAACCCGCAGAAAAAGGTTTCACGATATAAATTCAATTTTAGGGTTTGTATTCGATATAACTCGACTTCCAGACGGCAGAGGGGCGAACAAAGGTGATTTTCAAGGGCAAGAAAGTGCTGGAATCGCAGAGGAACCAACGGGTGATCGATTCAAAGCTGAAAATCATCATCAAATCATTCGGGTTTCTTCGTTTCTCGTTTTAATTCTTAGTTTCAGTTATGTTTATGGTTAAAGACAGAATCTTTATTGTGTTTTCTGCTAGAAATATGATTGTAGGCTAGGCGTTTAACACCGCCTAGACCGTTTGGATGAACAATTGACACTTGTGATTTTATCTGGTTTGTGATAACTTGATTGATGTATGTTACTATTAAATTCCAATGATTATTATGGTTGATGCATGTGTGTGTTAGGAGCAGATTGTTAATTGTTTGTCGATGCTTAATTTATCTGCGAATGTCTTTCGGTTTAGGTAGATTAACTAAAGTAGTTAACTTGAGGGTTGATTGCTAGAGTGTAGTTAGGGTTTCCTTGACTATTGCATTAACATTTAATTGATAATTTGGCTGTAATGTGCTGCTAAACTGAAGACTTAAACGGTATAGGTTTAACGGGTAGTTGGGTTGGTTAAAGTCTTAGGGTTGCGTTGTCTCAAAAGGAAGCGTCCTAGGGTTTTGTCTAGCTTGCTATTTCGTGTCATTCATGGTAATCGTTGGTAGCTCCGGTTAGTCTAGGTGTGCCTTAGGTATATCCGAGGGTGGCTAGGGTAATTGAAGTGGGAAGGACTTAAAAGGTGAACCCTTGTTCGAGCATTAGGAACATTAGCTAAGAAGGACTTAAAAGGTGAATTAGCTACCATCAGAGTTGTCATAGCCAGGTGAAGTTGTAGGTGTTAGTTGGGATTCTAGGTCTAGGTGGTGTCTTTCTCATATCTGATTGTTTCCCGAGTTTCCTGTGTCCGTCTGTTTGCTCGTAATTAGTTAAGTAGTTAATTAAATCTCAATTCAAAAACCCAAACCAAATTTACTCAGTATTTCCCATTCTTAGGTCTAGGTTAAGTCTTGTCTATAGAGTGTCCTAGGTTCGATATTCCGGTCTTGCCCTAGCTATTCTACTATCCGATAGGTACACTTGCCTTAGGGTTCGGTTTAGTTTAGGTATTTTCGGTAAAATTAGGTGTGTCTAGGTCTAGTTTAGGTCTAGGTTTTTATAGTAGTTTTTAGAGTCGTTCCGAGCACATCAGTTACACCGGAGTCAACGAACTAAAATACTAATTAGTGGTTAATTGATAATTGAGCGATAAAATGAATAATAATACATTGTTTATTGTAACGAGATGAATTTTATTCGTAAAACGGTTTACGAAGCTCGACGGAATATTATTTTGTTGTAACCGGATTAGCGATTAGTAATAATATTATTGTTCGGTGCTAATGGACGTGACATGGGCTTTGTTTGACAAATAGCCCATCGTAGTAATTAAAAGGGAGGAGATTAGGGGAGGAAACCTTAATCTCGATTTTTTTGGCTCCTCCTCTTCTCCCTTGCCGTTGCCACCCACGCGCACACCCCTCTTTCTCTCTTTTTCGTGCGCAACCAACCACCACCACCTCTTTGTCGCTTGCTGCCACTACAATGGTAAAACGTGATCCACGTTTGGTTGCCACCACTATGAAGTAGAGATCGCCGCCGCCACCGCTCGTGCCGTCGTTGCAGAAGAACGGGTCGCGGCCTCCGTCGCGACTAGGTCTGCGGCTGCCGTCGAAGCTGCTAGGGCGAACCACCGTGAGGTGGTCCTCCCCTCCACGCGTCATCGAGGTTAATTTTCTAACCGTCTCGTGCCGTCGTCGATGAATCCGGAAGAAACCCTAAGTGATTAGCGCCACTTTACGTCGTTGCCGTTTCGCCACTTCCACCGCCGCCTCCACGCATGACCGGTGAAATTGTCGTTGAATCGATTTCATCTTCGCGCACCACGGAGATCTCGGATTCGGGTGTCGCTATTCGCGACACCTTTCGTTACCGCCACCACCGTCGATTCACCCGGTGAACGTGAAATTGGTGCCCGAGCCGCCGTTTTCGCTCCTGGTCGAAGATTTGACTCGACGTTTCGAGTCGGACGTTAATGTTCATACTAACGCCAGTTCGTCGAACCCCGGTGTCTCGAACGGATGTTAGAATTCTGCCAAGGTATATCTAACCTAATTATTTAGATATACGATTTATTTATTTTCTTTATTTACGCGTACACTGTGATCAGATCCTGTCTACGGTTTTGCATTATCCACGTTGTAAAATTATTTTCCGTTGCGTAACTGATTTTAGTTAATTCACTCGTTGAGTTATTCGGTAATAAATTCTAACGAGCAACCCGGATATTAACTGTAAAACTCAACATCCTGTTCCCACAACTCACGAAGTGCCGCCTCATCTTATTCTTCATTTTTATTAATCTGTTCTTCAACTTCCTCCAGATGGACTTCATTGTCGAATTCGTTGTATTCTTGGAGTGGCTCCTTCGATGGGTTCTGAGGCAACCAATAATGAAATGCCCAATTCCAGAAAGCTTCATCCTTCCAAAGTTCATCAACAACAGGTGGTGGTGGGCGTTGAACTACAGGTGGAGGTGGAGGTTGAGCAAGAGGTGGGGGTGGAGGTTGTTCAATTGGTGGAACAAATCCTGGAGCTGGAACCGGAATAGAAGGTTGTGCAACAGGTCGAGGTCCTCTAGGACGTAGATGATTATAGCGTGCCCGTCTTCCTCCACTGTATCCATCAAGAGCATCTCTTGGAGGAATTGACATTGTAAGGTTGTGGAAGTCCTGCAGAATAGAGAGAAAGTTTTGATATGTTCGCATGTTTGATGAAGTAATTCATCCAGGAGGCTCTATTTGTAGGGTAAAAAGTATTCTTCAAACGGTCATGTTCCCAAACGGTCACATTCTGAAACGGCCATGTTTCCAAACTGTCAGATTTTTCAAACGGTCAGATTTTTCAAACGGATAATATTTTTCATTAATCGAAATGATATTACATTAATCAAAATAGAATATTACATTCACCGAAATAGAAATTACATTAATCGAAATAGAAAATTACATTCACTGAAATAGAAATTACATTAGTCGAAATAGAAATTACATTAATCGAAATAATCACCAAAATTTGTCCCAATCTTCGTCGTCTTCTTCATCTTCTCGATCGCTTGGAATGTGGTCTTGAACATGATAATGTGTTCGGTCAAATCCGATTTCAGATTATGATGTGTTTCTCATTTTTCAAATTTTTAAAACATTTGCATTGATGATTTCTTGTGAAGTTTCCCCCTTATAGGGTTGGACATCATCGGGATCATACTCACATATTGCAAAACCCTCGTCTTCCCTAGTCATGTTATGCAAAATCATGCAAGCGAATATGACAGCTGTGATATTATTAAGTCTCCAAGTTCGTGCCGGACTTTCAATACATTTCCATTTTTTCTTGAGTAAGCAAAATGCTCGTTCAACATCCTTCCTTGCCCCCTCTAGAGATTTAGCGTATAATTTTCGTTTCTCTGTCGTTTGGGTTGTTAAAGTTTTTGCAAACACGGACCATTCCGGGTATATGCCATCAGCAAGATAATAATCGCATTTGTAAAAGGTGTCGTTCACTTCAAACGACGATTTGGGTGCCTTGTTGTTAACAAAATCATTTAGTAAATGAGATTGCTGAAGCACATTGATGTCGTTGTTGGAGCCGGCCACTCCGAAGAATGCATACCAAAACCATAAATCTTGTGAGGCAACCGCTTCTAGCATAATCTTGGAATGTGCATGATCGCCTTGCATGAATTGCCCACGCCAAGCGTTTGGGCAACTAGACCACTCCCAATGCATGCAATCTATGCTACCCAACATACCTGAAAAACCATGTTTGTTTCATGAAACTTGTAAAGCTTTGAAATATTACTCCATGTCACTACTAGAAACAAGGTCTTCCTTGACGCGCGAACGATGACACTCAGTCATTTCTTGACGCGCAAAAACACGTGTCGTAAGAAAGCTGTCAAGAATTGAAAATTTCTAAGGCTAGATGACACGCATTTTTGGGCGTCATAAATATCAGTCATAAATTATAAAAAAACACGAAAGACACTTTAGAATTGCACGTCAAGAAATCCCTGTCGTTTTTTAATTTTTTCCCACCTAAAAATTCCCCCAAATTTTTCCCCTAGTTTTCAGCCTCTTTCAAAATTTTCCCCAAAAACACACTTGGTATGTTCCCCGCTCTCGCCAAAAAAACCACCGGATACGCAGCCCTCCTTTCATCTTGGTTCCTCCCCAATTTCCGTTCAAATAACCCCGAACTTCGTCATCTCCGACCAACGGCGACCTGCTCGACTCCACAGCAGCAACCGGCGACCACCCTGCAACGACCCTCGTCTCTCTCTCTCTCTTTAAGGAAATTAGGGCTTCAAACGCAAAAATCTCCCTCTCGGGCTCTCTGCTTCTCTTTCACAAGCCATGGAAATTAGGGCATCTAGTTTGTCTCTTCTCTTTCACAAGCTTACAAAATCGAAGAAATCTACCAAATCTCTTGCAAATCGTTTGCGTTTCACGGATGAATCGGAATGTCGATTCCCTGCCTTCATTGCTGATCTATCGTGTTGTTTACCTCTAAGAGATTCTAACTCACTACCAGCTCTCTATTATTGAACAACTTTCAGATCTAGAAGGTGATTCTAATGCTACCTCTCTGGTTATCCTTTTTCCTGATTTCTTGTTGCATGTCTTGTAGTTTCTAGGGTTTATTCGAACATGTTTGATATGATATTGTTGTTTGCAAGGAATTTATAGATAATTATCATTAAGGATTGGTATTGCAATTTGCATGATGTATAGAGAAAGTTTTGTTGAAATTTAGGGGAAATATAAAATATGGGATTATAAAATAAAGATGTTTTGCATCTATAAATGTAATAAGAGCAAGGTCGTGGGCGCTTGTAAATAATTTTAATGATTTTGATTCTATATTTCTATTGCTAAAACTACTATTAATTATTACATTTGTCTCATAAGGAAAGGGTTAATTGAGAGGCAGACTACAATCTATAAATTTCAAGGCAAGTTGGAGTAGATATAAATCTGTCTAATACAACTTTATTTATTACAAAACGAGATAGTCAGATAATAAAGATCGAGAGTATAGGAAACAAACCATCAAATAGTTGGAGATTTGGTTATCTAGATTAAGCATTGCAAAACTAAGTATGCAATTCATTTATGACATCATTAATCAAAGTGTATTTATTATTTAGTTATATTAGTATACATATGCTAATAGTGTTCTTCCCATTGCAGAGGTCCACGATGGGCTAGTGTGAATTTAGGCATCTTGATATGCATGCAATGTTCTGGTATCCACAGAAGCCTTGGGGTTCACATATCAAATGTAATAAATTATTGATATGATTTATACCAAACCTTCGTTTCCAACTAGTATTGTATCTAGATGTGGCTATGCAGAAAGCTCTCCATCATTTCAAGAGTATAGTATCACCAAGTATTAAATTAAAAGTTAAAATTAACAGTAGCTATTAGCTAATTTGCTCAGTTATTGCCCCTCATCCATTGTGTATTACTAGTATAGCCTTTTGTGCTCTTAATTCTCGAAGTATGTTCATTTGTTAAAGATAAAGTTTCCTATTAGCCAAAAAAAATTCATTATTTATTGGCGCACTCCTTCTCAGGTGAGATCAGCCACACTGGATACATGGCTTCCTGAACAGGTTGCATTTATTTAATGTAAGAAAGACATTCCTCATGTTTTTTTGTGTTCAAGAATGTATTTCAAGAGAGATATAAAATTATTTTACATTAATTTGTGTTTTTTTCCTCAGTTATGGGAAATGAGAAGTCAAATAGTTATTGGGAGGCAGAGCTGTCACCAAATTATGATAGAGTTGGCATTGAGAATTTCATTCGTGCTAAGTATGTAAATTATGTAATAGGATGATGCCTCGTTATTTTAACATCATTGATGGTCTATATTTTGAACTCATATGTTTTATAAAGATATGAAGATAATAGAGGGGTCACCAAAGATGGAAGACCAATCTCACTTCCTGCAGTACAAGAAGAAAAAGGCTCCGTGAAACCTGTTGAGAGTCCTGCTAGTGAAAGAAAGATTTTTCAAGCACATACTACCAAAAGCAGCACACCGAAAGGACCAGAACTTGTATGTAAACTTGTTATCATTAAACTACTGCCAAGCTTTCTGTTCTATTATATCAGTCAATTAATTAGAGGTTACAGAGCGTTTGGTCACACGACTGTGAAACTGGTCATTTTTTGGTGCTGTTAGAAACATGTTAAGTTGGGTTGGCCTCCTGCTCTATCAAAAAACATTGATTCTTACTTAATTAGAGGTCACAAGATGAGCAGGTCTGGCGGGTGGGGTAACAGTAAACGAGTTCATGTTGAATATGTCAAATTCTAATGCGGCCTGAATTGTTTGGGTTAACCTACAACAGTTTCTTTGTCCAATTGTTAAATTCTTTTGTGGAGACTCCAAGGTATCGACATGTCAGATTTTTTTCAATTTTGGTATGAATGAAGAAAGCTGGAAGGAATACTGCAAACAACTGGTGAGTTCTATAAAGATTCTCTGCCATCTTGTATATTTTGTGAAAAGGGCTATTTATAAATAACTTTTTTTTGTATATTTTGTATGCAATCCATAACTCATGAACTGATGATATTTTATCATTGATAAATAAAGACATCTTATTTTATGGTATTATAGGAGTATGATCCAGACCCCCCACCAAAGCTAGCAGCAGTAGCCGGTCATGACATTTAATTTGAAAATTGTAACATTGGAAACTTTAATGTTCAAAGTGACTTAGCAAAGGAATCTGCACATACTCTGATGCAATTGGTATGCATTAATTTTGTTTGAATTGATAATTGGAGACCCTAGGATGTAACAAATGTTTTTTGAATCAAATGTTGGAAGTCCAACTAACTGATGTTGTTTTTGAAAATACAACCCATTAAGAATTCATGATTATGATGATATTATTAAGGTGAGTGGAAAATAAAACCCAAACTGTAAATACATTATGTTGTTGGTTTATTAAATTCAAGAGGTTAAAGTTAGTCCTTGATGCTATTCATTAGGTGTAAGTATCAAATGTGTACATTCTACGTCAACCATCACGTGTCAAAATCTATTATAACAAATTATATAGGCTGAAAATAAGTATTGATCTTTCTATTTTGTTTCTTCACTATTATTTGGCAAGTCCATTGATTTGTTGCCTTTTCCCATTTTCTGCACATATTTTGGTTGACATTTTCTGCACATATTTTTAGTTTTGAATGCAGATTTAACAATGGCAGATGGCGACTGAGAAGCTTAGGGACTTGAGTCAGCTGATTGACGTTGGTGCACTTGATGCTACCGTTGCTGCGTTTTATGGCACTGGATCTAAGGAGGAGGTTTGCCCCCATTCATTATTCTGTTTTCTTCTTCTCATCCCTACGTTTATGTATGACAAATATACTAAAAATTAAATATATTTTTTTTATTTCATTTAGTGATTTACTAAATTGCTAATAATTTACTTAGTAATAAACTGATTTGATGATTTGCTTATATTTGATTTGGTAATTTGTTGTTTTGCTTACAACTGGATTCGGTGATTTGCTTACAACGGAGTAACAGGGGAGGTGGCTGTTGAAGTTGTATTTATCTCTTTGGTGCTTTTGCATTTGAGGATCATATATATATTATATTAACAGATTTTTAAAATTGTTATTCTGAATTAATAGGCTTTCTTATTGAACGAAATGGTTCAGGTTGCAACAACGAAGAAGGAAGAGCAGGTTGCTGGATGCTGCTGCTTCTGCTGTAAACTATACTATGAACAAGTTATATTTTAGTTTTGTTGTTGAGTTTTTATAAATGTGATCACACACATCGAATTATTATTATAGGTTTATTGTTAGTATACCTAATCCATTTGTAAACTCATGTTAACTTTGTAATCTCCCTACTCTAATAAACAATTACAATTGTTGACACATGTCAACACTATATTCATTCTCACAAAAATTTTCCCTCCCAAATCTACACCATAATACAAAAAAAATTGATTGTAATTATTTCTTCTTTTATAATCATGATATAAATTCATTTATTTATTTTTATTTATAATTACGACAAACATATATTAGTTCACATCTTATTTTAAATTAAAATTATGTTTATAAATTATTATTATGTTCATTTTAATAAATACTAAAAAACGTATAAAATAGCAATAAACACTTATTTAATGTGTTTTCAAATATAATTGATGAATACCTCATATTGTTTTAAACATTCAATCAACATTGTGGATGATATTCTTTATGAAGAAATTCATTGACAAAAATCATGTTCATAAGATCCATTACTATATAGTTTTTCTACCGTATCAAATGATCAATGTTCATCCAATTTAAAATTTTTAAGTATCATGACTAATTCAATTGTAAGTTGTCTAATGATACCGAGATAACATTTTTTAATCGTTATAACATTATAATATTTTAGGGTCCGGCTATATCCACCCGGGCTTTTACTAAAAACACCCAAACCGAACGATCGTTTTGGGAGAAACGACCCAGAAACGATCGTTCTACCTGAAACGACCCAAAGGAATATTAAATCCGTTATATGGCAATGATTAGGTGATCATTAGGGGAATGTTTGTCGGGTCGTTTTGTATAAAACGACCGTTATAGAATTTTGATTATTTTTTAGGCCGAGAAGTTGATGTTTATTTTTATTTTTTTTAAATAATTTTATTTATAACTTATTTTTGCAATATAAGTTTTTAAATTTGTATTTTATGTTTTTTATTTATATTTCTTAGTGTTCCAAAAATCCACATAAGTTTTTTAAAAAAAACATATTTATTGATAACATGAAGACAACCCAGATTCGTTACAAACGCAAGAGAATAATAGGAAAAACATTATGACTCCAACACTACAGAATACTTGAAATCTCATAACAGCTAATAAGACCAGTCTGAAGCTGAGTCGGAGTCACTGTCTGATGCCCAGCGGTTTCCAGATTCGACATCCACCTCCTTGGACCTACTATAGTCTTCCGCCCAGTACTCTCGAAGGACCTCCATGTCCTCTTTGTTTGCTTCATTCCAGGCATCTTCATCCTCCTCTTCAACTCCGACGAGGGGACGGGGGGGTCGAACAACAGTGGGTGGTGGATATGGACGACGATTAACAGGGGGGGGGCAGGAGGTCGAGGCTGCATAACAGGTGGTGGTGGTGGCTGTTCGACCGGTGGCACAAAACCAGGCGCCGGAAGCATTGCCGGAGGTGGAGTCCATGGTTCAAGGACATCTCTAGGAGGTGTGGACGACATAGCAAGATTGTGAAACTGGTGAAAAACTGAAAGAAAATTTGGATCTTCAGACATGTACAGGGTGGTTCAAGATCAAACAAATGACCCCTATTTATAGGGGAGAAAGTTATAAAATACAACCGTTGGGTATATAGCCGTTATAAAATACAGCCGTTGGGTATATAGCCGTTGTGTGTATATAAAAATTATTTTAAAATTATTTATTAAAAAAACTTAAAATACATATTTTTGTTGTAAATATTGAAGAACGTGTCACTGAGCACAACATGAGATGGTTTGTCTAATTATTCACTCAGAGAAGGGTCCCAATGCCACACATTTTTGAAACCAGGCCAAGAGAAGTTCTGAAGCTTTTTAACTCCCTGCAGCCAATATTTGGAGGATTTTGTGATTTCAGGATGCTATAAGAAACTTAGAAGACCAACTACTAGAAGTTGCACCTTTGTTATATCACTTGAGGTCTAATTACAATGAGGTAATCGACATGCAACTCGAGAAAAATCTTCGGGCATGTAAGAATCCCATTTATGAATTTATTCTGTGATTTTCATCCATGGGTAATTTGATAGACCCCAAGAGTGAGTCTGCCCTAACACGAATAGGTCAACAAATTGGTTTCTTGGGCTTACAAATCTATGAAAGTGGACGTCTGTATTCAAGAACGTTTTTTAGAGATGTTTTAATCTGTTATGATGGAACTGTGAGAAATGTTTGTAGCAGGCCAAGTTGTACATAGAAAATCATGGAGGATGATGTCATTTTCATCAATAGGCCACTAACAAACCACAAACATTATTAAAATTATTTTAAAAAAATTAAAAAAAAATTTTACTACAAAACACTTAAAAACCTAGCTAATAGCATATTTTAGATTAGGAAAAAAAATGATGTATTTTTAAAAAATCTAAAAAAGTTAAAAAAATGTAGCCGTTGGAGAAATCTATCCGTTGGCAAAATGTAGCCGTTGGGAAAAATATAGCCGTTGGAAGGAGTATACGATATATATATATATCAGTACTGGTACACATAATGTTTATATATCGTCAATGGCTAATCGTAGAAACAGGGCTTCTTCTTCTCGTTATCAGGAAACTGAAGACGATGATCCATACAATATCTCATACGATGACTTTCTACGTATTTTGGAAGAACCAGTTTCTGGTGATGAAATGAATCCCATTGACGTTGATCTCATTCCAGACAATAGCCGCCGTCAACGTGTTAACCCATACGGCGTATACCCGCAACCTCGTCCTCCGGTGAATCCACATCGTCCTCCGGTGAATCAACATCGTCCTATTGTGAATCCACGTCGTCCTCCGGTGAATCAACACCGTCCTCCTGTGAATCCACCTCGTCCTTCGGTTAACCCACCTCGTCCTCCGGTTAACCCCGCCCCCGAACTCGACTGGGACTTTCCTTGGAATCATTAAAATTATCTTTACGTTTATAATGTAATTTCCTGTATTTGTATTCCGGTCGGTGATGTAATTTTCAGAATAATTGTTGCAGATCTTTTATGCCAATATAACATCATTTATGACTTGTTCATTGTGAATTTGACTTTCAAAACAGAGACGTTGGTTCATTTTTGGAAAATTTTTAAATTTTATTTTTTTTCAAGAATTTTGATGGTTTTATATGGCCTTTTTGAGGCATTTTGAATGAATTTTTTTTTTTAGTATTTCTGATTCGGCCCAAAATTTTTTTATGAATCATGTATTACTTTTGAAGGTGCATTGTAATAATTTCACTAGAATTTTTCAAAATTTATATTGTTTAATAATTTTACTTTGCATTTTAAGCATTTTGAACAAATTATTTGAAAAATATTAAAAATCATGTTTTTGTTGTAAATATTGATGGTGTTATATGCCTATTTTAGGCATTTGAAATGAAACAATTTAAAAGTTATTTTTTTAGACAATCATGCAAATTATGTTAGACAACCAACGAACGCAAAACATGATATACAACATAACCACCAAAATATAAGTTAATATAACATGTCACATACATCATCATCACCACAAAAACATAGAAGCAAAATAAAGTGAATAAGATGTTGTATCAAATACATAACCACCAAAATAAAACATAACCAAACCTAAGGAGTCTCATCATCATCCCCCTCCTCGCCCTCATCATCCATGACCTGGTCGGCAACACCATCCGGGTCCACAAACGGCTCTAGTATAGGTGGTGGTCGTAACTTGTACACGTTCGTGTTGTACGTGGCGTCTATGCCCAGGAAATGCGGGAACGCCCTCCACAACTTGTAGGAGTGCTTATGGACAAAGAACACGCCATCAACTCTATTCGTCCCCGGGGACGTTCGATCATAGTAGATGTAACCACCTTTAGCAAGCGGGGAGAAGAATACCTGCATAGGGGTATCACCGATCGTTTCTTCGCCTTTAATCTTAGCTAGGATGTTATAGAGCGTCCGCTTACTCGACAGGTTCTTAGGGTTGTTTTTCTTAATTTCCGTCAAGATGTGACGAGGCCGGATCTTTTGGTTTTTCATCTGTCTCACATTACCAACCTCCTCGTCGTTAAACCTCATCGCCCTTGCATGGCCTTCCAGATTTTCCGACGGCTCGTGGTTATGCTCATGGTTGACCACCTCTAATTTCCAACCGGCTAGAATTTTAATGTACGTACCTTTCAGCAAGAACGGACAGTCACATTTCTTACTTCCCGTCTTTCTCTGCTGAGTACCCTTTGGTACGTATTTGCCACTACGATCACACCATATCGAGATTTTTGTATACTCTCCCGTAAGTGCGTGCGTTGAGCTACGTTTAGTTGATAGAACATAACCCTTTGGACAAGCTCGTTCAAAGGCCCAGTCAAACAGCTCTTTTTTTGATACGAAGATCTAAAATTATTAAATAAGTATCTTAATTGTCACATCCCCAATTTCCACAAACGGGGTATAACCGTGTGGGGTGTGATCCAGACCAAGATCCCAGACTTTAGTTACAACCAAACCATAACAGAGTTTATAGGCAAATCATAAAGTTTAAGTTACAGTCCAAAATAGTAAGTTTAACAGTTCAGCGGAAGCATAAATAAAGTTTGTAGTTATGGTGTTACAAAACGATGGATTTAAATATTTGAAATTCCGGGTTTTTCAAAAGGTATCCATGGGGAGTACTGCCGCCTCCGGTGCTGTCCATGATCCACCTAACGACCTGAAAAGAAATCAACAATCAAGTGTCAGCCAAGGCTGGTGAGTTCACTAAAGCGGTCTACACGTCACATGTAGACCCAAAGTATGAATTAAAGAAAGGTAAAACACAATCATTAATCATAGGACCAGTAAAATTCCATATCGTAGGTAGCTAGCCTATAGTTATGTCCACCTGAATTGTTCGCAACCGAAGCTGACAACGTTTTGATAGGGGATACCTATGAATCTTGCCTTCCCGTGTCCATCCGGATCACGGTGGGTAGGCTAACATTGATCTCAGTCCGACCGCCAGTCGGAGGGTGCATCCCGTGCACCGCTGAGCGGGGGTGTCAATCCCCAGTAGTACTACTCAACATTACCTCGCTATTGTATATTAACGGCCCGAATGTAAGGACTTTTTATAAATAAAGCAATTCAGTGCAACATATGATATTTTGTCGGAAAATTACTCAAGTAAAGAAATACCTTTACCGTTGGGTTGCCATCCTTTACCGGATGCAACTATCTGTGCGTTATCATCCTAAACCGGATATAACAATAATAGTAAGTGAAACTCACCTTAGGGTGCACTGGTACCTAGCACTTGGTTCAACAGGTTGGTCACAGTCAACCTATTCGGATAAATATGGCCTAATAAAATTAGAAGGTGTTGCTAGGACGAAATTAGCACATAAGCACCTAAACATGTTTCATGTGGTCATACAAGTCACACAATGCACATACAAGTCCCAAATTGGGAGGAAATCAAGCAATTTCAATTTAAGTCAAAGTTGACCCAGAAAGTCAAACTTCAAGCACTTAACTAGTGGCATAGCTAAAATCCACAATACTTGGAATTAGCTCCTTTAATTTTACAGGCATATACTACATGTCATTTAGGAATTGTATCAAAAAGAATCAACTAAAAATATTGAGAAACGAAGAAGTTATGCACATCGGAAGTTGGCACATTTTAGCATTTAGCAAACTAGTCAAAGGAAATGGAAACTTGCATATCTCATTCAAAATTTGGAATTTATGAACCAACATCTCCAGATCTTACTTTTAATATATAAACATCATTTACGGATAGCAAACACACCATTAGAACAAGATTAACATGCTCAACCAAAATGAAAAGTCCACTTTTCACAGAAAATGACAGCTTTGAGTACCCGACTTGCAGCTGTGTTTTGAGTGACCAAACGGAGGTTTTAGAAGGTGTGCGAGTAGCCGTTGTAAAGCTAAGACACAATACTTTACTAGGGAAAAAGAATCAACTGATTTCGATGAAAATTAAGCAAGTTATGACAGCTGCAAGTTGACCAAAAATTCTGGTCAAAGCTGTTAGAAATTTCCAAGTTTGCCCATGACTAGCATTTTAATTTTATGCTAACATTTGATCAAATTAACACCTACCAACAAGTTTATAATCAACATAACACGTAATTTCTGTCATGAACAAGATCATACCATAACCATATCAAAATCTCATCATGTGGCTAGCAAATATGCACATTACAAGTTGACCCATTTTGCATAAAGTTAACTAGTTTATGAAGATTTGAAAATGGCATAACTCACTCAAATTTTGGGTTTTAAACTTCAAATGCTCCAGATCCTACACTTAATATATATACCACAATTCCAAATAGAAAACACCTCAATATACTAAGGTTTACATGTCCGACCCGTTTGGAAAATCTACTTTTTAAGTTTCTTAACAGCTTTGCATACCAATTTTGTAACAGCAGTTTGGGTGACCAAACGAAGGTTTTAGAAGGCGTGTAAATAGCCGTTGTAAAGCTAAGACATCCTAGTTTATCATGCAACAAGAACCAACCAGTTTTGATTAAAAATGACCAAGTTATGGCCGTCGGAAGTTGACCAAAATTTCTGGTCAAAGCTGTTAGGAAATTGATGTTTACCAAAATTCTCAAACTTGATTCCTATGCTACTAGATGACCACCAAACACACACTAACATAATTATAAGCATAATAACATATGAATTCTGGTCCTAACAAGTTCATGGCAAGAACACACCAAAATCATACCAATTTCTCATCATTTCACTAACACACTTAAGCACATTGCACCCAATTTCCATAACCAAACACCCAACAATCATACAAGAGCATTCATAGCAGAATTTTAAGCTCCATTTCCAGATTTAAAACTCATTACAAATCTGCCCTAAATCATAAACTAACATGTCTCAACCTAAAACATGAATCAAGAGCATAATAGCTCACCATTTAGCATAAAAACACCATAGAATACACATGCAACAACAAATTTCGGATTCAAAAAGTTAGGGTTTACCAAATTGGAGTAAAATCGCAGGTAGGAGAAGAAGAGGAGAAGAGGAAGCTGGCTTGAGTGTTCTAGGAGCTTGATTGAGCTTCCAACTCCGAATTTTAGCTCCTATGCACTTGATTTCACGAATTTGTAAGTGTATGTGTGTGTGTGCGCGATTTTGAAGGAGAGAGGAGGGAGATGGAGCTGTGGTCGTGAATGAGGGAAGGAGATGAGCTTTTGGCAGATTTTGTTTAAGTCAAATTTACCCTTATGGCCCCTCAAGTTTATTTTTAAACAAAAGTAGTATAAAACTCATTTAAATGAGTTTTTGCTAAAAAGTTGTAAGGTAAGAATTCTAAAAATGTTTCCAAGTGTTTTTAAATCATTTAGTATGTAAAATTTAGTCGGGTTATATAAATTTATCATTTATACATAAAAATCCAAATTTACACACGAAGCCCGGTTTCGCATAAAAATGCAAATTTTCGCAACTAACACATAAGATCACAAAATAAGTTCACGAAACAAGTTACTAAATTTAATTAGCAAATAAACATGAATAAGCATGTAATCATTCAAATAACGGGTCTCGGGTTTGTTAACGGAACTAACGGGACTAACGGAAAAACTTAACGGAGTTAACTTGGGAAGTTGCAGTTGTCACAGCCTCCCCATGTTAAAGAATTTTCGTCCCGAAAATTGTCGTAGTGCTAATCGTTTAACGGATCGTTATGAGATAGTCCAAGTTCTCTGTTCCACGAGGAAATGATGGTTGATATATGGTAAAAAAAAGCATCGAAGGAACATTTCGCATAATCGTATGAAGAGTGGTTTTCTATAACCAACGTTTCCATGAGCGAGTTGAATCGCATCGCATGGTTAGGTTTAACAAATGTGACGGCGACGCCACATCCGAGATTGAAATGTTTAATATGACGAAGTGACCATATGTCCGAGTAGTCTTCAGCTATAGTATCCAATAAGATAACAGAAGGTATTGTGTCGAATGACACGGTAGAGGCAAGAAGTGTTGCTAAAAGGGTTCGAACGTTAACGTATCTAGAGAGTGGGTATGCATCCCTGAATTTGGCTAAGATCGGGTGGTTCTTACAGTTTGCAGAAAAGGCACAGGCAGACGACGCTGCAAGGTATCGTAGTATCAATAGCATAGCGAGTAAGCGTAGAAATCTCGTAAAGAAGTGCAGTAATTTCATAAGGGAGTGCTCTACTTTACCAAGTCGGTGACAATTTAGGCGTACGCGAGGTTAACAAGTCGTGGTATGTCAGAAATGCAATAACTAGAGGACCAATTGAAATATTTCACCAATTTCCATTGTGAACCAAGACGAGTACGGATCTGGGACGAGTAAACGTTGATAAGGGTCCTGGAAAGGTCATGGGGTTGCTCCAAGGAACATATGATTTGTCTTTTATAATACAAGACTGGAGTTGTTAAAACATTGTTGTGTTCATCTGGGTCGTAATTTATATTTGGCCCTTAGTAGGAAAGTTATATCAGGATGTTCCCTGTCAATCTAGAGGGTTGGAAAAACAATAAGTTTTATTTTGATTAAATTGTGTATGTCCCTTCTAGTGAAAATATGCATGAGGGAACATGGGAAATTACAACGGAAATAACATAGATTTTGCTATATTGTGGGCACTGTCCCATAGTTGAAGTTTCTCAAAATGAGGTTTTTGTCTATGATTTCAAGGTAAATCTGTGGTTCGGCACTGATCCCACCTTCCACATGCCAATAGTGCTTATGTATAGGGTGTACCGCAGCTAACCCACCACACTACCAGCACGTTGAGGGTACGCCAGTTTCCTTGCCATTCTTGGCTATTTGACCAATCTTGCTAGATAATATACTTAAAAATAAGGTATCTTATGTTTTTCCCTAGATGCTTTTGAGTTGAATGGGATGAAAGATTTGAAATCATGCAATCATGTGAATTTTACGACAAAAAGGTTTTTCCGTGTTTTCGGTCGGTGGGGTCTTCACCCATGGTGAGGATTATCAAGAGTTTAACGGACGCAACACGAATACGATTTGAGTTTCTGAAGAGGATTCAAAAGATAAGGTAGTCCTTCACGTTTAGGTTTAAAATGAGGTTCGCCAACAGTTACGCATATTACCCTTCGGTAAAGATCCAAAATAAGGGTGACGTTCCAATGACCGAAAAGTTCTTTGTGGAAGCACAAATGATATCAAGTAGGGGAATACAGACTCAGAATGAAAGGCGAGGTAGCTAGTGTAGGGTAGTTGCAACCACACGTTCTGAACAGAGTCATCCGGTACAATTGACACGAGTCTGGTGGAAAAATGATTTGGGTTGACCGATATCAATGTGATTGTGTCGACGGTGGTACCGTACAGAAGAATGGAACACCAGTTTATATCGGCCCTCAAGAGTAAGTAAAAGTGCAAACGTGTAGTAAGAGTGGGTTTCCGGAATACCAAGTGCTGACGGATTTAAATACTACCTGGCTTTCAATGGATGTACATACGAATTTTAGTTAAGGTTTCACGAGGTCTACTGCGTATCGAAAAGCCGCATTGCATATAGGATGTAAAAATATAGGGTACTTGGGTCGCTTCCAGTGATCCTCAGGTAGCTTGCCACATATACAATAAATTCAAACGTGACTTCGTCAAATCTGGAGTCAATCTACTTCCTTACGCGTATCTCAGAAGTTCGGGTCAATCATTCGACTAGTTAAGAAGCAGAGAGTTCCAATGAAAGTTTTTCTAGAAAAGAAGGAATGAGGACAATGGGTATCGATGTATGATGTTGTGGAACTTTCCTAGTATAATGCTGCCTAGTGTTGGTTATCAAGGTTTGTCGTACGGGAGCTTCTGACGAAGAGGTACATGATAGTGTCATCAATGAGGTTAACGGGCCACAATGGCTCGAGGCTTGAAGGCCTTCCGAGTCACACAAGAATATAAGAGTAGAAAGTTCCTTGGGAGTCAAGTTCACACACGAAACGTGTGTTTGAAGATAAAGCAGATCGTACGGGTTCGAGAAGTAACCAACATCGCTCCATTGGGTGAAACTATATTTGTAGTGAGGTATAAAGTGCTTAAAATCGTGACGAGATATAAGGTTGGTGAAATCATACCGAGACTGTTGGTAACAAATTTTGACTCGTAAAGACGTAACAGGGGTTAAAGCCAAGAGAGAAAAACTTCACAAGATTTTTCTGCCGAGAGGTTGGTTCCAGTGATTGAGGTGTAATTGTCCAATTATAATGTCTGGGTTTTCATCAGGTCAGCGTTTATTGAATTGCTGCATAGTTGTGAGAGCTCGAAGGGCGGACCGGGGTTATCATTTACAGAAGCATTTTTAAAGGATTTGGATAGGTTGGAAACCATATAAGGGAGAAATGGGAATAGGTGTGATAGCGTAATGAATATGGTTGAGGACCGTAAGCTTGAAAATTGATGTCATGAGGGTTTTGAAATGAAAGGTCGTATTCCTTATAACTGATGGTTTTCCGAGTAGGATTTCCCCAGGGCTTCCATACACTGCAAATTACATTTACGTGTGCACCCGTAACGGTTAATTTACCTTGTATGGTCACGCTGGTTCCTCTTACTTAAGCTACCAGGTTTAGTGAAGTAGTATATGATTTCCATGGGGTAAGTATCAAGAATGTGGTTGTTAGACCCAAAGTTAACTGACCGAAATTCACTAGAGAGACGGGTTGAGAATAAATTACTCATTCAATGTAGAATTTACCACTTAGTATAATTTAGTAGGCAAGTGGATCGGCAGGAGTTTGGGTAGGGCATGCCATACTACCCCCAATCTAGCTCCGAGACGTAGAATGCTTATCGCCCACTTTGACTCAATCACGAATCCGTTGTATACATATATATCGAGAGAGAGAGAGTAACATATTATTCTTAGTCATCACATGCCTGATTTCATTTATGTTACTAAAGTCACATTCACGTTGAATTATCACATAACAACTATGTGATTTATAATGCGAGGTCTAAATTGACCAAGGAAAAAGAGTGTCAACATTTTTGGGTAACAGACGCAGTCACAAGCATCTCATGAGAAATCATCTGATTTTATACAATGTCGCCCTATACGAGGCTAAACAGCGTTCTTTACTAACGCACTACGATAAAGGTACTCTCAATGTGTGTCAATGGGTCTCTTACCCGAACAGGATCTACTACGACTCCTATTTATGTTATAAGAGAGTATGATCAGTTGAGCTGAGAATATGTTGGATCATTGTCTTAGAGTCTAGATTACCATGATCTAGGCTTGAAAGTAAACCTACCAAGGTTGTTAAGAATAAACAATGATGTTAAGGGTTAAACAAGCCCGCTAAGAACATATTAAGTTCGCTAAGCATGTGTCAAGTACGCTAAGCATGACAAGTTCGCTAAGCATGTAACAAGTTCACTAAGCATGTAACAAGTTCGCTAAGCATGTGACAAGTTCGCTAAGAGGAAAGGAAGTCCGCTAAGAAGGATTTGACAAGTACGCTAAGACTATCCTTAGAAAAAAAAAATTCCAATTCAGAAATTTCTAAGTCTCGGGAAAGAAAATTTTCATCTCAAAATTCTAATATCTGCACTGACACCAGGCAGGAATTCTAAATGAGGATCATCTTCAGCACGCGGGGTAGTACTCTTGTGAAATGGGTTGTAACCAAAGCTTTTCAAAAACAGTTACAGTTCAGAAATTTTTACTTTTAAAATGTTCTGGTTCGCTGTAACCAAGGGCTCTGATACCAATCTGTCACACCCCCAATTTCCACAAACGGGGTATAACCGTGTGGGGTGTGATCCAGACCAAGATCCCAGACTTTAGTTACAACCAAACCATAACAGAGTTTATAGGCAAATCATAAAGTTTAAGTTACAGTCCAAAATAGTAAGTTTAACAGTTCAGCGGAAGCATAAATAAAGTTTGCAGTTATGGTGTTACAAAACGATGGATTTAAATATTTGAAATTCCGGGTTTTTCAAAAGGTATCCATGGGGAGTACTGCCGCCTCCGGTGCTGTCCATGATCCACCTAACGACCTGAAAAGAAATCAACAATCAAGTGTCAGCCAAGGCTGGTGAGTTCACTAAAGCGGTCTACACGTCACATGTAGACCCAAAGTATGAATTAAAGAAAGGTAAAACACAATCATTAATCATAGGACCAGTAAAATTCCATATCGTAGGTAGCTAGCCTATAGTTATGTCCACCTGAATTGTTCGCAACCGAAGCTGACAACGTTTTGATAGGGGATACCTATGAATCTTGCCTTCCCGTGTCCATCCGGATCACGGTGGGTAGGCTAACATTGATCTCAGTCCGACCGCCAGTCGGAGGGTGCATCCCGTGCACCGCTGAGCGGGGGTGTCAATCCCCAGTAGTACTACTCAACATTACCTCGCTATTGTATATTAACGGCCCGAATGTAAGGACTTTTTATAAATAAAGCAATTCAGTGCAACATATGATATTTTGTCGGAAAATTACTCAAGTAAAGAAATACCTTTACCGTTGGGTTGCCATCCTTTACCGGATGCAACTATCTGTGCGTTATCATCCTAAACCGGATATAACAATAATAGTAAGTGAAACTCACCTTAGGGTGCACTGGTACCTAGCACTTGGTTCAACAGGTTGGTCACAGTCAACCTATTCGGATAAATATGGCCTAATAAAATTAGAAGGTGTTGCTAGGACGAAATTAGCACATAAGCACCTAAACATGTTTCATGTGGTCATACAAGTCACACAATGCACATACAAGTCCCAAATTGGGAGGAAATCAAGCAATTTCAATTTAAGTCAAAGTTGACCCAGAAAGTCAAACTTCAAGCACTTAACTAGTGGCATAGCTAAAATCCACAATACTTGGAATTAGCTCCTTTAATTTTACAGGCATATACTACATGTCATTTAGGAATTGTATCAAAAAGAATCAACTAAAAATATTGAGAAACGAAGAAGTTATGCACATCGGAAGTTGGCACATTTTAGCATTTAGCAAACTAGTCAAAGGAAATGGAAACTTGCATATCTCATTCAAAATTTGGAATTTATGAACCAACATCTCCAGATCTTACTTTTAATATATAAACATCATTTACGGATAGCAAACACACCATTAGAACAAGATTAACATGCTCAACCAAAATGAAAAGTCCACTTTTCACAGAAAATGACAGCTTTGAGTACCCGACTTGCAGCTGTGTTTTGAGTGACCAAACGGAGGTTTTAGAAGGTGTGCGAGTAGCCGTTGTAAAGCTAAGACACAATACTTTACTAGGGAAAAAGAATCAACTGATTTCGATGAAAATTAAGCAAGTTATGACAGCTGCAAGTTGACCAAAAATTCTGGTCAAAGCTGTTAGAAATTTCCAAGTTTGCCCATGACTAGCATTTTAATTTTATGCTAACATTTGATCAAATTAACACCTACCAACAAGTTTATAATCAACATAACACGTAATTTCTGTCATGAACAAGATCATACCATAACCATATCAAAATCTCATCATGTGGCTAGCAAATATGCACATTACAAGTTGACCCATTTTGCATAAAGTTAACTAGTTTATGAAGATTTGAAAATGGCATAACTCACTCAAATTTTGGGTTTTAAACTTCAAATGCTCCAGATCCTACACTTAATATATATACCACAATTCCAAATAGAAAACACCTCAATATACTAAGGTTTACATGTCCGACCCGTTTGGAAAATCTACTTTTTAAGTTTCTTAACAGCTTTGCATACCAATTTTGTAACAGCAGTTTGGGTGACCAAACGAAGGTTTTAGAAGGCGTGTAAATAGCCGTTGTAAAGCTAAGACATCCTAGTTTATCATGCAACAAGAACCAACCAGTTTCGATTAAAAATGACCAAGTTATGGCCGTCGGAAGTTGACCAAAATTTCTGGTCAAAGCTGTTAGGAAATTGATGTTTACCAAAATTCTCAAACTTGATTCCTATGCTACTAGATGACCACCAAACACACACTAACATAATTATAAGCATAATAACATATGAATTCTGGTCCTAACAAGTTCATGGCAAGAACACACCAAAATCATACCAATTTCTCATCATTTCACTAACACACTTAAGCACATTGCACCCAATTTCCATAACCAAACACCCAACAATCATACAAGAGCATTCATAGCAGAATTTTAAGCTCCATTTCCAGATTTAAAACTCATTACAAATCTGCCCTAAATCATAAACTAACATGTCTCAACCTAAAACATGAATCAAGAGCATAATAGCTCACCATTTAGCATAAAAACACCATAGAATACACATGCAACAACAAATTTCGGATTCAAAAAGTTAGGGTTTACCAAATTGGAGTAAAATCGCAGGTAGGAGAAGAAGAGGAGAAGAGGAAGCTGGCTTGAGTGTTCTAGGAGCTTGATTGAGCTTCCAACTCCGAATTTTAGCTCCTATGCACTTGATTTCACGAATTTGTAAGTGTATGTGTGTGTGTGCGCGATTTTGAAGGAGAGAGGAGGGAGATGGAGCTGTGGTCGTGAATGAGGGAAGGAGATGAGCTTTTGGCAGATTTTGTTTAAGTCAAATTTACCCTTATGGCCCCTCAAGTTTATTTTTAAACAAAAGTAGTATAAAACTCATTTAAATGAGTTTTTGCTAAAAAGTTGTAAGGTAAGAATTCTAAAAATGTTTCTAAGTGTTTTTAAATCATTTAGTATGTAAAATTTAGTCGGGTTATATAAATTTATCATTTATACATAAAAATCCAAATTTACACACGAAGCCCGGTTTCGCATAAAAATGCAAATTTTCGCAACTAACACATAAGATCACAAAATAAGTTCACGAAACAAGTTACTAAATTTAATTAGCAAATAAACATGAATAAGCATGTAATCATTCAAATAACGGGTCTCGGGTTTGTTAACGGAACTAACGGGACTAACGGAAAAACTTAACGGAGTTAACTTGGGAAGTTGCAGTTGTCACAATAATTGGAAGTGGTGATAATATACACATGGATTCCGATAATATGTATAAATCATAAAAATTAAATGACGAAAAACATGAATAGGTGGTACCTGGTCGGTTTCATAATACTCACGGTTGTTTTCGTCGTCGCCGTTGTTGTTGTTGTTGTCGTCTCCGCCGTTGTTGTTATTGTCGTCGTCGTCGTTATTGTTGTTGTTGTTACTGTTGTTGTCGTCGTCGTCGTTGTTGTTGTAATTACCAGAATAATTTCCTGTATAATTACCGACATAACTACCGGCGTCTCCTTCGTAAATTCCTCCGTAATTACCTCCATAATTATCACTTCCATCATAACCGCCGGGGTTATAGCTATCACCTCCGCTGCCTCCGTTAAATAATTCATCGAACCACGACATCTCTTACGAATCTTATAGATTGAGAAAATGATTGTAGTATAAAACAGTGGACGATCGATCGATAATATGAAAATATACGATCGATCGATCGATATATATACGATTTAAATAGAATAATACATCACATCTAATGAATTCAAAAGAAATCCAGAAACGATCGTTTGTTACAAAACGGCCCAAAATTGAGGTCGTTTCATGCCAAACGATCGAAGGAATAAACATGATTTGATAGGGTTGCAGCTTTTGATGTCGACGTACAATTCCAAGGGGTCGTTTCAGGTAAAACGATCGTTTCAATATCGTTTTGGATGAAACGATCGTATGCTTTGGGTGTTTTTAGTAAAAAACCTGGGTGTCTTTATAAGGACTCATATTTTATTATAATTCAGTTTTTCTACTCACCAATGAGACTGTTTTTATCATAATCTTGTTGACACTCTATACTCACATAACTTTCTATAAAAACTTAAAGTCTCAAGTTTGTCAAATTATAAATTAATTAGATTGTTTTTTAAACAACCATTTTCTAAACATGGTTAGGCGTATGTTGTTTTTCCAAATATACAAGTAGATACATGTTCTAAATATTATATTTTGACAAAGATGGTAAAGTCACCAATGCCATATTATGAAATATAACTTTAGTTTTTTATTTAATGTAATGTAACGTTATTCCAATAATAAGAAAAGTATGCATGAATTATCAATTATATATAATTTTTTTAATGATTTAACCCGTATAACATACGGGTTCTATCCTAGTGTTGTTATATATATATATATATATATATATATATATATATATATATATATAGGTTTAAGTTCGGGTAAAAAAACAATTTCACCTAAAAAGGGTAGGATGCAATCAGAAAGTGCCACATGGATTGTTTACAATTTTGGGCAAAGGGGCAAAATCGTAATCCTTGATCTAAGAGAAATTAGCAGTCAATATGAATGTGCTAATTTGAAGGGTGACTGTTACGATATCATGTGCGTGATATAATTACTAAGCAATTTATGAAGCAGCATTGTGTATCGAGTTTCAAACCTAACCCAAGCAGCATTGTGATCAAGATACAGGTATTTTCATTTATTCGTTGGCTTAAGGAGGTAAACCCAAGCAATGGCTTTAGGCGTCCAGGTTTCTAAGGCTCCCAAAATCTCAAAGTTCTTTTAATATATCATGTGTATAAATTGGGCGTTGATTGCTTAGGGTTGAAAGACACCAAACACAAGAAGATGGAGATTGAAACAGAGAGACCCAATCGTCACTTAACTATACGGTTGTTTCCGATCTTTCTTTTATCATCCGGATTTTAATTGATGCTCTGGATATAAATATTTTCTCAAAATTTCTTACCTTCATGTGTAATGCTATCTTTCTCGTGGAAATTGGATAACATGGTTTCTTCCATTTGAGTAGATTTCTAAATCATTCTACAATCAGGACTAGATTGTACAAGAACTAGACCTGCCACGAGGAGGAATTCCGTTGAAGCATTCTATTATTGGTGATTGGTTCATTCATCTTTACTCTCTATCTTGTGCATTAGAAGTATATAATTTCTTATTTTTATATTAGTTCTTTAATTTCGTTGAAGCATTCTATTCTATTTAGCCTTAACTCTTTTTTTAACTACTTCATTCTAGGAAGGCAAAAACTGACTATTAAGAGCTATTGGGAGTTGACTATCTGGTTGTGAATTCACCTTTCAAGTAAGCTTTAAATGTGGAAATTAGTGATTCTATTAAAAATATTTTTAAATTTTTTTTTTACATTCTTGACGCGCAAAAACGCGTGTGATCTCTCTTTATGACGGAGGCTTCCTTGACATGCATTTTATGACGCCCAATGCGCGTCATAAAATGCGCGTCATAAAATGCGCGTCATTGTTCGCGCGTCAAGAACTTCTTGACACGCATTTTGCGCGTCAAGAAGCTTCTTGACCCCGGTTTCCTTGACGCGCATTTGCGTGTCAAGAAGACCCTTTCTTGACACGCGTTTTACGTCAAGAAAAGCCTTTTTTGTAGTAGTGTGTAGGCTTACGCAAATAACGATCACTATATATTTCACGAACATATTTGCAGAATTTGTAAAGACATTCACGTGCAATAGTCTCTCCGATATGCAAATATTAATCAAGAGCATCGGATGTAATGCCATAAGCTAGTTGGTGTATGGCGGCTACAAATTTTTGCAAAGGACTCAAACCTACCGTGCCCCTAGCATCCCACTTTAGACGAAAATATTTTTTTACGTTGCGATAAATCATTAACAATACTTAAAAAAAGAGATTTATGCATACGGAATCGACGACGAAAATTATCCTTGAACCATGCATTGTCGGAGAAGTAGTCGTCGACAAGTCGTTTGTGGGCCTTATGTTGTTCTCTTTTGATCGTCTTCCGCGTATAATCGGTTTATAACTTTCGCCCTCTTCTTGTGCCGCAATGAACACCGCCTCCACGAAAAACGTACTCTTGTCGTTGTCAGAAGAAAACGTTAATGAGTTCTCCGAAGAAGACATTATGTATTTTTTAGGTTGTAGTAGAAGTGGGAATTAAAAGATGAAGTGTGTAGAAAATGGTGTAAATAAGGGTTAAAAATTGAAATTTAAATAGGTAAAGTAATTAAAAAAAATATTTTAAACGGTAATATTACCATTGGAAATGGTTGGGCCCACAAAAAACCCCTCAAAACTGCACACCACTACCACGGTGCTCGGTAACCACGATTCAAACCACCGCAGGAGCACCGCACCACCTGCAGTGGTGGCCTAGCGGTGCCCTGCAGCCATGTCAGCAGCCCCGCGGTGTGCGGGTTAAGCATGAGCATGTCCTTACAACCATTGTTGCACAAGTTACTACCATGAAGACCAGGTTTCAACAATTCTAGCGTGTTGTACAAGTGATTTAAGCCTTCTCCGAATTTACAAGCACCCTTGCTCTGTGTACAAGCCATTTGCTTTTTACCTTGCGTGTGATTGACTACTAATTGTTGCCATCAGAGTGAAAGAGTGAAAAGTTATTTTTAACCTTGTGTGTGATATTCAATATATTCTTTCACAAAAAACAGTTGTCTCCCACGAGCCACAATGTAGCATATGTTTCTCTCTCTATATATCCATATTTATCTTTTCTCTCATCTTACCGAAATTCTTTTTTCTCTCTCATGTTTGTGTAACCAAAAATCATCAGAAGCGGAGATGTCGTCCTCAACAAAACAGAGATGTACAAAGACCGACTTGTAGAAACTCCAATAGTTCATTAAGAGAAAGAAATTGAACAGTTTGAACTCCAGAAAAACATGAATACAGATACAGTTGAAACTGAAACTCCAGCAAATAGTGCTGACAGTAGGAGCTCAGACGCAGAAAATCAAGGTGACTTAGAAGACAAGGTAGTAGAAAGTTCACGTGAAAACTCAGATGTTAAGGAAGGAGATTCATCAACTATACCTCAGCTTAGAAGGTCAAAGCCAAGAAACCTATTGCTAGATATTCTTCATCTGCCAGTTTTCTGCTGTTAACTGAAAGTGGAGAACCATAATCTTAACTGAAGCCATCAGTGTGAAAGATTCATTAAAGTGGGAGCATGAAATGACAGAAGAAATAAAATCACTTGAGAAGAACAAGACATGGGTTCTTACCATACTTTCAGCTGGGAAGAAGGCTCTTCAGAATAAATGGGTGTTTAGAGTCAAAGATGAGCATAATGGTACCAAAATATTCAAATGTAGGATGGTTGTTAAGGGTTTCCAACAAAAGGAAGGTGTCGACTAAAATGAAATTTTCTCCCCAGTGGTGAAGAAGACCACAATCAGGCTAGTGCTCAGTATTGTAGCAGCAGAAAACTCACATCTAGAGCAGATAAATGTTAAGACGGCTTTCCTACATGGTAATCTGAAAGAGGACATTTATATGACATAAACAGTGGGTTTTCAAGTTAATGGCAAGGAAAACTTGGTGTGTAAACTAAAGAAGAGCTTGTATGGTCACAAGCAGGCTCCGAGACAATGGTACCTGAAGTTTGATAACTTCAAGGGTAGAACTAGTTAAAAAGGTGTGACATGGACCATTGTTATTAAATCAAGAAGTTTAACAGTCCGTACAACATTCTGGTACTATATGTGGATGATATGTTAGTTGCTAGATCAGACATGTCAGAAATCAAGAATTCAGAATGACAGATGTTTGAAGAGTTCGAGATGAAAGATCTAGGCCCTGCAAAGCAGATACTCGGGATAAGCATTATCAGAAATCAGAAAGATGGATCTTTGACACTATCCCAGGAAAAGTACATCAGGATAGTGTTAGAGAAATTCAGCCTTAAAGATGCTAAAGCTAAACTTAGGCAGTCAATTTACGCTTTCCAAAGATTAGTCGCCCAAGACAGAAGAAGACATAGCTGAAATGGCTATAGTTCCTTATGCATCGGCAGTTGGTAGAGTGATGTATGCTATGGTGTGTACGAGGCTAGATATATCACATGTTGTAGGGGTTGTTAGTCGGTTTATGTCCAATCCGGGGAGAGAACACTGAGAAGTAGTTAAATGGCTATTGTGGTACTTAAAGGGCTATTGTGGTACTTAAAGAGAACTTTAAAGATGGCTTTGAATTTTAAGGGGAATGACATCATCCTGAAGGGATATACTGATGCAGATTTGGGCGGGTGCAAAAATTCTTTCAAAAGCACCACGTGTTATGTTTTATCAGTGGGAGGAACGACAATCACTTGGATGTCTAAATTGCAGAAAAGCATTGCTCTCAACCATAGAAGCAGAGTCTATGGCAGTGGCTGAAGCCGTCAAAGAGCTTATATGGTTAAAGAAATTTCTAGAAGAACTTGGCAGGAAGTAGATGGACTATTCGTTATACTGTGACACTTAGATTGCAATTGGCTTGGCCAAGAACCCTGTCTTCCATGGAAAGGCCTAGCACATCCAGCTTCACTTTATCAGGAATTTGATTAGTGATGGCAATTTGAAGTTGGAAAAGATCAAAGAACAGAAAATCCAGCAAACATGTTGACTAAGGTTATTACCTTAAAGAAGTTAAAGTTTGTGTAGTTTCAACTGGCCTTCATGAACTAATGATAAGAAGGCTGGTAGATCAACTAGGGGTTTAAAATGATGAAAGGAGATTATAGATATTAGAAGGTGCGGTTAACAAAGTTGAAGATGTCTAGGCCACCAAGTGGGAGAATTATTGGGTATGGTGGCCCAGTGCTATCTACAGTGTTGGGCCCGACCCATTACATGAATGACCTAAATTTCTTCTATTTATATCGTCGTAATTGTAACACTTTTCTTGAGCACAGAAATACATAAATCCTAGTTAGCCCGTGAACGTAGGTTAGTTTAGAATAAGGATGGCAAAAACCCAATGCCCGATGGGTATACCCGAAACCCGAGTCAATCGGGTTGGGTATAGGCCCGAATATTCGGGTATGGAACCGGGTATGTTATTGATAAATAAAAAAAATTTGGGTTCGGGTACGGGCATGGGATTAACTGATACCCGCCGGATACCCGGCCCGTTACCCGTCCCGGATTACCCGATATATTACCCGAAATATTTTACATATATTTATATATATAACTTTAATTTTCTTATATAAGTTTTTCCATTACTTTTATATATTAAATGTGTTTAATTTTCTTAAAAATGTAGCAACTTATTCAAAAGAAAGCGATGCATATTATAAAACGATTGAGCGTGACTATGAAGATGGTTACGAGATATATATATATATATACATATATATATATATATATGTATGTATATGTAGAGGAAGGGTAGGATGCAAACCATGGGCTGAGGAAACTTTAAAAACTCAATTTTGACCCTTGATCACCATGTTCCAATGTATGTCATTTATTTTGCTTTTTCATTTAATTTTAATTTAAATTAATTCACTCTTAGCTTTTGTCTTTAGTGTAGAAGGGCACAATGGTAATCTCCTTCAATTACCTTTTTGTACTTTTCTGATTAAATAAATATGTTCTACACACTTTCTCATTCTCACCAAGTTCATCTTCTCCACTACTTCTTTCTCTCTCTACACAAAGAACTATCACAACCATTTGAACTTGGTTCTTTCTCTACTCTTCTCTACAAAGAATCACCGGCCATACATCTTGATTCTTTCTTTCCAACTTGTTCATAAAGATCCCGTCGCCACCCTTTCATCACCACCGTGGTTCTTCTACTCCAGTTCAAACCCTCCATGGTTCTAACTCGGAAGCCCTTAATCGAATCAAATCGTTAGATCTGAAACAAGGAAGCGGGTTGCGATGGTCGAAGAAAGCAGGTTGCGATGGTGTACGGTTTTAACTACATCTATCATGATTTGAAAACGAGGTCTAAGTCGTTGCTCCTCCGTACGATTTTGCTGGAGAAGATCACTTTAACCACCGGTCGAGTCATGTGTTGAGGTATATACTAAATCTATATGTTTACTTAAGGAATGAACACAAATTTGCCGTTAAAAAAATTAAGGAATGAGGAATTTCAAAGCCTATTCATATTCTAGTGGGTCATTATTTTCAACTCCACTTAATAATTAATATGTTTATTTTTTTGGATTGAAAAATATTATATTAAATATTTTTTTTTAAATCTAGACTATCTCATGTGATCTTAAATATTTAATATGTAGAAATTTTAATATTTTTAATTATAATAACTAAAATGTCCCTGCTTGTAATTATTCTATATATAATGACTTCCCTTTTAATTATTTTAAGGGACTTTAAATCTTTAATATGCATTTCAAGGATCTTTTTGTTAGTTGAGGAACTTAATTTCGCTAACAGTGGCATATTATCGTTTGGATTGTAATAGTCTTAAATTCTCTTATTTTACAATGACATTTTTATGAAGAAGCCATGAAACATACAAGTTGAAAAAAAGAAGATGAAAAAGGAAAGAAAAGTAGATGAGGAAGAAAGTAGGTGGGACCTAGAAAATTGTTCTTGCCAGCACTTTTAACGATGTTACATATAATTTACCTATATACTTATGGTAATCTTGTCATAATTTTTAATGACTTTACATATGTAATTTTACATATGTAACATGCTACATCTCGGTTATCTATCTAAGTTTACATATATAACTGAATGTAATCATGTAATATTTTACGAGTTTAACTGATGAACTTGTTTTTTTAGGTTAAAACATGTCAAAGATGAAGATAATTATCAAGAACGAAAGCATAATTAGTTCTTATACTTTTTTATCTTTGTTATATTTTTTGATCATTTTTTAAAATATTTTTAGTTTGTATTAATTATCAGTAACACGAATGTAATATATGTAAGCTAACTGAAACATATGTAACGCCCAATATTATGTATGTAAATTTACTTACGCAACATGTGTAGCTCATAATTAAATACATATCCTAAATAATTATGGTACATATGTAAGTATATATGTTAATTTACTTACGTAATGATGTTACACATGTTAAAGCACTTATGCAATATGTTTCATCTCATTTATATATTTAAATTTACATATGTAAACTTGTCATCTATATGTAAATTTACGTATGTTTCATGTTTGAACTAATGTGCCTAAACATTTTGGAGATTTAGAAAAATACGCATTTAAACAATGATGTTACATGTGTAAATTTACTTATATACTTAACGATGTTACATATATATTTTATCTAGGTAGCATATGTAACGATACATATGTAAATTTACCAATATACTTATGGTAAATCTTGTCAGAATTTTTAACGATTTTACATATGTAACATGCTACATCTCGTTATCTATCTAAATTTACATATGTACATGTACTTATGTAATGTTTTACGAGTATTAACCGATGAACTCGTTTTTTTGTAGGTCAAAAGATTTTTTGTCAAAGATGAAGATGATTATCAAGAACGGAAGGATAATTAGGTTTTATATATTTTTTTAGCTTTGTTATATTTTTGTGATCATTTTTAAAAATATTTATAATCGTATGATAATTTTGTTATGTTTTATATTGATTGTAATGGTTTCTATTAAATTAATAAAAAAAAGTTATCATTTCTTGTTATACCTATTCGTGTAATTGAAAAAGTAAAAAATGAGAAATTAAAAAGTATGATAATCAATAATAATTTATTTTTACAAAATTGAAAAAGTGGTATAATAATAATCATTATAAATATTTGTAAATATGAGATATGAGAGATAATAAGAAAAAGTGTATTGGGAGAGAAGAGATGAGAGATAAGAGAGGAGAGAGGAAAGAGGAGGGTTGTGACATGTGAAAAGTCTTTTACTACCATCATATTCCTTTTCCATTTCATCGTCTGACATACCTCCTTTTACTTTATGAATATTAAATGTCCAATTTGCCCTTTAAAAGATTTAGTCATTGGATGATGTGGTTCAATATTGACCATTGAATTAGTTTTGAAAGTTTTCTCAACTGGATTGAGTTTTCCTACTAACCATGCCCTATATATGTATGTATGTATATATATATATATATATATATATATATATATATATATATATATATATATAGGGGATGGATATAATAAAAACCTCTTTGAGTTGGAAAAACCGTGGAAACTACCACAAAACCATTTTTTTCTTCAATTTTTTTGTAGTGATTATATGCGTTAATACAAGCCCTATGGTGAAATAAAATCAAAAAAACGCCTAGTAGTTTTTTTTTAAATTCTGAAATCTGACATTACGTCATGTTACATATGTAACATTAACCTGTTACATATGTAAAATGCCTTGTTACATATGTAACAAAATCTGTAAATAAATTTATTTTTTAAATCTCTAGGCGCTTTTTTATTTTTTTTCACCAAAACCATCAAAAATGAATGTAGAATCTATAAAAAATACATCTAAAAAAATAACAAATTTTGAACGTCTTTTTTGGCCGGTTAACTTCTTTTTTGCAAAAAAAATCGGTTCTTAAATATATTTTTTTAAAAATTTACTCGGCGTTTTTTATTATTATTATTTTTTTCATAAAGGGTATTTTTTTAAGTTAGAGAGTCACCATAAAAAAAAATCAGAACAAAAAATGAATTTTTTAGCTTAGTTTTCACGGTTTTTCCAACTCGGAGAGGTTTTCATTTTATCCTTCTCATATATATATATATATATATATATATATATATATATATAGGTAAAATATCCGTGTAGACCCCTTATTTTTTGTAGACCCCGTAGACCCCTTATAAAACTCAATAAAACTCATTAAAACTCAATAAAAATAAAACTCAGTTTTGTTAATTTAGTTTTTTTTATTTGCAATAAGCTTTTAAGAACAAAAAAAGACAATTAAAAAAAAAGAAAAACGAAAAACATTAAAAATTGAACATTTTAAGATATGAGTTTTAAAAATCAATGAGTTTAAAACTCAATAAAACTCAGTGTTGCATTTAAAACTCATTATTTTAAAACTCATTGTCTTAAAATGTTCGATTTTTAATGTTTTTTGTTTTTTTTTAATTTATTTATTTATTTTTTTGGTTCTTAAAAGCTTATCGTAATAAAAAAAACCAAATTTACAACACTGAGTTTTATTTTTATTGAGTTTTATAGGGGTCTACGGGGTCTACAAAATTAAAGGGGTCTACACGGAACCCTTCCGTCAATATCTTCTTCTCCACACTTTAAAGGGATCCAACGGTTGTAATAAAGATTATGTTTTTATGGTTGAAAACTATCCAGGGGTAAGAAAGTAAAAATCATCACCCCTATTTTGTTTTATATCCACCGTCAATATCTTCTTCTCCACACTTTATTTCCAGCCAAACCAAATTCGTAGATCACAACCCCCCGCCACGCACCACTTCGGTTCAGATTGGTCCTTTTCCGGCGACCACAAAAGAGAGACAGCAAGAGAGACAGCCTCGTTTTTTCTCATGAATCCGCTACCTCGTTCTGTCGCACGTCGACAAGCAAAGCGGCGTTGGCCTGAGGTCGCATCAGGCAACGGCGGCGAGGGAGAATAGGGTTGAAGATGTGGGCGGCGAATAATGGCGGTGCTCGCTTTCTAAGGTCGAGAGACGGAATCGGTTGTGTCGTCGTTAGATCTGAACCTCTCGTACTTCGTTTCACCGCCGTCTGAAGTTGAATCGCCGACGTATGTAGTTCAACCGCTTCCGTCTGCGGTTCAATCGGTTCCGTCGTTAGACGAAATCGCTTCCGATGCGGTTCAATCGCCGCCCGTAGGTAATGTCTTTATTTACATTGTGATTTTGTTTTCCCGATTGGTTATTCCGATTTTGTGTTTCTTATTTGTTTAAACCCATATTCAATATAGAATGGATGGATTCGAGATAAAGCAGAAGAAAAAAAATAATGTTGAGCAATTGGTATTTTTTGTTTTTCTTATTTGTTTGGTTATTCCGATTTTGTTTTGTATAATGTTTGTGCTTTGCGATTTGTAATCTATGTATTCATTTGTATATTTGGTGTTTTAAGTAGTAGCATCAGTGGTACTGGCGTTACATCACTATTACTAGATAACGAACTAATGTTTATATCTATAACACTAGTGCTAGTGGTTGTAAACTATGCATATTGTTGTAATTGTAGGTTGTAATATATGCATATGTAGTTGTACTTAAGTAGAAATATCGATGCTTTCGGTTTTATGAGTGTATGGATGTAAATTTGTTCAATGTTAGTAGTTGTAACACTAGTGCTAGTGTTTGTAATATTTGAGTTGGTTGTAATTATTGATCAGTGTTTATGTATATAACATTAGCACTAGTGTTTATACGTATAACACTAGTGCTAAATCTTACGTCTGAGAAAACGATAATAAAAAACGTCGAGACTATAATCGAATTAAAGGTAAAAATGCGACGAGTTTAATGATGCAACTTTTATAAAAATCTGACAATGTATAAAAAAGTTATGGACGTTTTAAAATGAAAGGGGGTTTTATATGATTATGTAAATTGGCAGATTTACCCTTTTGAATTAAAAAAAAGAAATGGACACATGGCAAAATCTGGTGGCTTCTTGCTTTTATCAACCATTGGATGATGGTTATTTGGTTAATGCTCTAAGGTGTGGTTAATAATCACTCCTTCCCCTATATATATATATATATATATATATATATATATATATAGGTAGAGGATCATTTGAGAACCAATTTGGTTTGAAAACTAAAAAGAACTAATCTCAGCCACTAGTTTATATATATGGAAAACCCCCTCCTAAATTATAGTGGTCCCCACCTGAAATTAGTGGTTGAGATTTAGTTCTCAAAAGTTCTCAAAATAAAAAGTTCTCATTTGAACCTAACCCTATATATATATATATATATATATATATATATATATATATATATATATATATATATATAGGGTTAGGATCCTGCGAAAACACACCTTTTTGTGAAAACTGCGAAAACACATATTAAAACTCACGTAACTTTCTCATACGTTAACGATTTTTCATAAAATTTGCGCCAAAAGTCTTAGAATTACGTTATCTTTAAATCTGGAGCAAAATACTAAAAAAAAACTGAACGTTTTGTTTCCCGTGTGATTCACATGTGCATCATATAATTAAAAAAAGTTATAAAATGCTATTTTTTTCTTTAAATCTAAAGATAACACAACTATAAGATTTAGGGTGCAATTTCTTTTTAAACTATTAATATATATCACATGTATGCGCATTTTTTTTTGGTATGATGCACATGTGCACCATTCAATAAAAACGCAAAAAATGATGAAAATATATAACATATGGTGCGACTAAGAAAAAAAATATTAACTCATACTAAAAGTATGAGTTTTTTTTTGTGATGCACATGTGCACCACACAAAAAAATATTTAAAAAAATAAAAAAAGCGTTAAGTTTTTTAAAACTTTTATAGGATTAAAGATAATATAATTTTAAGACTTTTGGTGCAAAATTTTTAAAAAAATATTAACGTATGAAAAAGTTATGTAGGTTTTAAGATTTGTTTACGCAGTTCTCACAAAAAAAGGGTGTTTTCGCAGGATCCTTCCCCTATATGGGTATATATATATATATATATATATATATATATATATATATATATATATATATATATATTCCAAGTCCTAAATATTATATATTTTGTATTTTTGCAATGTTTTATTAATTGTATTTTTCCTTTATTTTTTCCAATGTAAGAATGACATGAAATATCAATGTAAGATGTAGATTTATGAAAAGTCTAAGCAACTAATGTCATTGTTTAGAATATAAACGTATTTCTTTTATATGTATTTTGAATACATGAAAGCGAGCAATAACTCATGTTGATATTATATGCATGAAGCATTATATATTTTAGATTTGATATCTTTTATTGTGTATGAATGTATTTATCTACATTAAAATCCAAACGGTTTTCTAATTAACAAGCTAATGCGTATACCCGATACCCGCGGGTTTGTCCGATACCCGATGGGTAATTACCCGATACCCGGCGGGTAATGGGCTGGGTTTAGGACACATTTTTTATTTCGGGTATGGGACTGGGATTACTAATACCCGTCCCATACTCGACCCATTACCATCCCTAGTTTAGACAAAACCACGTAAATCTTGTTCTTACTTTTCTCGCTTGAACATGTGTGTCTCATGATCAGTGTGTGCAACAGATTTCCGTCTATACCCTAACACCATCATCCTCAAGAAGGCATCATGTTGATTCCCCCCCCCCCCCACCATCCGTCTCTCCATTTATTTTTTGTTTAATGTCAGTGTGAGCTTTTGTTTATGTTATCTGGTGAAACAGACTGTCAACCGTTGTGACGATGTCATACGTTCTAATGTTTGCGATCGAGTCGTAACAGCTGCAACACAAAATAGGGTCGAGATGTAACTATTACAAAGTCAAAGACAAAAAAGACATTTTATATAATATCCAGAGGAGTGTACAAAAGATCATGAGATCTTTAATAAGGTTCATAACGGCATAACTATACATACATTGCTAATTTCTAAAATTATATATTTTTTTATCTTATTTTTTCTTTTATTTTCGCTTTTTATGTCTTTGTGGTTTTTCGTTGGGAGTCTTTGTTTATCATGCTTCAATTTTAGTTGTCTTTTAGCTTCTTCCGTGTTTTAGTTCTATGACATGACTTTTGTTTTATTTTATCTTATCAAATTTTGAAGTTTATTGATGTCTTTTCTCATTTACAGCTACTTTACATTTACAGGTCCTATAGCTTTTCGTTTGATATGGTCTTCTATTACACAAGCAGGTTAGTATCACTTTCTTCTGTTCATTCTTGTTCATTGCTTATCTACTATTATTACTATTGTTTCTGTTGTTGTTTAGTTTTTGCCTCTCTTTTGTACACACTAGAAATTTTGTCAACACCTCTAACTCCAAGCCAAAATAATAGAAGAGAAGTTTGAAACATCAAAGAAGATCAAGGAGAAGAATGATTAAGAAGTGCAAGTAGAAGTACCACTTTTGGCAACCATCAACTATCACTAGCATAAATAAGGAACCGAAAGGCTTGGTCCAGTGCAGATGGTTTAGCAGGGGCAAAAATCCTTAAAGAAATGAGGCTCCACTTTTGTATAGCTAAATAGAAATGCCTCAAAGGCATATACAGTTTCTAAGAGGCCTGATCACCTTAGTAGTTAAGCAACAAATATTGTTTTTGTTGCCAAATGATAGGGACAACAGCAGTGGTTAAGCAGCAAATGGAAACTATAATTTTGTATATGCTCACAGGCCAGTGACTGGGATATAACATGTTCAAGACACCTTGGCCAAAGATATATGAATGTCTAATCACCTATCTTAATCTTTCAATCTCCTAAACAATTACTACGGTCTTACATAAAGGTCAATGTTACTACCATCGTACAAAAAAAAGAGGCAAAAACGAACCATGTCACAACGCGCGGGGGTTTATGCCTTGTAAATATACATTTATAAGGTATTTATATACTCAGTGATTTATTGTTCATCGATTTTTTTTCTTTTGTTTTTTGTTTTAATCTCTGTCAACGGCACCGTGACATCTTTTTTTCAATGCAAGCTGCTGATTAACGATGCCATGTTTCCGTGTTCTGTGGTTTTACCTGCAATTAAGCCACATTACCATACGAGACATGAAACATGTCTCACACATATGAGAATGAAAATGGTCCAACCTAATCACTCATTCTCTCTCTTAAAAGTCACCAGCGATTAAAGATTTATTTTTCTCTCTCTTAAAATTCACCGAAGATGGAGAAAATTTGAATTGTGCCGTGAAGGTGTCTTGTATACGCATACTTGTAAATTCATGGATAACATTCTAAAACTTGTCACATCATTAGAAATACAATACCTAGTGAGCTCGGAACATAATATAACCATAAATAGAACTAGCCCATGGATCAATGTGTGTTGGTGTATGAACTTTCATACAATCTAACCCCTGCTCCTGCATCAGAAATAATAATATTATTTCTATTCTAAGATTAATCCATAAGCCTTGAAATATATAATAGGTAATTCTTAGAGTAACAAGTAAAAATAAAAATACTTGATTATCTTTTAAAAGAGAATGTTTAATTGGAACAATAATACGTACCTTTTAAAAACCAAATAATATGACGGCATCAAACAAACTAAACGGATCTTTGATTTTAGGAACATAAACCAATTTGAACGAACTTTTTTTTTTTTGGAAAGTGACTTTTATAAACAACAGCCAAGACCGCCCACAAAGAAAGGACCCCCGGGCAACAAACGGAATTACACCATGTCTAACGGATATTTACACCAAACACTCCAATCAAGACAATGCAACTTAGATCTATGTTTAAACCAAAAATACGAAGACGTCTTTATACTCTCCACCACTTCAATCGCCCGTCGCCGCTTGTTTTTGAAAATAACATTGTTACGCTCAGTCCAAATGGCCCACATAGTAGAGAAGACAATGCCACGGAGGATGTATTTAGCATCTTTAGAGAGATGTTGGGATCTTGTTATCTCCATTAAGTCGGCAACATCAAAGATAACTACCGGATTCAAACGACACCAAGCTTCCACCCGGTACCAAACTTCAGTGGAGAAACAGCAACCAGTGAATAAATGTATATTCGTTTCAGCATCCATATTACACAGCTCGCAAACGTAGTTTTGCAGAATAACTCCCCGTTTATTCAATTCAATTTTAGTCGGCAACCGATTAATAAGGGCTCTCCAAACCATAAGCCTAACTTTCAAGGGGACCCAAACCTTCCATCTCATCTTGTTTTGATTGCTGTTGCATGAGTTAGCAGCAAGCATCTGCTTAGCGCTTGAGACAGAGAATTCCCCAGACGAACATGGTTTCCATCTCCACTTATCCTTACCACCTTTCCAATCGTAATTGTAAATGTCCTCCAATAAGTTGAACAGCTCCGAAACCTCTGCATCTGAAGAGGGACTCGAACGCCACTGCCACTGCAAATTTTTTATGCCATCCACAATTTTAAGCCTTTCCGATATCGTCACCCACTTCTGTTTCTCAAGTCTGTATAAATGCGGATAGTGAGATCGCAGAGGGTCTTCAGTAAGCCAAGAATCCACCCAAAATCTGATCGAAGAACCATCACCCACAGTGCCTTCAAAAAGACTGTCAAGAGTCCTCCCGTTCCCAATCGATTTACCACAGATTTTAGTAATTTGTTTCCAACACCCACTTGCAGCAGTGGTACAAGGAAGAAAAGAACAAGATCTACCAAGGCCATGACAACCAATAATCACTTTCTTCCATAAACAATCCCCACCCGATTTAAAGCGCCACGCCCATTTGAGAAGAAGCGCATCGTTAACATCCTCCAATTTGGATAAGCCAAGGCCACCCATCTTCTTAGATGTTGTAATGACATCCCAAGCCACCCAATTTATCTTTTTATCCGCACTACAACCCGACCAAAGAAAACGCCTCATAATCGCCTCGATACTCTCTACGACCGCCTTGGGGGCTTTATAGAGGGATAGGTAATAGATGGGTAAGTTCTCCAAAACGGACTTAATGAGAATCAAACGACCTCCCATGGAAAGGTGTTTAGCTTGCCAACCGGCTAAACGACTCTTAATGACATCCATCACCAAACTCCAATTATTAATTCTAGTCATTTTAGCTCCAACTTTAATGCCCAGATACACAAAAGGAAAGACCCCTATTTTACAGCCTAAAACATCGAGCATACTATCCACTTCTCCCTCTTCCGTACCAATCCCGAATAGGTTAGACTTATGAATATTGATACGGAGGCCCGAGCATAGATAGAAAATTCTAAGGATACGAGCCGTATTTTGGAGATTCTCTTTAGACCATTCACCAATAATTAAGGCATCGTCCGCGAAGAAAAGATGGTTAAAATCCACATTGTTATCCGAGAAACTAATCCCCTTAAGAATACCCATACAACTTGCCTTTTTCAACAACCACGAGAGGCACTCCATAACAATAAGGAATAGAAAAGGGGAAAGCGGGTCACCTTGACGAAGACCTTTTTCACTTTTGAATTGGAAGGTCGGGGAGCCATTAACGAGAACCGAAGCAAAAGCCGACTCAAGGATTCCTTTTATCCATTTACACCACAAAACAGGAAACCCCATCTGCGATAGCAGAGACAACAAAAAACGCCAATTAACATTGTCGTAAGCCTTTTCGAAATCAATCTTTAGGATAAACGCCTTTTTCTTCTTTCTTTTTAGCCACTCTAAAACTTCATTGATCACCAACGGACCATCCAAGATGAAGCGGTCAGACAGGAAAGCAGATTGATTCACCGAGATTAACTTACCCATCACCTTCTTGAGACGATTAGCAAGGACTTTAGAGATAACCTTACTAATCACCCCAATCAATGTAATGGGCCTGTAGTCTTTGAGACCAACAGGCGATTTAACCTTAGGAATCAAAGTAATGAACGCCGACCCACATCCCATGTTTATAGAACCTGTGGCATGGAAATAAGATAAAATACGGTGGAAATCCCCTGCAAAAACATCCCAAAAATGTTTAAAAAAACTGAAGTTGAACCCATCAGGCCCAGGGGCCTTATTGGATCCACAACCGAAGACTGCTTCTTTAATTTCCTGCATGGAAAAATTGGCAGTTAAAGCATCCCCATCTTTCTCATTTAAACAATGCATACCGTCACCAGTCAAAATAGGCCGAACCGGTACATTCTCTTTAAAACGTATCCGAAAGAAATTTAACACCTCCCTCTTCACTAAAGTCGGCTTGGAAATCCATTCTCCTCTAATCTCTAACCCAGGTATCGAATTTCTAGCTTTACGGCCATTCACAACACTATGGAAAAAACTGGTGTTCTCGTCTCCCAGGGCAGCCCACTTCACACGAGACTTTTGTCTCATGTCACGGGTTCTAAAATACTCAATCTCTTGAATACTTTTTATACATTCAGACCACACCCATAATTCTGCCTCATCCAAATCTCTCTCTTCCATAAGTCTTTCCATGTCTTCCTTATCTTTAAACAATCGACTTTCCTCATCTTTTTCTTTGAATCTGCACTTCGTAACCCACCCTTTTAACTTGACCCGAAGTTTTTCTAACTTTTTAATAAGATTAACATCTGGCGGCTCCACCTCAGACCACTCAAGCAAGACCGACTTTATCAGCTCTTCACAACCTGGTCTATCCAACCAAGAGTCAAACCACCTAAATGGTTTTGGCCCAAAGTTGGTGTCAATCAAGGATAAAACTAAGGGCGCGTGATCAGAGTGTTCTCTTCTGAGCGCTCTCACACAAGCGCTCGGCCATCTATTGAAAATACCATCACAAACAAAAATCCTGTCAATTCTGCTCATCTTGCAAACTCCCTGTCTATTGACCAAATAAGTAAACTTCATGCCTTTTAAATTATATTCACGCAGACCTGTGTCGTCCAGAAAATCATTAAAATCTCTAGCACATACGGTGTCAAAACAGGAATTTTTTCTTTCGTTCGTATCTCTAACCGCGTTAAAATCCCCAAGAACAATCCACCAACCTTGGCCAGTCCGTAACACTTGAGCAATTTTATCCCATAGATCCCTTTTACCCCCATTGGATTGAGGAGCATAAACATTCACAATATTAAGACGAGTTAAACCATCTTTAATTAAGCCAGAAACAAATAAGAAGTTATCATCCTTGAGCACTCTATCTTTCGTAAAACATTTAGGGTCCCATAGACTTAATAAACCCCCTGAATTCCCAACAGAATCAACTTTCTCAAACTCACAACCATTTCCACCCCAAATTCTGGACACGACCTCGTAGTCTATGTTGTCAGACATGGTCTCTTGAATCCCAATAAAAGAAACACCCATATCCGATTTTAAACTTCTAATCCAGTTAGCTTTACTGTCACCACCCAAACCCCTAACATTAATGGACAAGCAATTCATTTAATACCTGTTTGTAACCCTTCTTCGACAATCGATTCCAAAATAAGCTTATCTTGATCCTTCAAATTAATCCCGAATTTAGAACCCAAAGACTTGGTAGCCTCAACCTCCTGCGCTTGCAATTGGCCAACATCATCAGGTTCGGTGTCGGAAATAATACGCGACTATTTAGATTTGCAAAGAACATGGCCATATTTAATGTACATGTCAATTTGATGCCACGTGTGTTTACCGAAATAAAATCATTGGATAGCAATGGACACGTGGCAAGAGTTCTAGCTTCCTTAGTTATCTCCTTAGAAAATCGAACACGTTTCCATTTTCATAGATTCGTGTCTACATTTTCCTTTTCTACGTCCATATATTTTACTTCATTTCTTCATGTAATATTATTAGTGATTTAATTAAATCTTATTTTAATATTATCTCTTACAAAAGAAAGTTGCGGGATAAATCAATTCTTCAATTTTGCTCCAATCATTGAAAAGCTAGAAAAATTGAGAAAAAATGGAAGTTGTCCCACGTACATAGAAGAGTGGAACTTGTTATGAATTATAGTTCCTAAATTTTATAGGATAAATTCACAATTTGAGTCTTGCATAATTGATTTAGTTGATCGTTTTAACGTGACACTTTGAAGACGAACTTTTTTTTCTTTTTAATGTGACACTTTAACATGACACATTGATCGAACACTTTAGATAGAATAAAATGCATAGAAAACGATTCATGCAATTTAATTTTCATTTTAAGTTTCTTCAACTTTGGTTTATTATAACCACTAATTGAGGTGTTTCCTAGTTGAATGACTCAAGAATTTACTAGCAAACATACAAACCCAATATAATCCCAATTATAGCAGTTATTTGTAGGATCGGTAGTGTGTGATAGGTGCAAGAATTTACAAACAATTCTCTCAAACACTATATATTCAAAATCATAAAGGAATCCCCTTTTTTATAAACCACTTTAAGTTTTATAACATCACCAATATGGAACATGTTTCCATTCTTTTTTCCTTAAATTTTCTTAACTCTCGACAGTACCAAACACCCAACTTCAAACATCGTTATCTCATATATCTTAACTCCATTTTAAACGTGATTTGACTCATTACGAAACTCTAACATAATAGAACACAAACCCGACAAAAAACAATCATTTTACCCGTAGTTACTAATAGTTATCCGAGTCTAAATTTAATGAAAATTTTTCAAACTTTTTTTTTTTTTTTTTTTTGAACGGCAAATTTGGATCACTGACGGGGGCATTACCCACCCACCCGATCATCTCCAATCCCCATCAGGAGGAAACTCACCATAGGTGAGAAAACCCCCTGGCCCAGCCTGTAACCCCCATTAATTTATTTTTTGTTACAAGTGGGACTTGAACCCAAGACCTCCCCATTATAATGTCTTGGGTACCTCCTTCTAGCCAATTGAGCTAGAGATCATTGGTAAAAAAAAAATTCAAACTTGAAAAAAAAATTGTTTGTTACCATTTCCCAACAAATACTTTATCTTCAATAGATAAATAACCAACATTCAATGCAGCTGCTAAGACCTAAATACTAATCAAACAACATTTTTCTCCTACAAACTTGAATAAATTCTCCTACTGAATTATTCCTATCACAAACAATATATAAAAGTTACACAAGCCTACCCATATTGTGCTCCATATCCATGACCATGAATCATCAGGCTGCTACTATTTGTTTGCACCAATGGATTAGTGTGGTACATAGGCTTTGATATATTTGTGACCATTGTACATGATTCACCTTCCCCAAACTGTGTTTTTTTCCTAGTTTCTTCGCTAAGATGTCGCATGGTTATATCGTGAATACTCGACCTCCTTTTATCCTTCCCACCCGATAACTGTCGAATGAAGTACTTCTGAGCATGACTTGCGACTTGCGTGGGCGTCCTACTTGTCACGAAATTTCGAGAAATGTTTCTCCAGTCCCCTTTACCATACTTGTTCAACCCCAAAAGAAATTGCCTGATAATTCATCAAACAAACTAATTTATCCTTCTACAAGTCACAAAATGAATGGGTGGTTGTGCAAAAGTTAGTAACTTTTGATAGAATTTGAAGTTGGGAAACATATTTTTTAAATTAGTTCTTTAACATATAACATATTATGTTATATAAGACAACAAATTCATATTATTTTTTATAATATTCTGATTTTTGGAATAAGATAATAGATACAGGTCAGTCATTTTGTCATGTTTGTCCTTTAGTTTAACGGTTAGCTAGTGAGGGGTATACCTAGTAAAGGTGCGCGATTTTCTAGTTTTTTTAAAATAATTTATTAATTAATTTCATGCATATAATTTAGTTATTTAGTTCAAAACATAATAAACCGCTTAGGAGACCAAACAGATGTCAAAAACCGTTCACGAGACCAAAAATATATTTTTAAACAAAACACCGTTTTTTTTCAAATTTAAACTGGGATTTTCAGAAGAAAAAAATAAACAAGATTTTTTTAAGGGACCATGTTTTTAATTAACGATCACAATTAATTTGACAAAAAAAAAATCAAATTAATTACTAAGTGAAATATTATAACAAAAAAAAAACTTAAAAATAAACATGCTTAGGTGTCATACATTGAATGGTTGTACATTCTGCTCTTCCAAGCTCACAAAAAGATCACACTAGATCCATCTAGTTATCTCAAATAGTTACTTATCTTTTTTTCTTAATAGTAATGAATAAAAGATTTGATTAAATACCTGTGCTCTTCTTCTGACCAAGGAATTCCTTTTTTCTTTTCATGAATTGATCCACTTCTCTGTCCTCCATGACTATAAAATTCCAATGTAACAGTATCATTTGGTATAACTGCCACTCCTGCCTCTATATAACCAATATCTTCTACCAATTTCCTATACTGATTCATCACATCTCTCACACTTTTCCCCGGAAGCAATCGGGCCACATTATGCCATCGATCCGGTGTTTCCTTATCGTATAACGCCAATGCGTCTTCAAACCGCTTGTTCTCCTCCGGGGTCCATTCGGATTTCGGCCCATCAAGGAACAAATTGGAAGCCATGATATATGATGATGGATTCAAGATTTGGTTTCCTGGATTCATTTTTCAAGAAAAAAGAAGCAAAATAAGATTCTGATATGATGTTCCAATACTTGAGGAAAAAGAAGCAATTAAACATGAAATAAGAGGGAGTGATGAATGAAAGTGAGCTTGTCAGCAGCAAAACTGTACTTGATTTGAAGGGGTGGAGAGGGATATATAATACCAAAAGGGGGAGCTTTTAGTAATAAGAGGTGGTTAAATATGATTGGCTGCTATGTGGTTGTGGGGACTCAATGCTTTTAAATTCAATTAGAAAATATATTCTTTTATATTTATACAGAGAGATAGAGAGCCAATCGATAGGTAAAGAGTAAAGACAACAAGCTGTCATTGGTCAAGCAGAGGCACATGGGTTTTATAGTAATTTACAAAAACAAAATGTTGGAAAAGTTTACACTTCTATTATTATTGAAACTTTTTCTGGTTTTGTGTGTGAGTTTACTAACATTTTTCATAATGTAGAAAACCAATGGGTTACTCTTTCATGTGTTTCATGTGCTTCGATCATGGTTGTAAAAGTCGTTATCGCTAGGCTCTTTTAAGTTGGTCGAGTGGAAAGTTAAGAGTACTCGTTTAAGTCGGGAAAGTACTTAGGGAATACTAGGCATAGGATGAGAGTACTTGGGGATACTCAGGGAGTACTCAATGAGTTTTACAACAATAGTTTCAATCATGACATCTTAGCTAAACAAAGAATTAAATAACGGGTAATCCTAAACTTTAAACGCCTATTCCTTAGCCTTAAAAATTAAAATCTACATTGTAAAAATAACGTTAGTACAAAATAAACAAAAAAATAAAATAAAAATGAAATACACCTCGTAGCAACAGACTGCGGCGAGAGAGAAGCCCATATAAAAAGTTAAAGAAAAAACATATAAAACGTTACAAAAAGAACATTTTTAAACTACATTACACGGTAATTAAATAGTGTAAATTAAAATAATAAATAAAATAATATAAAAGGAAAGAATTACTCCTAAAAGTAATCAAGTAGTTAGGAATAAATTTAAGAAAAATTTACATAAATAGCCATTTGACTAAATAGAATTGACAAACTAACCATGGAAATAATAGGGGGTGGGGGGAGGAGTGGAGCATTGCTACTCTCTGGCTTATGCGGCTCTTCTACATCGTCGCCACTCGAGCGACTAGTGCCCACGGCTTCGATTTCACGGCTACATGTAGTCGTTGGTGGAGGGGCTATATTCAAGGAATTAGAACGATAGGACAGTTGAAAATTTTAAAATAATAATAATCTTTTATCTTTATAAATATCTACATAATTTAACCATTTATCACCCCTTCTACTTTATTATCTCTAACTCTATACTCTCGTTCTCTCAAAGTTATGGATTCCAAATACCCGTCAAACTCCTCAAAAAAAAAAAAAAAAAAAAAAAAAAACCCATTAAAACCCCAAGAAAATTCAACCAAAGGTTGCCTACAACAAACCAATGTCATTACAACCTTTCCAATACCAAGAACCGAACCTAAACCCTTTATCAATTCATCAACCGAACTCATACTATCCGGCTACATCAGGTCCCAATATGCCCGTTCAAACTCAACCACCCAACCTTATCAAAATCATAAATTTCCGGAACCACTAGGTCAAGAAGAAATTTTCGATGAGGATGAAGATGAAGAAGAGGAGGATATTTTGTGAGCTTGGAGGATGATGCAATAGTCCTCGTAACACAACGAAGAAAAGGTAGATTTCCTAACCGAGCGCCTTGTACAAATTGAAATGGTCCGGAAAAAAGCTTGTTTGGAAAAAGCTTGGCTTCACGTATCCTAAGATCAGGTGATTGGTTATCAACAAAAGTCCGAATGTTTTTTGTCTCGAGTGTTTGATCATTTCAACAAACAACATGGTGGAACGGCTAGAAACACCCACCAACTAAAATCGAAATGGACCAGAATGCTTACGAAGATTAACAACTTCAATGGTCTTTACATGCAAATGGTATAGTTTTTATATATTTTTTAATTATTTACTTTATTTTTTTCTAATTTTTAGTTCATATTTTTACTTTAATTTTTTAGAATCATGTACAAGCTAATGGTACATCGGACGTGGATGTGATGCACAAGGCGGTGAAAGATTATAAGAACCTCTACAGAATAAGGGATTTACCAACATCGAAACTTGGGAGGTGATGAATGACCATTTGAAATGGTCGCCCATTCCGAGAGCGGGTAGGATGATTGATGAGTCGCCCAAAAGGACAAAGACGTCGGAGTCGGGAAAGAGATCGGTTGATTCATCATCAAGCAATAGTGCAAGTTTGGTTTAGGCGGTGAACGATTTCAAGGTGATGAGAGAGGTGGAAATCGAGAAACAAAATAAAGGACCGGGATGGGATGTGTGACAACCTGATATTTCTCAGGTCAACCCTAACCTCAGAGTATGCATTTTATCTGTGTAATTGTTGCATTAGACTTAATTTTATTTATAAATAGGTGACTTTACATACAACCGTAGATACGTAACTTGACTGAGTGAGCCCATGATGGTATTGGAAATCAACTTTAAAAAACAAGAAAATTCTGAGTATAATAGCTGGAACTTTAATAAAAAAAATTACATGTAAACATTTTACATTTCCTAAAGTGAAAAAATTACATTTCCTAAAATAAAAAAAATTGCATTTCCTAAAATAAAAAATGAAAAAGTATGAACAGATCGTTTCTAGGTCAAAACAAGAATGAGACGGAAGTTTTGTATCATTAAAGTGTGTCAAGTGATTACAACCGAAGTAGTATATATCATGAAAGCTCCTGGGGGAGGTTAGACAGCACCTTCCCTCACACACACATAGTCCACAAAGACTAGACACCGAAACTTAGCTTGAAACACAAAGCAAAAACTATTTATACGTCTAGCATACCCACGAAGTGGAGGACTCCACGAACTGACACGAACTGTCAGTTCGTGCCACTTCATGGCTCACTTCGTGACCTTACGAAGTTCAATCTGTTTTGCCGATTCGAACTGTAATGGCCACACAAGGTTCATGTTCTGGGTCGTGCCACTTCATGGCGCACTTCGTGACCCTACGAAGTTCAGTCTGTTTTGCCGACATGAACTGTCAGTTCGTTACACGAACTAGTTTCCGGTACTTGTTACAAATTAAGTCATCGAATTTCAAGAAAAGTGTTTGTGGGTAGTCATTGTTCTTGATGATGGACAGAGATTCAAGAACACGGGTTTCTGATGATGAGGTCGAGCGAAACATGAAGTGTCACTTCATTGAAAATGCATCAAAAAATCCTGCAGTTCGTGTAACGAACCCATGTAACGAACCAGACACGAAGTGTCACTTCATGGCGGTTATTACCACGAACTAACACGAACTGAACACGAAGTGACACACGAACTGAGGAACAAATCTCTCAAACGAAGTGACACGAAGTGAACACGAACTATGACTTCGTGATGGTTACTGACGCGAAGTGTCACTTCGTGACGGTTATTTTTGCAAAGTGTATGTTCTTGACACGAACTGAAACGAACTGGAAGATCTTGACACGAATTGAAACGAACTGAACCTGAATTTCATGAAAAATGCACCAGATTTAGAATTTGATCGAATTTCACCACTTAGACACTTTTGTTAGATGAATACATGACTTAGGAATGTTCGGTTGAACAAGAACCGATCATAAACTCAACGAATCACACCTAACTGATGGTTTAACGTATCAAAAATGAACAAAAAGATAGAATAGGACCATAGAAAGAGCCAACAACTCTGATACCACATGAAAAAGCATGAATGAATCGTTTCTATGTCAAAACAAGAATGAGACAAAACTTTTGTATCACTAAAGTGTGTCAAAGTATTACAATCGAAGTAGTATACATCATGGAATCTCCTGGGGGAGGTTGGACAGCACCTCCCCTCACACGCATAGATCCACAAAGACTAGACACCAAAAATTAGTTCGAAACACAAAGCAAAAACTATTTATACGTCTAGCATACCCCGAAGTGGAGGAGTCCACGAACTGACACGAACTGTCAGTTCGTGCCACTTCGTGGCTCATTTCGTGACCCTACGAAGCTTAGTCTGTTTTGGCAATTCGAATAGTAAAGGCCACACAAGGTTCATGTTCTAACAAAAAAAAATACATTTCCTAAAAATAAAAAAGAAATTACATTTCCTAAAACAAATCATTACTATATAAATCTGAATCAGCATCGGATTCGGAGTCAGAATAGAAATCCATTAGATTGAACAGTTGTGTTCTGCGTTCTTCCTCCCATACATCATGAAGGATGGCCTCATCCTCCGGATGTTCTTCATAAACCGGTTCTTCAACTTCCTCAAGATAGACTTCATCATTAAATTCGAAGTAGTCCTCAAGTGGCTCCTCTGGTGGTTCTGGGGCAACCAGTAATCAAACACCTAGTTCCATAAGGCATCATCCTCCCAAAGTCATCCACATAGGGTGGGGGTTGAGGTTGAGCAACAAGTGGAGGTGGAGGTTGTTCAACCGGTGGAACAAAATTTGGAGCTAGAACCAGAACAGGAGGTTGTTCAAACGGTGGTGGTTGAAAAGCCTATCGAGGTCTTCTAGGCGTAAATGGTTATAGCATCCCGACCTCCATTGTATTCCATCGAATCTCGTGGAGGTTATGACATCATAACTAGGGTTGTAAATGAACCGAACGAACACGAACGAGACATGTTTGTGTTTGTTTGTTAACATTTATCGGACAATCGAACGACCACAAACAAATAACCGAACAAGATTTTTTGTTTGTGTCCGTTTGTTAACTAAAGAGCTTTGTTCGTGTTTGTTTGTTAATTTTTTACATTTCTGGTCAAACGAACTAAACGAACCAAATGAACCGGACGAACCAAACCAAACACAGTCCCAAACGAACCAAGGGAATATAAATGAACCAAACAAACACATATATGCTTACATAAAAAAAAGATCATCCATCCAAAGATCATAGGAGAAACCCAAAAGCTATGATTTAAAGACAAATCATCCATCCAAAGATCATAGGAGAAACCCAAAAGATACGCGACGATCATAAATATTTTTTTAAAACTAAAAGGAAATGAGAGAATATCTAAAAGGAGATTGGAGGAAGGAGTATGTTCTTAAGTGTAAAATGTAAATTATAAATATTAAAAAAAATATTATTAAAAGTAGTAATGTTAACAAACAAACACAAGAGAACAATACAAACAAACACAAACGAACGTACACAAACAAACGTTCATGAACACACTTACCGAACGTTCACGAACAAAATGAAACAATGAGGACACTTTTTATTTTCGTTTGTTATGCTAAACGAACATTTTTTTTTTGTTTTTGTTCATCCATTTAGTAAACGAACGAACACAAACGAACTCCCACCCGTACGGTTCACGAACATTTTGTTGAAATTCCGGTTCGTTTATAGCCCTAATCGTAAGATTATGGAATTCTTCGAGTATTTCCAGTATATTTGTCATGTTTGATGAACTGGATCTCCTAAAGTAGGGGAGACTGTTTCCTTTTATCTTTGGTTGACCTTTTCGTGGGTCCTTGTTATGTCATAGTGTGTTCCTCAGATCTATTTCTCACTTTCTGTTGGTAGCCTAAGTTTTATTGTGTCGAGCTCAATTGTCAGTTTTTGGTGTGTAGAATATGTTGTTCTCTGAAGGCGAACAATACTCTCTTAAAGGTATTAAAGATGTGGTGGGTTAGTTACGGCACACCATATATATAAGTATCGGTAATACCTCCAGTGGTTAATTATGTCGCAAACCATTTTTCCTTGTCTCAATTCTTAACCTAAACCTTGCGGCCGCATAAAGATTGGCGCCTATGTAATTGATTCAGTAATCGAGGATATATCCCTATCCTCGGTGAAATCTCTTATGTCGTTTCTATGTTTTGTTTCAAATGTCAAAACATGTTGGTCAAGAATAGAACCCTTTTGCCTGCTTTTCTTGAAAATTCCAAGTCTTTTCTAATTTCCAGACGAAATACCCTAAAGTAGTGGAGACTGTAACATATGTAAATTTACCCGTTGTGAAACCTGGCCCATTTTGAAATTTGGTATTTTACCAACTTGCGGATTTTTTAGTATCGGGAGAATTCTCGGGTGTTTAATCTTCAAAAAAATGTTTGAAATGATTCATTACCATTGATCAAAACAAAATATTTAATTAAAATATTTTGGATCCAAATTGGGTTCCTCGAATTATAAATAAAGCAATTCGCGATTCTTACGTGATTTCGGTACGCGATTCTTCGTAACTGGGAAGTCATGTTTTTATTGTATGTCAAATATTGATATATTTATGAGTCTATATGTCTTAAATCACATCACGGGTCATCACACACAAGTTGAGTCTTGAAACGTTAGTGATTAACCTAAATAGTGATTCGTACGTCAATTTGACCGAAAACGTGTTACGTGTTTGATCATAATTCAATATTTGGCATGTTATATTCAATTTATAGGCTTGAATGTGTTTCATATGATTAGGAATGTAATATGGTGAAAATCGGTGAAAATGAGACTCGAAAACGATAAAGAAACGAAGGAATTAGAGCGAAATTGGTAAAACCGACCATAAACGCTTTAATTTAATTTAATTTAATTTAATTTAATTTAATTTAATTTAATTGTCATTTATGAATTGTTATATGTCATGTTTGTACTTTATTTTAGTGGAATCAATAAAATGAATCCAATGGTGATAAAACGGGAACCTAAAACCCTAATTATTGTAGCTAAATGTGACACCCCGTCCGAAAATTCAGGTCAAACCATCTACTTTGACTTTTAATTAAGTATTAATTGTGCCTTATCTGATCTGATTTCTGTTAAAGTGTTAAAGGATGCCATGCCATTCTAGCTCATTTCACCGAGAAGAAACCGAAGGAGAAGCGTATTGAAGACGTTCATGTTGTCTGCGAATATCCGGAAGTTTTTCTAGAAGAATTGCCAGGCCTACCTCCAACACGACAGGTTGAGTTTCGCATCAACCTAACACCCAGAGCTGTCCCCGTTGCCAGGCCCCCTTACCGACTGGCACTGTCTGAAATGCAAGAGTTATCTAGCCAACTACATGAGTTGCTAGATAAGGGATTTATTCGTCCAAGCCACTCCCCATGGGGTGCTCCCGTGCTGTTCGTGAAGAAGAAAGATGGAACGTTCAGGATGTGTATCGACTACCGAGAGTTGAACAAATTAACTGTAAAGAACCGTTACCCGCTTCCAAGGATCGATGACTTATTTGATCAGCCTCAAGGATCATGCTTCTATTCCAAGATCGATTTAAGGTCGGGGTACCACCAACTCCGAGTTAGAGATGAAGATGTCTCGAAGACAGCGTTTAGAACACGCTATGGTCATTACGAGTTCCTCGTTATGCCATTTGGTTTGACTAACGCACCGGCCGTATTCATGGACTTAATGAATCGCGTGTGTAAACCATACTTGGACAAATTTGTCATCGTCTTCATCGACGATATTCTTATCTACTCGCGTAATAAGAAAGAACACGAAGAACATTTGAGACTCATCTTACAACTGCTGAAGAAAGAAGAGCTTTACGCGAAGTTTTCCAAATGTGACTTTTGGATTCGCGAAGTACACTTTTTGGGTCATGTGATCAACGACCGAGGTAGTCACGTTGATCTGGCTAAGATTGAAGCAATCAAAGATTGGAGTACTCCCACGACCCCAACCGAGATTCGATAATTCTTAGGTCTCGCTGGCTACTATCGCCGATTCATTGAAAATTTTTCCAAGATAGCCCAGCCTCTTACCACACTGACTCAGAAAGATAAGAAGTACATTTGGGATGATAAAACCGAAGCTGCTTTCCAGTTGTTGAAGCAAAAGATTTGCGACGCCCCAATCCTGTCCTTACCAGACGGAATCGACGATTTCTTTGTATACTGTGATGCTTCACATCAAGGCTTAGGTTGCGTACTGATGCAGCGTGAGAAAGTCATCGCTTACGCCTCTCGACAACTGAAGATTCACGAGAAGAATTATATGACTCACGACTTAGAACTTGGAGCCGTTGTCTTTGCCCTCAAGATCTGGAGGCACTACCTCTATGGGACTCGGTGCGTCATATTCACCGATCACAAGAGCCTCCAGCACATCTTTAACCAGAAAAAGCTAAACATGAGACAACGACGTTGGGTTGAACTGCTTAACGATTATGAATGTGAGATTCGTTATCACCCGGGCAAGGCTAACGTTGTAGCTGATGCTTTAAGCAGGAAAGAACATGCCAAACCGCGTCGTGTTCGAGCATTAAGTATGACCATACGCTCGAATCTCACGTCACAAGTTCCTAACGCTCAAATCGAAGCTCTTAAGCCTGAGAACCTGGAGAACGAATGCATGCGTGGCATGGAGAAACAACTGCTTGAAAAGCCTGATGGAACCATGAACTTTATGGATAGACTATGGGTACCTAGCTTTGGAGGTTTGAGAAAACTCGTGTTCGATGAAGCCCATAAGAAAAGATATTCCATCCACCCAGGATCGGACAAAATGTATCATGGTCTACGGGATCACTTCTGGTGGCCGAACATGAAAGCCGAGGTAGCTACTGAAAATGCGTGAGCATCGGATCGTCTACTCGATCTAGCTATTCGAACAACGAAACGTAATTAACCGATTGATTTATTGATCAACGAAGAACAATTACAACCAGTAGACACTAAGATACAGACTCAGAGAATACACACTCAGAAACACAAACTTAACAAATCTCTCACGCTCAGAACTCTTACTAACACAAAGACCAATCATCTATATATACTAGCTGGTCCGAGCTTCGGCCGAACCTCAGGTTCGGCCAGTCCGAACTTCAGGTTCGGACCTAGTTCGGCCAGACCTAGTTTGACTTGATCTTGTACTTTGCTTGATACTTCACACGACGCACATATCAGGTATCAACAGCTACCTACGTCGGTAAATGCTTGACGTGTTCAAAGGTCAAAGCCGAATACCAGAAACCGTCTGGACTACTAACACAACCGATCATTCCGGAATGGAAATGGGAAGAAATAATTATGGACTTTATCACCAAGCTACCTAAAGCTAGATCTGGTTGTGATGTTATATGGGTAATAGTGGATCGACTGACGAAATCTGCTCATTTCCTACCGATTAAGGAAACCGATAGTATGGAAAGACGGACTAAGATTTACATGAAAGAAGTCGTCTCTCGTCACGGTGTACCTATATCTATTATATCCGATCGCGATAGCCGATTCACTGCGAACTTCTGGAAGTCCCTCCAGAAAGCATTGGGTACTCGCCTTGACATGAGTACCGCGTACCATCCCCAAACCGATGGACAAAGCGAACGAATGATCCAGACGCTTGAGGATATGCTGCGTGCATGTGTGATCGATTTCGGACTAAATTGGGATGAGCATCTCCCACTTGCCGAATTCTCTTACAACAACAGTTATCATACTAGCATTCAAGCCGCTCCGTTCGAAGCACCTTACGGAAGAAAGTGGAGATCTCCGCTTTGCTGGACTGAGATCGGTGACAGTCATCTGACTGGTCCCGAACTGATCTTTGAAACGACTGAGAAAGTGTTTCAAGTCCTTAACCGACTGAAAGCTGCTAGGTTTATATAAAAGAGCTACGCCGATAACCGCCGCAAACCCTTGTCCTTTGAAAAGGGTGATCGCGTCATGTTGAAAGTGTCACCTTGGAAAGGTGTCATCCGGTTCGGCAAACGAGGAAAGATTAACCCTCATTACATTGGTCCATTTGAAATCACTGAGACAATCGGACCCGTGGCTTACTGTCTACGTCTACCTGCAGAGCTAAGCAGTGTGCATAATGTGTTTCACGTTAGTAACCTTAAGAAATGCTTGTCTGATGAAACGCTTGTCGTCCCACTGGATGAGATTCAAGTTGACGAGACACTCCACTTTGTTGAAGAACCTGTCGAGATACTTGACCGAGAACTCAAGAGACTGAAGCATAGCCGCATTCCCATTGTCAAGGTACGATGGAACTCTCGACGAGGACCAGAGTACACTTGGGAACACGAGGATCAAATGCGTCGGAAGTACCCTCGTCTTTTCGGAAACGTCGCAGTCAACCAGTGATCAAGAACCGAATTTCGGGATGAAATTCTTCTAACTGGGGGAGAATGTGACACCCAGTCCGAAAATCCAGGTCAAACCATCTACTTTGACTTTTAATTAAGTATTAATTGTGCCTTATCTGATCTGATTTCTGTTAAACTGTTAAATTACTGTGTCTAACCATTAACTGATGACATAAACCAAATCCCGCGTTTGTACTAAAAGTGTACATCCGTTAAAAACATAAAGATTTCATGTATAAATCATGGAACTTCAATAATAAGAAAAATAAATATAAAATGTATTTTTATATTTTATCCGGAACTGGTGTCGAACGTTTATATAATCGACACGTCAAACTGGTAAGTGATCGATCATCGAAAACTATTCGGTTTTAATCGATATGAACGGTCGAGCTTAAAACTGTTACAAACTGACAAACTGAAAACGTTATCCGTAAACAATTTGAAAAACTGAAAAAACATAATTGATTTCTGAAAAACTTTTATAATCAACTTTAACAATTATTTTTATGAAATAAAAACATCGCAAACTGAATTCGTTGTCAAGACTTAAGCCTAAACCCAACCGAACACCCAATTAGGCCCGACTTGGCCCAATAGGCCCACCTAAAACGATGAAACCGAGCCCGAAACCTTGACCCATTACTCAAATATAATATTCTGAATGATCGTGGTGACCCGTAACTTCAACCGATGCAAAACGGGCCCGGGCCTCGAACCGGTGCCCCGTTTGGGCCCGTACGACCCATTACCGACAAACGAGCCCAAATACATTTTTTCTTTAAATGATTTGACCCAATAAAAAGCCCAAAGCCCAATGGGTTTATTTTTATAAATTAAACCCATCAAACTTGTATTAATTTTTAGAGTAAACCTCTATTTTAGTCCTTGAGGTTTGTCATTATAATCCATTTTAGTCCAAACGTTTCAAAATATCCAATTTGATCCCTCACATTTCGTTTCATAATCAATTTTAGTCCAATTATTAATTTTCTTTTAAATTAATATCTTAGTTTGACTTTGTTGACCCAACTTAAGGGTATAATTGTCCAATTATTAATTTATTTTTAAAATAATCTCCTAATATATATTTAAAAAACCCCTTTTTATACTTGCTGGATGTTTTTTTTAATAAATACACTTTCGGTTGATCATCCATAATAATTTGAGGAATTTATTATTCCACAGAGATGTCAAGGTTAGAAATCCCATCCCCAAAAGGTTACAAGCTAGTTTTGTAAAAAGATGAACACGTATGAAAGCACAGAGATGCCACCTTCTTTGTCTGCAAAAAACACGATTAGTATTTACTTAAAAGCATAGAATGCAAAAGTGGCTTTTTAAATATATATTAGGAGTTATTTTAAAAGGAAATTAATAATTGGACAAATATACCCTTAAGTTGGGTAAAAAAAGTCAAACTAAGATGTTATTTTAAAAGAAAAATAATAATTTGACTAAAATTGATTATAAAACGAAATGTGAGGGATCAAATTGGATATTTTGAAACGTTTGGACTAAAATGGATTAAAGTGGCAAACCTCAAGTACTAAAATAGAGGTTTACTCTAATTTTTATAAAATGATTATCACCTTTATATTTATATAAAAAATTGTCATGGACTTGTATTAATTTCATCTATTGGTTAAATATAAAAGTAAGGGGTTAATTAATCTCCCAAGTCCTTGATATACTTTATAAAACTTTAACAATACAAAACCCTTTTATAAAACATGACAAGTTTTTTTTTTTATAAAATACAATCACCTACTTATCCATTTTTATAAAACTAAAGGTAGGAGGCTTTTTTAATTAAAGATTGTGATAGGGACATGGCCACACCAACCTACTCTAGTTCCCATCATTGACAAATAGTGGCAAATAGTTGTCAATAGTGGCAAATAGTTTAGGGTGACTTGCACCTTACCAAGACCACCAACTCACTTACACTCAAACACTCAAACACCTTAAAACTCATTTCTTCTTGCCCCTCACGAGAAATCAGCACCAACCCTCACCCCTTTCTTTTTCTTTTTGTCCCTGTCTAGAAGTAAGCAGCACCACCACCACCCTTCACCGCCGGCACCACCTTCTACCCTCACCATCACCATTAACCGCCACCACCATGTACCACCACCCACCATAAACCGCCAACCTCCCCCTCTCCTTTCTTCCTGTCGAGAACACCACAACCCCCCCCCCCCCTTTCCCTTTCAGTTTTTCCGGCCAACCCAGCCCCTCCACCACTACCGCCAACCACTACGTCAACCACCACTCCTCATCCTTGCTCTTTCTTCTCGGCAACCAACAAACCCCGCCACCCTCCTCTCCTTTTCTCGCTGCCGTGAACAACCAAAACCATCACCACCGCCACTGCCCAGCAGCCGCTGCCACTGGAAGCACATCCACCACCCCGCCGCCTCCCTGCTGCCCTGTCGCCGCTAGCTGCTTCCGAGGGATACCAAGCCACCGCCACCTTTCTCGGTTTTCCATTTACCCTCGTTGTGAGTCTTTTAACCGTCTCGTTTACGTTTCTTATTACGATTTAAACGTTTCCAAGTGATCCCCGAGTCTTGACAAACGATCCTTTAAAACCCGAGTTTCTAACCAACTTATAACTATTTTCGTTATTTTCTTAACTTTAATGTTGTAAGGTTTGGAAATGTGAAATAATATGTTGTTGTTAGATGATTTAAATCCATGTAAACTAAGTTTTATAACTTGTTATTTAATCATAATCATCTTATGAGTTTCTAACATAATAATGTGGTGCTTTTATTTAAAATAAAACCCATGCTTAAACTCACTAGCTAGATGATTTATTTTGATCATATGATGATTTGATAATGTTTAACATATGTTACATGTTTAGACATTGTTCATTTTATGTGTTGATATGTTATGGTTCACTAGAATTGATATGATCATGATTATGTTATGACATAAAATGATAGATTTATTAGTTGGGACTTATATTGTTAATCATCAAAATCATGGGTTAATATGTTACTAGTGACAACTATCATGGACTAAAAATAGTGTTTAGTGACACATTTGGACTAGTTGGACATTAGGATGAATTTATAAAAAGGTTGGACATAAAATGATAACATAAAACCATTTAAATGAATTTTATGGATGAATAATAAAGATAGTAATTTTATAAAAATTACTTGGATATTTAATCTATAAAAATGTCACCATAACAGTTCTTACATAAAATGGTCACCTTTTATAAAAATATAAATTCTAAAAGACAAGAATTAAAAGTCTTGTTTTGATTTTATAAAAGAAATAAAATGGGTAAAATATATATAGATATATATTATGTTCAAAAATGATAGAATATCATATTTTTGAATTATGGACAAAAAGTATAAAAACCTTGAATTTATACCAAAAATGGAAACATTTTCATGTTAATGAATTTCTATAAAAAGTCTTTTATTTAAAACCCTAACTTTGATTAATAAATAAAGTTATTTAAAAATGATTTTAAAAATATAAAATCAAAAGACTTATAGAAATTATGAAAAGCATATTTTAAACATTTTTGATTATTTTAAATGAATCAAAATAATCAAAACGTTTTAACCGGAGCAAATGTTTATTTTTAAACGTTTGAAATTGGAACGAAATCTTTAAACGATTTAAAAACGTTTTACGACGTAACAAATCCTAAATAATTATTTCAACAAATAATTATCATTATGAATTTTAGAACTAATTTGAGTTAAAATCATTTTGGTTTGTAAATATAATTATTTTAATGATAAATATATTTATATTAACTCAAAACCCTAATTTCCATAACATGAGTTTAAATATTAAAATAACCTTTAATATTTACCTACTTATGTTAAATCATTTAACTTGTAATAATTTAATAAAATTATTTCGACAAGTTAGAATAATTATTTCATTTATAATTATCAACCCTAGTTATATATATATATTATAACTTAACGCGATTTACTATTCAATCGATCGAGCGAACTTAAAAATAATAATAAATATTATTATTTAAAACAATATTCAGGACTTGATTGAACTGATCTTCATGATACAATGTCGCATGTTCATTCTTTGTATTTATTTACATAAATGCCTTAATACGTGAACATTCGTATTTTACTGATTTTGTAAACTGATTCACTAACGGGTTTTCAAACGCTACAAACGGGATTATACGTCAAGACTTGACCGGTATCATTTGGGTAACGTTCGTTACTCAAATGATTATGTGGACCCTTATGCATATTGTCTTATGTTTTAATAGGACTTTACTTGCTAGTTGCCACTCGGCAATTCATCATCACTGAAAATCAAGTGAGTTTCACGACCCCTTTTCTTTACAACTGTTTTACACTTATGGGGGAGAAATCATGAACTGATAAACTGTTTTAACTTAATGTTATGATTACTGTTAGCCGTATGACTATCTGTTCCCTTACTGATTGCCCAACTGGTACTTTATCGTTATAAACGTTAGTACAACTGAATCCCACCATTAGTTGATTTCAATTAGTTATGATCGAAACGATAACTAGTGAATAGATCTATTTGGGTTGACAACCCTGCCTCGATTGGTAGCTCCAATTCTGACTTCCGGATTTTTGTCTTGGGGTACACGTCAGTTATTCTTGCATGTTCGGTATCTCTCGGGCGAGGATACCATGGGTGGGTAAACCGTTAGTATTTGAAATCAAGGTTCAGGTGAAATCATACAACTACTACAGTAAGCCAACGTAACATTTAAGTATCCTGAAAACTGTTTTACAATCTTACTATCGAGTCCTAAACCTGTGAACCTCACCAACTTTATGTTGACCTTTTAGACTCATGATTTCTCAGGTAACTAAGCTAATCATGGAAGCCGTGCAAATGGGACTTCGCCTTTATATTCGGACCTGCTTCGTTGGAGTCCTAGTCCAATCTATCCTAAATAACTACTTTATGTTTTCAATAAATGAAACTTGACTTTTAAAGTTCAAATGTAAGACAATATCGTTTACCACTCTTTCCGCTGCAACAATTAATGATATTATGTTTTAATTAACCTTTGAATTTAGTAGTAGTTGTTCTGTATATCTGTGACTATGATTCCATCTCGCTCACACCCAATCATTTGTCCGGGTTGTGACACTAAAACATCGATTTATCGCGCAAAGTCAATGGGTTGGTCAAACTCAATGCGCCGCTTATCGTGATGGGGTCCATGGTGACTCTTGCGTACCGCGACCCGACTGCCAGTCAGGGAAACTAGTTTTTCAACCTATTTATTCATCTTTTACCCACTTTCTCCTCATTTTTCCTAACCCTAATCCACTTAAACGTCCAAAAACGGTTGCCCTCTCTCTAGACCATCATTTTTTTTTAGATTTTTGAGCTCATTTTGGGTGATTTCAAGCTAGGATTAGTGTCGGTTTCATCAATTCTAGTACGTTTGCGCAATCTATGCTTTTATCTTCTCATTTCCTTGTCATGGAATGATCAAGATCAGATTTTTATTGCAATTTTAGTCTTGATCTAAGCTTTAAATGATAGATCTAGTGATTCTATGTAAAAAGATATTATTTTTATGAACAATTATTGGTTTTTATGATGAATACTTGTTGGATCTTGATGGATTTTGATAGATCCTAGTTAGTATTGTTAACGTGTGACAACTGCAACTTCCCAAGTTAACTCCGTTAAGTCTTTCCGTTAAAAACCGTTTGTTCCGTTAGACAAACTCCGTTAGTCACATTACCAGTAGTAACTAATTAACTAACGCTTACCTAGACCGGATACGTCCACGACCTTTGGTTGATCACCGAACCCAACCATATGTGTTATATGATTATTTGCTCATTACCACTGTGTGAAGTTATGCAACGTGCTTACTCAATAAATTGTGCAATTATGTGATTTATCGAGGAATTGTGTTTATTTTACTTAGAGTGGAAATTGACCCTTTTGGTGACCAGCGAAACTACTGGGCGAAATTACAGTTTCGCCCGGTTAGCTGATGCCTGACCAGTTTCGCGTGGCTAGCGAAACTGCCAGCGAAATTGCGGGCGAAACTGGCACCTTATATAAGCAAACCCAAGCCTAACTTTCTCATTTTTACCACTTCCACACAACCACACACACTTCTGCACTCTCCCTCTCTCAAGACCTCCGACCAGCAAGGACATAGCTCGAACCACAGTGATTCCGACCTCAAATCTCCACCCATTCAAGCATTAGAGATTAACCGTGAGTCACATAAACCTCCTTTATGCAAATTCTTGTATGCTTAACTAAAATGTATGCCTAAAATCCACATGCAATGATTTCTGCTACTGATATGATACTTAGGGATGCTAGATGTAACATAAATTCTGCAACTTGCCTTGTATGTATGAAGATCCATGCTAGATTAGGCTATTTATGTGAAATTGCATTTTTGATAAATTGATGACTAGAAACCATGTTTTAGGTGTTAGAATTGCTCCCATGATGTTAGTAAACGTTTAGGTATGCTAGATATTGATTTGCATGTGCTACAGAAGCTGTTAGAAAGATTTTTAGGCAAATTTACGGGTTTTTCTAGCGACTAGCGAAACTGTGCCTTCATCAGGCGAAACTGTGTAGCGAAACTGTGCCTATCTCCTTCTAGCGAAACTAAGTAGCGAAACTATAGTGTCGCTAGGTAAACTGACCAGACCTGTCCGAGCGAATCTGCTGAGCGAAATTCCCTGAACGAAAGTTCAAACCAGTTTCGGGCGAAACTAGGCTAGCGAAACTGTGCCAACAGTTTCGAGCGAAACTAGCCTAGCGAAACTGTGTCACCGGGCACTGCCTAGCGAAAGTGCTGCCCGTGTACACGGCGAAACTGCCTAGCGAAACTGCCTAGCGAAACTGCTAGCGAAACTGTGACCAGAATCCAAACTTGTGCAATTTTCTTGAATGTTATGCCATGACTTATCTGATTATGCTATGATAATACTTGCTTGGACTCCTGATGTATATAAACACTTGTGTATGATCAACCATTGGTGTCGTGTGTCGTTATGTCGTGTCGTATTCTCCAATGTGCTAGTGTTATGGTCTTAGCGGTATAGCTAAAAGTTAAACAACCTAACACCTAAGACCTTAATGTGATTATTAGGTCCTCGTTAACAATCATAACCGGGTTTATTTGAAGAATAAGCTGAGCAACCTAAGGTGAGTTCATTACTATATGTTGTTATGTCCTTTCAGGGATGATAACGCGCAGCGGTAAGGTATTTCTTACCAAGTAAACTTTTCCGACCAAATATCATATGTATCATTGAATTGATTGATAAACTAAAAAGTCCTTACATTCGGGCCGTTAATATAGAATAGCTAGGTGATGTTGAGTAGTACTACTGGGGATTGACACCCCCGCCCAGCGGTGCACGGGATGCACCAACCCGACTGGCGGTCGGACTGGGACCAATGTTACCCTACCCTCCGTGGTCTTTCAGGACACGGGAAGGCAAAATCCGTAGGTTACACCTATACATTGTCAGCTTCGGTTGCGAACAATTCAGATGTGCATAACTTAGGCTAGCTACCTACGATATGGAAAATTTACAAGTCTTATGATAATGATTGTGTTTTACCTTTCTTTGATCATAAAATCTTGGTCTACTTGTGACGGGTAGACCGCTTAGTGAACTCACCAGCCTTGGCTGACACTTGATTGTTGAATGCTTTTCAGGTCGCTAGGAGGATCACTGAAGGCACCGGCAGCGGCAGTACTGAACGTTACCTTTTGAATTGAAAACTATGTTTCCAATCAGTTGAATTAAACATTTTGTAAACAATATCTGTAACTCGTTTTATGCTTCCGCTGAACCGTTAATTTATTATGGGTCTGTAATAACTGTTCTTTATTTACTTAAATTAAACTCTGTTATGTTTGGCTGTAACTGAAGTTTGGGATCCTGGTCTGGATCATACCCTCACGCGGTTAAACTCCGTTAGGTGGAAATTGGGGGTGTGACAGATTGGTATCAGAGCCCTTGGTTACAGCGAACCAGAACATTTTTCAAAAGTAAAATTTCTGAACTGTAACTGTTTTTGAAAACTTTGGCTACAACCCGTTCCGCAAAGTACTGCCCCGCGTGCTGAAGATGATCCTCATTTAGAATTCTTGTCCTGTGACGGTATTAAAACCTGAAAATTTCGGGTGGAAATTTTTCTTTTCACTAATCATGTAAATGAATGCCTTAATGTGAATTATACTAGTATGTAACAATTAACGGAACTTAACAACTTTCCAGTATTGGGTATACTAACCTTTGGAAGCTTTGCATTGATTTGCTAGAAATCATGCCTCCGCGGAGAGAACCCGAAACCCAACCAGGAACCTTCACAGCTGCACAGGTTCAGAATATGATCAATCAGGGAGTTGCAGCAGCCCTAGCAGCCGCTCAACAACATTTCCAAGGTCAACCGCCTCAATGCACATTTAAAGCCTTTATGGATTGTAAGCCAATAGTGTTCAAAGGTGACGAAGGTGCTGTGGGTCTACTTCGATGGATTGAAAAGTCAGAGAAGGTGTTTCTAATGTGTAACTGCCCAGACGGGGATAAGGTAAAGTATGCTACAGGCACTCTTGAGGATTCCGCATTGACATGGTGGAATGCTCAGATTCAGATTTTGGGATTGAACGAAGCAAACGCCATGACATGGCAAGAATTCCGAGAAGCGATCATGGAGGAGTATTGTCCTCGTGATCAAGTCAGAAGAATGGAAGTGGAATTTGGAAACTGCAGGATGGAAGGTTCTGAGATAGAGGAATATACCGACCGTTATCAAGCATATTCCCGACTCTGTCCGACAATGGTGGATGCTGAGTACAAGCGAATCGAGTTGTATGTGGAAGGACTGGTACCACAGATCAAAGGCATGGTGACCTCATCTAATCCCACATATGTGCGACAGGCCATCCGACTGGCGCACAAACTAACTGATCAGGCAGTGGCTCAAGGAACTTTGCCACCCAGAAAGACCCCAAAGGCTGCCCTAGACGGGAAGAGGCAGAGAGACGAGGAGCCAAGCCACCTCGCGAATTCTGGCAACAACACTGGGAGGTCCTCAAACTCTCAGAATCAGAACAGGAAGTTTGATAACTCCAAAGGGGGTTACGGTAACAACAGTGGCGGTGGCAACAACCAAAACCGACAAGGTAGCAGTGGGCAAGGCGCTAGTGGGTATAAAGGAAAGTTACCCTACTGCAGCAAGTGTAGCAAGCACCACCCTGGTGAATGTGGTCGACCAGTCTGTGAGAGATGTGGAAAATCGGGGCACCTTGCCAAGAATTGTCGGGGTGATCTACTAAACCGGGCAAGGCAGAACCCTGAAGGCCCCCGTGGTTGCTATGAATGCGGAAAACCTGGGCACTTGAAGAAAGATTGCCCCCAGCTAAAGAGAGGTGGGAACGATAACAACAACGACCGCAACAACAACAACAATAACAACAATGGTGGTGATAATGGAAACGGTGGCCGCGGACGAGCATTCGTCATGGGCACCGGCGAAGCTAGAGAAGACGCCAATGTGATTACTGGTAAGTTTCTCCTCAACAACTATTTTGCAAATGTTTTATTTGATTCGGGTGCCGAGAAAAGTTTCATTTCAACTAAGTTCTGCAAAATGATAAAGGCCAAGACAGAAACCCTAGGAGCTAAGTACACTGTTGAATTAGCTAACGGTAAACTTATTGATGCAACGCATATAGTAAAGGATTGTACCCTAGAATTCTTAGGTCATAAGTTCAACATAGATTTGATGCCTTTCACAATCGGTAGTTTTGACGTGATAATTGGTATGGATTGGTTGTCCTCGCAACGCGCCGAACTCATTTGCCAAGAGAAAGTCATACGCATACCCATCGCGAACGGAGAAGTACTCTCGATTCAGGGTGAAAAGGGAGGTACTGTTTCCGGAATTATATCATACCTTAAGGCACAGAAGTACCTTCGAAAAGGGCACGTGGCCATTCTGGCAACGGTTACGGATCAAAGCCTCGCAGCAAAGAAAATTGAAGATTTTCCGACAGTTCGCGATTTTCCCGATGTATTTCCGGAGGAATTACCTGGTCTACCTCCGCATAGACAAGTCGAGTTCGGAATCGACCTTGTTCCCGGCGCAGCTCCGATTGCCCGAGCTCCGTATCGTTTGGCGGTGAACGAATTACACGAGTTATCCACCCAACTGCAAGAACTGTTAGATAAAGGTTTTATCAGGCCTAGCTCATCGCCATGGGGCGCGCCAGTTCTATTCGTCAAGAAGAAAGATGGGACGTTCAGGATGTGCATAGATTACCGCGAGCTCAACAAAGTCACTATTAAGAACCGGTATCCTCTCCCTCGGATCGACGACCTGTTCGACCAACTGCAAGGATCCAGCTACTTCTCAAAAATCGACTTAAGATCCGGGTATCACCAACTCAGAGTCCGCGAGGAGGACATTTCAAAGACGGCTTTCAGAACACGTTACGGTCATTACGAGTTCCTAGTCATGCCTTTCGGCTTAACGAACGCACCGGCGGTGTTCATGGACCTCATGAATCGCGTGTGCAAACCTTACCTTGATCAGTTCGTAATTGTTTTCATCGACGACATACTCGTTTACTCGAGGACGAAGGAAGAGCACGAGCAACACCTGCGGCTAATATTAGAGTTATTAAGGAAGGAGCAACTCTACGCCAAGTTCTCCAAATGTGATTTTTGGATCCGAGAAGTTCAATTTCTAGGCCACATCGTCAACGAGCAGGGTATTCACGTTGACCCATCCAAGGTAGAAGCGATCAAGAATTGGTCTACACCACGAGCACCAACGGAAATTCGGCAATTTCTAGGGTTAGCGGGTTACTACCGTCGTTTCATCCAGGGATTTTCTCAGATAGCCCAACCGCTAACCGCTCTTACACATAAAGGTGTTCAGTACCGATGGGGTGAGAAAGAAGAAACAGCCTTTCAGACATTGAAGGAAAAACTTTGTACCGCGCCTGTGTTATCTCTACCAGATGGTGTCGACGACTTCGAGGTCTATTGTGACGCTTCACTCCAAGGACTTGGATGTGTTCTAATGCAAAGGGGTAAAGTCATTGCTTACGGGTCAAGACAGTTGAAGTCTCACGAACAGAATTACACGACGCATGATCTGAAATTAGGAGCTGTTGTATTCGCCTTAAAGTTTTGGAGACACTACCTGTACGGTACCAAATGCACGATATTTACTGATCATAAAAGCCTCCAACATATAATGGGACAGAAAGATCTCAACATGAGACAGCGTAGGTGGATTGAGGTGCTAAATGACTACGACTTGGCGATAAAGTACCACCCAGGCAAGGCCAACGTTGTGGCTGACGCTTTGAGCAGAAAAGAATATGCTAAACCTAGAAGGGTTCGAGCTTTACAACTCACGATCCATGCTGGGTTACCGGATAGAATTCGGGATGCCCAGAAAGAAGCCTTGAAAGAAGAAAATTTTGAGACAGAATCCTTAACTGGCATAGATGGAATTTCGGAGGTTAAGTCAGATGGACTCCGCTACTACAAGGATCGTATTTGGGTGCCTCTTCATGGAAATCTTCGAGAGCTGGTGATGGACGAAGCTCACAAGTCTCGATATTCGGTCCATCCCGGTTCGGATAAAATGTACCAAGATCTAAAAGGATTATACTGGTGGCCAAAGATGAAAGCCGACATCGCTACATACGTCAGTAAGTGCTTAACATGCTCAAAGGTCAAAGCAGAACATCAAAAGCCTCCAGGATTACTGCAGCAACCGAAAATTCCTGAATGGAAATGGGAGGAAATATCCATGGATTTCATCACGGGACTGCCCCGTACGCCTCGTGGAAACGACATGATTTGGGTCATTGTGGATAGATTAACAAAATCCGCTCATTTCATAGCCCTCAAGGAAAATGACAAGACTGACAAGTTGGCACAAATCTACATTGACGAGATCGTCAAGCTCCACGGAGTGCCCACGTCTATTATCTCCGATCGAGACCCCCGATTTGCTTCACACTTTTGGAGATCACTACAATCAGCGCTAGGTACTCGCTTAGATATGAGCACCGCATACCATCCGCAGACAGATGGCCAAACAGAACGCACAATCCAGACTCTTGAGGATATGCTCCGAGCGTGTGTAATGGATTTTGGAAAGAACTGGGAAACCCACTTGGCATTGGTCGAATTCTCCTACAATAACAGCTACCATTCCAGTATTGGAGCCGCTCCCTTTGAGGCTCTCTATGGACGAAAATGTAGATCACCGGTCTGTTGGGCTGAAGTCGGTGATAGTCAACTTACTGGACCCGAAATGGTGTACGAAACAACTGAAAGAATTGTACAAATTAGAGACCGCATGAAAGCTGCAAGAGACCGACAAAAGAGTTATGCTGACAATCGAAGAAGGCCGTTAGAATTCGAAGTAGGCGACCGTGTATTGTTAAAAGTCTCACCTTGGAAAGGTGTGGTCCGCTTTGGAAAGCGCGGGAAGTTAAACCCTCGCTACATAGGACCTTTCCCAATAACCAAGAAGATTGGAACGGTGGCGTATCGTTTGGACTTGCCACCTGAGCTGGATGGAGTACATAACGTGTTTCACGTTTCCAACTTGAAGAAGTGCCTGGCTGATGACACTTTAGTAGTTCCACTCGAGGAGCTCCACGTTGACGAGCAACTCCGATTTGTAGAACAACCTGTTGAAATAATGGGACGCGAAGAAAAGGCATTAAAACGAAGCAAGATCCCAATTGTCAAGGTTAGATGGCAATCGAAACGTGGACCGGAATTCACATGGGAACGAGAAGATCAGATGCGAAAGAAATATCCTCACCTGTTCGATCAAGCCTCCGCATCAACCCAAGGTACTAGCTAATTTTCGGGACGAAAATTCCTTAACATGGGGAGGCTGTGACAACTGCAACTTCCCAAGTTAACTCCGTTAAGTCTTTCCGTTAAAAACCGTTTGTTCCGTTAGACAAACTCCGTTAGTCACATTACCAGTAGTAACTAATTAACTAACGCTTACCTAGACCGGATACGTCCACGACCTTTGGTTGATCACCGAACCCAACCATATGTGTTATATGATTATTTGCTCATTACCACTGTGTGAAGTTATGCAACGTGCTTACTCAATAAATTGTGCAATTATGTGATTTATCGAGGAATTGTGTTTATTTTACTTAGAGTGGAAATTGACCCTTTTGGTGACCAGCGAAACTACTGGGCGAAATTACAGTTTCGCCCGGTTAGCTGATGCCTGACCAGTTTCGCGTGGCTAGCGAAACTGCCAGCGAAATTGCGGGCGAAACTGGCACCTTATATAAGCAAACCCAAGCCTAACTTTCTCATTTTTACCACTTCCACACAACCACACACACTTCTGCACTCTCCCTCTCTCAAGACCTCCGACCAGCAAGGACATAGCTCGAACCACAGTGATTCCGACCTCAAATCTCCACCCATTCAAGCATTAGAGATTAACCGTGAGTCACATAAACCTCCTTTATGCAAATTCTTGTATGCTTAACTAAAATGTATGCCTAAAATCCACATGCAATGATTTCTGCTACTGATATGATACTTAGGGATGCTAGATGTAACATAAATTCTGCAACTTGCCTTGTATGTATGAAGATCCATGCTAGATTAGGCTATTTATGTGAAATTGCATTTTTGATAAATTGATGACTAGAAACCATGTTTTAGGTGTTAGAATTGCTCCCATGATGTTAGTAAACGTTTAGGTATGCTAGATATTGATTTGCATGTGCTACAGAAGCTGTTAGAAAGATTTTTAGGCAAATTTACGGGTTTTTCTAGCGACTAGCAAAACTGTGCCTTCATCAGGCGAAACTGTGTAGCGAAACTGTGCCTATCTCCTTCTAGCGAAACTAAGTAGCGAAACTATAGTGTCGCTAGGTAAACTGACCAGACCTGTCCGAGCGAATCTGCTGAGCGAAATTCCCTGAACGAAAGTTCAAACCAGTTTCGGGCGAAACTAGGCTAGCGAAACTGTGCCAACAGTTTCGAGCGAAACTAGCCTAGCGAAACTGTGTCACCGGGCACTGCCTAGCGAAAGTGCTGCCCGTGTACACGGCGAAACTGCCTAGCGAAACTGCCTAGCGAAACTGCTAGCGAAACTGTGACCAGAATCCAAACTTGTGCAATTTTCTTGAATGTTATGCCATGACTTATCTGATTATGCTATGATAATACTTGCTTGGACTCCTGATGTATATAAACACTTGTGTATGATCAACCATTGGTGTCGTGTGTCGTTATGTCGTGTCGTATTCTCCAATGTGCTAGTGTTATGGTCTTAGCGGTATAGCTAAAAGTTAAACAACCTAACACCTAAGACCTTAATGTGATTATTAGGTCCTCGTTAACAATCATAACCGGGTTTATTTGAAGAATAAGCTGAGCAACCTAAGGTGAGTTCATTACTATATGTTGTTATGTCCTTTCAGGGATGATAACGCGCAGCGGTAAGGTATTTCTTACCAAGTAAACTTTTCCGACCAAATATCATATGTATCATTGAATTGATTGATAAACTAAAAAGTCCTTACATTCGGGCCGTTAATATAGAATAGCTAGGTGATGTTGAGTAGTACTACTGGGGATTGACACCCCCGCCCAGCGGTGCACGGGATGCACCAACCCGACTGGCGGTCGGACTGGGACCAATGTTACCCTACCCTCCGTGGTCTTTCAGGACACGGGAAGGCAAAATCCGTAGGTTACACCTATACATTGTCAGCTTCGGTTGCGAACAATTCAGATGTGCATAACTTAGGCTAGCTACCTACGATATGGAAAATTTACAAGTCTTATGATAATGATTGTGTTTTACCTTTCTTTGATCATAAAATCTTGGTCTACTTGTGACGGGTAGACCGCTTAGTGAACTCACCAGCCTTGGCTGACACTTGATTGTTGAATGCTTTTCAGGTCGCTAGGAGGATCACTGAAGGCACCGGCAGCGGCAGTACTGAACGTTACCTTTTGAATTGAAAACTATGTTTCCAATCAGTTGAATTAAACATTTTGTAAACAATATCTGTAACTCGTTTTATGCTTCCGCTGAACCGTTAATTTATTATGGGTCTGTAATAACTGTTCTTTATTTACTTAAATTAAACTCTGTTATGTTTGGCTGTAACTGAAGTTTGGGATCCTGGTCTGGATCATACCCTCACGCGGTTAAACTCCGTTAGGTGGAAATTGGGGGTGTGACATAACGTCCCTATTTTTATGTATGATTCTTCATGAAGATTTGATCTTGAGGATAGATCTAGGGTTTTGTTCATAAAAGATGTCATTTTGACGATTTTTAATGAAAAATTTGTATGTATATATATATATATATAGGGGAAGGATCACGCGAAAACACCTTTTTTTGTGAGAACTGCGTAAACAAATCTTAAAACCTATATAACTTTTTCATACGTTAATATTTTTTAAAAAAATTTGCACCAAAAGTCTTAAAATTATGTTATCTCTAATCCTATAAAAGTTTTAAAAAACTTAACGCTTTTTTTATTTTTTTATTATTTTTTTTGCGGTGCACATGTGCATCACAAAAAAAACTCATAATTTTAGTATGAGTTAATATTTTTTTTCCTTAGTCCCAAAAAAAAATGTGTTTTCGTAGTTGGGGTGTGCATGGATCGGTTTGGATCGGATTTTGGCTAAAACAAAATCCAAAACCGATTTTCGGTTTTTACAATTTTCAAATCCATTCGGATTCGGTTTTTTCGGTATCACGGATTTTGGTTTTCGGTTTTTTATGGTTTGGATTCGATTTTTTCGGATTCAAATCCATATGAATTTTTGGGTTGTAAAAAACTAATAATATTAAATTTGGGTCTACTTCTTTTTTAATTATAGATTAACTGACTACTAATAGCATTCAAACTAAAACTTTAAAATCCATAACGTTACAAAATGATCCAATCTCAAACAAATACATTCAAACAAATCCTTAACGATTTAATATCAAAGACTCGAGGATCTATAATGTTGCATAACAATCCAAAATCAAATAAATCCTTAAAGATCTAATCTCAAACACTCCAACGACATTTAAACAAAAACTAAAGCTGCATAACGATCTAATAACAAAGACTCAAAGATACTAATGATTATAAATATAATTTTAATTTGAAACCCTTCAATAATTAAATGGATCGGTTTGGTTTTTTTGGATTTTCTTTTTAGCTAAAACCGAAACCGATCCGAAGTTTCGGATTTTAGAAAAGTTCAATCCAAAACCGTCGGTTTCTATTTGGATTCAGTTTTTTCGGTTTGGTTTTTTTGGTTATTTTGGTTTCGAGTCGGTTTTTTCGGATTCTTGCACACTCCTATTTCGTAGGATCCTAACCCATATATATATATATATATATATATATATATATATATATATATATATATATATATATATATAGGGAGAGGATCATTTGAGAACCAATTGGGTTTGAGAACTTTTAAGAACCATTCTGAGCCACAAGTTATATATAAGGAAATCCCCCCCATAAATTTGAATGTTTTCCCCCTGAAAATTAGTGGCTCAGAATGGTTCTCAAAAGTTCTCAAAACCAATTGGTTCTCAAATGATCCTCTCCCTATATATATATATATATATATATATATATATATATATATATATAGAGTCGAGTTATCCTACATCCAGCAAAAACGCTATATCCATTGCGGATTGATCTGGGGCGTCCATCAAGATCATCCAACAGCCAAGATCTATGGTGTTTTCCGCCTATGGCGTTTTCGGTGGAAAAAAAAACACCATAGGCGGAAACACCATACATCATGGCTGTTGGATGATCTTGATGGACGCCCCAGATCAATCCGCAATGGATGTAGCGTTTTTGCTGGATGTATTTTACCCTAAACCTATATATATATATATATATACCTATATATATATATATATATATATATATATATATATATAGGGTTGGGATCCATGGAAAACCTCATCTTTTTGGAAAACCTGGAAAACCACTTTTTAACCATTGATCTAAAAATTGATGGTTGAGATTAAATAAGGACAGGATTGTAAAATGTTATCATTTAATGAGGGCATAATAGACATACCAAAATTTTATTAATAAATGTTTAAATCAATTTTCTCTCTCCTATCTCTTAATTCCTAAAATCTATTTCTCTCTCTCTCTCTCTCTCTCTCTCTCTCTCTCTTAATTTAAAATTTCCAGGTCAAAATTTTAGAAAAAAAAAAGAAACAAACCTATTTTTACAAAAGAAAAAAAATCGTTGATAAGCAACATGAAAAAACGTTTATCATCAGTTCATCATTATCGTTACTATGGTTACATAGGTGTAACAATTATTTCATGTATATTTTTCAAGAAAAAAATTGAAGGTTACATATGTGTAACTATAATTTTACATATGTGTAACCAAATTAAACATTGTACAAACTAACAAAACCCATTTACATTTGTGTAATCAATTCATAACTTCGTAATGATAGAGTATTACATCAGTGTAACAATAAAATTTACTCAGAAACTATAGCCTGAGAACGATACAATATTACATCAGTGTAACAACGAAATTTACTCATAAATTATAACATGACAACGATACAGTATTACATCAGTGTAACAAAGGAAATTTACTCGGAACTATAGCCTGAGAAAAAATACAGTATTACATCAGTGTAACAATGCAATTTACTTAGAAACTATAACCTGACAACGATACAGTATTACATTAGTATAACAAATGAAAATAACCTGACAACGATACAGTATTACATCAGTGTAATAAATAACTGAGTGAACGTTCAACACATTGTTGTATGTTATCGACCACACGATGTCTAATTACTCCATTTTAAGATTCATCGATTCCGTAACGATTTGACATGCTGAATACAGAACTTGGTAACACGTTTCTGGTCCAATGGAACTTAATATTGATTAGGACCTGAATAAAATTTAATTTATTACATCAGGTTACTTCGTTACAGCATTGTAACAAAGAATAGTAACAATGTCAAGATTTGTTTTCCTACAAACTAAACCTCGTCTTACTGAAGTATCTAGGTTTATATAACCAAAATGTACCATTAAACATTTTATATGCTCAATAAACCTTATATACCATTGATTAGTCCATGAATAAAATTTTAATACTCACATCAGATTACTTGTTACAGTGATGTAACAACAGTAATCTGATTCATAAAAGATAAATTGATTGAACGTACAAACCTTCAAGATGCACTCCAGGGATATTCACAGATTCATAAAAGATAAATTGTTGCTTTTCACCGGCGTAGAAGTGGAAGAATATTATCTTCATTCAGCATCACAATCGAAGAACAATTATCAGTATTATATTCGTTAGCATGTGTATAGATCGGATCATCATTATCTTCTGAATTGTGATCGACTGAATCGCAATTAGGACTGGAGCAATCTATTCCATCAATTGTTTGATGATCTTGAATAGAATCAGAAGAATTAGAAGACATAATTTCGTGCTTGGCTTTTTACTTGATCTTGTATATCAATGGCGATAGTGGATTAGGGTTTAAAGATGAAAAAGGATGAAGACGAAGATCTGGAAACGTGGACGTGATTAGGGTTAAATGATATGAAAAAAGTATGTAAATAATGATATCCCTGGAAATCAGTTGAATTAGTTAAATGAAATTTTGAAAAAAAAAGGTTTACTAAAATAGAATATGGAAAGTTACCATGTTACCCTTAAAATAAAAGAAAAAAACAAAAAGGAAGAAATTATGTGATTGGTTTAATTGGGTTTTCCAGGTTTTCCAAAAAGTAATGGGTTTTCAAATGAGAACTTTTTATTTTGAGAACTTTTGAGAACTAAATCTCAACCACAAATTTCAGGGGGGGGGGGGGACCACTACAATTCATGGGAGGGGGATACATGTAAATAAACTTGTGGCTCAAATTAGTTCTTTTTAGTTCTCAAATCAAATTGGTTCTCAAATGATCATCTCCCTATATATATATATATATATATATATATATATATATATATATATATATAGGGGGAAAATTGGATTTAAATAATCCTAATTTTGAGGGTTGGCCGACAATAATCCCACATTTAATAATAACACTCACTGGTCCCAACTTTTAATCTATATACTGATATTGGTCCCGACGTTAAAAAAATTAACACAGTTAAGTTTTTTTTGCTGACGTGGCACTTGATTTGGATTTTTTTTTACTTTTTTGTTTTTTTAAACCCATAGATTTCCACATGGCATCCAAATCAACCCTCTTCTCCAATAAAATCCACCTTTCTCTCCATTTTTCCGACGAACGTATATGTTCCACAATCTTTGACGGGCTCATTTTCTCGAAACAAGAAGACTACAATTGAGGCTGCTCTCTGCCTTCACCAGACCAGTATTCGCCGAAAAAACGTTGATCGAATCTACGAAACCGGAGCAGTATATCGCGACGACGGTGGTGTAGATCATATTGTTACTGAAATGAGTTGTGTGTTCTAGAGAGAGAAGTGGTAAGAATCACCACTGTCGTTCTCCACCTCTCCATACCCATTTCCCCCTTTTCATTTAATTTCTAAAGTTATAAAATCCTAGATCCCTAGCAGCTGTTAATCAATCGCCGGCCACAATCACCACCGTCGTTCTCCGCTTCTCCGATCACTGATTTCCTATTTTAGAGAATGAAACGCATGCTAGTAGATTAAGACGATGATGAGGATTGCCTTCACGACCTAGACCCCAATTCCGCTCAGAATGCGAAAATACGACCCTAACCCTAATTCCGCTCTCGCAACCGCTTCCACTAACCAGTTCATCAATCAATTTACTCGCCGCCACCGCTACGAGCCCACCGCCTCTACTTCCGGTTCATCCTCACACCTTTCATCATTCGGATGATTTCTCATTTTTAACACCTAATTAGTTCTGTATGGTACACCACAAGATAAGGTGAAAATGACTATGAGAAAATTCTCTCAGTCAACAACGTAATTCCGATGATGGAGCAGCGATTTGATATTAGAAATATTTTTTTCTTTTTTTTATTAGAGGGGATTAAGATGACATGTGGAAATCCATGGCTTAAAGAAAAAAAAATTCCAGCTCAGATGCCACGTCATCAAAAAACTTAACGGTGTTAAGTTTTTTAACGTCGAGACCAATATCAGTAAATAAGTTAAAAGTTGGGACCACTGAGAGTTATTTTAAATGTGAGATTATTACCGGCCAACACTTAAAAGTTTGGATTATTTAAATCCAATTTTCCTATATAGGGTTAAGAACCTGCGAAAACACATTTTTTTTTTGTGAAAACTACGAAAACACATATTAAAACCCACGTAACTTTTTCGTACGTTAACGATTTTTCATAAAATTTGCGCCAAAAGACTTAGAATTACGTTATCTTTAATTCTGGAGATAACACAACTATAAGATTTAGGTGCAATTTTTTTAAAACCTATTAATGTATATCACATGTATGAGGGTTTCTTTTTTTTGGTATGATGCACATGTGCATCATTCAATAAAAACGCAAAAATATATATATATATATATATATATATATATATATATATATATATATATATATATATGACATATGGGTTTTTTTGTGATTCACATACTAAAAAATATATATATATATGACTAAGAAATAAAAAATATTAACTCATACTAAAAGTATGAGTTTTTTTGTGATTCACATGTGCACCACACAAAAAAAAAATTAAAAAAAATAAAAAAGCGTTAATTTTTTAAAAACTTTTATAGGATTAAAGATAACATAATTTAAGACTTTTGACGCAATTTTTTAAAAAAAATACTAACGTATGAAAAATTTATATATATATTGTGAATGCATGTTTAGATCTATTGAAAATTGATGACGTGATGATGATAAATGATAGATCTAGGTTATTTAAGCATGATTAGCCATAAATAAAATAGTTTGGATGTTTTTCATGCTAAAATTTTTGATCTTGGTTGATTAAATTGCATAGAAAGAATTAAATAGAGTTTAGGTCAAAAATAATTAATTTTTGTAGAAATAAATATATATATTTAAAAACGGCATATCTTGGATTCAAGTGTAACCATTTACAACGAAGTACAAACACGACTCACGTCAACATACAAGGAAGACATGCAACAAGCTGTGCCACCAACCCTTTCTAAATAGCAAAACCTAGACGTGTAAAAACAACATTCATCGACCTAGAGGTCGTAATATCACCATGCATGAGCTTTTGGATACGTCTCAGCGTGTCCACAGCCTCCGAGGCGAGGTGACCAAAGGTATCAAAGGCGAAGGTGTGACACTTCGTCCGAAAATCCAGGTCAAACCGCTTACTTTGACTTTTAAATTTGGCATTAATGTGCTTTAACTGATCTGATTACTGTTTCAACTGTTAATTGCTGTGCCTGATTGTTAACTGATGACGTAAAAACCAAATCCCGCGTTTGTACTAGAAGCGTATACTCGTAAAATGCATAGAGATTTCATGTATCAATCATGGAATTTCAATAACGAGAAGAATAAATATAAAATGCATTTTCATATTTTATCCGGAACTTTGTAATATTAACCCATCAACTTTGTAATTTTTATAAATTGTTACCACCTTGGGTTTTTATAAAAACTAGTCACCACCTTTCGTAATTTTTATACTTTCGAGCTCTATAAAAGTTATGATTTTAATCATCACCATCCTTCCCATATTTTATAAAAACTCCTACAGTACATAATCTATTTTATAAAAACATGACACGCTTTATAAAAACAATCACCAACTTACTTAGACCTCCCTTTACCTCCCTCTACCTCCCTTTACCTCCCTCTACCTCCTTCTTTTTTCTCCTTAAAAAAACCAACTCCATCCTCTTCCCCTTTTCCTTCTTCTTTCACGTAAACAACAACCAAACACCTCCTCCATCCCCTCTTTTTTTTCGATGAACATTAAGCAAGACCAAGCCCCCTACTTTTTCTTCTTTCTTCGTGAACCGCAGCCACCACCACCTTTGCTGCTGTTGCTGCTATTCCCGTCACCCTCTGCCACCGCCAGAGCTGCTGTGAGCCGCTGTGGACAGCCGTGAACTACCGTCGAGCCGCCACCCACTCCGCCACCTTTCCATTTCATTTTGGTTTCTCATAACTCCACTCCGTTTGTGAGTCTTTTTAACCGTTTTCGTCTATGTTTTTATACGTTTTAAACGTCCCAAATGATCCCCCGGGTCCTGACAACTAACCGTTAAAACGTGAAGTTTTTCTAACGACCGTAAACACCGAACTACATTTTCTTTCTTGTATTTTTCTTAAACCATAAGGTTATAAGGTTTGAAAATGTGATTATCATGTTGTTTGTCTAGCACTAAAATGTTAGTGTTATTTGAAAATAAAAACCTATGGTGTGATTACTAACTTAATGATTTGGTTTGATCATTTAGCTATTCTTATGATGCTTATATGTTTTCTATGGTTAGATTTAATTATAAGCATGTTATTAGTATGCTTATGGGCATTAGAAGTTCATTTGATCATATTGGTTAACCATCATGTTCATGGACATATATGTTGCTAAAGAAATTTATCATGGACTATTATAATGCTTAGTGACACATTTGGACTAGATTGGACATTAGGGAATGTTAACATGATCTTACGCATAAAATGACAACATTAAACCATTTAAATGAATTTATTATGGTTAAATATTAATTTAGTAATTTTATAAAAATTACTTGGATAATTAAACCATAAAAATGGCATCATGGAATTTAATATATAAAATGGTCACATTTTATAAAACTATGATTTCTAAACACAAGACTTAAAATATGTTTTTTGGATTTTATAAAAATAAAATGGATAAAAATATATATAAATATATTTTATATAAAAAATGGTAAAAGATCATATTTAAGACACTAGACTTAATAAATATATAAATCTTGGATTTTATACAAAAGTGGAAAATGTTTTATGTTGGTGAAATATTATATAAAAAGTATTTTGTTAAAACCTTAACCTTTATTTAATAAATAAAGTTAATTAAAAATGATTTTATAAAAAAAATAAAATCAAAAGACTTATAGAAATTATGAAAAACATATTTTAAACATTTTTTATTATTTTAAATAAATCAAAATAATCAAAACGTTTTAACCGGATCATATATTTGATAGTAAAACATTTTGACTCGAAACGAAATCCTTAAATGATTCAAAACGTTTTACGACGTAACAAAATGTAAATAATTATTTTCAACAAATAATTATCCGTGTGAGTTTTACATCCCTAATTTGATTAAAACTCACCATGTTTTGTTAATAATAAATATTGTGATAATAATTATACATATATATCAACTAGAAACCCTAATTTTTCTAGCATGAGCTTAAATATTAAATAACCTTTAATATTTCCCTAACTTGTGATAAATATTTAATCGTGCAGCTTGTGATAAATTAATAATGTTATTTTGACAAGTTAGAATAATTATCTCGATAATAATTATGAAACCTAGTTATATATTATAATTTAACGCGATTAATTATTCAATCGATCGAGCGAACCTAAAAATAATAATAAATATTATTATTTAAAACAATGTTCAAGACTTGATTGAACTGGTCTTCATGATAAGTTATCACGTGTTCATTACCTGCATTCAAATTACATAAATGCCAATATACGTGAACATTCGCATTTACTGATTTTGTAAACTGATTAAACAACGGGTTTTCAAACGCTACAAACAGGATTATACGTCAAGACTTGACCGGTATCATTTGGGTAACGTTCGTTACTCAAATGATTATGTGGACCCTTACGCATATTGTCTTATGTTTTATTAGGATTTTACTTGCTAGTTGCCACTCGGCAATCCATCATCATCACTGAACCAAGTGAGTTTCACGGCCCCTTTTCTTTACAACTGTTTACACTTATGGGGGAGAAATCATGAACTGATAAAATGTTTTAACCTAATGTTATGGTCTACTGTTAGCCGTATGATTATTTGTTCTCTTACAGATTGCCCAACAACTGGTACTTTATCGTTATAAACGTTAGTACAACTGAATCTCACCATTAGTTGATTACAATTAGTTCTGCTTGAAACGATAGATAGTGAATAGATCTATTTGGGTTGACAACCCTATCCTGATTGGTAGCTCCAGTTCTAACTTCTGGATATTGTCTCAGGGTACACGTCAGTTATTCTGCTTTGTTCGCTATCTCTCGGGCGAGGATACCATGGGTGGGTAACCCGTTAGTATTTGAAATCAAGGTTCAGGTGAGATCATACAACCACAACAGTAAGTCAATGTAACATTCTAAGTTTTCTGAAACTGTTTTACAATCTTACTATCGAGTCCTAAACCTATGAACCTCACCAACTTTATGTTGACCTTTTAAACTCATGATTTCTCAGGTAATTAAGGTGATCATGGAAACCATGCAAATGGGACTTCGCCTTTACATTCGGACCTGCTTCGTTGGATTCCTAGTCCCTATCTATCCTAAATAACTACTTTATGTTTTAATAAATGAAACAAGACTTTTAAAGTTCAATTGTAGGACAATATCGTTTACCACTCTTTCCGCTGCAAAAATTAATGATATTATGTTTTAATTTACGTTTGAGTTTAGTAGTAGTTGTTCTGTATTTCTGTGACTATGATTCCATCTCGCTCACATCCAAACCTTTGACCGAGGAGTAACAGATTGGTATCAGATCCGCAGTTATAGCGAACCTAGTTAAACACTTTAACTAAAACCAAACATGGACTATGACCGGCTCCGAAGCTTTCGTTTGCACGCAAGACCATTTCCTTACCTTATTGATTATGTTAACTTATGCTTTATATATATACATGAGTTATTATTTCTGTTATGCATTTATATCTTTGTTTTAAAATGCTATTATCATAGTACTAACTTTGTTCTCTGATGGAATATTATCGCAAAGATGACTTCCTCCTCAGACGAGGTTATCTGCATTTCTGATTCTAGCAGAGACGATCAAGTGGTGTCAGAGTACTCTCCATCATCATAAGACTATGTGCATTCCAGCCTTGAGCTGGAGATACCCATCGTCGGTACTATCCGAAAATCGTCCATACCATCGAGTTTCCTAAGGCCCATCCGACCAAGGGTCTCAGACGACTCATCAGACCACCCCACGCCCACCGTTATTGCTAGCGGTGCGGCTGCAGCTACTACTGCTGTTGCCACGCACACCGTGGACCCCTTTGCGCTCAGGGAGCGTTCTGTTCACACTTTCCGGCCCTTTTAAAGTGCCGGAAGGCGGGGGTTCACCCCCGGGAGGTCGTATGGCCCCTTCCGGCGCCGGGCTGCTGAGGGCCCTGCAAACGATCCAGTGCCCAAGCGGCACTGCGCGTCTGATTACCCTTATCTTGACTGGATCCTGGGCCAGCTGGCCACGTGGAGGACCCTTGAGGGAGTACCTAGCTTGTATGAGCCAGGTGAGTCCTCTGCCAGGGACGGCGCCACCCGCCGCCCTATGGCCGGTTAATCCATCCTCACTGGAGAGCCTATCGCAGATACTGTTCCACTACTCGTGGCACGTGCTTGTCGCCACGAGCAGGGCCTCACCGTTCTGAACAACAGGATCGCTAGGCTCCCCACTCGGGCTGATCTAACTTCGCTAGTGGACCGTGTGGCTGAGCTGGAGCGCCTCCAGGTCACCTATCAGGGAGCCATGGAGTCCCTGCACGCTCATATGAGCGGTGTGTGCATGGTCAACATTGTTCTAACATTGGCCAATGAGTCCCTCCTTGCCAGGCTTGTCGTCTTGGAGGAATTCGCGGGACGAGTGTTCACCTTCTTGGAACTCACCTCCCGTTTCACCACCTCTCTGACCCGACCCCCTGGACCCCCTCGACCCCCTGGACCACCTCCACTCTAGATAGCTTACCTAGTAACTAGGCTTTTGACCCACCGTTTAAGCGATAAAACATATTTATATATTTTGTAGTGATGTATTATGGGACTGCGTGCCCAAGACACTAAAAATTTGCCCTCTTTTGTTATTGTATGCTTTTTCGGATAATATGGTGGAATGGAATGGTAGTATGTTTATGTTTATGACGTGTTGTTTATATTCGCCATGATTATGATTAATGTTATATCTGTTATTATCGTAATGTCGTGATTGTTCACTCGCGAACCATACTCTTTGATATCTCCTGTTTCTTGGTTGTGCTTACGCGTGTCATATCATGTACTGTAGATGTATGTCGTGGTTGTTATTCTCGCGCATGTAATAACCCCACTTACATATGATCTAACTTTTCCTTTATGTTGCCATTGATAACTTAAAGCAAAAACATGTCGCCTAGACGCCGAGCCACCAGAAACACTTCACCTCCTCCGGCCATGAGTGCTGCTGACATCTAGGAGATGATTGCTCAACGCGTTACAGAAACCGTTGCTACTGTTGCTACCCAACGTCACGTTGATGCTGGAGCATGGGGTAAGAACGAATTAACCAATGTTAGAAAACATTAGACTACAATTTCACAAAATTGTGATCAACATTTTCACTTAACATTGCAGGCCCCCGTGAATGTTCTTACAAGGACTTCATGAATTGCAAACCCACTCACTTTAAGGGTTCTGAAGGCGCTATTGGTTTAATTCGCTAGTTTGAGAAGCTGGAATCAGTCATCCGTATTAGCAACTGCCCTGAACAGTACATGGTGAAGTATTCCACCTGCACGTTTACTGATAGTGCACTGACTTGGTGGAATTCCCATGCTGATGCTATGGGAACTGACTTGGCCTATAAATGACATGGGACGAACTCAAACAACTGTTACGTGATGAGTATTGTCCTAGGTAGGAACCGCAGAAACTTGAATTTGAATTCTGGAATTTGTCCATGAATGGAGCCGACATTGTTGGATACACTAAGAGGTTCCGTGAGCTTGCTCACCTCTATCCGACAATGATCACTCCACCGTACAAGAAGATTGAACGGTACATCTAGGGACTTGCACCACACATTCAAGGAAATGTCCTTTCCTCGAACCCTCAGACCTTTTAGGATGCTGTGCGCATGGCACACAACCTCATTAACCAAGCTAATCGTTAAGGTGTAAACTTTGGCAAGAAAGCGTCTGAGAACAAGCCCTCTGATGTTAGTACCACTCCTTGTTCGAGCAAGAAACCTGATAACAAGAGGAAGCGTGCATTCTGGAAGAATCACGATGATAAGAATTCTGAGAAAGCCCCAGTTAAGGAAACCGCACCGACGAAGGTCTATGCCGCCAATGCTCCTTCATATCCTGTCCGCAAAACCGGTTACACCGGTACCGCTCCTCTGTGCTACAAATGCAACCTTTACCACAATACCACACTCTGGATTGTGGTAATGTCTACTGTAACATCTGTAAGGTTAAGGGACATGTAGCATGCGACCGCCCAAAACGCACTTGCTATGGTTGCGGGGCTACTGGACACTACAAGAATGAATGCCCGAAGGCGAAGAATCAAGATGCTAACCAGCTAGGGGAAGAGCTTTCGTGATCAATGCCGGAGACGCCCGCCGTGACCCCAACACGGTGACGGGTACGTTTCTACTAAACAACCATTATGCTTCTGTTTTATTCGATACTGGTGCCGGTAGAAGCTTTGTGTCTACTGATTTTAGTCCATTGCTTGAAATCACCCCTGTTGCCTTAGACACTAAGTTCATAGTAGAATTAGCGAATGGTGATTTGATAGAAACCAGAATCATCTACCCGAACTGCCCGTTAGAACTCTCCGACTATTCTTTCAGCATCGACTTAATGCCTCTTAATTTAGGTAGTTTTGATGTAGTCATTGGAATGGATTAGTTAGCAAAGAATCATGCGGAAATCGTGTGTCATGAGAAGATGGTTAGAGTGCCATTAGCAGATGGTAACACTCTGAACGTGCAAGGCGAGAAGAGTGGAACCAAACTAAATATCATATCGTGTATGAAAGCAGGAAAATTCCTCCGCAAAGGATGTCATGCCATTTAAGCTCATGTCACTGAGAAGAAACCGAAGGAGAAGCGTATCGAAAACGTTCCCATTGTCTGTGCATACCCGGAAGTCTTTCCAAAATATTTTCCAGGCTTACCCCTAACACGACAGGTAGAGTTTCGCATCGACCTAACACCGGGGCCGCCCTCGTTGCCAGGTCCCCTTATCGACTGGCGCCGTCGGAAATGCAAGAGTTATCTAGCCAACTGCAAGAGTTGCTAGATAAGGGCTTTATTCGTCCAAGCCACTCCCCATGGGGTGCTCCCGTGTTGTTCGTGAAAAAGAAAGATGGAACATTCAGGATGTGTATCGACTACCGAGAGTTGAACAAACTGACTGTGAAGAACCGTTACCCGCTTCCAAGGATAGATGACTTATTTGATCAACTTCAAGGATCATGTTTCTATTCAAAGATCGATCTAAGGTCGGGGTACCATCAACTCCGCGTTAGAGATGAAGATGTCTCAAAAACAGCGTTTAGAACACGCTATGGTCCTTACGAGTTCCTCTTTATGCCATTTGGTTTGACTAACGCACCGGCCGTATTCATGGATTTAATGAATCACGTGTGCAAACCATACTTGGATAAATTTGTTATCGTGTTCATCGACGATAATCTTATCTACTCGCGTAATAAGAAAGAACACGAAGAACATTTGAGACTCATTTTGGAACTGCTGAAGAAAGAAGAGCTTTACGCGAAGTTCTCCAAATGTGACTTTTGGATTCGCGAAGTACACTTTTTGGGTCATGTGATCAACGACCGAGGTATTCACGTTGATCCGGCTAAGATTGAAGCAATCAAAGATTAGAGTACTCCCACGACCCCAACCGAGATTCGATAATTCTTAGGTCTTGCTGGCTATTATCGCCGATTCATTGAAAATTTTTCCAAGATAGCCCAACCTCTTACCACCCTGATCCAGAAGATAAGAAGTACATCTGGGATGATAAAACTGAAAAGGCTTTCCATATGTTGAAGCAAAAGCTTTGCGACGCCCCAATCCTATCCTTACCTGACGGAATCGACGATTTCGTCGTATAATGTGATGCTTCGCATCAAGGTTTGGGTTGCGTATAGATGCAGCGTGAGAAGGTCATCGCTTACGCCTCTCGACAACTGAAGATTCACGAGAAGAATTATACGACATATGATTTAGAACTTGGAGTCGTTGTCTGTGCCCTCAAAATCTGGAGGCACTACCTCTATGGGACTCGGTGCGTCATATTCACCGATCACAAGATGTCACACCCCAGTCAACGGATTTGGGTGTGAGCGAGACGGAATCATAGTCGCAGATATGCAGAACAATTTCTACTAAATTCAAACGTCATATAAAACATAATACCATTCATGTTGCAGCGGAAAGTCGTGGTGAAATGATATTGTCTTACATTTGAATAAAAGTCTTAGTTTGATATTGAAATCATAAATCAGTTTGTTTAAGATAGGTCGGGACTACGACTCCAGTGAAGCAGGGTCGAAAGTTACAGTGAAGCCCCTTTTGCACGTCTTCCATAATAAGCTTAGATACCTGAGAAATCATGAGTTTTAAAAGGTCAACATAAAGTTGGTGAGGTTCACAGGTTTATGATTCTATGATAAGTTTGTAAAAACAGTTTACAGTGTGTTGGAATAACAGTTTACGGTATGTTGGAATAACAGTTTTCGGCATGTTGGGATAACAGTTTACGGCATACTTAAATGTTACGTTGGTTTACTGTCGTGGTTGTAAGATCCTACCATGAACCTCAAATTCGAATACTAACGGATTACCCACTCTTAGCATCCTATCCCAAGAATACCGAACAGGCAAGAATAACTGACGTGTACCCCTTGACAATGTACGAAGTCAGGATTGGAGCTACCAATCTGGGCAGGGTTGTCAACCCAAATAGATCTATTCACTAGTTATCGTTTCGAGCAGAACTAATCGAATTCAATTAATAGTGGGATTCAGTTGTACTAACGTTGATAACGATAAAGTACCAGTTGTTTGGGATACAGAATGGAACATGTAGTCATACGGCTAACAGGTAAACCATAACATTAAGTAAAAAGCAGTTTATCAGTTCATGATTTCTCCCCCATAAGTGTAAAACAGTTGAAAAGAAAAGGGGCCGTGAAACTCACTTGATTCAGCGGTAATGACGAATTGCCGAGTGGCAACTAGCAGGTAAAGTCCTAATAAAACATAAGACAACATGCATAAGGGTCCACATAATCATTTGAGTAACGAACGTCACCCAAATGATATCGGTCGAGTCTTGACGTATAATCCCGTTTGTAGCGTTTTGACAACCCGTTAGTTAATCAGTTTACAAAATCAGCAAATACGAATGTTCACGTATTAAGGCATTTATTGTAAATAAATGCAACGGATGAACATGCGATAACGTATCATGCAGATCAGTTAAATCAAGTATTAAACATCGTTTTAAATAATAATATTTATTATTATTTATATGTTCACTCGATCGATTGGATAATTAATCGCGTTAAGTTATAATATATACAACTAGGGTTGATAATTATTATCGAAATAATTATTCTAACTTGTTGGAATAATTTATCAAATTATTACAAGTTAAAGATTTAATGATTAAACACAAGTAGGTAAATATTAAAAGTTATTTTAATATTAAACTCATGTTTTGAAAATTAGGGTTTTGAGTTAATGTAAATATAATTATTATTAAAAATAATTATATTAACAACCCAAAATGATTTTTAACTCAAATTAGGGTTTCGAAAATTCAGGAGGATAATTATTTGCTGAAAATAATTATTTATGATTTATTACGTCGTAAAACATTTTTAAATCGTTTAAAGATTTCGTTTCAATTCCAAACGTTTAAAAATAAGCATTTGATCCAGTTAAAACGTTTTGATTATTTTGATTTATTTAAAAATAATCAAAAATATGTTTTTCATAGTTTCTATAAGTCTTTTGATTTTATTTTTATAAAATCATTTCTAAATAACTTTATTTATCAAATAAAGTTAGGGTTTTAAATTAAAGACTTTTTATAGAAAATTCCCAACATAAAACATTTTCCACATTTTGTATAAAATCCAAGATTTATACTTTTTATGTCAAGTGACACAAATATGCTCCTTATCATTTTTGTATAAAAATATATTTATATATTTTTAATCATTTTATTTTCTATAAAATCCAAAACAAGCATTTTAAGTCTTGTTTTCTTAGAAATCATATTTTTATAAAATGTGACAATTTTATATATAAATTCCATGATGTCATTTTATGGTTTTAAAATCCAAGTATTTTTTATAAAATTACTAAATTAATAAGTTAACCATAATAAATTCATTTAAAGGTTTCTAAGCTATCATTTTATGTCCAAAGTTTATATAACACTCCTAATGTCAAATTAAGTCCATAAGTGTCACTAAACATCACAACTAACCAAATGATCGTTTTAATCCATTAAGCTAGTAAAATCAACCATGGGTTTTCCTTTTAAACACATAACTAGTATTTTTATGTTAGGCAATATACGATGATCATATTGGATTAGTAAGTTATATAACTTAATTTTCATGGATTAAAACATTACATAAATGCATTTTCAAACCTTAGAACATTAAGGTTTTAAAGAAAATAAAAGAAAAGGCATATGAGTTGGTTAAAACTCGGGTTCTCAAAGGATCGTTTGTCAAGACTCGGGGGTTCGTTCGGGTCGTTTAAAACGTATTAAAAACGTAAATGATAACGGTTAACGGACTCACAACGAGGGTAAATGGAACCCGATAGAAATGGAGAAAGGTGGCGGTGCGGGTAGCGGTTGGCGGTGGCGGTACAGCAGCGGTAGCGGGAGCACCACAGCACCTCCGGCAGCAACGGTTTCCCGTAGAGAGGAGCGCAACAGCAGTGGCAGCAGCCACGACAGCAACAGTAGCGATGGTTGTGGTGGTTGTTGCTATTCACGGTGGGAAAATAGAGGGAGGTGGAGCGCTGTGGCGGGGGTCGGTGAGCACAGCAGCAGTTCTGCTGCAGTAGGGTGGCGGCGGGTGGTGTTGTGTGACCGGAAAAAGGAGAAGGAGAGGGTGGTGGTGTGTGGGTGTTGCTGCTGTTGATTACCGAAAAAGAAAAGGAAGAAGGATGATGCTTGGGTGGTTGCTTGGCTGCCGAGAATAAAAGGTAAAGGTAGGTGGTGGTTGCTGATGGTGGTTCCCGGTGGTGGTGGTGGCTGGTGTGGTTGATCTCGGCAGAAAAGAAAGGAAGAAGAGGAAGGTGGGGCTGGTGGTTCGTGGCCGGGAGAAACAGAAAGAGGGAGAGGGTGATGGGTGTTTGGTGGTGGTAGATCACGGTGGTGGTGGCTGGAAATGGGGGTGGTGGCTGCCGAAAAAAAATGAGAGGGAGAGAGTTGCTTGCTTGTTCTTTGACACAAAAGAAAGGAAAAAAGAAATGAGTAGGAGTTGGTAGATGGTGTGGTCTCCAACTTGGCCAAGTAACCCCCTTTCTTACCAAGAATATCACCTACCAAACTTTTATAAAATTTAAATGTGTAGGTGACATTTTTTTATAAAACATTGCCATGTTTTTATAAAATGGTTTTTGTAGAGTAAGTTTTATAAAATATATAAGGGATGGCAAAGGTGAAAATTATAACTTTTATAAATATTAAAAGTGTAAAACTTATACAAGTTGGTGAGTAATTTTTATAAAAATAAAAGGTGGTAACAAGTTTTTATAAAAATTGCAAAGTTGATGGGTCCATTTGTTTAAAATTAACCCATTGGGTTTGGGCTTTATATTGGGCATAAACATTTAAAGGAAAAGTGGATTGGGCCGGTTCGTCGGTTATGGGCCGCACGGGTCCAAACGGGGCACCGGTTCGAGGCTCGGGCCCGTTGTGCATCGGTTGAGTTTACAGATTGCCACGATTATTTGGTTTATCAAGATTATGTAACGGGTCAAGGTTTCGGGCTCGGTTTCACTATTTTAGGCTTATTGGGCCTATTGGGCCAAGTCGGGCCCAATGGGGTTAACGGCTAAGGTTTGGCTTAAGTCTTGACAACGATTTCAGTTTGAGATGTTTTTATTTCATAAAAACAATTGTTAAAGTCAGTTATAATAGTTTTTCAGAAATCGGATATAGTTTTCAGTTTGTCACTTCGTAACAGTTTTAAGCTCGACCGTCCAGATTGTTTAAAACCGAATAGTTTTAAACCTATGATCGCTTATCAGTTTTCCGTGTCGGTTATATAAACGTTCGACACCAGTTCCAGTTCCAGATAAAATATAAAAATACATTTTATATTTAATTTCTTGTTATTGAAATTCCAAAATTAATACATGAAATCTCTAGGCATTTTACGGGTATACGCTTCCAGTACAAACGCGGGATTTGGTTTACGTCATCAGTTAACAGTCAGGCACAGTAATTTGCAGTTTAAACAGAAATCAGATCAGTTAATGCACATTAATGCTTAATTAAAAGTCAAAGTAAAGAGGTTTGACCTAGGTTTTCTGACGAGGTGTCACACAAGAGCCTCCGGCACATCTTTAACTAGAAAGAGCTAAACATGAGACAACGACGTTGGGTTGAACTGCTTAACGATTATGAATGCGAGATTCGCTATCACCCGGGCAAGGCTAACGTTGTAGCCGATGCTTTAAGCAGGAAGGAACATGCCAAACCGCGTCGTGTTCGAGCATTAAGTATGACCATACGCTCGAATCTCACGTCACAAGTTCGTGACGCTTAAGTCGAAGCTCTCAAGCCTGAGAATCTGGAGAACGAATGCCTGCGTGGCATGGAGAAACAACTAATTGAAAAGCCTGATGGAACCATGAACTTTATGGATAGGCTATGGGTACCTAGATTTGGAGGCTTGAGAAAACTAGTGTTCGATGAAGCCCATAAGTCAAGATATTCCATCCACCCAGGATCGGACAAAATGTATCATAGTCTGCGGGATCACTTCTGGTGGCCGAACATGAAAGCTGAGGTAGCTACCTACGTCGGTAGATGCTTGACATGTTCAAAGGTCAAAACCGAATACCAGAAACCGTCCGGACTACTGCCACAACCGGTCATTCCGCAATGGAAATGGGAAGAAATATCCATGGACTTTATAAACAAGCTGCCTAGAGCTAGATCAAGTTGTGATGCTACTTGGGTAATTGTGGATCAACTGATGAAATCCGCTCATTTCCTGCCGATTAAGGAAACCGATAGTATAGAAAGACGGACTAAGATTTACATTAAAGAAGTCGTCTCTCGTCACGGTATACCTATATCTATCATATCCGATCGTGATAGTCGTTTCACTGCGAACTTCTGGAACTCCCTCCGGAAAGCGTTGGGTACTCGCCTTGACATGAGTACCGCGTACCATCCCCAAACTGATGGACTAAGCGAAAAAAATGATCCAAACGCTTGAGGATATGCTACGAGCATGTGTGATCGACTTCGGACCTAATTGGGATGAACATCTCCCACTTTCCGAATTCTCTTATAACAACAGTTATCACACTAGCATCCAAGCTGCTCCGTTCGAATCACTCTATAGAAGAAAGTGCAGATCTCCGCTTTGCTGGACTAAGATCGGTGACAGTTAATTGATTTGAAACGACTGAAAAAGAGTTTCAAGTCTGTGACCGCCTAAAAGCTGCTAGAGATATACAAAAGAGCTACGCTGATAACCGTCGCAAACCCTTGTCATTTGAGAAGGGCGACCGCGTCACGTTGAAAGTGTCACCTTGGAAAGGTGTCATCAGATTCGACAAACGAGGAAAGCTTAACCCTCGTTACATTGGTCTATTTAAAATCACTGAGATAATTGGACCGGTAGCTTACCGACTACGTCTACTCGCAGAGCTAAGTAGTGTGCATGATGTCTTTCACGTTAGTAATCTTAAGAAATGCTTGTCTAATGAAACGCTTGCCGTCCCACTTGACAGAATTCAAGTTGATGAAACACTTCACTTTGTTGAAGAACCTGTCGAGATACTTGACCGAGAACTTAAGAGACTGAAGCATAGTCGTATTCCATTGTCAAAGTGCGATGGAACTCACGACGAGGTCCAGAGTACACTTGGGAACGCGAGGATCAAATGCGTCGGAAGTATCCCCTTCTTTTCGGAAACGTCACAGTAAACCAGTGATCAAGAACTGAATTTCAGGACGAAATTCTTCTAACTGGAGGAGAATGTGACACCTCGTCCAAAAATCCAGGTCAAACCGCTTACTTTGACTTTTAAATTAGGCATTAATGTGCTTTAACTGATCTGATTACTGTTTAAACTATTAATTACTGTGCCTGACTGTTAACTGTGACGTAAAAACCAAATCCCGCGTTTGTACTAGAAGCGTATACTCGTAAAATGCATAGAGATTTCATGTATTAATCATGGAATTTCAATAACGAGAAGAATAAATATAAAATGTATTTTTATATTTTATCAGGAACTTTGTAATATTAACCCATCAACTTTGTAATTTTTATAAATTGTTACCACCTTGGGTTTTTATAAAAACTTAGTTACCACTTTTCGTAATTTTTATACTTTCGAGCTCTATAAAAGTTATGATTTTAATCAACACCATCCTTTGCATATTTTATAAAAACTCCTACAATATATAATCTATTTTATAAAAACATGACACGATTTATAAAAACAATCAACAACTTACTTACACCTCCCTTTACCTCCCTCTACCTCCCTTTACCTCCCTCTACATCTCTCTACCTCCCTCTACCTCCTTCTTTTTTCTCCTTAAAAACCTAACTCCATCCTCTTCCCCTTTTCCTTCTTCTTTCATGTAAACAACAACCAAACACCTCCTCCATCCCCTTTTTTTTCGATGAACATCAAGCAAGACCAAGCCCCCCCCTCATACTTTTTCTTCTTTCTTCGTGAACCGCAGCCACCACCACCTTTGCTGTTGTTGCTGCTATTCCCGTCACCCTCTGCCGCCGCCGGAGCTGCTGTGAGCCACTGTGGACAGCCGTGAACTGTCGCCGAGCCGCCACTTGCTCAACCACCTTTCCTTTTCATTTCGGTGTCTCATAACTCCACTCCGTTTGTGAGTCTTTTTAACCGTTTTCGTCTATGTTTTTATACGTTTTAAATGTCCCAAATGATCCCCGGGTCTGACAACTAACCGTTAAAACGTGAAGTTTTTCTAACGATCATAAACACCGAACTACATTTTCTATCTTGTATTTTTCTTAAACCTTAAGGTTATAAGGTTTGAAAATGTGATTATCATGTTGTTTGTCTAGCACTAAAATGTTAGTGTTATTTGAAAATAAAAACCAATGGTGTGATTACTAACTGTAACACCCTGAGTTTCGTAATAATTTGGGTGACTAATTTTAATTATGTTCTATTGTGAGTTTTGGTAAAATAAGCGGATTTAGAAGGTTAACTGGGTTATTTATTGGGGATTTCCTAGTTATTAAGTTAACTTTATAATAAATGGTTAAACTAAAGAAAGTTAGAGGATTAATTGTGTAAATAAAGGGTCTTGGCTAAATTTTATAAAATATGGAATTAGATGGACCAAAGCTGTAACTTAAGAATAAGAAAATTAAGTTTGGGTTTCCCCCAGACTCAAAAATCGCGAACGGAAGAGAGGAGGGGGGGGGGGGGGGGAGGAGCCCTAGTTCACGAATCCTTGAAATCAAGTGGGTTTGTGGTTAAGGAATCTGAATTCTAGCTTAGGAGGGCTTGTAATTCCTTATTTTGAGCTCTCCATTGGGTGCTCTTGACCAAGTAAGTGTTTTTATGATAGGGTGATTTCATAGGTTTCATCTAGAGGCTAAATTGATGATGAATCTGGGTTTCTATGTGTTTATGAGACTAGATGATGATATAATCTTGCAATGCATGACTGATTTATGTGCATTGGTAGGAACCTTAGTTGGGTAAACCCCATTACATAGAAATCGATATCTATGGTGGATGGGTGATTTGGGTTGGCTAATTGTGGTCCATGTATGTTAATAGACTTGTTAAAAGTATTTGATTAGTGTAAAAGCTGAATTTTATGTTGTGTAGTGATATATGGGTAGAATGAACACATGAAAGCTTCTAAACATTAAGAACACCAAAAATGTGGACTTGGTTAAACAAATGATCAAGTTGAAAAGCAGTGATGTATGACCCTTCTTGGGTTGAGCGGTAGTGTTGAGACAAGGCGAGTAATTATGAGGTTATAATCCTTTATTTGTTTCAACAAGAAGATTAAGCGGCTTAGCACAATATGTGTGTGTGCCAAGATATGATCATGATGAGAAATTGCAGGTGGAAGTGTTACATAGGGGCTGGAATTGATGGAAGTCTTAACGGGTCAACAGGTTGGTTTGGGTGCTAGTTGTTTTGATTTGGGGAGTTAATATGTGATTGTTACGGAAATGAATTATAACCACAGGAGATAGGCTATAGTGAGTTTCTGGTACTCAAAATGAAGTTATGATAGGTGAAATTGCATAAGGGTGAAAAGGCTGGAAAATTGGCTAAGTATGGGAAAATTGGCTAAGTATGGGAAAACTGGCCTGGAGCCCTGGAAAACAGGCTCTATGCGTATCGCCTGACAGGACAGAAGCTCCAAGCGATACGCTTGGAGCATGTTTTCCCGATTTTTATGTTGTTTCTTGTTTTTAATTGATGTTTAAGCTTGATAGCTGTTATGTGCCATTAATATTAACGTGATACTAATGTTTTTGGCAGGCAACCAATAGTAGACGGATCGGGGTCGAATCGTGGAATCATGGAACCGAACATCACATATTTTGGGACCTAGATGTACATGTTTTGTGGATGTAAATGGTTTGAATTTAACTACTATGAACTTAATGGTGTTAAACATCTGGTTTTGTTAATGTGCTTACAATGGATAAAAGCCTTAAGTATATGATGAAATTTTCAAACTTTGATTTCCGAAACGATGTTAATACGTGAAAATGGGATTGGGGCCTTACAAGTTGGTATAAGAGCCACGGTTTGAGAGATTCAAGTGTCGTGGGGGCACATGAACTCAAACCAAGTGCTCATGAGGGGAAATGATGTTCGGTTCAAGGTTCGATCTTATGACCCGGTAAGTGACTTAAGTAAGTGATTTAAGTTATATATTGTGATACTGAATGATGCAATGTGCGGTATGGACCATTTTAAATGGTTAAGCTGAAAATTTTGAGTGATTGAAAAGCGGAAGCATGTGATTATGATGCTAACCTATTATAAACTTTCAGTTTACTATGGCGGATGGAAACAACCCAGCTGGGGTACTTACAGAGCCCATGATTGCAGAAGTGAAGAAGCTGATCTCAGATGAAATTGAGACCTCGGTGGAAACAGCGGTACGAACCCATGTGGGTCAAATGGAAAATTCCTTGATGGAGGCATTGGAAAAGAAGCTGGAATCGATGAGGAATGACCTTATGGCGGAAGGAAGCGGGAAGAAAGATAAGGGGAGGTGTACTTACAAAGATTTCATGCCGTGTAAGCCTCCCCTATACACTAGTGGGGCGGACCCGATAGCCTGTTACCGATGGCTAGCGGAAATTGAAGCGGTATTTGAGCGAAGTCACTGTGATCCGGAGGATCAAGTGATGTTTGTAACCGGTCAACTGTGCTCGGAACGTACCTAAAAATAATAAAATATCCTAGACCTAAACCTAGACCTAGACACACCTAATTTTACCGAAACTCCTAAAACTAGACCGAACCTAAGGCAAGTGTACCTGTCGGCGGCAATATAGCTACAGAAGACCGGATATCGAACCCTAAGGACACTATGAACAAGACTCTAACCTAGGACTCTATGAATGAGAAATTTGAGTGATTTTGGTTTTTAGAATTGATTAACTAAATAAACTATCTACGACTTAACTACCAGCAACCGAAATCAGAAAACTCGAGAGAACGACCAGATGAGAGGAGAGCACTACCTAGACCTAGAATCCTATTTAACACTCGCAATTTCACTCGGCTATGGATAACTATGATGGAATCAGGATCTTAATGAAAACTCTAAGAAAACCCTAGTGGACCCCAGACCATTTACCGGGTGTGACGCAGTAGGAAATCCTAAGAATCGAAGACGCATACTGATTGGTTAGGTCACCTCCCGGCTTGTTCCTAACGGATATTCTAGTACTCGAACAGACAGGTCACCTTCCAGCTTGTTCCTATCCCAGACACCTAACGATGAAAGGAGTAACTACTAACTTACAGAATTAACATGGAATAGCAGGTAAAATTAGAATTACTAGGGAATCCCTCTCCCGAGGCAATTTGACCTAAAACCTTAACAACGCCGACTACCCAATAGGTCTATCACCTCCCGGCTTGTCTAAACCTAGCAGCACACAAGAATCAAGATTTTCACCAATAACCTAAACTATGATTAACTAATTTGCTAACCATATCAACTACCAACATAAAGTCATGCAATTGATTACCCAACCCAAACCGAAATACATTCGCAGATTGAGCAGTTTAGATTATTATTTACAACCCTAATTCATGTATCCATACGCATTACCCAGTAAATTAATAGTCTTTTACTAAAACATCAACCCAACATATGAAATCCAATAAACCGAGTAAAATCACAAACGTCAAATATTCATCATACGGCCTAGGTAGCACTAGTTGCTTAGCCTAGGATCATGGTCCAGTCAAAAATACAGAATAAAACTGAATCTCTAACAGAAATCATGGTCTAAACAAAGTAACAAACACAAAACAAGAGTTTAGATGGAAAACCGACACGCAACCGGAGTCGAATGATTGATCCCCCTTCTTCTCTCTTGAATTCTGACCCTCTCTGGCTCTGGAAATCGCCTAAAATTCGCCTGGAACGGCAGCAGGTCAAAAAGTATCGAATACAAACCCTAACATCAAATTTATAATGCGAAACCTCTTTTTGCGGGTTTTGGACCTCCAAGCGTATCGCTTGGAGGTGTGTCCTTCCTAGGCGATACGCCTACAGATCATGTCGCGACACTTTAGTCGGTCAAACCGACTTAAACTTTTGTTGACCAGCCACTCCGCGCGTATCGCCTCCCATTCATTAGGTTCCAGGCGATACGCCTGGACCCTCTTGTTCAGCACTTCTTCATTTTCACCCATCTTTCTCTCGTGGCCTCGGGACTTTATTAAAAACCTACAAAACTCATAAAAACATAAACAAGACTCCAAAGACACTAACTTAACTAAAAACACTTAAAACTAATGAAAACTGACTCAATTTCGACTCAAATACGTAACAAAAGACTCAGGAAAACCGGATGTTTTTGCAACACATCAAATATCCCCACACTGACTCTTTTTTCGTCCTCGAAAAATACTGCAATGGAATCACAACCAGGAAATTGACTTCTAAACATTTAACAATCCATATTCAACAGCCACCATACAATTCCACATTCCATAATGTATTAACACACTAGCTACGATTGCCGATATTTCTATCCGATTAAACCCAACCACCAACCTTTTCTTTCGCCCCCATGTGTTTATGAAATTACCAGATATAAGTTCAGTCGCCTATGGATCCCACTAAAGAAAGGTCAAGTTCAACCTATTACCGAATCATATTCAGTCAAAGCAAAGGGTATAATTGATTTACATTTATATATTTTCTCCAACCCCCTTAAACCGGATACTAAGATGTCCAAAGAATAACGAATTATATAGAATGCGAATTTTTGAGCATTTATTCTCTAATCTACCATATTTTTTCCATATTTTTTCTTTTTCTCTTTTTTTTCATTTTTTTTATATATATAATTGGTTACTTTTACCTAAAATTACCAACGGACATCACCAGAGGTACTCTTTCACAAGGTCTTACCCCCGAAATCATACGTGAGTATTTTGCCCGCGAGATCCGAACATCATCAAGGTACTTACCACTCTAATTCATTAACCAAATTATTAACTACATGCTCATTAGAAATTCTAAGGACATAAGAGTATCTAGCCTAAAGCGGTCTCTTTCCTCCTAATCATCAGATTCAGAATCCCTATCACTCCTAAAATGGGAATCCACTAGCAGATTGATTAGCATATTTATACAACAATAAACACACAGGCTATTTAAGCTACTCCTAGGTCAGCTGGGCCTACCAACACATCATAGACTAGTAATGCTTTCCATTCAACCAAACTTATCCACTTTTCCCAAATTAATTATTATTAATTAACAATTAAGCACAAAATTAGACAATCAATTCCCAGTTTCCTATCATTTCCCATTTAAATGCAGCCAGAATCTCGGACATTTTTGAACAGTTTTTCAAAAAATTTTTTCAATTTTCAACATTTTATGACTCAATAACACACCAAAAATAAAAGAAAAATAAAAGACTGACTAAAACTGACTCAATACGAAAGTATCCCATCCCCACACTTGAATCACACATTGCCCTCAATGTGGAATGGAACAAAAACAAATCAGAAATAAAATAAATAAAATAAAAGAAGTTGAAACGTGTTCACCTGAAACTCCAGAGACTCAGCACAGCAACCGCAGCGAACCACCACAAACTCGGTAAACAGAAATAATAAAAACTTAAAAATTAAAAATTTTTCTGACTTACCTCCCCTAGGCGTATCGCCTACAACCGTGCATCTCCCAGGCGATACGCCTGGAGCTGCACACAACCGGCCCCTTCATAACGTTGCAGGCGTATCGCCTATAACCTACCAACCGCCAGGCGATATGCTTGGAACGTGATTTCCAGGGAATTTTTGGAATTTGACCCCAAAAATTTTCTATCTCTTTTCCTCTACAGCAGGCCTATGGTCGAAAAACTCAGCAACAACCTGCATTTTTGCCTGCACAACTCACGTTTTCCAAAGCTTGAATCTCCAGAATCACCTGCAAACACCAAAAACACAAAACCAAAAGACGCAACATGCACGAAAAATACAAATTGCATAAAATTAAAACACAACTACACAAATATACAACCCGGACACTGCATCAATTCAGCTCCTACATTAAACACAACCTCCTAAACCACAATCAGGAGGTTTCGCTTTCACATCCTTCAGCACTAGATCTACCGGTAAGCACCCGGTTTCTAGTCACCAGTGTCCTACAATTTCCTAAATAACACATATATGCTGGTAGGATCACCTAGTTCCAACAACTCTTGACTTTCCAATGTTTATAACGACCCGGTAGAAATCTAATCCTACCCATGTAACTCACATCCGGGTCGTTTGGACAGGATAGCACCAGGAACCTCCCCACACTTGGTCTAAACACCATGTTCACTTCAAATCCACCTAAATCACCAAGTGTGGCCTTCCTACTCTCTAGCTTAACCACCACAACCTCATCACAAACTAAAGCACCCCCGGGTTCTACAGACGGGTCAACAAGCTCATCTAAATCAACTAAATCAACTAACCCCCCGGGGCCTTCCCCACACTTGGGCTCTACAACGACCTCAGTCTCACAATCCACCTCACCGGGTTCTCCTAACGGGTTACCTAGCTCAATCTTATTTAACAAGTTATCCAAACCCCCAGGATCATCCCCACACTCATCCTCAAATGGATCTTCATCATCTAGCCTATTTCCAAGCACTATCAGATCCATATAAAATTTAAAAGTCTCTAGAAGTTTCATAGTGACAGACAATTCAGATAGTTATTATGAGTGGGTATGTGGCTAGAAACAAATTATAAAATAAATAAATAAACTAATTCAGAAAAAAAAATAAAACCTAACTACTAAACACAAGAAAAATAAATAGCTATACACAAAAACCTAGAAAAGACTCAAATTTCCTAGACCGACCTAGTTAATCTTGCTATTGCCAAGTGTCCCCGGCAACGGCGCCAAAAACTTGATGTGCTCGGAACGTACCTAAAAATAATAATAATATCCTAGACCTAAACCTAGACCTAGACACACCTAATTTTACCGAAACTCCTAAAACTAGACCGAACCTAAGGCAAGTGTACCTGTCGGCGGCAGTATAGCTACAGAAGACCGGGATATCGAACCCTAAGGACACTATGAACAAGACTCTAACCTAGGACTCTATGAATGAGAAATTTTGAGTGATTTTGGTTTTAAAATAGAATTAATTAACGTAAATAAACTATCTAATCGACTTAATCTACCAACAACCGAAATCAGAAAACTCGAGAGACACCGACCAGATGAGAGGAGAGCACTACCTAGACCTAGAATCCTATTTAACACTCGCAATTTCACTCGGCTACGGATAACTATGATGGAATCAGGATCTTAATGACAACTCTAAGAAAACCCTAGTGGACCCCAGACCATTTACCGGGTGTGACGCAGTAGGAAATCCTAAGAATCGAAGACGCATACTGATTGGTTAGGTCACCTCCCGGCTTGTTCCTAACGGATATTCTAGTACTCGAACAGACAGGTCACCTTCCAGCTTGTTCCTATCCCAGACACCTAACGATGAAAGGAGTAACTACTAACTTACAGAATTAACATGGAATAGCAGGTAAAATTAGAATTACTAGGGAATCCCTCTCCCGAGGCAATTTGACCTAAAACCCTAACAACCCCGACTACCCAATAGGTCTATCACCTCCCGGATTGTCTAAACCTAGCAGCACACAAGAATCAAGATTTTCACCAATAACCTAAACTATGATTAACTAATTTGCTAACCATATCAACTACCAACATAAAGTCATGCAATTGATTACCCAACCCAAACCGAAAGACATTCGCAGATTGAGCAGTTTAGATTATTATTTACAACCCTAATTCATGTATCCATACGCATTACCCAGTAAATTAATAGTCTTTTACCAAAACATCAACCCAACATATGAAATCCAATAAACCGAGTAAAATCACAAACGTCAAATATTCATCATACGGCCTAGGTAGCACTAGTTGCTTAGCCTAGGATCATGGTCCAGTCAAAAATACAGAATAAAACTGAATCTCTAACAGAAATCATGGTCTAAACAAAGTAACAAACACAAAACAAGAGTTTAGATGGAAAAGCGACACGCAACCGGAGTCGAATGATTGATCCCCCTTCTTCTCTCTTGAATTCTGACCCTCTCTGGCTCTGGAAATCGCCTAAAATTCGTCTGGAACGGCAGCAGGTCGAAAAGTATCGAATACAAACCCTAACATCAAATTTATAATGCGAAACCTCTTTTTGCGGGTTTTGGACCTCCAAGCGTATCGCTTGGAGGTGTGTCCTTCCTAGGCGATACGCCTACAGATCATGTCGCGACACTTTAGTCAGTCAAACCGACTTAAACTTTTGTTGACCAGCCACTCCGCGCGTATCGCCTCCCATTCATTAGGTTCCAGGCGATACGCCTGGACCCTCTTGTTCAGCACTTCTTCATTTTTCACCCATCTTTCTCTCGTGGCCTCGGGACTTTATTAAAAACCTACAAAACTCATAAAAACATAAACAAGACTCCAAAGACACTAACTTAACTAAAAACACTTAAAACTAATGAAAACTGACTCAATTTCGACTCAAATACGTAACAAAAGACTCAGGAAAACCGGATGTGTTTGCAACACATCAGAGCTGCTGAGAACAGAGAAGCAAAAGTCTACCAGTTTAACAATATGTTGAATGCTGATTTTAGGGAATTCATTAATGCTTCCCGATGTGTGACTCTCGAGGAGCTGATCAATGCTTGTCGAGAAAGAGAATTGGAGCTAAAAAAGCAGGTGGAAAGAGACGAGAAGAGGGGAGTAGAAAGCAGTTCTACCCCAAATAAGAAACCAAGGGTGAATGAATCACCCAAGAAAACTGAAAACAAGAAGAGTGGGTCGTCTGATTGCCCACATTGTGGGAGAGCGCATAAGGGATAATGTTTTTGCTTAACAAAGTAGTGTTATGGTTGTGAAAAGACGGCATAGTATAGCACAATGTCCTAGCCCTGCAAGGTTATATTTTGGATGCGGAAAGACGGGACATAAGAAGAGTGAATGCCCAAACCCGAGTTCGGGGGAGGGTCAAAGCGGAGTGAAGCCGGATATTCCTCGAGCGAGAGGAAGATCTTATCAGCTAACTGTGGAAGAAGGAAAGGTGGATCCAGGGGTAGTGACATGTATCTTTCTTGTCAATTCTATCACTGCATATGTATTATTTGATACGGGGGCGAGTAGATCATTTGTTTCTTATGATTTTACCCGTCACCCTTCTTTTGTTATTAACAAGCTGTGTGTACCCTTAGAAGTAGAAATAGCAGATAACAAGAGTGTCTTAGTCTTTGATGTGTATCACGATTGTAAGATCTCTATAGAAGATGAAGATTACTCTATTGATTTAATACCAATGATGATGGATGAATTGAAGGTGATAGTGGGAATGGATTGGTTATCTAAATACCAAGCCAACGTGGTGTGTAACCGCAAGGTGATTGAATTAATGTCGCCGAGCGAGAAGCAGGTTGTTGTTCAAGGAGAAAGAAAGAATGAGATCACGTTGTGTTCAGTAATGGAGGCAAGAAAATACATCCAACACGGGTGTAAATCCTATTTGGCATACGTGGTGGATACGGAACGTGAGAGTAATAAAGCTAAAGCAGTACCCGTTGTGCAAGAATTCTTAGATGTTTTCCCTGAAGACCTTCCGGGTATACCACCGGATAGGGATGTGGAATTCCGGATTGATTTGGTACCTGGGGCCAAGCCGGTGGCACGAGCTTCGTATCGGCTAGCCCCTAATGAGATGAAAGAATTGATGACGCAGCTGCAGGAACTGCTTGATAAGGGATTTATTCCGCCAAGTGTATCCCCTTGGGGTGCACCGGTGTTATTTGTGAATAAGAAAGACGGTAGTCTAAGGATGTCTATAGACTACCGTGAGCTGAATAAGCTGACCGTGAAGAACAAATATCCCTTGCCCCGAATTGATGATCTGTTTGACATGTTACAAGGGGCGAGTTGGTTCTCCAATATCTATTTAAGATCGGGGTACCATCAGCTGAAAGTGAGAGAGGAGGATGTCCCAAAGACAACGTTTCGAACGCGGTATGGGCATTACGAGTTCTTAGTAATGTCCTTCGGATTGACTAATGCACCGGCGGCTTTCATGGACCTTATGAACCACGTGTGCAAGCCGATGCTGGATTGTTCTGTTATTGTATTTATTGATGACATCTTGGTGTATTCGCGAAGTGAAGAGGAGCACACTCAACACTTGCGTGAGGTGTTGGAAACTTTAAGGCGGGAAAAACTCTATGCGAAGTTCTCAAAGTGTGGCTTTTGGTTATGGGAGGTACAATTTTTGGGACATGTGGTGAATGCCGAGGGAGTATTAGTAGACCCGACCAAGGTCGAAGTAGTAGCGGGATGGAGAACACCTAAGAACCCGACTGAAATCCCGAGTTTCTTAGGATTGGCAGGCTACTATAGGAGATTTATTCAAGATTTCTCCAAAATAGCCTTGCCATTAACTCGACTCACAAGGAAGGATGTGAAATTTGAATGGGGTGAAAAACAAGAGGAGTCTTTCCGAACCCTAAAGGAAAAGCTAACTCATGCTCCCGTGTTAGCTTTACCCGATGGGACGGAGGATTTGGTAATATACTCTAATGCGTTATACCTCGGCTTGGGGTGTGTACTTATGCAGCGGGGTAGAGTTATAGCCTATGCTTCGAGGCAGTTGAAGAGTCACGAGGTTAATTATCCAACTCATAATCTTGAGCTGGCAGCGGTGGTGTTCGCCTTGAAGATTTGGCGACATTATCTGTATGGCATCCCATGCACAATTTATACTGATCACAAAAGCTTGAAATATTTGTATGATCAGAAGGAGTTAAATATGAGGCAGCGAAGGTGGTTGGAGCTGATTAAAGACTATGACTATGAGTGTCACACCCCCAAATGACCACTAACGGAGTTTATACCGTTAAGGGGTGCGAGCAAACCAGGACCACAACCATTAGTTACAAATACTAAACGAATCAGAGTAAAGTCCGATGTTCATAAATAAAACAGTTTAACATACGCAGCGGAATTAAAACTTCAGTATCTTAGCACTAGCCACGTGCTTTACAAATCATTGTTTCAATTTCAAATTCCCAATTTAGTTTGATAAAATAAATATCTTCACGAGCCATGCCAACCTCCAGTGGATACTCTTCAACGATCTGCAAAAGTGAAAACCACACAAGTGTCAACCTAACGGCTGGTGAGTTCACGGTGGGCATGACATGCATTGGCCCGGTCTCATAATCGTATTCATGAACATATAAATAGGTAGTAGTTTGCAAAACATTGCCAAGTGTTGAATTATCGAATATGCACTAGTTAAGTAAAGGATTAAAGTGGTCAACCGATATCGCGGGTAGCTAATCCAGTTTCCATGCACTAAGGAGTCGTACTAGGGCTGAAAGCTGACGTAACAGAGTTCGGCAATAGCCGATGGTTGGTGCCTCCAGTTGTGTCCCATTTGGGAGGCCCACAACTAAACATAGGCTGACATTGAACTCCGTTCGGCCTCCAACCGGTTGGTTACACATTTGTGTACCGCGGAGCAGGGTTTGTCAAACCCTCAGTAGATCTACCCAACATCCCCTCGCTTCTCAGGTCAACAGTACTAGGTTGAGGACTTTTAAGTTTTTAAGGCATCCTTAGAAATCATGTGATATCATCTGGTTTAGACTTTAACCTACACTAGTCATATTAAAATGTTTATTCTGGATTTCATCTGAAATCCTAAAAAGAGTTTAAGTGTTATAGTGGTCGTTTTCCGAGTTTCAATAGAAACCCCAAGGATGGACAGTTGCAAGTGTTCCCATAAAACACTCCAACTTCCATAACAGGTATCCCTATTGTAATACCTCAAAATGTCAGCGTTGTTTATCGATAAGTTCATTCGTTGTGTCCCAAACGGGCACACAATTAAAGGGTTTGTGAAACTCACCTTAGGTTGCTCAGCTACACTTCAATAATCCAAATTATGATTTGCTAACGAAGACCTAATAATCACATTAAGGTCTTAAGTATTAGGTTGTGTCTAGTCTTTAACTTAACGCCACTATGGCCCATAACATAGCACGTTGGAACTAAGACACGACATACCGACACACGACACCAATGGTTGATCATAGCAGGGGTTCACATAATACAGAAATCAAACATATTTCATCATTGCATAATCATGTAAATCGTAGCATAGCATTCACACAAGTTGCACAAGTTTGGATTTTGGTCAGGTCACAGTTTCGCTAGCATAGTGTCGCTAGGTAGTTTCGCTGTGTGCACGGGCAGCACTTTCGCTAGGAAATACCCGATGACACAGTTTCGCTAGGCTAGTTTCGCTCGAAACTGTTGGCACAGTTTCGCTAGCCTAGTTTCGCCCGAAACTGGTTTGAACTTTCGTTCAGGGTATTTCGCTCGGTAGTTTCGTTCGGACAGGTCTGGTTGGTTTACCCGGCGACACTATAGTTTCGCTGTATAGTGTCGCTGGAAGGAGATATACATAGTTTCGCTATATAGTTTCGCCCAGAGAACATGCTAGTTTCGCTGGTCGCGAAAAACACATAAATCAGCCTAAAAATCGATCTAACAGCTTCCATATTACATGCAATTCATTATCTAGCATACATAACCATTTACCAACATAAATCAGTGAGCTTTAACACCTTAAACATGCATTTTCATCATCAAATCACCAAAAACACATTTTAACCTAAAATGACCTAATCTAGCATAAATCTTCAACATGGATGGATTTCACACGTAAAGTTACTGACTTTATTGTAGATCTATCATTCCTAAACAACATATCAGAAGATCAAGTGATTCCATGGAGGTTTGGTCATGCTTTAAAGTAAAACACCAAGAAAACACATATAAATGCATAAAGAATGGTTTTGGGGACTCACGATTCGATCTAGGGCCAAATGGATGAGATGAGATGATGGTTCCTTGATGGTTCTTGGCTGGAATCAGCTGGTCCAGAATATCTCAGGAGAGTGTGTGTGTGTTTTGTATGAAATGAGGCAAAAGTGTGATATCTAGGGTTTTATGTCATTATATATCAGGGCCTAGTTTCGCTGGCTAGTTTCGCTGGCCAAGCGAAACTGGCTCTGGTAGTCAGAGGGTAGACTAGCCGGGCGACACTATAGTTTCGCCCGGTAGTTTCGCTGGAAACCCAAAAGTGACCAGTTTACATTTTAAGCAAGATAAGTACAGTTCATGGGTTGTCATGCTATTCACAATACTAAATCATGTATTTAAATCACATTGCACATAATGACAATAAATAGTTAAACACATAACACATAAGGACGGGTTCGGTGATCAACCAAAGGACGTGGACGTATTCGGCCTAGTTAAGCATTAGTTACTAAGTTAACACTTATAACATAACTAACGGAATTGTCTAACGGAAGTAAACCTTGAAATTCTCGGATGTCACATCATCCCCTTGTAATTGGAATTTTCGTCCCGAAAATTATTCTTGCGTCGTAGCGTTCGCAGCCTCGGCTGTCGTTGGTGCTGGGGGAAAGAAAGCAAAAAGTTTTAGGGTCGTCACATCCTCCTCCTGTTAAAGGAATTTTGGTCCCCAAAATTAAATCATACCTTGAGTTTCTGTGGACGTTTGCTCGAACAAGTGAGGATACTTTTTCTTCATTTGATCCTCTCGTTCCCAAGTATATTCAGGTCCACACTTTGAGTTCCATCGAACCTTGACGATCGGAATCTTGCTATGTTTGAGGGCTTTCTCCTCGCGTCCCATGATTTCTACCGGTTGTTCGATAAATCTCAGATGTTCGTCGATTTCCAATTCCTCCAAAGGGATTATTTCAGTGTTGTCAGCCAGACATTTCTTCAGGTTAGAGACGTGAAACACGTTGTGAACTCCATCGAGTTCGGCAGGGAGTTGTAAACGGTAGGCCACCGGGCCTACTTCCCCAATGATTTCAAATGGTCCGATGTAGCGAGGATTCAACTTTCCACGCTTTCCAAAGCGTATCACTCCCTTCCAGGGAGATACCTTCAATAGCACCTTGTCGCCTACCTCGAACTTCAAAGGCTTACGGCGTTTGTCGGCATAGCTCTTTTGTCTGTCACGTGCTGCGGCTATCCGTTTTCTGATTTGAATGATCCGTTCAGTTGTATCATGAATGAGTTCTGGTCCAGTGAGTCCTCTCTCACCCGTTTCGGCCCAACATACGGGCGATCTACATTTTCTGCCATAAAGGGCTTCAAAAGTTGCAGCACCGATACTTGAATGATAACTGTTGTTGTAGGAGAACTCCACCAACGGAAGGTGAGCCTCCCAGTCTTTACCGAAGTCGAGAACGCAAGCTCGGAGCATGTCTTCTAAAGTCTGAATAGTTCGTTCCGTCTGACCATCGGTCTGCGGGTGATAAGCTGTACTCATATCCAGTCTGGTTCCCAGTGCTTCTTGCATAGATTGCCACAATCGGGAAGTAAATCGAGGATCTCGGTCGGAGATAATAGTCTTAGGCACTCCATGACGTGCCACAATTCGGTCAATGTACAGCTTTGTCAACTTGTCCATATTGTCGTTTTCCTTCATCGGGATAAAATGTGCAGATTTGGTTAATCGATCAATGATAACCCAAATCGCATCTGGTCGATTCGATCGATGAGGTAATCCTGTTACAAAATCCATTGAGATGTCCTCCCATTTCCATTCTGGGATCTTTGGTTGCTGTAATAGCCCAGAAGGCTTTTGGTACTCAATCTTAACCCTTGAGCATGTTAAACATTTAGCCACATATCGAGCAATGTCGGCTTTCATATTCGGCCACCAATACAAATTCTTCAAATCTTGGTACATTTTATCTGATCCAGGGTGCACCGAATATCTTGATTTGTGAGCCTCGTCCATCACGAGCTCACGGAGATTTCCAAGTAAAGGAAACCAAATTCTGTCATTGTAGTATCTGAGTCCGTCGGACCTAATTTCGGAGTTACCATCCACCCCTCGCAGTGCTTCAGCTGCGAAATTTTCCCCCTTTAAAGCTTCTTGTTGGGCATCGCGGATCTGATCCGGCAATCCCGTGTGAATGGTAAGTTGCAGCGCTCGTACTCGTCGAGGCTTTTCATACTCCTTTCGTCTTAGTGCATCCGCCACAACATTGGCTTTTCCCGGGTGATACTTAATTGCCAAGTCATAATCATTTAGTAGCTCGACCCAACGTCGTTGTCGCATGTTGAGATCCTTCTGATTAAAGATGTGCTGTAAGCTTTTGTGGTCAGTAAATATTGTGCACTTTGTTCCGTAGAGGTAATGTCTCCAAATCTTGAGTGCATGAACAACGGCTCCTAATTCCAAATCATGCGTTGTATAATTCTTCTCAGTATCCTTCAGTTGCCTGGACCCATAGGCAATCACTTTATCTCGTTGCATCAACACGCAACCGAGTCCTTGGATGGATGCATCGCAATAGACCATAAAGTCGTCAACCCCATCGGGTAACGCGATAATTGGAGCTGAACATAGCATGTCTTTAAGCGTTTGGAACGCGCGTTCTTCTTTTTCACCCCATCTATATTGCACTCCTTTGTGTGTCAAAGCCGTTAAGGGTTGAGCCAATTGCGAGAAACCCTTAATGAATCTTCGGTAATATCCGGCAAGTCCCAAAAATTGTCGGATTTCGGTCGGCGCTCTTGGGGTAGGCCAATTCTTGATAGCTTCCACTTTAGCCGAGTCGACATGAATTCCTTCCTGATTAACAATGTGTCCAAGAAACTGGACTTCGCGAATCCAAAAATCGCACTTCGAAAACTTAGCATAAAGCTGTTCCTTACGGAGTAATTCCAAAATCAGTCGTAGATGTCGCTCGTGTTCTTCCTTTGTCTTGGAGTAAATCAAAACATCGTCAATGAAGACTATCACAAACTGATCGAGGTACGGCTTGCACACTCGATTCATCAAATCCATAAACACCGCAGGTGCATTAGTTAGCCCAAACGGCATAACTAGAAACTCGTAATGTCCATACCGAGTCCTGAAAGCAGTCTTGGGGACATCTTCATCACGAACACGGAGTTGGTGATATCCAGACCGTAGATCAATCTTCGAAAAGTAGCTCGAACCTTGCAGTTGGTCGAAGAGATCGTCGATTCGAGGAAGTGGATACCGATTCTTAATAGTAACTTTGTTAAGCTCTCGGTAATCAATACACATACGGAACGTTCCATCCTTCTTCTTAACAAACAAAACCGGTGCTCCCCATGGAGACGAACTTGGACGAATAAACCCTTTGTCGAGTAGCTCTTGAAGTTGTGCGGAGAGTTCGTTGAGTTCGCTTACCGCCAAACGGTAAGGTGCGCGTGCAATCGGAGCGGCTCCAGGAGCTAAGTCGATCCCAAACTCCACTTGACGAAATGGAGGCAAACCAGGCAGATCTTCAGGAAATACATCTTTGAAGTCGCGAACTATCGGGTAATCGTTGATTCTGCGCTCGGGAAGTGTCGAATCGGTGACGTTTGCAAGAATCGCGAAGTGACCCTTACGAAGGTGTAACATCCCGATTTTTAAATCGGGTATATTGTTACGTAGCATGTTAAAATAAGTAACGAGGGACGTTAAACCCCCAATTCTTGTTATAAATAATAGTTATGTAAAACCTTAGGGTCTAATGAGTATATTTATGTTTTAGTTAAAAAACTAAAACAAGGTCTAAGTGGAGGGGCCTAGATTGTAATAACTTAAAAGTGAAATAAATAAAATAGAAAAGAAAAGGAGAGGAGGTCGTGGATTGCGACCTGGAGAAAGACATCTCCTCCTCCTTCATGCCCTAGCTCGAAATTTGCTCAATTGGAGGGGAAGGCTGCGATTTTTGGTGATGGGAAACCATGAATTGGAAGCTTAGAACCTTCTTTATCTATTAGAGACTTTGGTCAAGTAAGTAGCCCCAACTCTATGCATGTATAAGTCTCAAATCCATGGCAAATTATGAGGATTAGGGCTGCGATTTTTAGTCTAATGTGTTATAGAATGATTATGTGGTGTTTTAGACCCAAGAATGCTAGAATTGGTGACCAAAACACCAAGTTTTAGTAGGGTGAACCATAGGTTACGAATTTTGGCCTTGGAGGCTAAGATTTGGGGGTTCCATGTTGTTAGTTATTGAAATTGTATGTGTTGGTTCACTCGTACTAGTTAATTGACGCATGCAAATGAGAAACATAGTTGTAAAACCTTGTTGTGCAAATTATGGGAATTAAACCTAAGTCAAAGTAGGTTGAATTTATCATATTATCTAGATGCACACCAAGTGCTCGATTAAATGCTTGAATGATTATTGTGTTAGTTAACTAGTGTAAATTGATGCTAAATGCGAAGTCGTGATGTGGAGTATTGACACTAGAGGCTAATTGTAGTATTATGAACTACTAGAAGCCACGAAGTAAGAATGTGTACAAGTTGTGAAGTTCATGTTTGTATCATGTGTTAAATGAAATTTTATAAAACCATGAAAAGATGAAAAGCTAGTCGTGGGGCTGTTTTGTAAGTGTCATATAAGATCCCTCGTATGTCCGTTTAGGGTGTATAATATACGATTGAAAAGCTTGTTCTTAATACTACATTTTGTATTTGAACACCAGAAACTGAATATGTTATATAATGGGTCAAAATGACCCGTTAATATGGTCACTTAATTTTCCAACATGCTGTTTGGGAAAAATTATGGTTGCTGTCCTGTTTTTAAAAAAAATCGTATAAAATCAACCGTAACTCGGAAAAATGTGTATTTTATATGCTTGGAAAGCTCTATGAGTCTACTACGTTTTATGTTTGAACATGTTGGGTCGATTCAGCTGTTAAAAGGGTCAAATGGTGGCTTGAACAAGGGTTGGACAGCAAGTACCACCCTAAGATATTTAGTGAATTGATGTCGTGAGATGTGAATCTTTAGATTTATATAACTAAATGATTCATGTACTAGAATGTGGAAAATGTGATATATATATATATATATATATTGATGATTATGTTGTCTCACGAATCAAACAGGGAATTGAGTCCACTTTAGGCAAGCAAGCGGAGGCAACTCAAATGGAAACCGGTACTTATGGATAAAGCTCACGAGGTAACATCTATGTTATGTTACACATTTATTATATTACCCGTTAATGTTATAATATTATACGATGCAAATTGACAAGTAAAGCGTTAAATTTGTTCACGGTTGACAAGATATGAAATAGTTTAAGTAGAGATTTGAACTCTAACTAATTGATGACGTGCCTAAACAAGGTTACATTATGACATCTTAGATGTATAATGTTGAACCTTGTACGGTATGGATACATGGGTGCTAAATGGTATATAGGAACCATAATTATGGGATAATGTGTTAATGGTGGAAAATATGAATCGTCGGATTCATGTTAACGGGTCAAGCAGGTTAATGAGTAATGACCTAAATTAATCACTATGATGGGCTAAGTGTTAGACGTTAGCGTAATGGTTTATATAAACCATGATAATTGTGAGATCGTAGGAAGTTGTTTGTAACGTATTCTTACATGTTATTATGAATAAGAATTTCGTTGTATAAGTTGCCATTAAATTGACTATATGTTTGGTTGATAAATACACACTTGAGCTAATGAAGTGACTTGTAGTAGTCATGGCTAGCCAAGGGATGGCACAATGGGTAACGTTGGTTCATGTAAAGGTAACGGTTTAACAAGAAGGTTCATAAGGACGATTGTTAAACCTATGGGTGTCTAATTGGAACATCAAGTGATGTTGAGGCCTAAGGGATTATTGAATCCTCATGCGTTGGCACAAACCATCGTTGGTGACCAATGGGACATTGAAATGGATTGCTGCAAACAATCCGTATGTAGGAATATGTATATATATAATATTGTTGAGTTAAGCACAATTTGGTTCCTGGGAAATAATCCCCTACATAGACAAAGGTGAAACTTGAAGCTTAACGGGTCAAATGGGTGAGTTCAACGGTGAACCCGATAAGTAAATCATAGGCATATAGCTTGTGGTAATGATGATTGCCGTGAAAATGCGTTGTTTTGGCCTATGGTTAATAGCAGGTTCGAAGAGATACGATGGGATAGTCCCGAATGGGTTCCTAACGGAAAAGTGCAAGAAAAATGAAGGTGTGCACCAGTAGCCACCGTAGCTTACGGTGACCACCGTAGCTTACGGTGGCCATTGGCACAAATCTGCACCGTGGATCAGCTGACAGCTACCGTAAGCTAGGGCCAGCCACCGTAGCTTACGGTGGCCACCGTAGCTTACGGTGGCGACCACCCCAAATGTTGAATTCTGGCTATTTTCGCACCGATAGATCATCCCTCTTGCACCCAATGCTATTATTACTAATGAGATTAAGCTGAATGCAGGTAAAAGAAGCTGGTGACGAGATTCCACATGATCGCTTGAAGAACCGAACACTTAATGGACATTTCGTTATGACTTTCAGTTTGAATTAGTGGTTATGTCAACCTAATTGAATGTCTTCTTTTTGGGAATTGAAAACCATGTCTTTGAATTATGTATGTTAGATACCGCGTTACTCTTGAAAAAAATTTCTGGGACCAAATATATTATTAATGTTTTAACGTTATTTTTCACAATTATAACTCGGGTGTTACAGAAGGCACTTTTGAGCTTTGAGAAACGAGATAATACCAGTGACTGCTCCACCTTTTTCACCTTGAACCGTTAACACTTCACCTTCTTCGAGTGGAATACGAACCACTTTTTCTTTACATAAGATTTCAGCTCGGTTTTCAGATAACCAATCCATTCCTACTATAACGTCAAAACTACCAATCGGGAAAGGCATAAGATCGATTCCTAATGTATGGCCAGCTAGTTCTAACTTACAGTCCTTAACTATCTGTGTCGTATCATGAAGTTTACCATTCGCTAGTTCTACCACATACGTAGCATCTAAGGCAATCGGTTTAGCATTTATTAGTCTAGCAAACTTAGTGGAAATAAAACTTCTTTCAGCACCAGAATCAAATAACACAGTAGCAAAGAAACCATTCAATATAAATTTACCATTAATCACGTTGGCGTCGTTGCGAGCTTCTCCCTGACCCATGACGAAGGCACGACCTCTACCATTCCCACCATTACCGTTTCCACCATTACCATTCCCACCGTTACCATTCCCGTTGCCCGGGTTCCCACCGTTGCCATTGTTACCATTACCCTGCCTGCGCAATTGCGGGCAATCTTTCTTCATGTGGCCTTGAGCACCACATTCATAACAGCCACGGGCTCCACCATTGTTGTTGTTCTGGTTGTTTCCTTGCCCGTTATGGTTGTTTCCATTTCCCCTGTTGTTATTTCCTCCTTGGTTCTGACCGCCGTTGTTCAACTTCTGCAAGTTGGTCCAGCAGTTGTTGGCTTCATGACCCAGTTTCCCGCATCTTCCACACTCTAGGCCTTTGCTACACATTCCTCTGTGGTGTTTCTCACACTTGTTACAAAACGGAGCTTTACCCTTGTAGTTTCCATTCCCACCTTGGCGATTGTTACTCCCACTGTTGCTGCCATAATTGAAATTAGACCTTGTGTTGTCAGGTCGCTTGTTCTGATACTGGGAGTTTGAGGATCTCCCAGATTGGTTCACAGACATTGTTGGAGCTTCTTCTTCAGCCTTTCTTTTGCCACTCAAGGCAGTCTTCTCAGAGATTCTGGCAGGAAGTGTACCTCTTTCAACCTCCTGATCAGTTAACTTGTGAGCCAGACGGATGGCTTGTTGCACAGTTGTTGGGTTGCTGGCAGTCACCAAACTCTTGATTTGGGGTACTAGACCCTCCAGATAACGCTCAATGCGTTTGAATTCAGCATCAACCATGGACGGACACAGTACCACGTACTCGTGGTAACGCGCAGTGTACTCTTCGACTTCAGACCCAGACATTTTAGAGTTCAGAAACTCTCCTTCTAGCTTCTTGACTTGATCCCGAGGGCAATACTCCTCCATGATCAGTTCCTTAAAGGCTTCACATTCCATATCGTTAGCCGCATTTACCCCGACCATTTGAATTTCGGCGTTCCACCAGGATAGAACTGCTCCCTCGAAAGTACCAGTCCCGAATTTCACCTTGTTCTCAGCAGGGCAGTTACACATGGAGAAGACCTTCTCAGACTTCTCAATCCACCTGAGGAGTCCTACCGCTCCTTCTTCGCCGGAAAACGTCATCGGCTGACAGTCCATGAAAGACTTAAACGTACAGTGATGCTGGTTTCCTGATGCAATAGATAGTTCGGGTTTTAAACAATTCAAAATATAATCGCTTTGTGCCTTAACCGGCATAATAATTACCATGCGCGGCAATTGTAGCTTGGACGGCTGCCACGGCAGCTTGCACATGTTCGTTAATCATCGCTTGCAGTTGCGCGGGTGTCAAGTTAATGTTGTTTCTTCCCGCTCTTCCAGCCATTTTGCTGAACAGTTAAAGTAGCCAGTGTTCAGTCACAGTTATACTTTATACATATCCCATAATATGTATATTAACAATTCCCGTTATCCCTCTATTAGTCCAGAAAAATTTTGTGCAAAATTGAGGCGTCGTCGAGGAACATCGTAAGTCGTAAGTAGCTATCGTCGAAAGTCGGCTTCCCCATAAAAGTCACCGTCGGCGTAGTCAGCGTAGTAGAAATCAGGACGTAGCGTGTAGCATCGCTTCGTTGTCGCTTTCCCCCGGCATAGTGCGCGCATTAGCGTTCGCGTTTCATATTCGTGTGTGAAAATTTCCTAAGGCTTTCCGTTAGACTACCTAGACACGGTCTATATATATATTTATATATATATATATACATACGTACTAAGCTTTTACTTACACAGCAGAGCGAGTATCCCAGGTTGGCACGTAAAAATTTTGTTTTGGGAATTTGTTTGTCCGTTTGTAACTAAGGTTTTCAAGTTGCAGTTTCCAAATCGTTTTAGAAAATGATTTCAGTTCTCTGCAACTTATGGCTCTGATACCAATCTGTCACACCCCCAAATGACCACTAACGGAGTTTATACCGTTAAGGGGTGCGAGCAAACCAGGACCACAACCATTAGTTACAAATACTAAACGAATCAGAGTAAAGTCCGATGTTCATAAATAAAACAGTTTAACATACGCAGCGGAATTAAAACTTCAGTATCTTAGCACTAGCCACGTGCTTTACAAATCATTGTTTCAATTTCAAATTCCCAATTTAGTTTGATAAAATAAATATCTTCACGAGCCATGCCAACCTCCAGTGGATACTCTTCTAACGATCTGCAAAAGTGAAAACCACACAAGTGTCAACCTAACGGCTGGTGAGTTCACGGTGGGCATGACATGCATTGGCCCGGTCTCATAATCGTATTCATCAACATATAAATAGGTAGTAGTTTGCAAAACATTGCCAAGTGTTGAATTATCGAATATGCACTAGTTAAGTAAAGGATTAAAGTGGTCAACCGATATCGCGGGTAGCTAATCCGGTTTCCATGCACTAAGGAGTCGTACTAGGACTGAAAGCTGACGTAACAGAGTTCGGCAATAGCCGATGGTTGGTGCCTCCGGTTGTGTCCCATTTGGGAGGCCCACAACTAAACATAGGCTGACATTGAACTCCGTTCGGCCTCCAACCGGTTGGTTACACATTTGTGTACCGCGGAGCAGGGTTTGTCAAACCCTCAGTAGATCTACCCAACATCCCCTCGCTTCTCAGGTCAACAGTACTAGGTTGAGGACTTTTAAGTTTTTAAGGCATCCTTAGAAATCATGTGATATCATCTGGTTTAGACTTTAACCTACACTAGTCATATTAAAATGTTTATTCTGGATTTCATCTGAAATCCTAAAAAGAGTTTAAGTGTCATAGTGGTCGTTTTCCGAGTTTCAATAGAAACCCCAAGGATGGACAGTTGCAAGTGTTCCCATAAAACACTCCAACTTCCATAACAGGTATCCCTATTGTAATACCTCAAAATGTCAACGTTGTTTATCGATAAGTTCATTCGTTGTGTCCCAAACGGGCACACAATTAAAGGGTTTGTGAAACTCACCTTAGGTTGCTCAGCTACACTTCAATAATCCAAATTATGATTTGCTAACGAAGACCTAATAATCACATTAAGGTCTTAAGTATTAGGTTGTGTCCAGTCTTTAACTTAACGCCACTATGGCCCATAACATAGCACGTTGGAACTAAGACACGACATACCGACACACGACACCAATGGTTGATCATAGCAAGGGTTCACATAATACAGAAATCAAACATATTTCATCATTGCATAATCATGTAAATCGTAGCATAGCATTCACACAAGTTGCACAAGTTTGGATTTTGGTCAGGTCACAGTTTCGCTAGCATAGTGTCGCTAGGTAGTTTCGCTGTGTGCACGGGCAGCACTTTCGCTAGGCAATACCCGATGACACAGTTTCGCTAGGCTAGTTTCGCTCGAAACTGTTGGCACAGTTTCGCTAGCCTAGTTTCGCCCGAAACTGGTTTGAACTTTCGTTCAGGGTATTTCGCTCGGTAGTTTCGTTCGGACAGGTCTGGTTGGTTTACCCGGCGACACTATAGTTTCGCTGTATAGTGTCGCTGGAAGGAGATATACATAGTTTCGCTATATAGTTTCGCCCAGAGAACAGGCTAGTTTCGCTGGTCGCGAAAAACACATAAATCAGCCTAAAAATCGATCTAACAGCTTCCATATTACATGCAATTCATTATCTAGCATACATAACCATTTACCAACATAAATCAGTGAGCTTTAACACCTTAAACATGCATTTTCATCATCAAATCACCAAAAACACATTTTAACCTAAAATGACCTAATCTAGCATAAATCTTCAACATGGATGGATTTCACACGTAAAGTTACTGACTTTATTGTAGGTCTATCATTCCTAAACAACATATCAGAAGATCAAGTGATTCCATGGAGGTTTGGTCATGCTTTAAAGTAAAACACCAAGAAAACACATATAAATGCATAAAGAATGGTTTTGGGGACTCACGATTCGATCTAGGGCCAAATGGATGAGATGAGATGATGGTTCCTTGATGGTTCTTGGCTGGAATCAGCTGGTCCAGAATATCTCAGGAGAGTGTGTGTGTGTGTTTTGTATGAAATGAGGCAAAAGTGTGATATCTAGGGTTTTATGTCATTATATATCAGGGCCTAGTTTCGCTGGCTAGTTTCGCTGGCCAAGCGAAACTGGCTCTGGTAGTCAGAGGGTAGACTAGCCGGGCGACACTATAGTTTCGCCCGGTAGTTTCGCTGGAAACCCAAAAGTGACCAGTTTACATTTTAAGCAAGATAAGTACAGTTCATGGGTTGTCATGCTATTCACAATACTAAATCATGTATTTTAATCACATTGCACATAATGACAATAAATAGTTAAACACATAACACATAAGGACGGGTTCGGTGATCAACCAAAGGACGTGGACGTATTCGGCCTAGTTAAGCATTAGTTACTAAGTTAACACTTATAACATAACTAACGGAATTGTCTAATGGAAGTAAACCTTGAAATTCTCGGATGTCACAATGAGATTCTTTATCACCCAGGCAAGGCCAACGTGGTGGCAGATGCATTAAGCAGAAAAGGAGATTACACTCCTATTAAGGTGAAATCGATGAAGTTGGTAGTAACCTCAAGCATTCTTGATTCAATCAAGAAAGCACAAGAGGAAGCGGTGAAAGAGAAAATTGGAAGAAAGAGCGGATAAAGGGAGCGGTGAAAGACTTAGTCCACGAGGACAACGGTCTTAAATATCGGTTTGGGCGGTTATGGATCCCTAACACTTATGGGGTAAAGGAATTGCTTTTAAACGAGTCTCATAAGTCTCAGTATTCAATCCAACCGGGAGCCACGAAAATGTAGCATGATCTAAAACGTGATTATTGGTGGCCGGGCAAGAAGCGGGAGATAGTGAAATATGTAGAGAAATGTCTGACTTGCCTTCAAGTCAAAGCAGAACACCAGAAGCCGTATGGTAAACTACAATCACTTGAGATACCGGAGTGGAAGTGGGAGCATATCACAATGGATTTGCTCACAAAGTTGCCAAAAACGAGGAAACATTTCGATGCTATTTGGGTGATAGTGGACCGACTTACTAAAAGTGCACACTTCTTGCCTATTAGTGAGTCGTATTCATCCAAGAGAATGGCGGATGTTTATGTGGAAGAGATTGTGTCGCGACACGGAGTCCCAGTGTCAATCGTGTCAGATAGGGACACCCGCTTCACGTCTAAATTCTGGCAGGAATTTCAGGAATGTATGGGTACTCGGTTACTGTTTAGTACCGCATACCATCCTCAAACTGATAGGCAGAGTGAGAGAACAATCCAAGCACTTGAGGATATGTTGCGAGCGTGTGTGTTGGATTTTGGAGGAAGCTGGGATACTCATTTACCGTTGGTGTAATTCTCTTACAATAATAGTTATCATGCTAGTATTAGAATGCCACCATATGAGTTACTTTATGGGCGGAAGTGTAGAACCCCGTTGTGCTGGGGTGAGGTGGGTCAGAGGGAGCTGGCTCCAATGGAGTTGGTCAAAGCCACTGCTGAAAGGATTGACATAGTTAGAGCGCGTTTAAAGGCTGCCCAGGATCGACAGAAATCATATGCCGATAAGAGGCGTTGAGATATTGAGTTCAAAAAGGGAGACCACGCGTTGTTAAAAGTGACCGTGTGGAAGGGAGTAATTATATTTCGGAAGAGGGGAAAATTAAGCCCACGATTCATCGGGCCCTTCAAAATCATTGCTAAAGTGGGTCAATCGGCGTACTAATTAGAATTACCTGAAGAGTTGAGTGGAATCCATGATACATTCCACGTGTCTAATCTGAGGAAATGTTTAGCTGATGAGGCTGCCAATGTGCCTTTGGATGACATCGTGATTGATGATAAGCTGAATTATATGGAAAGACCGATTGAAATTCTTGACCGCATGACTAAGCGGCTAAGAAACAGAGAATTTGATCAAGTAAGGGTGAAATGGGAGCATAGGAAGGGATCGGACACCACGTGGGAGTCCGAGGAGGAAATGCAGAGATACTACCCCCAACTTATTCCGGCATGTACTTCTAGTTTCGGGGACGAAACTCCCTTTAAGGGGGTGGAGTTGTAACAGCCCGAATTTCGTAATAAATTGGGTGACTAATTTTAATTATGTTCTATTGTGAGTTTTGGTAAAATAAGCGGATTTAGAAGGTTAACCGGGTTATTTATTGGGGATTTCCTAGTTATTAAGTTAACTTTATAATAGATGGTTAAACTAAAGAAAGTTAGAGGATTAATTGTGTAAATAAAGGGTCTTGGCTAAATTTTATAAAATATGGAATTAGAGGGACCAAAGCTGTAACTTAAGATCAAGAAAATTATGTATGGGTTTCCCCCAGACTCAAAAATCGCGAACGGAATAGAGGAGGGGGGGGGGAGGGGAGGATCCCTAGTTCACGAATCCTTGAAATCAAGTGGATTTGTGGTGGAATTTGCTTAAGGAATCCGAATTCTAGCTTAGGAGGGCTTGTAATTCCTTATTTTGAGCTCTCCATTGGGTGCTCTTGACCAAGTGAGTGTTTTTATGATAGGGTGATTTCATAGGTTTCATCTAGAGGCTAAATTGATGATGAATCTGGGTTTCTATGTGTTTATGAGACTAGATGATGATATAATCTTGCAATGCATGAATGATTTTATGTGTACTTGGTAGGAACCTTAGTTGGGTAAACCCCATTACATAGAAATCGATATCTATGGTGGATGGGTGATTTGGGTTGGCTAATTGTGGTCCATGTATGTTAATAGACTTGTTGAAAGTATTTGATTAGTGTAAAAACTGAATTTAATGTTGTGTAGTGATATATGGGTAGAATGAACACATGAAAGCTTCTAAACATTAAGAACACCAATTATGCATATAAGGTGTTCGATGAAATGCTTGAATGAAATTGGTTATGTGTATGAGCTGGATTTTTGATGAATTAAGTAGTGATGGAATGTAGAATATATGTATATATATATATATATATATATATATATATATATATATATATATGATGATTGTGTGAATCAAAGATGTGTATGGTAATCTTAAAAATATAATGTCATTAGGTGAAGCAGGAGGAAGCTCAAGCCATCAACGTGAAGGCAAGAACAAAGCTTAAAAGGTAACACGTAGCGGTTAGTTATGTATATGTATTCCTATGTCGTGAAATGTGGAGTGTTCATTAGATGACAATGGCAATTGTCATAGTATCTAGTGAACCCCAAGTACCTAGATACATGTTGCTGAAAAATGTGGACTTGGTTAAACAAATGTCAAGTTGAAAAGCAGTGATGTATGACCCTTCTTGGGTTGAGCGGTAGTGTTGAGACAAGGCGAGTAATTATGAGGTTATAATCCTTTAATTGTTTCAACAAGAAGATCAAGCGGCTTGGCACAACATGTGCGTGTGCCAAGATATGATCATGATGAGAAATTGCAGGTGGAAGTGTTACATAGGGGCTGGAATTGATGGAAGTCTTAACGGGTCAACGGGTTGGTTTGGGTGCTAGTTGTATTTGATTTGGGGAGTTAATATGTGATTGTTACGGAAATGAATTATAACCATAGGAGATAGGCTATAGTGAGTTTCTGGTACTCAAAATGAAGTTATGATAGGTGAAATTGCATAAGGGTGAAAAGGCTGGAAAATTGGCTAAGTATGGGAAAACTGGCCTGGAGCCCTGGAAAACAGGCTCCAGGCGTATCGCCTGGCAGGATAGAAGCTCCAAGCGATACGCTTGGAGCATGATGTCCGAATTTTTATGTTGTTTCTTGTTTTTAATTGATGTTTAAGCTTGATAATTGTTATGTGCCATTAATATTAATGTGTTACTAATATTTTTGGCAGGCAACTAATAGTAGACGGGTCGGGGTCGAATCGTGGAATCATGGAACCGAACATCACAAATTTTGGGACCTAGATGTACATGTTTTGTGGATGTAACTGGTTTGGATTTAACTACTATGAACTTAATGGTGTTAAACATCTGGTTTTGTTAATGTGGCTTACAATGGATAAAAGCCTTAAGTATATGATGAAATTTTCAAACTCTGATTTCCAAAACGATGTTAATACGTGAAAATGGGATTGGGGCCTTACACTAACTTAATGATTTTGTTCATTTAGTTATTCTTATGATGCTTATATGTTCTGCATGGTTAGATTTAATTATAAGCATGTTATTAGTATGTTTATGGCCATTAGAAGTTCATTTGATCATATTGGTTAATCATCATGTTCATGGACATATATGTTGCTAATAACATTTATCATGGACTATTATAATGCTTAGTGACACATTTGGACTAGATTGGACATTAGGGAATGTTAACTAGATCTTACGCATAAAATGACAACATTAAACCATTTAAATATATATATTATGTTTAAATATTAATTTAGTAATTTTATAAAAATTACTTGGATAAATTAAACCATAAAAATGGCATCATGGAATTTGATATATAAAATGGTCACGTTTTATAAAACTATGATTTCTAAACACAAGACTTAAAATATTTGTTTTGGATTTTATAAAATATATATAAATATATTTTATATCAAAAATGGTAAAAGATCATATTTATGACACTAGACTTAATAAGTATATAAATCTTGGATTTTATACAAAGTGGAAAATGTTTTATGTTGGTGAAATATTCTATAAAAAGTCTTTTATTAAAACCTTAAGCTTTATTTAATAAATAAAGTTAACTAAAAATGATTTTATAAAAAAATAAAATCAAAAGACTTATAGAAATTATGAAAAACATATTTTAAATATTTTTGATTATTTTAAATAAATTAAAATAATCAAAACGTTTTAACCGGATCATATGTTTGATGGTTAAACATTTTGACTCGAAATGAATTCCTTAAATGATTCAAAACGTTTTACGACGTAACAAAATGTAAATAATTATTTTCGACAAATAATTATCCGTGTGAGTTTTACATCCCTAATTTGATTAAAACTCACCATGTTTTGTTAATAATAATTATTGTGATAATAATTATACATATATATTAACTAGAAACCCTAATTTTTCTAGCATGAGCTTAAATATTAAATAACCTTTAATATTTCACTAACTTGTGATAAATATTTAATCGTTCAGCTTGTGATAAATTAATAATGTTATTTTGACAAGTTAGAATAATTATCTCGATAATAATTATGAAACCTAGTTATATATTATAATTTAACGCGATTAATTATTCAATCGATCGAGCGAACCTAAAAATAATAATATATATTATTATTTAAAACAATGTTCAAGACTTGATTGAACCGGTCTTCATGATAAGTTATCACGTGTTCATTACCAGTATTCAAATTACATAAATGCCTATATACGTGAACTTTCGCATTTACTGATTTTGTAAACTGATTAAACAACGGGTTTTCAAAGATTATACGTCAAGACTTGACCGGTATCATTTGGGTAACGTTCGTTACTCAAATGATTATGTGGACCCTTATGCATATTGTCTTATGTTTTATTAGGACTTTACTTGCTAGTTGCCACTCGGCAATCCATCATCATCACTGAACCAAATGAGTTTCACGACCCCTTTTCTTTACAACTGTTTTACACTTATGGCGGAGAAATCATGAACTGATAAAATGTTTTAACCTAATGTTATGGTCTACTGTTAGCCGTATGATTATTTGTTCTCTTACGGATTGCCCAACAACTGGTACTCTATCGTTATAAACGTTAGTACAACTGAATCCCACCATTAGTTGATTTCAATTAGTTCTGCTCGAAACGATAGATAGTGAATAGATCTATTTGGGTTGACAACCCTGTCCTGATTGGTAGCTCCAATTCTGACTTCCGGATATTGTCTCGGGGTACACGTCAGTTATTCTGCTCTGTTCGGTATCTCTCGGGCAAGGATACCATGGGTGGGTAAACCGTTAGTATTTGAAATCAAGGTTCAGGTGAGATCATACAACCACAACAGTAAGCGAATGTAACATTCTAGTTTTCTGAAACTGTTTTACAATCTTACTATCGAGTCCTAAACCTTTGAACCTCACCAACTTTATGTTGACCTTTTAAACTCATAATTTCTCAGGTAATTAAGCTGATCATGGAAACCGTGCAAATGGGACTTCGCCTTTACATTCGGACCTGCTTCGTTGGAGTCCTAGTCCCTATCTATCCTAAATAACTACTTTATGTTTTCAATAAATGAAACAAGACTTTTAAAGTTCAAATGTAAGATAATATCGTTTACCACTCTTTCCCCTGCAACAATTAATGATATATGTTTTAATTTACGTTTGAGTTTAGTAGTAGTTATTTTGTATTTCTGTGACTATGATTCCATCTCGCTCACACCCAAACCTTTGACCGGGGTGTGACAGAAGGGAACAAACACATGTTGATTTTCGAGGCACACTTTCTCATGCTTGTTCACCTTCCTTGCAGTCGCCTTAGAAGCCGCTTGGCCCGCCTTGAACGCGTTGGGCCTCAGCCCCGCAAAAGGGGAAACCCCCGTAAGATCAACACATGCATTCTTCCCACTCTTCCACCCAAAAACGAGAATGTCAGCCGGTCTGAGTGTTGAGCGCCCATCCAGGGGGTCTGACAAAAAATTAACCGACGCTTCCTTCTTGGCCGAGATCCTAGCCCTCTTGAAAATGTCAAACAGAACATCCCGCACCACATCATGTTGGTACTTGAATTCAAGCTAGATTAGGTTGATTAATGCTACATTAGGTATAAATGACATGTTTGCATGTAGATTAGTGTTAAATTAATATTTGGATGATATTTGTGGCCTATGCGTTTCCATGGAAAATAAATAATTATTGAAACGTCGTAAAAATAAATAGTTTTTCTATAATTATTTGTCGTCGCATGTTAGTTTTAGGAATGACCTACCTTATGACCATGATCGTATGTTATCACCAAAATTAAATCACCAACGAGTCGTCGAGTCGATTGTGTCGTGAATTTCAATTATTTATTTATTTATATATTTATTTGTTTGTTTATTTATCTATTTATCCTTCCATCTTGTTTAGTCGTCGAGGTTGTCTTCGAAACTAACTGTTTCGCTATGTGGTGTCATTGTCTATTCGTATCTCCTATACTAGGTGAGTATTCATAGCTCTCTTTCTGTTAAGCATTTTGCGGTGCAACATATACCGATATCAAACTCAAGATCTTTATTTATTGCTCAAACACTACATGCGAACTCTATGTGTTTATGTGTGCTCTTATATGCGAACTTGTGTGAATTATTACTGGATCTATTGGTTGTGGAACTCAAAAAATGGAACTCGAACCAGAACTCGAACTTTAGACGTATCTCATTAACTCATTTGAGTCGGGTTACAACAACGGATCTGTTGGTGTGGCAACCCGCTTGGCCTGTCTGCTTTTAGTGTTGGGTGATTGAAAGCCTAAATGCCGAGAGCTTGAGTGTGTCGCTCTTATGTGCTTTGTTCATTACATGTTATCATATTAGATCTCACATAACTCATTGAATCACATGTTTCAATCTATATTAGTATATCAAACCTATGTTTTCTCACTAAATATTTGTAGTGGACCTTTATGTTGTACATGTTGCAGGTTTTTCTGTTTGATGATGTTTAGCTTGTTGATGACACATTAGGATGCATGCGGACATAGTATGATCTAAACTTAACAAGATTATTTATTAATTAACTGATGTATTTCCTTTGAATTATCATGTATACTTTATATCTATATGAAATGGGTTGATTAAGAATATCGCGACATTTAAATAGCGTTGTGTGCATTTAGACAATCATTGGGCCTCGACATATTCCGTCGTCGGTTGGGGTGTGACAGATAATATCGTGGACGACTTCCTTTTTCTTGTTCACCATGTCTTTGTGTATCTCCAACAAATCACTCAAGGAGAACACATAAATGGGAGGGATTGTAGCCTACCCGCCGAGCCAATTCCACATCGTAGTTGTAAAAATACAGGTCGTGAAGATGTGTGCAACTGTATCATCACCTTTGATATAAATTTTGCATCTTGGAGACATAACATGGACATTCCTTTTCACCAAACTAATGGAAGTAGCGATCTGATCCTTTTGGGCACGCCACACAAAAAGATTTATTTTAATGGGCACAAGCTTCGACCAATAAAAGACGAAACCTTGCTCATGAGGGTGCTTATTGGCGAGGAGATTCCGAAAATCTCTGACATAGAAAGTCCCAGAATTAGTGTTGGTCAACAACCACCTATTGTCCTTGTCTTCCATCCAATCTTGCATGCCACCATTCCCACGAGCTAGGGGTGAATTATACTTGACAATCGACTTCCATATGCCGCTGATGGTAGACATATACGAAAAGAAAAGGGAATCGGATTGCACATAATGAATCGAGTGAACAACTTTTCTCTACAAACGGTTCTGATCTGTTTTATAGCGCCATAACCACTTGCAGTTAAGGCGACGATTGACGTCCCGAAGCTTAGAAAGCCTCAAACCTCCATCTTTTTTTGGTAAGCAAACATCGTATCTCTTGATCTAATGGATTATTTTCTTATCGAATGAGCCATCCCAAAGAAAGTTGAAGCGAATTCTTTCCAAGCTATCAATCACTTTCTTGGGAGCCTTGTAAAGGGAGAAAAAGTATCTGGGCAAGCTATCGAGAGCACTTTTAATGAGTACTAAACAACCCACGAAAATTTAAACTTTTAACTAAAAATGTTTTAAGGTGCTTAACTGATTTAAAGAGTAAAAGTAAAAATAAACAAATTTCTTTTTTGACGCGAGAGTCAAGTATAACCTCGTTTCTTGTCAAATGAGCCAGCTCAAAGGAAGTTGAAACGAATTATTTTCAAGCTATCGATCACTTTCTTGGGCGTCTTGTAAAGGGAGGAAAAGTATGTGAGCAAGCTATCGAGAATACTTTTAATGAGTACTAAACGACCCCTGAAAATTTAAACTATTAACTAAAAATGTTTTAAGATGCTTAATTAATTTAGAGAGTAAAAGTAAAAATAAAAAAATTCTTTTTTGACGCGAGATTTAAGTATAACCTCGTCCTAACTCAATTTTCAAAGTCAAAGGTTGTTTTGTTGTTTTTTATGATGAAAAGCTATTTTGTCAATTTCACTTGGGGCTAATTTAGTGAATTTCCCTAGAATTAAACTTAAAAAATCAAATTGCTCTTGGTACACTGTATAGAGCTCAAGATTCGAAACATAGTCTTTTGCGTGAAAGCAATGGTACTTATCACCTCTAGCTGTTTGTTTTTATTTAACCTGAACTTCTTTTATAGCCTAAAAAAGAATAGAGGTGAGAACCATAAGACATTAAAATGGAAAAAGTGTTGGGTTTAAGATTCTTATGATAAAAAAAATTAGAGGTATCAGGTTGAATTAGAGAGTTTTCTCGTTTTCTCATTTATGACTCGTTTTCTCATTTATAATGGATTTTAGATCTTATACTTAGGAAATAAAAATGATCGGGTTAGAGAGGGATTGAATCCTCTTTTATTTAAACCCTTAACATAAGATATTTACATCAAACGGGTCGATTGTAGCCATTAGAATTAAAAATAATAAACAAGAGGTTGTAGGTTACATAAAAAAATGAATATAAAAAAAATTCAATTTGCCTTATCTATCTATTCTATATCTATATCTATATATCTATATATATATATATATATATATATATATATTATTATATAAAAGAAAAGATTGATGCTGAGGTGGCATCACCACAGCCCTCCTCAGCATCATTTTCCCGCCTAAATGACCCCCTTTTATGAAACACTCGGATCTTTCCATTAACCCGTAAAATCAATCGGATACCCGTCCCAACTTAAAACCCTAATCACATGTCATTACCCTCATTCACGCACAATCTTCTCATTCACGATGTTCTTCAATTCACGATTCATCTCCAATCGCCGTCAACCATCTCTCATCCATCTTCATCGGAATCAAACCTATTCACTCTATCACATCATTAAACTGAGAATCACATAGAAACAGATTTGGATCAGGTAACGATTTTCTTTAACCCAAATCGTCAGCTTGCAGGTTTCTTAACATCATCTTTCAATCGCAAACCAAATTTTTCTTAGGGTTGTAGAAGATGGAGATTGTAGAAGATCGATGTTTGAATTGAAATTTTTCTGATTGCCCAGTTAATTCTAAATCGGCATCAATTTTAAATCCAAGATGGAGATTGTAGAAGATCGATGTGACAGGTGTGATTTTGATCTAGATTTCAATTACTGGGCTTTTCTATCTCAACACCCCATCAATTCATATTTTTATGTATTTTGTTTTAATCGATTTCGTTTATCAACTGCACTGTTTATGTGTTCATTGATTGCTAATATATGTTCGTATGTGGTTGTAGGTATCCAAAATTGGTTTTGGAATTTTTGGGATCTACAGGCATTCATCGTATCATTCCTATCAAATTTTTTTGTTGTTGTTGTTGTGAGCAAATGATGAACTACTTAAATCCATAGAAGAAAACTGCTCAATTGTAAGTTTCTATATACATATTTTTATTATTAACTTCTACATTTTGAGTGGTACTTAATTTCAAGCAGTTTTAATTTTTATTCACATTGGGCTATTTATCCGAAATGCTTTGGGATTCCGGCTGCTTATTGATGAGAATCAAAGGTAAGTAATGATGTACAAGCCTTGACTTTTGACAGTCCCAAGTTTGTTGTTAATATGCTTCTTACTTCAATTTGTTTATGCTTATTAGTTCAATTTAACAAGTTTAATTAGTTTCTCTTAAATTGCTAATAAGTTCATTGTTCGAGACTTGATTTTTGCTCACTGTTCATGTTTAAGTTTAATTAGTTGATTATGCTTATTTTGAGACTTCATTTCTACCTATCAGTTCAATAATTTCTTAGTATGAATCAGGTTGTTTGGATATAGGAGGAGGCTTCATGATCAATTATGGATCCCAATCTATTCATACTTTGCATGTAAAGGTAGTTATATCTTTTAAACTCGAGTATTGCAGTTAGTGTAGACAATTTGCTTTGTTATACAATTTCAAGTAGTCAATATATGATGTGCATAACTATAATATGATGGTGATGTTACGGATTTAATATACACCGGGTGTTGTTCAGTGGGATTTTTCTTGGTATGTAATGTTCTTTTGTTTATGTAGTTGGATTACATTGTAAAAAAAGCCAATTCAACTGAGATGAGGTAAGCATGTCTTATTCAACATGATTCCATCTCCACAATTTAAGTTGTTCCGTTCTTTTTTTTCACTATCTATGGCACATTTATCACCTCTCCATATCTCCTATCTTTCATTTGGTTAGATGTTATAAGAAGAAAATTTAAGTTTTATTCCTTTTCGACATTTAAATTTTCTTTTTTGGGGTCTGATACATACAAATATGAAAAGGGATACATACAAATATAAAAAGAACTAACTTTTTAGTTTTGTTGATCCATGGAAAAACGTAGATTGAACCTATGAACTAGACAAAGAAGTATAATTTGTGTTTTTCTTTATTGATAGAAAGGTAATTATTGTTGGTTGTATGTATACCTAAGCAATTTTCTTGGTTATGATTTGCCATTATGATTTGAAAACATATTACTATGTTATATAAATCTAATTATGATGACTATACCCGAACTGTGTATCCGTTTAACGAACCGATATGATGTAATTTCGTTATTCTTTTAATAATTCAGGTCCTGCATCACTGATCATCGTGTACTTCATTCTGGAAGCTTTAATAAACCATCAATCGATTAAGGTAATGATTTTTGTATCTAATTGTTTGAATGTTATCGTGCATTGATATCCACATATTCTTAGTTTTGTTCGTTCAATAGTGATTTGTTCTACAAATTGATGGTCTGATTTTGTGTTTTTGTTCTTTTACGAAAGGATATATGATGAACATCCGTGCTGATATAACTTTTGCAATTTCCTGTTCATAATGGTGTTTTAACTGTAGATTGTGTTGTATTACCATTACTATAAGGTGTGGTTAGCGGCTGTAATAAGTTAATGAGGCACTTTTATAAAAGAATTTTTGAATGGACTCTTTGAAATCAAATGTTTGTTCAGTTATTTGGTACTTTTATTTGCAGTGAGGTTTCTTATTTTAAGAGCATATTATTCAAAGTGGTTGAGAGTGATTAAAAATAAAGAAACTAATATCTCATAACAAAGGAGTATGGACAAAAAGAACTGTAAATAAGATTGGATCAAAAATATTAATGCATATTATAAATGTTTCCTCATGAATACAAATACTTGGCGTATGTGATCTGAGAATAAAATCCCTGTAACATAGCAATTCAACCATCTACCTACAAAAACCCAGCGCAATTATGTAAAATGTTATAAACAAAAACAAAACGGAGTGATCAGTTTAAAAACCACAAGAATCATATGTTCTTAACCTAATTATGCTAAAGTTTGAACCTTTAAAGGATCTCTTTTTTCACATATGCTAAGAAAACTGCAAATCTGACACATATGGTATATATATATTTTTTTAACTCTCATGATTATGAAGATTGATCATAAGGTCGAGATCCGAAGCTAGATTTTTTTAACGGGCAACAAAAGACGCAGGATCTGAGCTACCTGTAGAGGCATGAACCAAATTTAGAACATTTAAATGTAGTTGACCGGGTTATGTTCTTGATATCAAATTCAGAAGTACAAGAGTGATTTATCAGAATTGGATGAGGTTATTTGGTTTATTGATTCCTCTAAAGTACGAACAAACTGAATGTTAACTGACAAAGCGATTTAAATCTCTTAACATAGATGCTTTTAGCTATTCAGCAGAACCAAGGTTTAACTCTGTGTTAGTATTCATTAATATTAGTTATTTGTTGATAATGGTTATGATTGATTCCAGAAAAATTAGTTTTGGCGAGAAGCTCAATATTATCTATAATCTTCACCATCCAAATGATGTGTCATTCAACAGTTGTATATACTTACCAAATACTTTTTGGCTGATTGCAGGAATTTGTGGGATTGCAAATGATCTTGATGCTATTGTTATTGCATTCAGACTCAAGAGGACACAAATTCCCAAGTAATCATAATCAGAATACTGATTGCAGGCATTTGTATATACTTACCGAATACTTTTTGGCTGCTCATTTATTTATTGATTCAGTAGTGTGTTTAAAACCACACACATTCATGTTCTTTATGTTGGGGCTACTCCAATTTCATTTTCTTTCTTTTAATTTAAAACTCATTTGTTTTGTTTGATTTCCATAATTTTATAAAATTTACCATTGTAGATTATTATTGTTTTTATTTTTTTAAAACGTTAGCTTTGCGATGCATGAGATTAAAAATTCTTAATTGGATGAAGACGGAAATATGATAAACTAAACATCAAATGTTGTTTATAAGTATATATTTTTGAATTTGTAACTTTTTTTTACATTTTCAAATGTTGTTTTTTTTCTATAATTCCAATTATCAAATAACATTTACTATAGTATTTTGTTATAACTACTAATTTTTTTAAATTCCGTCCGTGCGTCGCACGGGTATCAAAAGCTAGTATATATAATAAAAGAAAAGTTTTTGGCATCACAATTTGCCATGTGTCACCACCACATTCATCCTCAATAATTTTTCCCGCCAATTCTCCTAATTATGGAAGTGATTTGTATTTCCAATTTTTTATTTATTGCATTCTAAATTATTTAATAACCAATTATTTAATTACTAAAGATATAAAAATACATAATTGTCGTAGATTATGATTGTATTTATAGGTTTTTTTTAAAAGTCACCCGTGTAACACACGGGGATAAAAAACTAGTTTACAAGTATAGAATGACATAAGTCGAGTACTAAGGGTGGAAGGCATAGTCAGAGCTTCACCGTTGCTTCCATGTTCCTCTTTGCTCCTTCAAGCACCTACCATACCCTTTCGTGGCTGCTTCACATTTGCTTCGTCTTGAAGCTGGGGCGGTTTCACGAAGCAAGAGGTAGGTAAGAATACATTTCAATACTTAATTAAGGAAAGTTAGATAGCAAAAACTGTCTAATGGTACGGCGGTGACTCCTCAATTAAAATGTTATAGATTAAAATCATATAAAATACTGATTATAATACTTTTAGTCCTTGAAAAAAAAGTGAAAACGAAAAGGTACGTTATTTGTTAAAAGATTTAGATTAAATAGATTTTCCCACCACATTAAGTAAAAACTTATATGTCTCGAAAATAATAAAAATGAATGATGGATGATGGATTTGAACATCTATTCATTGTTTGCTATTTATTTCCAGATTCTAACCAAGTGGCGCTTCAATCAGGCTGTAACTCGAAGTGTAACATATAGGCTTCAGTTCTATAACCTAGTGGTGTTTCAACCAAACTGCTACTCGGCGTTTGACACGTAAACTGCAATTCTTATTTTATGTTTTTGAATAAAGCTCAAAAGGATGGAAGAATGGAATATGAGGTGTCACAAATCTCGGATTTATTCTCATAAAAAGATCATGGTGTGCCGGATAATTTCTAAGACATGTGAATTTTTAACCTAAAGTGGTACCTATCGTCCTATTTTGAGAGTTTCAGCCTTACCGATTCTCCTAAGATGGAAACCCACATGATATCCAGATTTATTACCTATTTATTTTATTTTCAACACTATTAGGATATTTTAGATATCAAGGACGGTTAGACCTACCAAGACATCATTAGCTAGAAGCATTTTCCACCTTTACTTATTTATTTATATCCATTTTTCAAAACCAATTTCCGATTTTACCTATCATCTTACATTTAAATGCAACTAACCGAGAAACATTTCTTTCAAATTTTCAATTTTTTTTTCAATTCTTTTCCAAAATTAAAACACATAAATTAAAAATATAAAACACGAGTTCCCCCTCCCCACACTTGAGATACACATTTTCCTTAATGTGAAACGAGAAAAAAAAGAATAAAAATAAACATAAGCAAAGAAAACAAGAAACGGACCTAAGATCGATGATTCATAAAAGACAACAATTCTTATCCTTAGCCCATCACGTGTCGCGTGAGCCAGATCATCGTGTGGTGCGACGAATCCAAGTCAATGCTTCCTTGACAATTCTCTCGCGTGTCGCAACAAGAACCAAACCCTCTCCATGCGTGTCGTGAGGAGGCTTGTTGACAGAAAGTTTATTAACAATTTGTGGACTTAGGAAAATTTTCCAATTCTTCAAAATTGTTCCTTTCACCTAAAAGACATGTTTCAACTGAAAATTTAAGTGAATGCACACCTGAAATGCCATATCTGATGGTCTTCCTCACCGAACCAGCCTCAATTACTTTCAAAACAAAACATACAAAAACACGCACAAAAACACCGAAAAATAAAATAAGCTAAAACCAAGAAAACAAGTCACTGGGTTGCCTCCCAGGAAGCGATAAGTTTACGGTCTTCAGCCAGACCATGCCTCCTTCACCAATCATGGAAGTTTGAATGCATGCTTGTGACCAACCGTATATTCAGTGACATGATTGTGAATAAACCATGTAGCTTCCTGTTGCCTCAATCCATGTCCATCAGCTTTATCTACATCTTTTATCTTCACCGAACCTCTGCCATCTGTCTTTTGCCTATCAGGCCTTAATTGGCTCTTCATCGTAGCTGTTGATTGTGGTGCTTTCGTCTTTGGCTTATGACCGCTTTTTGAATCTTCCTCTTATGTGCTAACCGGGGTATCCACCTCTAGGTCTCCTCCATCCCCACACTTATTCTCTTTGTCATCTACCTGCTTTAACCTGTCAAACACAAAAACATCCTTCTCGGTATCTCTCTTATTCACACTAGGAGGACACTTGTTAGTAGCAACCATTCTAGATAATTTATTAGTAACTGCGTAAGTAAAAGGATGTGTTATCATATTTTTAGATGCAACTTAAGGTTACCAAACATCACTCTCATCATGCTATCAGTCCAATTAGTATGGGCATTTGTTGTTGCTAAGAAATGCCTTCCTAGTATCACACTCGGTTGTTGCCCCCTTTTAATCGTCTCATAGTCTAGCACGAGGAAGTCCTCTAGATAGTAAAACACCCCAACTTTAACTACTACACCCATCAGAATACCTCGGGATGTTTTCTTGAAAAATCGGCTAACACAAACGTAGTATTAACTTCTTGTAAAGGCTTCAAATCAAGACGGAAACCCACATGATATCCTGATTTATTATTTATTTATTTTATTTTTAACATTGTTAGGATATTTAAGCTATCATCGCCGATTGGGTCTACCAACACATCATTAGCTAGACGTGTTTCCCACCTTTACTTATTTATTTATTTATTTCTTTTTACAAAACCAATTTCCCGATTTTACCAATCATCTTCCATTATGCAACTAAGTGGGATACATTTTTTTAAATTTTTTTAAATTTTTTTCAAAATTAAAAGACACTATTAAAATAGAAAACGTCACCCCCCCCCCCCCCCCACTTGAGATACACATACACATTGTACTCAATGTGAAACGAGAAACAATTAAAAAATAAACATAAGCAAAGAAAACAAGAAACGGACCTTAGATCGATGATTCGTAAAAGAATACAATTATGATCCTAAGTTCACCGCGTGTCGCGGCCTCATGTGACCCAGATCATCGTGTGGCGCGACGAATCCATGTCAATGCTTCGTTGATAATTCTGTCGTGTGTCGTGACAAGAACCAAACCCCCTCCTCGCGTGTCGCGAGGAGGCTTCTTGGCAAAAAGTTTATTAAAAATTTATGGACTTAGAATATGTTTTCAGTTCTTTAAATTGTTCCTTTCACCTTAAAGACGTGTTTCAACTGAAAATTTAAGGAAATGTATACCTGAAACGCCATATCTGATGGTTTTCCTCATCGAAAACAACCTCAATACCTTGCAAAACAAAGCAAACAAAAACACACGCAAAAATGCCAAAAAATAAAAGAAACTAAAACCAAGAAAACAAACCAACGGTTTTCCTCCCAGGAAGCGCTAAGTTTACGATATTCAGCCAGGCCATGCCTCCTTCACCAATCATGGAGGTTTGAATGCATGCTTGTAACTAACCGTATCTTCAGTAGTAGGATTGTGAATGAAACATTAAGCTTCTTGTTGCCTCCACCCATGTTCACCAGCTTTATCCACATCTTTCATCTTCACCGAACCTCTGCAATCGATCTTTGACCTATTAGGCCTTAATTAGCTCTTTATCATAGTTGTGGATTCTGGTGCTTTCGTCTTTTGGTTATGACCTCTTTTTGTATCTTCCTCTTCCTTGCTCACCGGGGTACCGCCTGTGGGTCTCCTCCATCCCCACACTTATTCTATTTGACATATATCTGCTTCAACCTGTCAACCACAAAAATATCCTTTTCGGTGTCTCCCTTATTCACACCAGGAGGACACTTGTTAGTAGCAACCATTCTAGATAATTTATTAGTAACTAAGTAAGTAAAAGAATGTGTTAACATATTTAGATGCAACTTATGGTTACCAAACATCATTTTCATCATGCTATCCCTGCATTTAATCTGGGCATTTATTGTTCATAAGAAAGGCCTTCCCAGTATCACTCTCGGTTGCTACCCCCTTTCCATCATCTCATAGTCTAGCATGAGGAAGTCCTCTAGATAGTAAAACTCTAAGACTTTAATTACTACAGCCATTAGAATACCTCGGGATGTTTTCTTGAAAAATCAGCTAACACCAACATAGTGTTAACTTCTATTAAAGGCTCTAAATCAAGCTGATCATAAACACTCCTAGGTAAGATATTAATAACTGCTCCATAGTCCAACAAGGCCATGTTGCTTTTGAATTCCCCTATTTGAGCAGTAATAAGGATGTTTTGAATTTCGCATCTTCATCTTCACTTTCTTCCCATTTACCAGATATGCTAATTGCAGTAATTTGTATACCTCTAATATTTTTTGACCCCGAGCTTGAACTTTGATGAGACAGGTTGATAACTATGTCACTAGGAAATTTACCTGGATCTTTTTATGACAACCGGTTTGCTAGTTGGGCCACCTGCTTTGCTATTGCCTCGTAAACCTTGTCTTGAATCTCATTATTTTTTCCCATTGCCTCGACGTCTTTCTGCAACCCCTTCATGTCATTCTGTATTCATTTGACGGCCTCCAATAAAGCACTAAGTTGAGCACCGACTCGAGCTTTTGGGTTCTGCTATGTTTGCTGATAACCCTTTTGTATGTACCTGATCGGATCTTACTACTAATGGTCTGATCAAATTCAAAAAGACAAAGAGGTAATTAAGCTTTGTTCTTAATGAATCACCATATAATCAAAGTACAAAGCTCTCAAACAGTTTCTCTTTATACACACACAGACAAAATCATAGAAGTATTCAGAAGTTATGTCAACAAAACAAGTCGACACTATTTATAGTGTTTGACTGCCGGACGCACCAACCTGCAATGAACCTGTTGTTCGTTGCGAACCCTTGGTTCGTGGTTGGTTAGTTGATAACCAAACTCAAACTCTAGCCCTATATAGATGAAACACACGAGACACACTGACGCATACAGTTTATGCTCTAACAGACTCCTCCTTAACGTATGGTGTATCTGTATCAAATATAACCCAACATCATCTTGATCTTCATGATGTATCAACTTGCATGACTGAATCAATCTTGAATTATCTTGTAATCCTAAAGATTCACTTTCTTGTAGATGTGACAATCTCCGCCTTTCACCATGCTTGAGTCTTGTCAACATAACCTGCAACTTTATAAACAAAAGTGTGATTTCCTATTTTTCCAAAATTAATTTAATCTTGGGCAAAGAACTCCTTCGGAGAACCAAGATATTTTGATTTTGAAAATCATTTCGTATCATGTGTCGATTGGTCGAAAACAAATAAGAAACAAAATCTTTTTGACTTTTACAAAGTTTATATCAAAACTCACCGAAAATCTTTTTGATTTTTTGAGGTTTATACTAAAACACATCAAAAATCTTTTTTAATTTTCTAAAATGAAAAACATAAATGAAATACTGAATCACACACTATTTTTGGTATTTTGTGAGAAAGATCATAACTTTGGATCATATTGAACATAACGTACTAAACTAAATTTCAATTTCAACTAATTCAGCACATAAGCCATATTGATTGTTGCTATAATTTGTCAAACTTTAAACTCAGGCATAATCATACTCATAACATCTGGATCTGTTAAGGTATTGATTAATTTGCTTTGACCACTATACCCCACACTATCATACATACTCAGATATGTTTCAATATTTTTCATGTGATTTCACTTGTGAATTTCACATAGTGGTTTGTATTCATGATATAGTCAACTGTGTTCCATGCAAAAAAGAAATAAGAATGTTAAATGGTATACCTTAAGGTCGATCTTTCGATACGCAGATAAGGCCTCGGATTTAACAAAATAGGAAAAATAAAAGAAGTTGAAATTGTATAATTCAACAACAATCAGGACGGTCTTGTGGACACGTAGAGAAAGTCCGGTCAATCATACGAAACACCAAAGAAACTAAAGCAGGATCTCAAATGAACAACTATCAGGTCGATACTTCCGTATACACAGAGATAGTCCGATAATTTGAGAAAATAAAGAAAATCAAACAAATTTAAATCTTTACAAAATGAACACATGTTTATACTGTGACTTCTCATTTTTCTTTTCACATATCTTTTTCTATATCTTGAAATACGCATCAAAATGTTGTCTACTAGGTCAAGCATAAGCATTTAATGTATATCATATTTGTATACTTTCTGATTTACCGAGCCTACCTAGCACATGAAACAATGATCTTATGGCTTTTTCATTTACTCTATCTGCGAGTCAGAAATATTAGCCAATGTACAATCATCTCCCATTTATGTCGGATCGATTTCTCATTTTTTCCATTTTATCTTTTCTCTTTTTCCCCCCTTAAAATGATTTTTTTTTCTTTTTAACAAAACACAAAGACACTAATTTTTTTCAATTGTTCTTCCCCTGAACGTCAAATGAAATGTATTAAAGAAAGAAAAATTGACCAATCGATACTGATACCTTTTCAGCTTGAATTTTAAAAACTTTTAGTTTTGAAATTTTAAATCTTTGAAGATTAAGTTTAGAGATCTTCCACTACCAGCAACTTCATAGCCACCGATAGGTCTTCTTGAAAACAATGCACACTGGTCAAACACATCAGTTGTTAAATGACCAGAAGCATATAGCTTTTGGTCGTCCAGTGTCTAGATTTCCTTTTGAAACCACCTTAGGTTTCCATTGCTTCTGGTGGTAAATTGACATTTGAAGAACCAATCATATTAGAATGTGAAGTACCCCCTATATTTTGAGCATTTTGAAATTTTGAAATAAATTTTCCTTGGGTTTGAAAATATGTAGGTTGTGATTCCTCAAACACCTTGCCATATTCATCCATGTATTTATATTTGGCACATTTAACAACAATGGTATTGTTCCCTTTCCTCTTGAAGCAGGAGTGGGAGGACAATCTTGTGCCAAATGTCCCTTCTGACGACATTGGTAACACAAACGATTGTTTATCTTTCTCTATTTGGCACCCAACATAGCTTCATAAAAATGATTAGATGCAAAATGATCATAAAAGTCATTATATACGTGAAATTGATGATCATGCACCCATTTAGAAGTAGGGATTCTTGGAGTTGAATTAGAACCGTGAGAAGAAAATGATTTCTTCTTGGTTGTAGTAGCATTCTCCATGATAAACACTTGAGCGATCTTGTGAGCATCCACACAATGTAATCAAAACTCTTTATCTGAATAGACTTGCTCAGGACCTTTCAATTTATACAATCCACACAATGTAATCAAAACTCTTTATCTGAATAGACTTGCTCAGGACCTTTCAATTTATACAATCTCTCAGCTTTAACTTGAGTAGCATTGAAAACATCCTTCTTGACTTGTTTTATGTCAAGATGTTTCAATTTCTGTAAACGTTCAGCCCTTCGATCATCAACATCTTTCTTTTGAAAACCTAAACCAACCGATTTTGCAGAAATATTTTCTTGAGAACCAGAAGATTCATGTCCTTTCTTCCCTTGACGTGAAAATTCAGCTTTGACTTCTTTTATATCCTTTTTCTCATAAAAATAGTTTTTTCAATATAAGTGTGATGAACAACTTTCTCATTTGCAATAATGTCCTTTTCTTCTTCAGCTGACGAAGATCCAGACATAAATTTTGGCATCTTTGGAATATCAACATCTTTGACCTTCTTTAATTTCTTCTGCCTCTTTCTCGGGGTATTTTCTTCTTTTGTTTTTGAAGTAAAAATTCTGAGTAACTACTAACTTCTTCTTTCTTTTCCTTCAAATCATTTAAAGATTCTCTCAGAACTGCAGGAGGTGGAACTGTTTTCTCAAAAACTTTCTCAAAATTCTCATCTTTACACAAAAAACTTGTGAATGATTATGAATTTGTGATATTGTTCAGCTTTCGATTAACATCAATGACTTCAATTTTCAGTTCTGAGATCTTTAGCTGAGCTTCAGACAATTCCATCTCTGTTGCTATCAACTTTATGGCAACTCTATTTGTTTCTGATTTTTGCAATCGCATGTTTTTGAGCTCATCAAACAATTTTTTCCGAAACTTTTCTTCATTTCTCTTAGCAATTTTAACATTTTCCTTCAACAACTTGTTTTGACGAATCAATTCATTTTTTGCTTCAATTAACACTATGTTATCATTCTGATAACTCACCGCTTTAACTTTTTCTCTGAAGTTTCACTTTGAAAACATCTAAATTCCAAATGGTTATCCTCAAACTGCTGAGTCAGATATTTACAAACACAACAAGATTTTTCTTTCACTGATGACAACTCTTGAGTTAGATCTTCCAATGTTTTCTTATATCATTCCAATTCTTCTTCCTTTCTTTTATTCTCAACAACCAACAATTAATTCTCTTGATTCAATTCTCGAATCTTCTTATCCTTTTGTGAACAAAATTCACATGTGGATTCATAACCACTAGATTTAGATTTAGAATCACTTTGTTAAACCTTGACCATGAAAGCAGATTGAGTTTCACCTTTGATATCAAGTTTCTTAGAATGACTTGATGTTGAGTCGGAATCATAATCAGCCAAATATTCATTACATTTCATTGGAGCATGAATTGCAGTTTGATCACCGAAATATTTTCCCTAGTCATATCCTTGACTGACTTGAGAAACCAATGCTTTTTGACTTGGATTACTTGTTGAAGTCTTCGATGTCTGAGCTTGACTATCAGAATTGGATTTATCGTTTGTTGATTGTGTACATTCACGAGAAAAATGTCCAAATTTTAAACACTTTGTAACATTTCACTTTTGATTTATCTTTCCTATTCTTTTCAATAACTACTTAACTCTTCTTAATAGCATTGCCATTTACCAATTCAGATCCATCTGTTCAAGATTGTCAGGATCTGACTGATCATAATCTTCATCTATCAGATTGGCAGTAGGCACACTACTAGTAACAACTCCAAAATTTGATGATATCAAAGAGAATATCATCGATATAATCATCAACTGTTTTGGCAAAAAAAGCACTTTTGACTTGCTTAACTTGGAATAGTAGATGTACATCCTGACGAATTATCAAAATATTTAGAATTTCCACAAGTATTCCCAACTAGAAAAGCTGTTGTAGGTAATAAACAAATAACCACTCGGTTTAAAATTAGCATTTATACTTGTTGAGTTCTGACCATGATATAATTTTGGATTTTGTAATTGAGCACTTGATTTATGAGCATTCATGATTTTTTTTCCCGAGCTTGTAATTTACCCGTTAAAGCATGAAATGACAATGTTGAGAAATCTTTATCATGAGTAAGCAATAGGACATAATTCTCCCATTCTTCTAGTAAAGCTTCCGGCAACTTCTCTTTCAATTCCTCCCCTTTCTTCTTTATATCGACCACTTCCAATTCACTTATCATATGTGAAAACCTTGACACAAGAGCAGTTATATTCGCACTTGGGCAGTGTTTAAATTATTGAATTCTTTGTTTAGAAACTTTCTCATGCTTTTCTTATACTGATCATTCTCTTCACATCTTAACTCTAAAGCATCCCATAATATTTTGGATTTTATACATGTGTTAAACTGATGCAATAGCTCTTTTGGAAACACCATTGTAAGATATCCATAACTTTTCTTTTCAAGCTCATAACTCTTTCTTTCTGTAGATGTGAAATATTTTTTCTCTTCCACTTCTCCCCCAGCATCAGTTGGACGCTTATAACCATCTACACATGGAATCCAATGATTAATATCATTTGAGTTAATATAAGCTGAAAATATTTTCTTCCAATTATGATAATCTTCTAATTGCAACAATTTAAGAACTTTTTGGCCTGTTCCAATTCCATTATCATATTTGAGCATTGCTTGCATTATGTTTTTCATAGCCGCAAATACTTGGAAATCAGTCATCTTGAATTTTGTAGAATTATGTGCCAACAAACCAAATATCAATCTTCAACGAACCGAAGAAGCCAAACGAACCACGTAAGTCAAACCAATTTGATCAGCGAACTGAAAATCCTTGAACGAACCAAAAATCTTGCGAACCAGAATTGATAGCCAACCAATTACTTGAACGAACCGATTTGGTGAAATAATTGTCGTGAACCAGAAGATAACCGTTATGAAGTGCCTTTGAATATTGCCTACACGAACGAGAAGTGAACAAACAAAAATATGAAGATTGCCTATGCAAACCAGACTATTGACGAACCAAATGATGAAGATTCAAACAGCGAACCAATGCATTCATCTTACGAACCAAAAGAATCATTCAACAAACTTGACATAATTTTTTAGTTTTTGATGAATTTGATGGAATTTGATGGAATTTGAATGTGATTGACAGCAGTAAGCAAGAACAACACTCAATAAACATTTAGAGTATAGAAACCAGGATTGCTCTAATACCACTTTGTAATAAAAATTTATGGAAACCCACTTTCTCTCACTAGAAATTTCGAAATTTACCAAAACCAAACGAGTATAGAAACCTGGATTGCTCTAATACCACTTGTAAGTTCCTGATCGGATCTTACTACTGGTGGTTTGATTAAATTCAAAAAGACAAAGAGGTAAATAAGCTTTGTTCTTATTGAATCACCAGAGAATCAAAGTACAAAGCTCTTAAATAGTTTCTCTCTAGACACACACAGAAAAAATGACACAAGTATTCAGAAGTTATGTCAACTAATCAGGTCAACACTATTTAAAATATGAACGTATGACAAATAAGCATACGGCCGTGTTGGTGCTTAGTTGGCCAACAGACATGGAAGAATACGGTCTTAGGTCGTCTCTGTGTAAAAGGAGAACACAATCATATGGGTCAATATGATCATATTCACTAAAATAGTTTAATACATCACATAATACAACCTGTTAATCTGTTAAGATAATACGACCATGTTGGTAATACGACTGCATCAGGATAAGCAATACAGGCGTATGGTCAATTTGACAGAATGTTATATTTTGAACCAACGGATGATTTAAATAACTTTTGACATGTCAATAATGGAACTGGACACATAAGAGTTGTGTTGAACAGCACCAGACCTAGTTCAGACATATTGGTTTATAATTAATGTTTAATTCAAGGAAATCTGTATTGATTAGGTTAACGCCCACAACCTTTCACACACTAGGAATCTTATAGTCTACCGCTTCAAGGACACCTACGATTTGCTTATAGGTGAGCACTCAACCCGAACGCTATTTTTTATTTAAATGTTACGTGTCAGTCAAAGATATTTTGTAAAGATTATCATGACTTATATATATTAGCAATGTATACTTTGTGGTAATTACCCATAGGTTGTTTGTCTAAACATACCAGGATAAGAGAAATATAGGCGAGTCTGATATGAATATAGATGGATCCATGCTATATTAAAAGAACTACATTTAGATATATTTAGGACGAAGATGATCCTTATTTAGTGATTGTCTTTGAGGTCGGTCATCGGCCTTTAACCCTTCCGAGTCACTAGTAGTACCGCTAAATTACATATAGGTTAAATTATAAAGAGAAGAATTAAATCCATGTTTGTATCAAAATATATGTTTGTGTTAATTTTTAGTTATTAATTTTATGTGTTTGAAAAAGGGTGTAGTGTTTGAATAATAATAAGTGTTTTTAAAGGTTAATGTTATGGCGTAAAAACTATAAGGACTATTTTTGTCAAATTGTGATATTTGATAGTTGTTAGAAGTTAGGGGTCAGTTTTGTCATTTTTTCCTAAGTGTAAGGGGTCAGTGTATCATTTATAAAAAGGAGTCTATAACGACTGTAAGGATCATTCATTGGTAAACAGGTTTTCCCTCCCCTTTCCCCAATCTGTATTCTTCGATTCCTATAGCTAATTCCAAGATCATTTCTTCGATTCACGATCTCTGGTTGCTAAAATCATCTCAGTCCTCGTTTGATCTTGAGCTGACAACCCTATCCGTCTCATTGGTATCAGAGACATCGATCCGTGGCTCTCTGATTCCTGAAATTCCTATTCGATTAACAATGACGAGGCGGCAAGCGAGTACTTCTGACGGAGATAATAGCAATAACGAAGGCGATTCACTTCTCATTGATCGAGTGGAAGCTCATGTGAAGACGCTAGAGAGTATGCAACAGTTGATGGCGATAATATCATTGCAAATAAATCAGTTGGTGACTTCAAGAAATGGAAGAGATTCATCGCGCAACAATGGCGGCGATGGTGACAGTGGGTTCAATTTTGCTACAAGACTAACAAAAATTAAATTCCACAATTTTACAGGGGATGATTTGAAGGATTGGTTGTTCAAAGTGGAGCAATTTTTCCAGCTAGATAAAGTCAGTGACATGACTAAGGTCAAATTAGTTGCGATTCATTTCGAACAAAAGGCACTACAGTGGTTTCAAACTTATTCTAAGCAAAAAGGTGATTAAGACATTTTGTGGTCAGAGTTAGAAGAGGCGTTAAAAGTTAGATTCGGAAGACTTTATGATGATCCGATGATGGAGCTTAAGAACTTGAAGCAGGAAGGTAATATTCAAGAATACCATGATGCATTTGATGAAATTTTGAGTAGATTAGACTTATCATCAGATTATGCATTGAGTTGCTTTATGGTTAGGTTGGATGATAGTATTCAGATGCAAGTTAGAATGTTCAAACCCAAAAACATTCATGAAGCCTGTTCTTTGGCAAAATTACAGGAAGCAACTATGCATATAGTGAAAACAAAGTATAAACCACCAATTTTAGCTACTCCTGTTAATAATACTAAGGTTGTAGTTCCATTTTATAAGCCAGGGGTTAAAGACTATAAGAAAATTGTGATCAACAGGAAAACATTAACTCAATATGAGTTAGATGAGAAAAGATCTAAGGGATTATGTTAATTTTGTGATGAAAAGCAGTCTAGAGGTTATGTGTGTTAGGGTAGAAAACCTTAACTTTATCACATAGAAATGTAGTATATTGATGAAGAGTAAGATAGTGGAATAGAAGGAGCGTCAGATGAATCTGTGGAAATTGCCCAAATATCAGTAAATGCTCTAGAAGGGTGTGATATGTATCAATCTATAAGGGTCACAGGGCATTACGGGAAGACATAATTACAAATTCTTATGGATACTAGGAGTTCACACAATTATTTAGATTTACACTTAGCTAAAAAAATTAGGGTGTTCACTAGTACAAAAATCAGCTATGAGAGTAAAGGTGGCTAATGGAAATACTATAGTATGTGATAATGTGGTGGAAAATTTTGAATGGAAGATACAGTCTTTGACATTTAAAGCAGATTTATATGTGATTCCATTGGGGGGTTGTGATATTGTATTGGGAATTCAGTGGTTTACCACTTTGGGATGTCAAAGATTCAAGTAATGTCAATTGAGGGTCAATCCATTGTTACTTATGTGGTGTTGCAAGAGGGTCAGCATAATGAGCAACAACAATTGGAATTGTTAAAGGTACTGCAAGACTTTGATGATGTGTTTCGGGATCTAGGTACATTACCACCCTTGAGGTATTATTTTGATCATAGAATCCCATTGAAAACTGGTACTGAAGGAATCAATCTAAGACCATATAGATATCCTGCTGTGCAAAAAGATGTAAGTGAGACTATCACAAAAGAACTATTAGATCAAGGTGTAATCAGGCACAGCAATAGCTCATTTTGCTCACGTGTGGTGTTAGTTAAAAATAAATATGCCACTTGGAGGATGTGCATTGATTATAGAAGGTTAAATCGGGAAACTATACTAGATAGGTTTCCTACCCCCTTAGTGAAAGAATTACTTGATGAATTGAATGGTACTTCTTATTTATCCAAGTTAGATCTGAAATCTGGTTACCACCAATTTAGAATGGATCCTCAAGATGTCCATAAAAAAGCTTTCAAGACTCATTTTGGTCATTTTGAATTTCTAGTCATGCCTTTTGGCGTGACCAATGCTCCATCAACCTTCCAAGGATTAATGAATCATATCTTTCAGAAGCATGTTTGACAAAATTTCTTGGTATTTTTTTATGACATTTTGATCTATAGACCCACATGGTCAGCTCATATGCAACATTTGAGGGTGGTCTTCCAACTGTTGAGGGAAAACAAATTGGTGGTAAAGAAAAGTAAATGTGTTTTTGCTACACGTGAATTGGAATATTTGGATCATTTAATAGAGGTAAAGAGATTGTCTACTGATCCTACTAAAGTCAAAGCAATTCAAGAGTGGCCTAGGCCTCTCAACCTCAAAGCGGTTTGGTTTAACTGGTTATTATAGAAGATTGTAAAAGATTATGGCAAGTTGGCTAAACCTCTTTATGAGCTCACAAAAAAGATGCTTTTCACTAGTCTGCAACAGCTGAAACAACCTTTAAAACTCTTAAAGTTGCTATGGTTACTCCACCTGTTTTGGCACTCCCAAATTTTAATGAACCATTTGTGGTGGAGATTGATGCTTCAGGAATTGGCATTGGTGTTGTTTTGATGAAAAAATGTCATCCTATAGCCTTTATTAGCAAGGCCCTTTCTCCTAAAAATTTATTGTTATCTACTTATGAGAGGGGGATGTTAGCTATTATGCATGCGGTCAAGAAATGGCAACACGATATGATGGATAGTAAGGTTTCTACACCTTTCTAACATAAATGGATTGCTAAGCTCATGAGATTCAATTTTGATGTAGTCTATAAAAAGGGGTAGAGAATAAGGTGGTTGATGCCTTATCCAGGGTGTCTCATGGTCAATTATTTCATGCTATAGGCTCTTCTTTTCATACTAACTTGTGGCAAGACATTCAAGATTCTTGGACTTTGTATAATAATTTAGTAAAGCTCATTAAGGAGTTACAGGATGACCCTAATTCTCATCCTCAATTTGTTTGGTCCAATGGTCAATTGAAGAGAAGATGCAAACTCGTATTTGGTAATGTAGCTAACCTTAAGAAGAAGATGTTATTCTGGTTACATGATTCTGCAGTAGGTGGTCACTCTGGTAATCATGCCACTGCTAACATAATAGGTCGGCTATTTTATTGGCCTAAATTGCGAAAGGAAGTTGGTTTGTATGTTAAAAATGTAGTGCTTGCCAACAATGCAAAGTTGATACTGCTGCTTATCGTAGTTTACTACAACCTTTACCTATACCTCAAGAGGTTTGGGAGGATATCTCTATGGATTTTGTTGAGGGCTTGCTACTTCTTTCAATTTAAATCTCATCTTGGTGGTGGTAAATAGGCTTAGCAAAGGTGCTCACTTTTTAGCTCTCAAACATCCTTTCTCTGCTATTGATGTAGCTCAGGCTTACCTAGATAATATTTTTAAGTTGCATGGTTCTCCAAGGTGCATTATCTCTGATAGAGACAAGATTTTTATCAGCAATTTTTGGCAGGAGTTGGTGAATTTACAAGGGATACATCACAAGATGTCTAGCTCTTTCCATCCACAAACAGATGGACAAACTGAAGTCTTGAATAGGTTTCTAGAAGGATATTTGAGGTGCATATGTTTTGATAAGCCAAAAGAGTGGGCAAAGTGGTTGCCTTTGGCGGAGTTTTAGTCTTATCAGTCAGCAACTAGGTGCTCTCCTTTTGAGGTGATTTATGGTCAGTCTCCTCCCATTCATGTTCCCTATTTGCCAGGTGACAGTGCTAAGGGATGAGGTTATCAATATTATAAAGAGCAATCTGCAGCAAGCTCAGCACACAAGATGAAATAGCAAGCAGATATACATAGATCAGAACGAGAGTTTGTTGTTGGGACTAGGTGTATTAGAAATTGATTCCTTATACGCAAACTTATGTGGCTAAGAGATCTAATCAGAAGTTGGCAGCAAAGTTTTATGGCCTTATACTGTTTTAGCCAAGGTTGGCAAGGTGGCTTATACTCTGCAGTTACTAGTGGATGCTGCCATTCATCCCACTGTACATGTTTCACTTTTGAAGATGTAACATGGACCCATTCCTCCCACTACAGTTCATTCTTCTGTTGGTGAGCAGTTGCTCAAAGAACCAGAGTTGGTTGTTGATAAGAAAGTCACTAAACGAAATAATAGAATGGTGGTACATTGGTTGATTAAGTGGAAGAATGCATTAGTGGAAGATTCTACATGGGAAGAGGCTGCTATTATTATGGCTCGTTTCCAAAACTTTGATCCTTGGGGTCCAGGATCATTTTAAGGAGGGAGCATTGTTATGGAGTAAAAACTATAAGGACTGTTTTTGTCAAACTTTGATACTTGATAGTTGCTAGAAGTTTAGGGTCAGTTTTGTCATTTTTCTTAAGTGTAGGGGGTCAGTGTATCGTTTATAAAAAGGAGTTTATAACGACTGTAACGATCATTCGTTGGTAAACAAAATTTCCCTCCTCTTTTCCCAATCCGTGTTCTTCGATTCCTTTTGCTAATTCCGAGATCATTTCTTCAATTCACGATCTCCAATTGCTAAAATCATCTCAATCATCGTTTAATCTTGAGTTGACAACCCAATGCGTATCAGTTAAATGAAAACCTAAGACAAAGATGATGTGTTTAAAGATGTTTGTTGAGTTATGATTTAGAGTTGCTCTTAAGCAAGATTAGAACTTTAGAAGTCTTGATAATTGATATACACACATATCAAACATATTCCGACTGAAAGTACCCGCCATCCAATTTATGCATATTTGACTAAGCTTAGTCAAGAAGTGCATCCCAAATAAGATCACTATATATTTACAAATATAAAATGCTAGAATGGAAAGTCAACCTTGATTGGAGAATTCATGGAATCTGTTATTCTCATCTTTTCCCAGCTCATTTATAGGCTGTAAATTAGCATAGCTGTCTATTAACAAATGGCCTGTCTTTTCCTTTCTTATCTATTGTGCAACACCTATAAATGGTGGGTTTGTATTCGGATCAAGATATAACAGAAAAGACATTCAGTTTCTTCCTTCACTGCTCTTGTTATCATTGTTAATATGGTATCAGAGCAGTGTTCTTGATCTTAGAAATTTTTTCCTCATCTTTTATCAAACTGGTAGGTTGTCATGTCTGAGTCAGACGGTAACTCTATTGTAACCCAAAACCAAAATCAAGATAGCCTCACAAATCAAACAACCAACCTCTTATCTAATGGTCTCAATACCCAAAAACAAAACCATAAACAGATTCTCTCCGATAGCCTACCGTCAAAAAAAGGTGCATACGCCACTGTACGGAAGGAAACAAGCCATCAGACCAGGGGGGAACGCCGACCGAATCGAATGCGCCAACCGCCTCCATCATCTCGCATAGACAAACATCGAAGCAAATGTTGCGAGCGTGACGGGTTTTCCGAATGGTGGCATGACGGGCATCAAATAGGAGGCAAGGATGGAAAAGAAGGCGCTACTGCAGCGGGCGATAGCTCTGTCACTTGTCGCGGCATCAACATCCGCACCAACAGTGGCGATGACCACACCAACTCACAAAGTGAAGCAAATGGGTTTGGGGGTCATGCGGCTGCTCAAAGTGACGGTAGTGGAAATATGAGGATAGGGTTTGATGTTTTATATTCAAACTCTACTAAACATGTCCCTCAAAATTTACAAAATGACAGCTTTAACCCCTCCTCTATTTTAAATCAAAAAAAAATCTCGTATGAGGTGTTAAAGCCTGATCATATTTTGAGTACTTCAAAAAGTAATCCACAAAATTCTAAATTTTTAAAAGAAGGAAAAAAAATAATTGGGGAAGCAAATATGGCAATAGATTTTGAAAAGGGGAATAAATCTTGGATATTGGATTGCGGCGCAACCGACACCATGACATTCGAGCCTCGGATATCATTTCTCCTTCTAAACCTATAAAAACCCATATTCAAACCGCAAATGGGGGATTTGCTGCCGTAAAAGGGGGAGGGACGATTGAAATTTCACCTACAATGAAGTTGTCTAATTGTCTTTATATACCAACATTATCACATAAGTTACTATCAATCAGTCATGTTACCAAAGAATTAAATTGTACCGTGCTAATGCATCCCACTTTTTGTATCTTACAGGACATCAGGACGGGAATGATCATTGGGCGTGGCACTGAGCGTCAAGGATTGTATTATGTGGATGAAGGGACTCATCAAGGGACTGTGATGCTAGCTCATGGGAGCAATGAACGAGAAGCTTGGTTGTGGCATAGAAGACTCGGACACCCATCTCATGGTTACTTACATCTTTTACTACCAACACTATTCCCCTTAAATAAAACGTTGAATTGTGAAACATGTGTTTTGGCCAAAAGCCATAGACATACGTTCAAACCTAATAACACTAGGGTGAATAATCCTTTTTCTTTGATCCATTCTGATGTTTGGGGTCCGGCCGAAGTAACGGGAGGGCAAAATTATCGTTATTTTGTCATCTTTGTGGATGATTGCACTCGGATGACATGGGCCTACTTCTTAAAACACAAATCCGAAGTGGTAGAAAAATTTACAGTGTTTTATACCATGATCCAAACCCAATTCCAGAAGCTCGTCCAAATCCTTCGGTCTGACAATGGGGGAGAATTTGTGAATGATTCGATGAAACAATTCTGTCAATCGAAAGGAATCATCCACCAAACATCATGCCCACACACACCAGAGCAAAATGGTGTGGCTGAACGGAAAAACCGTATCTTACTTGAAGTAACTCGGGCAATGCTTCTTGAATCTCATGTCCCAAAATCCTTCTGGCCCGAAGCCCTCGCTACTGCCACCTACATCATCAATCGTCTCCCAACTAAAGCTCTCAACCTCAAAACCCCAATCCAAACCCTAACTGAATTCACCAAAATACCTACCCCCCTTACACTCCAACCAAGAATATTTGGTTGCTCTGTCTTTGTTCACATTCCAAAAATTCACCAAAGCAAACTTGATCCGTGTGCTGAAAAATGCGTTTTTGTGGGATATGGGGTTAATCAAAAGGGATACCGGTGTTATAGTCCAAAACGACGTCATATGTTCACCACAATGAATTGTGACTTTCTTGAAACAGAATACTACTATAAAACCCAACATAGTGGTCAGGAGGAGAGAGAGCATATTGACGCACTAAGTTGGTTGGAAAGAATGTCATCATCTCAAGAAATAGAACACAGTCCCTCAAATGAGTCGCCTACATCTTCACAATCCAGCAGAAGTGTCATTGACCCAAGTCTTCCTACCCTGACGTCTGAGGTAAGTAACTCTTCCCCTGTAAATGAGACTAATCAACATGATATTAACCCTTCCACTGATCTTGAAACTAATGATGATCACTTGAGAGAACCAGGAAACCCTACTAATGATGGAGAAGAACAAAAAGAAGAAACACCCGGGAGATATGTCCTACCTCCAAGGGAAAATAGAGGAATACCTCCAAAGCGATACTCTCCCGAAAAGCAAACTAAAGGCTCAAGGTATCCAGTGACAAACATAGCAACCGGTAACCTATCTAAAGAAGCTAAAGCTTTCATGTCCTCCTTATACATGGAAGTAGTTCCCACTACTGTAGAACAAGCTTTAAAGTCGAAGAAATGGGAAGACGCTATGAAAAGTGAGATGGAGGCGCTAGTTAAAAACAACACATGGGAAAAATGTCCCCTTCCGATCGGGAAGAAGCCGGTAGGATGCCGGTGGTTGTTCACAATCAAACACAAACCAGATGGAACGATAGAAAGGTATAAAGCCCGGCTGGTCGCGAAAGGCTATACTCAGACATATGGGATTAATTATTCAGAAACTTTTTCCCCAGTAGCCAAAATTGACACAATAAGAGTCCTCTTCTCGATTGCTGCCAACAAAGGATGGCCTCTACATCAATTTGACGTTAAAAATGCCTTTCTACATGGAGAGCTACAAGAGGAGGTGTATATGAATGCTCCACCTGGATTCCAAGAAAACTTCAAACCTGGGGAAGTGTGCCGGTTAAAAAGAACTCTGTACGGGCTCAAGCAATCCCCTCGGGCATGGTTTGGCAAATTCACCCTTGCAATGAAAAAATACGGCTACAAATAGAGCAACTCAGACCACACATTGTTTCTTAAACGAAGAGGTAATCGAGTAACATGTCTTATTATATATGTTGACGATATGATAATTACAGGAGATGATGAAGAGGAAATGTCCGACTTGAAGAAAAATTTGTTCACAGAATTTGAGATGAAAAACCTAGGGAGGCTCAAATACTTCCTTGGAATTGAGGTACTCAGGTCCAAACGGGGCATCTTCATATGTCAGAAAAAATATATACTCGACCTATTGGCGGAAACAGGAATGTTGGAATGTAAACCTGCGGATACCCCCATGATGACTAATCACAAACTTCATATGGTTGATGGAGGTGACCTTGCAGATAAAGGAAGCTACCAACGATTGGTGGGAAAGTTAATTTATCTCTCCCACACACGACCAGACATAGCCTATGCGGTAGGGGTTGTAAGTAAGTTCATGCACAAACCACAAGTATCTCATATGGAAGCTGTATGGAGAATTATTAGGTATCTCAAAGGAACAGCCGGTCATGGTATCACTTTCAAGCCAAATGGTCATCTTGAAATCCAAGGGTATACGGATGCTGATTGGGCCGGGGATAAAGGAGACAGGAGATCCACTTCAGGCTACTTCACTATGGTTGGCGGGAATCTAGTTACCTGGAGAAGCAAGAAACAAAAGGTGGTGGCCCTTTCAAGTGCTGAAGCCGAGTTTCGTGGAATTGCTCGGGGTCTTGCTGAAATTCTATGGATTCGAAAACTCCTAAAAGAAATTGGTTTTACTCCGACCAAATCTAGCAAGATCATGTGTGATAATGAAGCTGCGATCCAAATATCAGAAAACCTTGTTCAACATGACCGAACCAAACACGTAGAAATAGACAGACACTTCATCAAAGAAAAACTAGAAGGAGGCATAATAGAGCTTCCGTTTGTCCATTCAAGAGATCAACTTGCAGATATCCTAACAAAAGCGGTGAATGGAAGAATATTCAATGAATGTTTAGTCAAGTTAAGTATTGGAGATCCCACTACTCGACTTGAGAGGGAGTGTTAGAATGGAAAGTCAACCTTGATTGGAGAATTCATGGAATCTGTTATTCTCATCTTTTCTCAGCTCATTTACAGGCTGTAAATTAGCATAGCTGTCTATTAACAAATGGCATGTCTTTTCCTTTCTTATCTATTGTGCAACACCTATAAATGGTGGGTTTGTATCCGGTTCAAGATATAACAGAAAAGACATTCACTTTCTTCCTTCACTGCTCTTGTTATCACTGTTAATATAAAATGTATCCATCTATAGTGGAGCCGTGATAGTGATCATTTTGAAACACTGTCCTTTAAACGTGATGGGCCAAATTGTGAGGGTGATCACGGTGGTGGTTCAAAAGAATTTTTTTTTTCCCTTTTTTCCCACCAACCACACATTTAGACACGGTCTTTCTTTGCTTAAATAAATTTCACATTTATATAAACACTAATATTAAACACGTTTATGACAATCAGTATGCCGTTTGTGTGGCTATCAATATGATAACATTTTTCACCTCTAAAACGATTAGGATGGACTCACATGACACCATGCATTTTTTAGAAGATAGATTGACTGCTGATAAAAAGTAATAAACATTCCAAATGATTCACTGAATCTAGTGCTACAACATGTGATCCAGCCGGCGGTATGGGGTTGTTCCAAAAAAAGAAAATATATATGTATAAAAACAATATTTTATTGAATTATTTTAGTCAAATGTGCTTTCATTGTTGGGAATGAATACATTTGTTTTTTATTCAATAAGTGCGGTTGGTTGAGTGGCCATCTATTTCACTGTTTAAATTAATAGTAGGATTGCCAAACCCCCCCCCCCCCCCCTCAAGTAGAATCAAATATATAATATGCAAATGATATAAACACGTATTGGTTGTCAAGACACGTCTTCTCATGTTTGATCAGTTTGCATAAAGCAGTTTTCAAAGCAGTCTGACCGCCCTGACCTATCGTGAAAGTACCACACCCTAAACCCACGAGAGGTAAACCCTTGTGAGATCCACACAAGCATCCCCCCCCCCCCCCCGCTCTCTCTGTAACCGAAGATCAAAATGTCGGCTGGTATGAGTGTGGATCTCCCTTCAAACGGGTCAGTCAGAAAATTCACGAGCGCCTCCTTCTTAGCGGAAATCCCGGCACGCTTGAAAATGTCAAAGAGAACATCTCTAACCAAATCATGTCGGTACTTGAACCCTGGGAGGTCTCTACAATGCACTGCATGCTCCCCAAACGAGTCCAAACACGCCTTGTGACAAACATGGTATATCTCATCAATAGGAAATAGGGGGACCATGAGGCAGTATTTGAGGATAGTACGGTACTCAATTGGTGACATATGTTGACCTAACCCGTCTATAGGGATAGCAAGGAGAAATTCTTGAACATGTGGTGCTTAAAAAGGTTTTTTCTAGTTGTCATGTCAAAGTGTACTTCCATATCCTTGACAACAATACTAAAAAGGGCACTCGTCAATGCATGTCAGGCTTTAAGGGGTGGTATCCTTGTTAGTGAAGGCTGAAGTCAAAGTTAGTAATCGTACCAGAAAGACAAGTTAAAGCACAAGCATAATCATAATTCATGTCGCATATACCACTGTCTCGCAAGATATGGTCTTGCAACACCCAAGATTGGGCCCTCGATGCCACAAAGGCATAAGTTAAAGCCTCAACTGCCGAATACAGCCCCAAACCTAATAAGTAAGGAAGCAAATCGCCATTAGAGGTCTTCAAAGAAAGGACCTCCACAAACCACAATGTCCTCAACCGCCCCGCGCAATCCGCTGTCAAAGAACATCGCAGCCTCCTCAACGTGAACAGGTTGGCAGGTACTCAATCCTAAGAAAAGTTTCGCGATACCCATATATGATCGAAGTAGGAGTAGCTTGTTCTACAGGTCACCTAGCTTGGGAAGATGGCGCATGAGATCAACAGCATTAGCAGCTCTCTTTTTTGCTAGCCCACTAGCTAACAATCCCTCAAGAAGCTTCACCCCCGATAGCGGTCGCCCAATAGCTGCAGGGAATAAACCCTCACGAGATTCCTTACCATCACAAGAATGCCAGAATAGCTCAGTTTTTTCTTAATATTCAGTTCAAGACCCAAAGAAGGACCCGTCGCCCTAATGATATCCAACACTTTGGCAACCTCCTCTGAATCTCCAATGACGGTCTCATCATTAAGATACCAAGCATGAAGAAGAAGTTTGCATTTGTCTCTAATTTGATGCACAAGAGGGTGCAAAACAAGAGCGAAAAGAAGTGGTCCTAACGGGTCTCCTTGTTGAACCCCCATGGTTGACCAAATATGCTCATCCCAATAGACAATCTTGATGGTCGCCTGTATAGGAATTTGACCCACAAACAAATAGAAGGACACCTCAACCCGACCTCATGAAGTAAGGCTAATCTGTCAACCAAATTAAATGCATAAGAAACATAAGAAAAATACACTGTGAGCATAACAAGAGGAGAGAACCACATGTGTGTCGTTCACTCAATATCATGTTAACGCTATGTGATATGGCTTCTACACCACCTGGCATGCCGACCCCAAACTAAAAGTCATTAAGGTCTTTTTAGGAATTAAAATGCATATAAGTATTATATAGAACTTAGATATTATATTCATTAGAATTTGACATGTAAATTAGTTATGTCAATGAAAATATACAAATCTGAAATAATTATACCGGTTAGATTAAAGAATATATAGTTTTACAAAATATATATATATATGGATGGGTTGATTTAGAAATTATTATAAACCGAGTTTAATAACTTAGTCCCACATCACCGATCACTAGCTTCTTATAAGTTTCTAACCATCCCACATCATGTAATTAAGGGCATGTTTGGGATTCCATTTGAAAATGACTTTTGGCTTTTGGAGGAGGCAAAAAGTCAAAAATGCCCCTCCAAAAGCAGCAAAAAGTCACAATGTTGTGACTTATTAGCTTTTGGAGGGGTATTTTTGATTTTTTGCCTCCTCCAAAAGCCAAAAGTCATTTTGAAATGGAATCCCAAACATAGCCTAAGAAAACCTCATAGTACTACTAGGACTTGTCCAGTTTCCTAGTAGTACTAAGGATAAAGGTAGAGTTTGGGGGTGGTCTCTTGAAGGACCCAAGGTCAAACCCGACTTAATAGGATTTTTATCACAGTGAGTGAGTTTCCTCTAGAATTAATTTATTTTAGATGGTATCTCACAGTTTAACATCTTGTTAAACTCACGAGTTTACTGCGTGTTGTTAAAAAAAAACTCATAACTTATACCCTCTATAAATTAAAAGTTTTTGTGTATTGTTATATGGGCCTAGCAATTGAGTCTTCGAAAAATGTTGGGTGTTAAAAGATGAATGGACCAAATTCTCAATTTGTCTACTTATTAAAAGTGAAAAGAGTTAAGTTTATTTCTCATGGGCTTTGTAGGAATAGTCACTTTAGTAAAAAAAATTAAATATTTTTTAGGTTACTCTATGATATTGATTCGTTATTCCCTTAAAGACATCTGATTCGTGGCCTTAAAGACATTCAATTCCTATGGAAAGAACAATTTGATGAGAGTTCAAATAAGCAAGGTTTACTTTCGTCCGAGAAGAATTTAAAAGTCAATTACGTTTTAGTTATTGTTAATCAAACTATTGTTCAAGTTACTGTTTTTTTCTTAAAACATGATTCGAACAATACCTACAATATAAAAAGCTATTTTGTTTTTTGATTCCTAAAAAGTTTAGAGAACTTGCAAGAAAAAAATTATTAAGTTATGTGTTATCTTTTCAAGATGCAGAAGTATGGAGAAGAATCGGATATTGATGATGATGAACTTTATATGGAACTGAAGTTAAAAATTTTTAGCTAGACATATTATCAGCCCATTTGTGGAATTTATATTTTGTATGTTCTGGGAAAATAACAAAATAAAATTGAAAATTATTTTTTTATTAAATTTTTTTGAAGCGGTTCATAAACCGCTCTAAAAACAAAGCCGGTTAAAAATGGCCCCTTTTGAGGCGTTTCATTTGGTTTGGGAACCGATTTAAAGAATTCACATGTTTTTCGAAGTGATACCTTTGGAATGGTTAAAAACCACTTCAAGAGATACTACTTAATCTTGTACTAATGAAAAGGGAACTAATAGTCTCATTATGCACGAATGAAGTTGAGTATTGTACAATATATATATATATATATATATATATATATATATAAGAGAAGATATATAAGAGAAATGCGTAAGAGTATTTGTCGGATAATGCCGAAGTTGAGTATTGTAGAAAGTGCTATATAAACCGATCGAAAATACTTACATCAATAACCTACCTACTAGTTATAAACTTGTACCAAAAATCATTTTGCTGATTTCTTTAAAGTATGAAGTATTTTAATCATCTAGGAAACAATTGTGAAACGCTATAAGAATTGCTAACTTGTGGAGAACTAGTTACAAAGGGATTCACTGATTGTTTGCCATTACTTGCTTGAGATTTTGTTGTTTCTAGTGACTTGCCACCTTTAGATCTACTCGGTCGGTAAATCCCTGGTTGGGTTAACAAGCTTAGATTAAGTTTGACTGTTTTTGTGAGCATCTCAACCACTTGTCTCATCGACGGTCTATTGTTAGAAACCGCTTGTGTGCAAAATAATGCAACAGTAATGAACCTCATAACCTCATCATCCGAATAGTCTGTTAGATCAGGGTCAACAATATCAAGAAGTCTTTCTTCATCTTTGAGCTTCCACGCCTACACAAGAGTAATGTTTAAACATAAATTAATATCATATGTCACGCCATACAATATGTAGATTATAAGATTCTAATAAACGGTTACATATATGTATTACAGTATTTAGTTTTCCAAAAGCATTCTCACACATGATAATAGTCAAAAGGGGTATTTGCATATCTCCCCTCTAAACTTGAGAAATTGCATATATCTCCAAATCATGCTTAAATGACACTGTATATTAGGCTTTAAAAACTTGTATTTTAAGGAAATATGCAATTTTGTTCCAAAGTAGGGGAATATATGCAATTCCCCCTAGTAAAATCAGAATCATAAATCATACCCATTCAACAAGACCCATGAGATCCTCCCCAAAGGCTGCTAAACTGCTACTTCTACAACTTATAACTTCGAGCATTAGTACCCCAAAGCTATATACGTCCACTTTCTTTGTAAGTTGTCCTAACATTGCATACTCTGGAGCTAAGTATCCCCTGACATCATATTCAATATTAACTTAAACACACTTAATGTAAAGAAATATATGGCGAAAATGAGATGTTTCTTACACGGTTCCCGCAACTCGAGTGCTAACATGAGTGACATTATCCGGGAAGAGTTTGGCAAGCCCAAAATCTCCTATTTTGGGAGCAAAGTTTTCATCAAGAAGTACATTACTCGCCTTTATATCTCGATGCACAATGTGGGGTTCGGCTTCATCGTGAAGAAACACAAGACCAGAAGCCGTGCCTATGCATATGCTAGCCCGTGTGCCCCAATCTAGATCTACCCGTTTGCCTCGTGAACCTAAATAGAGAGCATATAACATTCCGCTCATTTTCTGTTTCAATGTTCCATTGATGCATTTGTTCACAACCAAATTTCTTCCCCAAATTGACCATTTCATATGTCACCTCATTTTCTTTTTCAATATTACACCTCATCCCCCATCTCTCGAACCACTCCGTCCGCCGCCAACAATATATTTTTTTTTTAAATCTTTGAAAGAAAACGTATTTTTGAACTTTTAAAGAGGACAAAATCGTCTTTCTTCACTATGTTATAAAATACGAAAAAAGTTAATTGAATAAGTAATTAATAGTGAAAGTAATACACTTACGTAATTATGTAATAATATTTAACTAAATTTTGAAAATTATTTTTATTTTATATAAATATAAACTTTTATTAAATTTTAAATCTATATATAATAGTTCACCAATTAATTGTTACAATGTTTACCAGTGTTTGTTAATGTGTTGTGTTCCTCGTCGGATCACGCGGGCACCACACTAGTATATATGTATGCGAAAAAAATAAATATAATATTGTTAGACATCTAAGTTAGATGTAAAACTAATATAAGTATGAAACTTATCTAAGCCAAGTAGTTTCAACAAAAATCATCTAAATTTGAAATTATTTCTTATTTAGTTATATAAATCCACCGATTTCAAATATAAAATAATTCCAAATTCGAATTGTTTTAGCCTCACATTCACTTCCCCAATTCCCCTCTATTCCGTATGTAAATCACATGTATACGGGTTTCTTAAAAATATTTGTTTTTCTCATAAATCCCACACTTTTGACTCAACCCCAAGCCTAAACATCAAATTTTCAAGATAACATAACTAAACAAGTTGAAAGAACTTAGAACACCAACCAAGTATGGCCGTTGCAAGACTATTGTTATCAAGGTACTCGTACACCAAAATCCGATTTCCGTCCTCGACACAGCAACCGATGAGTCGAACGAGGTTAGGATGCGTAATCCTCGAGATCATGTTAATTTCTGTCAAGAATTCTTTAGTCCCTTGTTTGGATTCAGCAGAAAGAGACTTGATGGCCACTTTTGTCTCATCTCTCAAAACTCCCTGTCAAACTTTATTGTTCAAATCAAAACTTGATCACAAATCAATCAATCTTTTGGTTATTCGTTAGTAGTTAATACCTTGTAAACGACTCCAAAACCGCCTCCACCGATCTTGTTTTCAGGGTGGAAGTTTCTCGTAGCCGATCTTAGCGAATTATACGAGAATTGTTTCACGTTGTTGGTAGCAATTTCTTCTAATTAACCAAGAAAAGAAAACAGTAAGTATTGATTTGATTAGATTAGATCATCAAGTATTATATATAAATAATTATATGGAAAAAAATGATGTGAAATAATGTATACCATCTGGGATTTTTGGTTTACATGAATCAAAAGCACCAAAGCAGCCAATACCCATGCCCATGCCTGGTTTTGATTTCAACAAAACTCAAGATCAAGATTATTCATGTTTGGTTGAGGATCCAAATGTATAATTGATAGTCTACCTGATGGCTGATGGCTGTGGAGGCTGATGGACCAAATATTTAATGGTTCACAAATGGTTTCTTGTGGGAAGGGGAAGTTGACAATGAGAGAGAGAAAAGTGATAGACAGATAGATCATATAAAGTTGTACACTTGTATGTTTGTGTGGTTTATAATATATTTGACATAATGTAAACTATTTTAAAAAAATGTAAATCATAGAGGTTATTTGAATGAAAATACCTGAACTTTGTAACAAAAGAAAAAAAAGAGAGTATATATTTAGTGTAATGTAAACAAACTATGTCATTTTTATTTGTAAACTGGTAAGTTGAGACTCTGTGTTACGGTTAGACGTGGTTTATATATCAAATGTGAATAAAAAAAATTGTGTCGGGAAAGTATATTAAAAAATCAAGAAACGGTAACATTGTTTTAAAAATGAGCGTTTAAGAAACATGAACCCGACTCAGTTTGTAATAAAAGAGCATTGACAATATGTAAAAAGAGGCGTATAAGTTACAATGGTTTAATTTTGAATATCGAAGTGTAAATAAAAGAACATGTCACGAGAGTCTAATCGAAATTAAAATAGCGTTAAGAAATAGAAAAGTGTACTTAAAATATATAATATTTAACTTGACTCGGTTGTAAATAACATTTATGTTATAGAAGCATAGAGTCTCGGTATTAATAAAATCTATATCAAAACATACATAAAAATGACAACGTTGCACAAAGAATATAAGAACGTCATATTTAAAAAGCTATAAATGGAAACAAAAAAAAAAATATATATATATATATATATGTATAGGGTGAGGTTTATTGTAAACACTTTCGCATGTGAAATAGCTCTTTTTCACATGTGAAAGTTTCTAATTAATGAGAAAAAAGAAAAAAAGAAAAAAGAAAATTAATCACAACCATTAGATCAAGAGATCTAATGGTGAAAAAGGGTGTCTACCTGTCTACACTTATGGGGGTGTCTACAATGAACTTTTCACTATATGTATATATATATATAATCAAAATATTAAAAATTAAATAAAGATATATTAAACAAATATGGCATCACCGTGACATTATCATATCTTTTATGTGATGTAAATAGTAAGTCAACATACAATTAGGAAATAAAAAATAATAAACAACAAATAGTAGGTGTAGGATGAAAGAGACCGGTTTTGCATTTTGAAATTTTGGTTTTTACTTGTGATCGATTAAGTTTCTTTTGGGTGGGTAATTATAACATATACCATGTATCTATGGTCTTGTAACCCAATAATATTAAAATTATTTTAAATTTCTTTTAAAAGAGATACGAGTTTAAATTAATGTAATTCAACGTAGAAGATGCTAGAGTAGTTAAAAAAGTTACGGTCTAAAAGGAAAAAAGTATAACATATCCTACTTGTACCAAATGAAAAATAAAATAATAATAAATAAATAAATAAATAGGGCTTATAATTTCTAACACAACACGATACGACACAAAGTTAAACATGTTTGGGTTTAAGTTAAACAGGTTACGTGTCATAAACAGGTCGACACATTTATGACACGATTAAAATCGTGTCTAAACAGGTATCACCTCGTCTAATTTGTTTATGACACGATTAAACATGTTTACAATTTCAATGATTTTAAGATAATTAAATACATATTAAAAGTAAAAGGGCCTTTTATAAATACATACCAAAGGACATTTGCCCCAATGGTATGAGGATGATGATTAGAGCTTGGAGACCTTGAGATCTCAAGTTCAAACATGACTTAACGATGTTTTTCTCAAGTGGTAGGTTTTCTCCTTGATGGTGTTCCTTATTGAGTTAGCCTGGAGTGTCAAATCCAATATGGGCGGTTGCAATCCCGTCTCAGGAAGACTCACTCGAGTATTGAAGATTTGGGGGTAGTTTCAAATGTCGTTCATAAAAAATTCAGATTTTCACCGTCCTACTAACTTTGACAACTCAAATTCTTCAAATCGGTCAAGTCTTTCCATTTTATATTCTTTAAATTATTTTTTGTTTCAATTTATACGACATTTATCGTGTCTAAACAGGTCGTGTCATGTAACACGTTTATAAACAGGTCCATGTTCGTGTTTGACGAAAATGACATGATTAGTTAATCGTGTCGTGTTCGTGTTCAGAAAAAGATACATTAGCTAAAGTTGTATTAAGCTTATTACAATCTTTTTGTTACACAATGCATTTTTATAAAGGAGTTTATAAAGAATTACATCCTAAAAAAATTACATTAGAACGACAAAGTTAAATTGTGTAACAAAAATGTTAAAATAAGTCTGATACAACTACAACTAATATAATTTTTTATAAAGAAAAAAAAATGATTACATATATTAGACTATTTATTCTAGAAGTTATTTTCACACGAGAAACAATGGCTAAATCTATCTTTTATCATATGACTCGTTCAATTCAACAAAAGGTTGCATGTCAATTCAACTTCACTTTTGTTTTAAACCATACATCGTCCATTATATAGGACCAATAAGTTGTTTGTGTTTTATTTCTTCTAATTTTATTCCAAACTCTTGATTCTTGAGTCATTAAGCTATGTAAATTGAGATGATAACTTTAATTAATTTACTTAAAAATGATTGGTTTTTAATTATTCATTACCAACGTATTAAAGTATTTTCGATGTTATTCTGTTGAATTCATTTTCGTGGTTCATTTCTAAAATCATAAGGCTTTGATTAGTTGGACTGATCGGATGAAAAATCCTTACTTTTCTTGTAATTTTAGCTCTTTTTTGAGCTTTTCAATATATTTTTATTGCCATTAAAAAAAATATTAAAATTTAAAGTCAAATCGACCTGAATTCAAGTATTTGTCTCTTTTAACGATAGATTTTATTCTAACTATACTTCTAAATTTCACAAGATATTACGTATCATATGTTATACTATATGTTATACGTTAAGATTAAGATTAAGATTAAACATTGGTGTTTTCTCTAAGTGATAAAGCCTTTACCATCAATTTATAGCATTTGCTTCAACTTCTTAAATTATTCTACTACAAATATTATAACCAGTATAAAAGTCTACTTTTGGAACCATATTTATTAAATTATTTCTATTAAATAAATAAGAAAAGCCAGAAAAAGGGTTTTTTAGATTTTTAATTAACTCGCGCCGTGACTCGTGTTTAATAAACTAATGTGTTTATCAGGAGTCGTTTTTGTACGTGGCCTTATTTTAGCATATATGTCGTTAATTTAAATCTCTTAGTCTATGGTTTCTTTTATTCAGGTTATTTCAATTGTTTTGAAACCAGATATACCTTAAAGTGTGTTTCTTTAAGGATAATTATGTCGAACAAATAAAACAGTTATATTGCTAACGCTATATAAGAAAGGCTGGGATTTTAGAAAGGCTGGGATTTCAATCAAGAAGGAAGCCCCCGTCAACTTCTTAACTGACCCAAAAGAGGGGCGTTTGACCCTTAGACCGGCGGACATCCTGGTGTTTGGGTGGTCAAGGGGGGAAGCACGCTTGCATCGATCTGGCTGGGGTCTCTCCCCTTGTGGGCTTTGGCTCTGGAGTTTTCACGGCGGGGCAGGCTGCTGCTAAGGCGGCTGTGAGTAAGGTGGACAGGCACGAGAATGCATGCCTCGAGAATCAGCATGTGTTTGTCCCCTTTGCTTTTGACACGTTCGGGCACCTCGCGTCCGAGGCTGCGGACACGCTCGGGCGGATCCAGAAGGTTATGCATGGACATACAGTGACTCCTAGAGCTAAGAAACTTGTTTTTATCCGCTTAGGTTTTGCTATTCAAAAAGGGCTTGTGGCGCAGCTTGTTGCCCGCTTGCCCCGTATGTCGGACTGAGTTGTAACCTTTATTTTGGTTGTTAATGAAAATCGACAAGCATAAGAAATATAGAAATAAAAAAAACACCTAACTACCTAAATTTTTTAAAGTATTGAGCTTGCGACCCAAATGTTCAGGTTATTTCAATTGTTTTGAAACCAGAGATACCTTAAACAAGTGTGTTGTTTCAGGGATAATTATGCCAACAAATAAAACAGTTACATTGCTAACGCAACATAAGAAATATAGAAATAAAAAAAACACCAAACGACCCAAATGTTTAAAGTAATGAGCTTACGACCAAAAAGCTATGTTATACAACTGTATCTATTATACCACCAACTCCTGTGCTAAATTTGTTGAAATCGAAATATATATGGGTTAGAATATTCTGAAAGTTCACTTGAGCTGTGAAAACCCTGAAAACCCTTATTTACATATGTATTTCGTAAAAAATATTTATTTTAATGTTTTGATGGATTCTAGATTCATTTTGATTAGTTTGGTGTAAATAAATGTAACATCCGCCTACCGGGATAAGCATCGGGGGGTATTAAGCATCGGATAACAGGTAAAACACTCGATAAAAATCAAAGTCTACAGCGGAATTTTTATTCAAACTATAACTATTCTATTTACAAGGACCTAAAAGTACAATACTTTAGCTATATACCATTCTTGAGGTCTCGGTCTTCAACTGGTACTACCTTAGACTTCTTATTTATTCCTTCAAGTCCCTTCCCTATCTTCTCCATGTATTAGCAACCTGCCATCACACGGTACCTAGATGTTTCCAAAACAAAAGAGAGTAATTTGGGCCTTAGCATACAATGCTGATGAGATTCCAAAAACATAAATAGATTTTTTTTAAAACCATGGTTCAAGTTTTAACCCCTAGGTTTAAACGTTTGAATCCTCAGATTTAGTTTTGATTACAGCATCAGATAAATAAATCAATGATGATGAAGCAGATGAACCCTGAATATAACATCACAATAATTCATCAGACGAGTGATGGTCAAACAATAAACGGGTCAATGTACATACCACCTTATACCTTATAATGGCTCACTGGTCGGGTACATGTATGTACATACCATAGTCAAATAGTCGGGTCAATGAATATACATACCACCTTATAATAGCTCACAGGTCGGGTACATGTATGCATATACAAGTGAGGTATTTAGGTCAATAGATATACATACCACCTTATAACGGCTCACGGGCTGGGTACATGTATGTATATAACATCAGGTCAATGTATATACATACCATCTTATAATGGCTCACAGGCCCGGTACATGTATGTATATACAAGTAGAGTAACCGGGTCCATGTATGTACATACCACCTTATAACGGCTCACCGGTCGGGAACATGTATGTACATACGAACGGTTCGGTTCGTCTATGGTAATGCCTCAACATTTATAGATATCATCAATTATTAAAACATATAAACTTCACAATAAAACACATAATGCAAATAACTCTCACAGTAAGGAAATAGACAGTTTCAACCAGAAATAGCCAATTTCAAGTGATCGATCAATAAAGTATTACCTAAACGGATATTAAACAACATCATATACATCTACTAGGGGGATAATGTTTGGGTAGGTAAAGAAATGAGGTTGAGAAGCGAAAAAAGGGGTTATAATCCTGGGTGCCTCAATCATTAAAGTACGTGTTCCCAATTTTGTCCATCTCGGGACGTATTACCGTGTCAAGTTCTACCTCTACCGAAACCTAGGTTTCTCTCATAATTAAAGAAGAAACGAGCATTTTCATAGGTGATCATGCTATATATAGGCTCAAATCCTTACTGAAATGAGGGAAGGGGAAAATATAAGTTGTATAAAAATAAACTTATTTTCTACTTGCCATAAAAGAAATATTTCAATTTTTGAAAAATTATTGATTTAATGGAATTTGAGTCTTTGATAAATGGAGGAGTGACTTTAATGTACACGATTTCTTGAAGAAAAAACGAATTTTAAATTTTTTTTGGGCAGTACAAGGGCCAGTTTTCCAAACAAGTTTTGTGTAAGGCTTGAATACGGTCAAACAAAAATTCAAGATTTGCAGTATCCCATCCCCACACTTAAATTGCACGCTGCCCTCAATGTGCCCGAGCGTAAGCAAACAAAGAGAAAATGAAAAATAAATAGTGAAAGGGAATGAGAAATCGGACATGGCGACCCCGCACTTAGACTTTTCTAAACGTCATGCTTTACCTGACGTTCCCGTACAACAAGATTATAAATACATACATTCCCTTTTTTCTGCTCAACACACAACCTACAAAAGAAAAGAAAAACATAGTATCATAATGTTGGAGGTTTTGGTTGTTTGCCGGATCTTTGTAATAAAATAAATGTTAATGCAAAATTGCGTCGAGGGAACCAATACTTCCAACTTATTTTTTAAAAAGAAAAAAAAACATAACAACTTGGATTATTTATGGGTCTCAAGTTCGACCCAGTTTTTATTTTACCATTTTTTCAGGTGGTTTTTCCTTGATCCGTTTCCCACTCGTTCCGGTTAGTTTTATTATTTCATTATCAGATGGGAAAATCTGATGACAGTTTTTAAATAAGTTTTTAAAGGTCGGAACGAGTCGGGCCACCAAAACTTATACGTACTTGGACCAGATCTGGCGGTTGATTTATCTTTTTCTTTCTTTGACGGATGCGCACAAACGATCACATGCATCATTGAGTGAGCATACTCATGGTGCTCGGAGAGCTCCTTGAGCTCGAGAGAAGGTTGTTCTTTCTCTCGATCAACGCTTTTAGCTGGATGGATGGACTCCGGAGGGGTTCCTTCAGGAGGTCGAGCGTCCTCTTTTAAGTTCTCCAAGGGGATTACATCATCTTCTTCTGAGTGCCAGGGAGCGTCCTCCTGAGAGGGATGTTGGAGTGCGCGCTTTACCTCCATGGAAGCCTTGTGGCCTCCGAGTTTCAGCTTGATGTGTTGGTTGTTTGTTGGTTCTTCTTGGATGGCGTCCCATCGCTTGAAGGGAGCCGAAGTCATTGCGTCCAACTCCTTCGTATCTGAACAACTAGAAGTCTCAGGATCATTTTGATGTTCCTCTTTTGGGATGACTTCTTGGTTTACACGTTCCCGTGCCTCATCTTCTTTCGCCCATATTATTTTAAAGTATGTTGATATGAGCTTGACGTGTTCTATCATTTTTTTGGTTGTTTCTTCAAGATCACTTTTAGGAGGGGAATACGGTGTTTCTATTGTATATGGTGAGTAGTTATTTTTAGTTTGTTAGGGATGTTTGTCCCTATAATGATGTTTATTACACCGTAAACAAAAGAAAGCGAAACCATGTATACACTTACAAAAGTGTTTATTGGCTTATGACTTTTTGAAAATGAGTTTTTTTAAAAAAGTGTTTGGATTTGCTTATTTAAGTGGAAAAGTACTTTTATATGTAAAATGACTAAAAAGATGCTAAGTGAGTATAAAGTTATGTGAGTATAAGTTAATATTGTTGGAAATCAGGCCCCAAATAACATTCATGTAAAAAAGAAAGATTTAGTGGCTTACTGCTTCTAAAACTCTACAATTTCATTAACAAAACACATACATTAAATAGAGAAAAATAAACTTGACCTAAAGATTAGATACCACTAACTCATTACTTTGACTCTAACTAACTACCATGACTCATTATATATATATACAATAAAAATTGGGAGATGAATAGTAATATTTTCCATTCTTATAGTTTGGTTATTAGAGTTTAAGGGTTTGATATTTTCTTCCCTTAACTTTAACACTTTGTTTTTATTTTTTTTAACAAAGTTTGGCATATTGATATTTTCTACCCTAAACTTTAACACTTTGTTTTTTTCTTTAACGGAGTTTGACATATTGATATTTTCTAACACTTTGTTTTTTCTTTAACGAAATAGTAAACTTTAGGTTTTCATAGTTTAGCCACATATGTGTAACATCCCAATTTTTTTAAATTGTTAAAAATGCTGTTAAATTCACGTTAAGCGTGGATTCTAAGTTAAGGGTACATTTAACTTAGTGTTCCTACAAGATAGTTACATGAAAGTTGGGGTTAAAACATGTAATTATGAGGTTAGTTGTGTAAATATAAAGTTTGGGGTTTTAAAATAACCTAAACACAAGATGGGGCTGGAACGTGAAATGCGATATCCAGACCCCCAAACCCACCTTGTTCTTGCCCAAAAATCGAAATCAGAGATAAGAGGTCTAAGGGCTGCGATTTTGGGGATTAAGCAAGAGTTTGGAAGCTATTCCCATTAACCAAGTGTTGGTGCCTATCAAGTAAGTAGCCCTTATGTAATTGCATGTTTAAGGTCCGAAAATTATGACTCAATTGGGTGTTTTAGGGCTGTGATTTCGTGCCTAATAGGTTATAATATGTTTATGTGAGGCGGTGAATACTTGCATGTTGAGAAATTAATCAAAATCACCAAGTTTTGGGTGCTTCAAACCCCAAAAACGAATTTCTTGTAATTAGTATAAAAGCTTGAAATTTGTATATTTTTGCAAAGTGTTATGAGGTATTGGTTAGTTTGTAATATTGCATGTTGACATAGAACACAATCTATGCAAGTTATGGAAAGAAACCTAAGCAAAGTAGGTGGAAATATCTTTGTTTTGAGTTATGCACATAAGGTATTCGACGAAATGCCTAATTTAGATGAAATGCTCGAATTCATGATTAAATGTAGGAATGATACACTAATTGATATCATGAACTAAGAACGAGCATAAGTTGTGAAATCTGTGATTGTAATATGTGTTAAATGGAATAATGTAAAACCATAAAAATGATAAGAATCTAGTTGTGAGACTGTTTTGAAAGTGTTGTATAAGATCACTCGTATGTCCGTTTGGGATGTATGATATACGATCGGAAAGCTTGTTGCGAATACTATGTTTCGTGTTTGAACACTAGAAGCTGAATCTGATGTATAATGGGTCAAAATGACCCGTTAATATGGTCACTCAAATTTTCCAGCATGCTGTTTGGTTAAAATTAAGCTGCTGTCCTGTTTCTAGAAAAATCGTATAAAATCACAGAAAAATCGTTAGAAGGTGTGCCATATACGCCTGGAAAGGTATTTCAGTGTACTACCTTTCATCTTTGATCATGGAATGCTAGAAAAATTCGTAGATGGGTCAAAAAATGACCATTACAGCAGCATAGTTGAAAAAGTATACACAAAAATATTAACTTCTAAAATCAGTTAAGATTGAAGTTGTGATTATACTTGCTCTTTACATGTATGAAAGTTGAATATACATATTATATGACCTATATTATATGTGATTAGGGCAATTATATGTGCTCGTATGTAAATTGTGGTTGGACTTTATAAGTCAAAGTGGTGGTTTCAATTAGAACATAAAAAAATACGATTACTATGCAAAATGGAAATGGTTAGTATCTAAATGACTAAAATAGTCATGAAAGAGAATACTAATGAGTTGAATGTTGACTATTGAAAAAGCTAGGTTTGAGCTTGGAATCATATGGGTCAAACGGATGAAGTGGTAAAGGACTTTGAGACGAATCGAAGTAAGTATTAATTACACCATAAAAGGTAACATCTTTGCTATGTTACACATTTCATATATATTTATCTATAGTTGCTTTAGAAATGAGATATGTATGTCGACTAGAAAAGCGATAGCCCTGGTGGGAAAGATATGTAATTGAGATTAATTAAGATATCAATCCGTTGGAGCCAAACTCCAATGATTTAAAGACGTAACAAACAAGGTTACATTATGACATCTTAGATGTGTAATGTTGAACCTTGTATGCTAACTTTACTTGAGAGCTACGTGGCTCATAAAAACAATAGTTATATTTTAAAGTGACAACGGTTGGTAAATGAATCGTAGGATTTATGCTAACGGGTCAAATGGGTTCATGAGAACCATATACAGGTGCAATTATAATTTGTTGGCTACATGGTTCATAGAAACCATAATTAGATGTGAACATTAATAGATTGGTACATGAATCGTAGGACTCAAATGAGATATGCCAATGAGTCTAAATTATATAACTTGTCATGTGGTATAGCGAAACCAAGACAAGTAAATAAAATGTGTTGTTGACAAACGTTCAAAGAATCATAGATAAACGCTTATTGATGTTAGTGTAGGGTTACTTAACAAAGGTAAACCATGACTCTATGTACAAGAGTTGCCTTGTAGCAATGTAAGTGCAAATTATGTAATTTTCCTATGCGTAAACATGGTGGATTAGCCCATGTGCAATCACGGGTAAATACGTGAGACTTAACGGGTTAAATGGGTGAGTTCAATGGTGAACCCAATAAGTAAATCATAGGCTTATAGCTTGTGGTTATGATGATTGCCGTGAAAATACGTTGTTTTGGCCTACGGTTAAAAGCAGGTTCGAAGGGATACGATGGGATAGTCCCGAATGAGTTCCTAACGAAAAAAGTGCCACAAAAAAATGAAGGTGTGCACCAGTAGCCACCGTAGCTTACGGTGGCCACTGGCACAAAACTGCACCGTGAGTCAGCTGGTAGCTACCGTAAGCTAGGGCCAGCCACCGTAGCTTACGGTGGCCACCGTAGCCTACTGTGGCGGCCACCCCAAATGTTGAATTCTGGCTATTTTCGCACCGATGGATCATCCCTCTTGCACCCAATGCGATTATTACTAATGAAATGAAGTTGAATGCAGGTAAAAGAAGCTGGTGACGAGATTCCACATGATCGCTTGAAGAACCGAACACTTAACGGACGTTTCGTTATGACTTTCATTTTTAAATAGTGGTAATGTTAACCCAATTGAATGTCTTCTCTTTGGGAATTGAAAACCATGTCTCTGAGTTATGTATGTTAGATACCGCGTAACTCTTGAAAAATTTTCTGGGACCAAATTCTAAGTTAATGTTTTAACGTTATTTTTCACAAATATAACTCGGGTGTTACAATATGTTTCATATTTCTACCCTCTAACTTTTAAATTTTTTTTTTGTTTTAAGTTTTGTGGTCTTCTACTTTAGCCACAAAACTTTTAACTTTTACTACTTTCGTTTTTTAGTATACTTTTATAGTTATATACTTTCACAACGAGACTATTAGAATTACGTTTTATACCCCTTAACTTTTTAAGTTTCGTTTTTAAACGTTTTTTATATGAACTTTGCTGTCTTCTACTTTGGCCACGAAACTTTTAACTTTTCTACTTTCGTTTTTAGTATACTTTTATAATTTTATACTTTCACCACGGGATTTTAGACTTTTACGTTTTATACCTTTTAACTTTTTTAACTTTCGTTCAGCATACAAATTCAACCCCGCAGCAACGCGCGCGGTGGTAAACATCTCGTTATACATGTGATTTAATCTAAAACCTCTGCTGACCCGTATCCATCTTGTTTGACCCAACTTGCACAACCCGACCCATCAAGATTAATCCTACATTCAACCCCTTAATCTTGATGATCTTGACCCGTTCAACTTGCTATCTTCTTACTTGATTGGATACTTTCTTGCATGCTTTCTTCGAATCTTCTTGCTTACTAACTTGTTATTCGAACCGATATTGATCTTCTTCGATCACCTTTGTCAGTCTTGTTTGGCCACCGGTCTTCAATGCAGCTTTACGGTCTTCTCGGTCTCTGCTACGGTCTTTATTTTCAGGCTTAACAGTCTTCTCGGTCTCAACCAGGACTGAGTTCTAGCCACGGTCTTCTTCTCGTCGGTTCTTCGGTCACGGTCTTCACTCCGGCGACAATCTTCACTCGTTGCTGCCAGTCTTTCTTTCTTACTTTAGGTTTCTAATCTTGCTATCACTCTTGCTCTCACTTGAACAACTTACTCTCTTACTTTGTTCATTTTCTTTCTCCTTCCTTACTAAAGATTATCAAAAAGAACAATCATTAATGATACATTTTTCTCGTACAGGACCTAACACTATAATTTAGTGATATGTATTTGCTTTCTTTGACTTTTCACCTGACACACATGTGGACAAAAGCAAGTAGGAAATAGGCATCCTTTTTTCTTCTTTTACATACTGTCACTTGCACACAAAAGCAGTCTCCCAAATACACTTCTTTTGTACTGTAATAACAGGTAAGAAAACACCATACAAGTCGTTCTTCTTCTTGAATCACTAAGCTGCAGGTCTCTTCCATTCTTTCTCTAAATCGGCACGCAAGTTCTTGCCCCTTGATCACACAGATCACCAGATTTCTCTGTTACTTCTAACCACACAGGTTTCTTTCTTTCTCTTTTTAATCACGAGACCCTATCACACAGATTACTATTCTTCTCGGTTCCAATCACCCAGATCGGAATTTTTTTTCACGGTTTCACAAAGAAACGTTTCTGCCTCGCTGTCTTCTTCGCATGGGTTTCATTCTACCCCTTCTTCTTCCACTTCAGTTCACTCAGAACCTGCTGCCCTCTTGAATTCTTCTTTCCTTCGTCTTCAGCCCCGCAGCCAAGAGGGTTGCTCCTCTTGTTCGAAAACGACTCTCAAACCCTCTCGTTTAACCCCAATGCTCTGATACCAAATGTTGGCAATCAGGCCCCAAATAACACTCACGTAAAAAAGAAAGATTTACTGCTTCTAAAACTCTACTCTTTCATTAACAAAACACATACATTAAATAGAGAAAAATAAACTTGCACCTAAAGATTAGGAACCACTAACCCATTACTTTGACTCTAACTAACTACCATGACTCATTAAACATGTGATTTAATCTAAAACCTCTGCTGACCCGTATCCATCTTGTTTGGCCCAACTTGCATAACCCGACCCATCAAGATTAATCCTACAAATATAAGGGTAATTTGGTAATTCACCACTCAAAAAACTATGACCAGTTTTGAAAAGCCAGAAAAAACTTGACTTATGAAAAACTGACTTATTAGCTTTTTAAAAAGCCAAAAGCAAAAGTGCTTATTAAGTTGCTAAACACTCAAAACTGCATATTGGCTTTTTAAAAAGCTAACTAGCCAATTATCCGGGTAAATACATGGGGCTGTAACGTAAAAATAAATAAAAATATACCATGGAATAAAGTTGGTAAAACATAATTCAATAATAATAAAAAAAACTTCAATAATAATAATTACAAATTTGAAAAAAGAGATTTAAACACGATGTTTTTTGTTACATTGGTTTGACGACCGTCTTCATCCAAAATCAAGATTTTTAGACCCTTCATGCTCTTCACCGTTGATAAAGCAACATATAATTTTCAATGAGAGAACATCGGATCTTTTAAGAACAATCCAACTCTTGTAAAAGATTGACCTTGACTTTTGTTTATGGTCATTGCAAAACAAACAGAGATCGGAAATTGCCTTCTCTGAAACCGAGAAGCAATTCTTATATCTATTGGAATCAATGAAACTCTAGGAATAAAAGTTATAAAGCCAATATTGTTTCCAGAGATAATAACTGCTTCAATCACGTGCCTTCATAGAGATACAATTTGAAGGCGTGTTTCGTTACATAGGCGATTCATCTGATCAATATTTCTAAGCAACATAACAAGAACACCGACTTTCAACAAAAGTCGATGATTTAGAATGCTAGATATACGTAAGGAATTCAGAACGCCGAGTGAATATAAGTTACGATCAAAGTTGTCGCCTACGGTCCCATCTTGACATACAGAGTCTGAACTTAAATACCCATGTTCTTCATCGGGAACCAAAGAAAGCAGAAAATTGTTGATATCATCGACAACATTCATTAGTAGGTGCGAGAACAACTCTTTCGGACCAAAAGTCTCTATCACTAAAATTGTCAAGAAGCGAGGGGTAAACAAACTCAATAATATCGCTGACTGGATCCGATGAATCATCAATAAGAAGATCAGCATGAATATCTATATTTAAGTCACCATCATTACCTCCACCGACTTTTCCTTTTCCAATATCCAAAAGCCATCGAGCAAAATCAGCAGTTTCTTGTATCTCTGATGGATCATTCCCTTGAAGAAGACGCATGTTTTTTTTTTGTTACCTTTAAAACCTTATATTGTCTCCAAATGTAAGACGAAGTAAGGCATGAACTAACAACATCTTGATTTGAAGCGTCTTGGAGGACGGGCAAAACATGTCTGAAATCTCCACCGAAACAACAACTTTACCAATGAACCGGGTAAATACTCGAGGTTGTAATATGAAAAATATGAAATGAAATATAATATAAAACTATCAAAATAAAAAACTGAAAAGAAATAGTACATTGTTAATGATGACCATAGATGAAAATTTCTTGAAAAAAAAAAGACGGAGTCTACTCATTTTGTAACCTGTATGGCTGTAAGGGCATGTTTGGGATTCCATTTGAAAATGACTTTTGGCTTTTGGAGGAGGCAAAAAGTCAAAAATGTCCCTCCAAAAGTAACAAAAAGCCACAATGTTGTGACTTATTAGCTTTTGGAGGGGTATTTTTGACTTTTTGCCTCCTCCAAAAGCCAAAAGTCATTTTCAAATGGAATCCCAAACATGTCCTAAGTATGTGAATTTATCAGTAAAATATATATATGTGGGTTTTTATTAACAAAGAGTGAAGTATTTTGAGATCATTACCACACTTGTTACAAAGCAATCTATTTCCATAAATCATAACCAAAACTTTTAACATAAATTCATAACTTCGCACATATTATTCACATGAAAAGAACTTTAAATCTTTTAAACAATATCCATATCATGGTTTTTATACAACCAAGAACATCAATTAAAACCAATGTGTGTAAGAAAACAATATATAAACTCAATAAACAATATGCATATTGGTTTGAATCAATTGTCTTGTTATTTCTAGAACGTGAACCTTCCATAATGTAAGAGAAAGTTCTTGCATCAGCATAGCTATATATGATCTACTTCATTAGCTCCCGAATTTTTTCTCAGTTTCTCAATGTGTTGACCAGTCTACACAAATAGAAAAGTTGATAATAAGTTGGAATTTAAATTATGCAAGTACAAACTTGAAATTGTATCAGATGACATTACAAATGTATATCACAATTTTTTCTATTAGCGCGTTGCCGATAGAAGCACGGTCGTCGTGTGGTGGTATCCAACACATAATAACCTGAAAGTGACTGATCGTGGATCGGTTTAGTCGAACTGATCGAATACAATCGTAAACAAGTGAGAAATCAACACACAAACGTAAATAAAACTCAATCTCGTATTTAACAGAGAATCAGAGTTACACAGAGTTACACAGAGAAAACTCACAGACAAAGTTCGCTCACTCTCACCAAAACTTTTCGAATTACAAAGACACAAACACTTATATATAAGCTACGGATGTCCGAACTCCTCTGCCTGTCCGAACCTCAGGTTCGGCCAAGGCTCGGCCAAGGTTCGGCCGGAGTTCGGCCACCAGACCAAAATACCAAAACTTCGTGTCTTCATCAGATCCAGCTCATTGCCATTTCCTGTATCAACAAACTCCCCATTGGCAATAGCTGGACCGTTCTTCATCAGCCTTGAGCATCTGTAGCAGACCCATCACCTTTCCAAACCAAGTCGTGGTTATTTCCAGCAAAAATGTTGAACGCAAAACAAACCCTTATCACCCTTCTGAACTTCAGCGCTTGATCCATATAATCTGGGTGCTTGATCCATATAATCTGGGTGATACAGAATTGGATTGTGATACAACTCGTCAATATCAGCCTTCGACAAATTAATCAGCCACATGGGATCATATATCTTCACAACCCGATTATCTTCCTTCAATACAATAACCGCTTCACCTGTCTTCTCATTATAATACCACCACCTCAAATCTTTGATGAAATCTTGTTGCATCGTCATCAGTGGTATCTTCTTCATTACATCAGGCTTCTTCGGAAACACCAAAATATCAGCTTCTTTCCAGTTAGTTCATGAACTCTTGTTGTAGATCGACGTCGCTTTGGCCTTTGAGGATCTAGAAACTGAAATCCTTCACGACATTATTTCTCGAGAATCTTCTTAAAATGCATACCCATCGCATCATCGCCATAACAACGAAAAGGTTTCCTTGTCAGTTCACGAACATCCCAAACAGGCAGACTGCTGAAATCCTTGGCACGCTTGAAGTACTGGATCCCATTTTCACGTTTAATCCCATAGCACCTCAAGCTCGAAGCATACATCCAACTAATAATTTCTCCCGATACCCGACCCTTGAACTTGAAAAATGATCTTTGCTTGATAGGTTTCGGAGGCGGGATATAATTTGCATGAAAAGCCTTCATAAACTCGTCAAATGTCTGACGTTGTTTCTGAACTTTAGCCTCCTTAACCACTAGGTATTCTGGTTTCTCAGTTTTTTCTTTCTCAACACTTCTTCAGCCTCAACATCTTTTTCTTTCGGAAATACTTCAAACTCATCACCAGTTTGATTGTTATTGAAGTTGGAGTACAGATCTGGATATTCCTCCTCTGTAATATCCTCCACTTCAATTTCTTCTTCAAATATACCTTCCACGTCTTCATCAGACTCTGGCTCAGGTTCTTCGTATTTCTCAGGTTCTTTTTGAGATGCCTTTCTTAGCTCTTCATCATTTAAATCGAACACCCGCTGTAACTCTTCAACCGTCAAATTTTCAACAAATTCCCCTTCTTCAAGCGTTTGTAACATCTCAGCAAATTCATTCAAACTTTTTGCCGCTTGATTAGAAGGAATCGAAGAAATCGGTACCGCTTCTCTCGAGTCTTTCTCCCCCTGGGAAGATGATGCACCAGCACCCGAACCCGAAGTAGTTCCAGATGGGCCTGGTCCGCCACCAACATTCCCTTTAGGGTCATCTTGATCGGGATCATCGTTTAGAAAACGCATTGGGTCCTCATTACACCCCGAACCGTCTCCTATCTCCCCCTGAGCTTTAAATTTTTCCATCAAGAATTTAATCTGCTCACCCATCTCAAGAAGCATTTTCGATTGAGCCTGACTAGCCCTTTGTAATCTCAGAATTTCCTGATCTTTGGTTCTATCACGACTCTGAAGAGTTACAACTTGTCGAATCAAATCTTCTTTATCTAACGTCAGCACAGTAATGGTCTTTTCCTGTGCTTCAGACTTAGCCTTCAAAGCGTCAATCTAAGATTGATGATCTGATAAAGCACTCTGCAAGAGACTAGCTTGTGAAAAAGAAACCGAACCTTCTTCAAAATTAAAAGTCACATCTGGTGTAGAATGTGTAGACGCAGTTGCAGTAGCAGAAGTGAAAACCGGTGTTGTAGATCCTATTGGCTGATTAACAAACTGCGCACCAGCACTTGCTGAAGGTGTTGTGCCAGCAGTTGTCGAACGACTTGCATTCATCAAGTTCTGCAAGAAATCAGCTTGAGTGTCAGACACTGAAGTCTGAACCGTTGTTGTAGCTTCAGTAGATGCAGAGACACTGAACGAGGTTGCAAAACGAATTGCTGAACACCTACGCCCTTTCTCTTTCTAGTACGACCCCCAACCACTGACTTCTTTCTCCCTTTAGACAAAGTAACTGATGAACCAGTCACCGACTGTTTTCCTTTACCAGAAACCACCTCGACTTCAGGATTATAATCTTCATCTGATTCGGATGACGCCACTACATCATATACTCGATCTTTGTATCTATCGACACTCTTGTTCTGGCCGATTCTGTATGCAATGTGCTCATCGCTTCCCTTCCTCAACTTCACATACTTGGAATTAATCAGGACACGGACAAACGGATCGTTTGGTTCCGATAAGTCCTCAGAGCCAACTCCAGTATCCAGAAAATCATCATCAGATTCGGATTCATCAATCAGGGTATTAACAGCTGGTGTCTCAGTCACAGTAGCATGAGCTGAGGCCACCGGTTCAGATATTTGCGGTTGAGTAACTACTGGTTCTGGTTGTGGATCTTGATTAACTTGTTCCTGAACGATTGGAATCTGCCTCTTAGGCCTTTTTACCCTTCCCTGCTGAGGTATCTGATTCTGCTCTTCGATCCAACTATAATCCAGTTCTTCTGAGTCGCTTCCGTCATCATGACGAGGCACACCTGTGACTGGTGCCACATAATTGACATTGGCTAGATGACCAATCAATCTCTTCAGTTTAGGCTGAAACTCTGGTGCCTTCTTTTGATAAGACGCCAAAGCCCCAACACTTGCCTCAGTCATATGCTTTAATTCCATTCGATGTGCTGCATTTTTTGTCAAATTCGGATATAAGTCATTCAGCACCATTTGGAGGAATCTGAGGTAGATAGCTGCCTTCTTCTGACGTTGTGTTAGATTGTCTCTCATATAATGGAAAATCATCCCAGGCACGTTGTAAGATCGATTCATCACCAGTGCATTTGTCAAGGATAGAATTATCTGTTGGACTTCATCATGACCTGAAATTCGATGTCCTAAACAGACTAACAGCACATGGGCAAGATACTTGTATGGCACACTCAATGATGATTTGTACACCCATTCCTTACTTGGATCGTCGGTATACCAAATCCGCTTTAAGAAAGCCACATTATCCTCATGTGGGAATTCAATCCTTGCATTTGGTGAATCAGACTCTAACTGTAAAACCCTGCAAATATCTGCTTCTGTAACTTAAACTAGTCGGCCTTGAACAGTAGCAACAATTCTAATCGGTGGATCAGAAATCGTATGTGTCGTACTCAAGAATTCCAAAATAATATCTCTGTATACATCACACTGCTGAGTAATAGCGTAATGTATTCTTGAACGTCTCAGAAACTCAAATATTCCAGGTCCTCCAAATTTATCTAATTTTCCTCTTGCAACCCCGATGTGTGCACAAATGTTATGCTTGTCGCCAATCTTTAAATCATTTGCCATATCTGAAAACACATAAAAGAAAACATTCATTAAATTCAATATGATTAACAGATATCATCATCGATTTTGTCAAATCATTGTCGTTTGCGTAAACGAACAACATTTGAGCAAAAATTGAAACCCGCCGAACTCTATCCGAGCCTCCTCCGAACCCCACATTCGGAGTCTCCGAACCCCAGGTTCGGAGCTTGAAGAACTCCGACAGGCCTGAATTTCAAACTCGATGAAAACGATCAGATTAAACAGTGTAGCTCCACACCTATAGTCGGAATATGACAAGCAACCCATAGGAACCAATTTTAGTTGATAAAAACATGGTTTTCATAGCGTATTTTCAGATCTAGAACTGAGTTATGTCCGAACGAGCTTTTCGAGTCAAAAACCTCACAAAACATGAGTAAAACATAATCTAAAGCAACCAATACATTCGGAATGTCAAGATCTACCTTAGAATCAGTCGTTAATTCGCCAAAAACACGTCAAAACGAAAATTCAAAATTTGGGCAGAGGTTCGGTGCACGTTCGGAGAAAAACAGTAACAATGATCTCCGAACGTCAAGTTTGGCGCATTTATAGCTAACCACGTTCGGACCTCCGAACTCCAAGTTCGGCCGAATAGTAACACCGAACTTCCCAATCGGCCAACTCCAAACTCTGTCCGATGGTGAGGTTCGGACCTCCGAACTTCCATCTTCGGACCTCCGAACTCCATGTTCGGCCCTCCGAACTCCATGTTCGGCCCTCCGAACTTCAGGTTTGGAGATTTGAAATTTTTCACAATTAACCCCTGATTTCGATGAATTTTTCAAATTAAACATCCAAAGTTTAAAATTTACCAATTTTTCTCAAACTTCGTTCAATTTTACTGATGAACTTTCTCAAATCAAGCCCATTTGGTTGTTTCCGGCATAATTTGACATCTTTCACTAATCGGTTGATCGAAAATAACGCAGAATAAAATCTTTTTGATTTTTGTAAAATTTTCAAACACACCTAAAATCTTTTTGGTATTTTTCAAACTTATGCTAAAACATACCTAAAATATTTTTGTGATTTTTCAGGCATTCATATAACAAAACAAACAGAATTGAAACAAAAATTACTAAGAATTAATATAACTTAAGTATTTTTGGTGAGAAAGATCCAGACGCGAGATCATATCAGCCAATATGCATCAGACACACTTCAGTTTCATTTTTAATCAGCATGCAAGTCAAGTTGGCAACAAATACAAATTTTCAATTTATTTCAGCTTGGGTAGATCAATTTTTATAGCTTTCTGATATGTTAAGATATATTAGCAAGCATTGATAATGTGAAAACACACACAATCAGAAATACCGGTAATCTGGCTTATTCTTATTATTTTTGTACTTTTCACAGAATTTGATTCTCACAGAGATTTATAGTTCATGGTGTTTCATGCAAAAATAACGCAGAACCCTAAACAAACAACAATCAGGTCGGCTCGTAGGCACGCAGAGAAAGTCCGATTGTTTAGGAAAATAAGAAAAGCAGAAGTTGTATAATCCAATAACAATCAGGTCGGTACTCACGTACACGCAGAGAAAGTCCGATGGATTATACGAAACACCAAAGAAAATAAAGCAGAACGTCAAACGAACAACAATCAGGTCGATCTTTCGATACGCAGAGAAAGTCAGATCGTTTGACAAAATAAAAAAATCAAACAAGTTTAAATCTTTACAAAATGAAAACATGCGTACACCAGAACATCTCTTATTCTGTTTTTGCTTTTTCGTTTTATTTAATGCCAAGATCACACAATAATCATCATGATGTGACTCACAATTAAACAAGCAATATTTTTATGTTTATATCATACTAGCATATATCAGATTTACCCTTACGCACTTAGCTAGCCAAACAAGAACCTACAGCTTTTCTGTTTTACTTTATCCGTGGTTGATAACACACGCAGATGTAATATCATTTTTCGCTTGGTCGGATCAATTTCTTAATTTTTTTATTTTTCCATTTTTTTATGCTTTTTGTATTTTTCCAATTTTTTATATTTTCTGATATTTCTCCCCCTAAAATACACAACGCTATTTTTGTATTTTTTTTTTTAAAACAAGAAAGAAACAATCAAAAGAAAACAATAAGCAAAAATGATCAACCGAAAGTTACTCGACCGGTAACTTTTGTATGCCGTTGATTTGCAAAAGATAATGAAAGCGGGTTTTGTCAAAAGCTTTTGTAAAAAGATCCGCTTTTTGAAAATCAGTATGGATCTTTTGCAGATCAATCAGGTGTTTCTCGAAACAATCCCGGATGAAATGATAACGAATATCAATGTGTTTCGTTTTAGAGTGGTGAACGGGGTTTTTTGTTATGCAAATAGCGGCCGAATTATCTATGTAAATTGGAGTAGTAAGAAACTTCAAACCGTAATCCTGCATCTGCTGTTGAATCCATAAAACCTGAGAACAGCAACTAGCAGCTGCTATGTATTCAGCTTCAGCCGTGGATGTAGCAACAGAAGTCTGCTTCTTACACTGCCAAGATACCAACCTATCGCCGAGAAACTGACATCCGGCCGTGGTTGACTTAAAATTAATCTTGCAACCGCCGTAGTCTGAACCCGTTTTACGACAGAAAAGAGTAGGATCAACCAACCCACGCTTAAACCCGTTGTCGAGTAAATAAGTAGACAACGTCTCATACCAAGCTCGAGGAGCCTGATGGAGACCATATAAAGTTTTGTCTAACTTATAAACCTTCTCCAGATAATCAGGATCGAAGAATCCCGGAGGTTGTTTGACATACACCTCTTCTTTAACCTTGCCGTACAAAAACGCACTCTTTACATCCATTTGAAAGACTTTAAACCCACGATGTGCAGCAAACGCCAAAATATTCTGATTGCTTCAATTCTGGCAACAGGAGCATACACTTCGTTAAAGTCTATCCCTTCTTCTTGAGAAAAACCTTGAACAACCAAACGAGCTTTGTTTCGGACGATAATCCCACGATCATCCCGTTTGCACTTGTAAACCCACCGTGTACCACATGGCTCTTTGCTACCTTGAGGTAAATCTTCCAAATGCCACACACCCAATTTTTGAAATTGTAGTAATTCTTCTTGCATTGCTTCAACCCACGAACCGTCTAATAAAGCTTCTATAACATTTGTCGGTTCGATCTGGGATATAAAGCATGAATGAAATACTTCCTCTTGAATACCAGATTCTAGAACAGATAGTAAAGCACCACTCTCAATTTGATGTCTTGTACGAACTCCTTCATTTAAATCACCAATGATATTTTCTAGTGGATGAATGGTGTTTATCCGGAGTGTTTGATGAATAGGAACAACCACCGCTTTAGGTAAATCAGGAACAGGATCTTCCTCAACCACCACATTCTCAGTTGTAGTAACATCAGCTTCACCAGACGTAGATTCAACTTGTGGATCAGGTTACTGAGCAGAAATTTCCACCTGATGTGTCACGGCTTCATGAAATTCACTATCATCTTCAGAAGACATATCATCAGCAGCAAAAGTCGTATCATTAGATGTCTCGGTCAAATACTCATCAGCAACAGGCACTATCGGAGTTGGCAGAGTTTGAATGTTTAACACCGGAGTATCATCTTGTAATTCAATGAAAACTCTAGTAAGTTGTTCATCAGATACTTCTGGCGTCAATTCAAAATTTTCAAACAAAGTTTTGTAATCGAACAACCAGTCCGGTCCAACGCCTCTGGGTGGTAAAGTATATGATTGGAAATCCACATGCAGATATTCACCCACCGTACCGGTCTGCTTATTGAAAACACGTTTCTTCTGATTTGAATAACCAACAAACAGTCCCTGAAAGACCTTGTCATCAAATTTTCCTGCAGCAGACAATACAGTACAGGGACACCCAAACGACTCTAGATAATCGAGATTCGGCTTACGATTCTTCAGAAGTTCATAGCATGTCTTTTCAAGACGCTTTACGGTAAGCACTCGATTTAGCACATAACACGCAGTGTTGATGATGTGCTCGGAACGTACCTAAAAATGTAATAAAAACCTAGACCTAAACCTAGACCTAGACACACCTAATGTTACCGAAAATACCTAAACTAAACCGAACCCTAAGGCAAGTGTACCTATCGGATAGTAGAATAGCTAAGGCAAGACCGGGAATATCGAACCCTAAGGACACTCTATAGACAAAACTAACCTAGGACCTAAGAAATGGAAATACTGAGTAATTTTTGGTTTTTGAATTGAAATTGGTTTTAACTAAATTAACTAACTAACTAACTGACTATCTACTAATAACCGAAAGCAAGGACCTTCAGGAAAACAAACAATGATAGAGAGGCACCACCCAGACCTAGAATCCCAATTAACGCTAACTACCCTACTTGGCTATAACTACTCTGATGGCAGCTAATTCACCTTTTAAGTCCTTCTTAGAAAATGTTCCTAACGTTCGGACAGGAGTTCACCTTTTGGGTACATCCAACCTCAACTAAACCTAACCACCCTCGAAACAATCTTAGGCACCTTAAGCTAGCAGGAACTACCACTAATCAACACAACTGACACGGAATAGCAAGCTAACTAACTTCCTAGGGCATCCCTCTCCCGATGGCGATGTGATCCTAATCCACTAGCCAACCCGACTACCCGACCTAGCTATCACCTTCCGGCTTGTCTAACTAAGGCAGCACACAAGAATCAGGGAATTCACTAAAATACTAAACTATGATAATCAAGACAGATAATCAAATCAATCACAAACACATAGTCACGCAACTGATTACCCAACCCAAACCGAAAGACATTCGCAGGCTAAGCAGTTTAGTAAGTTAATTCAAACCCTAACTCTAGTGGTCATATGCATACAATCATGTCAACAATGGAATTGAATAGAAACATAACATCAATCAAGTAATCATAAACCAAGTATAGTTGCAAACATCAATTGATCATCAAATCAGTCTAGGTGGTAGCAATTATTTAGCCTACCACCATGAAAACAAACAAATCAAACACAAAGTCTGTAAATTCAATCATAAACATGGTTTTAGGGTTCAACAATTAAAGAACAAGAATAATCAGAAAAACCGGATATGAAATCGACGTTGAATGTGCGACCCTAGATGTTTCCGAATGATTCCAGCCCTTCTCTCCTCTTGAAAATCGCCCCTCTGATCTCTGAGATCGGCCACCAGTCGAAAAGTATCGAATACAAACCCTAACATCGAATTTATATCGATTAAGCAAAATCTGCGGGTTTTTAGGCGGCAAGCGTATCGCTTGCTAATATATTCCCGCCAGGCGATACGCCTGGAGCTCATTACACGACAATTTAGTCGGGCGGAGCCGACTTTGACTTCCGTTGACTTCTCTTTCCGCGCGTATCGCCTACTACACATCAAGTCCCAGGCAATACGCCTGGGACAACTTATTCAGCACTTCTTCACTATTCTTCTCAATTCTTTCACATCTCTCTCGTGGCCTCGGGAATCCACCAAATACCTACAAAACTTATAAAAACATGAACAAGACCCCAAAGACTCAAACTTAACTGAAAACAACTAAAACAAATGGAAACCGACTCAAAATTGACTCAAATACATAACAAAAGACATACGAAAACAGGATGTGTTTGCATCACATCAAATATCCCCACACTGACTCTTTTTCCGTCCTCGAAAAATACTGCAATGGAATCACAACCAGGAAAATTAACTACTAAACCTTTAACATTCCAAAATTCAACAGCCACCATACAATTCCACATTCCATAATGTATTAACACACTAGATCTCTAGTTCAACCTACTACCGAATCATATTTAGTCAAAGCAAAGGGTATTAATGATTTGAATTTATATATTTTCTCCAACCCCCCT
>JBCNJP010000023.1:12174992-12309493 GCA_039602395.1 Deinandra increscens subsp. villosa
TTTGACCAAATACATCAAATTTTTTTCTCGTTCATACAAAATTGGAATTACACTTGATACAACAAGCCTAGCCTAACTAAGGTGTTTTCTGTGGGTACAAATAAGTAACATTGGTTTCTTATCTGGATAAGTTTATTTAACCCAGCATGATCATATCAAAAGGTATACTATTTTGAAATCAATGTGAAGGACCGTGCAAGATTTATCAATTCTTTATTTTTATTTATTTGCTTGTACAATGGCTGATCTGATTGTGTGCATTATGATTTTGGTTGTGTGTGACTAACCAATTTCCAATTCTACTCCGGCAGAAAAAATATGCTACTTGGGTGATTGGTTTCTTTTAATGAACCTGGTCATTGTGACCAGCCGCAACTTATAGCCGTACTGCAGAATCGCATTTGATCCATACATATGAAGTTTGTATGTTTTTCCTTTCTCACTCCTTAGTTTCTGTTTGCGTGTTTATGATTACCATCTAAGTACATACATGTTATTTAACATGTGTGTCTATGTGGTTTTTTTTTCTATGTATATGTTCATATTTACATGTATATCCATGTCTTCATCTCAATAGACACTCTCTTCTTTTTTATTTATGTGCAGACGAGTTTGAGTCGAACTGGGGGCTACAATCTTCCACCATGTCACATTGTCAACTTTTGCGGTTTCCACATATTATTCGATTGCCCTCTTGATCTCTCTGCCCTAACAATCTTTTCCCCGCTGTCTACTGGTTTATATGAAAACGTTGATGAACAGACATTTGCTTCTTCAACTTCTGATTTGAACTCTGAAATCAAGAAGCTGCTTGACAGAACCAATTTAATATCTGTAGAACCCTACTATAAAACTGTCGAGACATTGCACCTATGGAATGTTTCCCTTATTGATGTTGTACTTATATCTAGTCCAATGGGGATGCTGGGTTTGCCATTTCTTACTCGTGCTAAAGGTTTTTCAGCAAAGGTATCTAAAAGTGGTTTCTTTTTTTTTTCTTTGAAGAATATGGAAATTTAAAGTTTCAATTAGAGGTGGTAATATGTTAGCTAACTGGTCGAAACTGGTAACTTTAGATACAGGTCTGGTTGACCTGGAACGGTTTTGTTTAAAATCTATTCGAAGTTTTTGAATGAAATAATCTAGGTTTTTGGAAATAGAAAATACACTCTTGGTGCCTTTTGATATGTTTGTCCTGTTTTTGTTAAAGCTATTTTTATAAATTTACAGTCTGACCCATAGTGAGTAAACATGACTAGGATGAGCCGATGCATACGAAAATCGGTAGAAAATTACTACCTCTAATTTTATGATTTCTTGTAAATGTTTTTTTGTTTACTAGGTATATGCAACTGAGGTGACTGCAAAGCTTGGTCAATTTATGATGGAGGATCTTGTTGCAATGCATATGGAGTTTAAGCAGTTTTATGGACCCAAGGAGACTAGTTTATTTCAATTGTGTAAGTGGGAAGCTCTTCCACCTACACTGAAAGAGGTAGTTCTTGGTAAAGATGGGACAGAGCTTGGTAGTTGGTCACCATTGTACAGGTAAAAGTTGCATGATCAAGATTGGTTATTTTAATTTATTTTTTGGAAGTTGGCCTAAATTCTATTATATTGCTCCCTTGTCCCATGTGATGATGGAAAAACTGTCACACCCCACCCATACGTAACGTAACCGATTGATACAAACTTAACAGTGAAAAATGTGACCTTTTGTTTCACTAATTTGCGGTTATATTTACACAAGGAAACTTAAATTTAGCATCTTAACAAAATATAAAGTCTCCAAATGTTAACTCTTCGAGACACCTTCCAATAACTTTCTTTATCGCTCACCCATGATACATGCTTAAGAAAACGTTAGTTTATGTGGGTTAGTTTATGAACATTTATTTATTCAAAACATATTAAAACTTATCTCGATTGTAATAATGACATATGAATTACAACTCAATCAAGCTATTAATGTGGGATTTATAAAGATATTCTCACTCAGTTCTACATAATACTCAAATTCTCAAAGGTCAATCGTGCTTGAAATGTTTAAACGGTTAACTTTTGATTTTTGTCCAGAAGGTTATAAGGATATGATAAGTCTAATAATATGACCCGTATGTCTAGCATGTGGCCCTTGTCAGACTCACAGGGTCAGTCATACAAACTGTATGACAGTTGGTCGCTCGTATGGTTTTGGTCGTATTGACAAGTCCGTAAGCCAGGAGCTTGGACCGATACTGGTTCTAGTCAAACGGCCTGCATGGCTATTCAAATAGGGGATCTGAACTTCATTCATGGGAGCTTTATTTGAGTTTGAAGCTTACCCGAATGCCTCTAATTGTATCCAACTCTCGGGGATGATGTTTTGAGTGTACCAACACCTCTCGCTATCCTAATTTTCAACCTATGATATTGTTGTATGAAATCTTAAATTCTTATGAAGCTTTAAGAATCACACACAATAGGTTTCAATCTTGCTTACCAAAAGATGAGGATGGTTAGAATATTGTGCTGTAGATCTGCAGCTCTCTATTGCACACAAAACTCTTCGTTTACAACTCCCAATCTTCTGAGGAAGCCTTGTAGATAATTTTCTGGACTTCAATTTACACTTTGGAGAGACTTGGCAGAGGTTTTGAAAGCAAATTTGGGAGGGAAGCTTGGGAATCTGGAGGTTTCATCGACATTTATAATGGAGGGATTGAAACAAGTTTAAATCTATAATTCCAGATGGGCATGTAGGCTGAAAAGGTGTAAAAGTGGACTGATATGTGGTTTCTCACTACTTTATCAGATTTTCGATGTGCCGGACACAATACGTCCTGCATGTCCTCCTTTTCAAGTGAACTGATATTGACCCCATACGGCCTGTATTGCCTTCATACGGCCCATATGACTGGGACCGTATGACATCATATATGGCCTGTATAGGTGAGTGTACCAAAAACTGTGGACGGAATATGAATATGAATATGATGTAGTTTGCCATTGACTGCATAAACTGATAAAAGTGAACACTGATATATATGTTCTATGAATTCTGATATTATATGTTCTATGAAGTCGTAACTAAGTATAGTCTAAAAGTGACCAGTTGCTCCTTTCTTAGATGGGTTTTGTTTTTCAACGTTTGCATTATTTTATAGGTTTACGTACAAAGAAATAACATAAAATTATTCTCAGTGCAGCTGATGTGAAGGACTGTTTGCAGAAGGTTCAGTCTCTTAAATATGCAGAAGAAGTTTGCTATAATGGAACTTTAATCATAAAGGCTTTGAGCTCTGGTTTAGAAGTAGGTTCATGTAACTGGAATCTTAAAGGTCCAAAAAGGAATATTTCATATATTTCAAGCTCTGTATTTTCATCTGGAACTGCAATGGATTGTGATTTCCATGCTCTCCTAGGAAGTGATGTACTTATATATTCTGATTTTGCTTCATGGAATGGGGCTACTCATGTTGAAGATGAGAATAGTTGGTCCTCTATTGTTCCTGTCGGTGACTCAACTAAGGGGTAATGGTTTCTATTAGAATTAATATGTTATCAATATCAATTTGTTTTAAGATCTTTCCTGAAGAGTATAGGACTAGAGGTAGGTGGAAATTTCCTCCCGTTTATTTATAAATGGGCTGTTTCATTTTTGTTTTCATCTTAACAGGACAAAAGTCGCACAAAAAAGTGTTTTTAGGCTTACGAACTCCTAATCATTTTATCTAAAACAAGATCATTATCGAATGAATGTAATTTTTTTTAATCATATATTGACATACTAGCTATTTTAGAAAAATCTAAAAACTACAAAGAAGTGTTTCAGAACCTGGCTGTACCAATATGACTTGTTTTGATTGAACATCTTGCCAGCTATAGCTAAAGTTTCTTCTGATTTTGTGTTGGTCTGTTCTAATTTTTCGGTATTCCCCCTTTAAGGTTTTGAAGTGGGAAAAATTAATCTTAAATTTGGAACAAACTTGTGGCAGTGACGAGCACATGTATGTGGGAATCACTGAATTTTGATGAGAGCTCAGAAGAAATGGAGAAATTGAACTTTATATGCTCATGTTCTATAGACTCTGTGGAAGCTGGTGGCTCTGTTCTGATCCCTATGGGACGAATTGGCGTTATTTTGCAGCTTCTGGAATTGTTTGCTTTGCATATTGAATCATCTGGCATCAAGGTGATTTGTTTTATTCTTAATGTTAATTATTGCTCCCTAAACCAGAACCGGTATATCCAGTACAGTTCTTTGTTCTAGTTATAGGTAATAATTGTTTTTTGATCTAGTTTGGGTTCAATATCTCATATATTTTACATTAATCAAAAGTCGTAAGCTATGCAATATTTTGTATAACTCATTAGCTCAAAAGCCTGATGTAGGGCTCACAGTCTGGTTTGTTTTGTGAACTAGTACTGTACTGGTCAGCCCTTGGTTCCTATATTTTCATCTTTTGAATTGCTGTTCAATATGGTACGGTTGGATGCCCCCTTAATGAAGTTTTATTTTTCTATAGATGTGAGAATTTCAACCTATTTGCTTAGGAGAGGGTCAATTTTGATAGGTGTCTTATTTAAAGGAACTTGACTATTAGTGAAAAAGCAACTCAAAGAGGACCATATCAACTAGTTCAAACTGGATAATTTGGTTAAATGGCCCCTAAAGTAGATTCTCAATGTATACGACATCCTAAACCGTTCTCCTTTTTGTAGATTTAGATAGTTGTAGTTGCGATTATGTTTTTTTTCAGCAATAAAGTAAGGCATTAACTGTCTGTTAGTTACAAGTGTTATTACATGGCATTTACAGATTGTATAGGGGTTACATACGCTTGATTATAGGAATTTGTGTTTATATACATTCTTAGATTGGCATTTATCTTCTTGTTACATCTACTTAATACAAAGCTGACATCCATTGTATGTAAACTATTTAAGAACCGTTACGTACAATTATTGTTAAGCATCCAGTTACGCAACCCTCCTGACCTGCCCTTGTTTGTATGCTTATATTTAAAGTTGTTGTACCAACCTGTTAGAAGTAATATAAAATATTGGTACTTAAATTTGGCCTTTTATTTTTGCAGGTGCCTATATTTATTATATCTAGTGTGGCAGAAGAACTGCTGGCATACACTACTATTTTACCAGAATGGTTATGCAAGGAGCGGCAGGAGAAGGTAATACTCATCATAGCATATGTTCAAACTAAAGGAGCTTGACTATTAGTGCAATTTCACTTGCATCTGTATTTATAATTGTTTTCCTCTGAATTCTACAGCTGTACTCTGGCAAGCCTGTTTTTGCTCATGAAGAACTCATAAAAGAGAAGAAGATCCACGTATTTCCAACGCTTCACTCACATGAATTGTTGTAAGATTGGTTTTATCTGGTGTATTTTTGTTATTTACCTCTGGAATTGTATTCTTTTGTCAAGAGTCACGTACTTGGAGACGAGATGGAAATGTTGCCCCATTCACATATATACAGTTGATTTTGGGTTTCATTTATATCTCAAATAAAAAACCTTAGTTAAAGGGGTAGCAGGTTGAACTGGTCAAATAGCCTGGAAAGCTGCCTAAAGTATATTGTAGTGCATAAAACCTCCTTAGTCCTTTACTAAAATATTTAGATTATTATGATAAAAACATTGTTTTTGGGTCATATTTAAGGTAATATTTTATTGTAATCTTTTTCAAAATATGTTTATGGGTCGGCCCAACTTGGCGCCTGTTTCGTCCCGAACCTGTTTTTGACCGGTTACCCAACTCGCTCATATTACTGCCCCTACTTGGAGAATTTAGCCTGTTTTTGCTGTTTTTAATTTCTAGTTTCAATTTTATGCACACAGAATGATGTGGCAAGAGCCATGCATAGTATTTTGTCCTCATTGGAGCTTGCGGCTTGGACCTGCTGTACATTTACTTCAACGTTGGCATGGGGATCCAAATGCACTTTTAGTTCTAGAGGTATATCTTTTCATTCATCTGTTAACTTTTTAAAAAAATTGTATGCAAGTTTGCTATACTTATGACTATATATACCACCAGTAATTTATCTGTGTGGACTATAGCTGTGGATAACCAGATAATACAACCAATTAATTATCTTCAGGAAGGAGTTGACACTGATCTTGCACTCTCGCCTTTTAAGCCTATAGCAATGAAGGTTTTGGAGTGTTCTTTTGTTTCTGGTATCAAGTAAGTGATATGCCAATTTTCCTTGAAGTTAATTTGCATTTTCTTCCAATTAAAACCAATCTTTTCGTAGTCGGATTCCCAATGTTTCATTTGGTACTTTTAAACGTTCTTTTTGGACTAGGAGGTTGAACCGGTAACCTGGTTAGTGGGGTTGGACCAGATTTTTTTTATAACTTTTTATTTTAGCTATTTGAGGGTATTCTAGGAATTAGGATGGGGTAACGTTTACTCTCATATCACACTCCCACATCGGCTCCATAAATTGAAAGGAGGGAGCTACAATTTTTCATTTAGATTTAAAGGCTTTAACCAGTTAAGCTACCAACCTGGTTGTGATAGATATGTAAGTATGTAACTAAAATATCTAAACACATAAGATACTTGTATATTTTATCAAGGTTTTATTTATTATTGCTTTATATATAGAACTATAAGATAAGATACTTGTATATTTTAAAACCTTTGTATATATGTTACATAATATGACTTATTGTTTATTTGGTTATAAAACAAATATACCTATCAAAATCCCACTCAAATAGGGTCTTAGATAAACTTTTATTTTCTTTTACTTTATTCTAACTTGTTTATGATATCTGGTTTTTTAAACTAGTTGACTTGTGTGAGGCGGCTTGTTCGAGCACCCGTCCCGTTGTGAAAGCATTGATTATAACACATTTTATATTTTTAAATCAGCCAACTCACATGTGCACCAGCTTTTCCTGTTCTCTTTTTAATGTGTTAACACCTGTTGCCTTGTAGGTTGGAGAAGGTTCCACAACTGCTTAAAATGCTTCAGCCAAAACTGATTTTGGTAACAATTTATTAGCAACCTTTATAATTCTTGCTTGTGGTAAAATGGGCAGAGATTGGTTAAACTGAATAATTTTTTTGGCACTTGCCAAACAATGGAGTTAAGCTCAATCATTATTTGACCAATTTTTTGTATATATTTTCTGAATAATGAATGTGTCAAATATGTTTAAAAAAATATTATATTTAAGTAGTAATCTTGTTTTCTTGAATAAAACAGTATAAGAGGTTTTATGAATCCAAAACACACATTTATGGTCATCCAACCCTTTTTCATTAAAGCTTGTGTATTTATTTAACCGGTTTGACCCATTAGAGTAAATAAAACATATCCAAATGGAGCCTGTTTTGCAAACCTCCTAACACTTGCTTTATTAACAGCTTCCAGATTACACAAAAGCGTACTTCAATTCTTTGAAAGAATCGGTACCGTGTCTATTTTTCACTGAAAATGAAACACTTGACATGCCAAACTCAAAGAATCTTTTAGAACTAAATATCGCAACAGACTTAGCTTCACAGTTGACTTTAACGAAGTTGAAATCTGAAGAGTTGACCATTTCAAGACTAAAAGGCAACCTCTTTGTGGATCAAGGGAAGCACTATTTAGTTGCAGAGAATACAGATGATGACTAAGGCTTTGGTGCATTGGGGTAAGTTGAATTAGAAAGTCTAACAAAAAAGTCAAAGTTAAAGATGAATTGTGGGATCAAGTGTGTTGCATGTATTTAAACTTGGATACAGGTGAAAGAAACAAGTAGTGAAGATGAGTCCCTTATTCTTGATGCAGTTGAGATGGATAACATATTAACAGGTGAATGTTTTCAGGATAGTTCTTTTTAATATGTAATTAGAATGTTAAATCTGATTAGTTGGTTTTAGTTAACAAGTAGTGAAGATGAGTCCCTTATTCTTGGTGCATTTGTGTTTGTTTTATGTATAAACCATTTCTGCATACAGATAAGAAATTGAGCTAATTATTAACGGGTTGAATGGACTATCCGGTTAGATCCTTTTTTCAGTACCAAATTGAACAACCTTTTGATTTTTTCAAACGACATTGAAAAGTCAAAGGGCTTATATGTGTTTATGAAATGGCAGTGTTGCAGAAATCGTGATTAATCACAGATTAGTCGGTGATTAATCGCTTGGCGCCCCTCAACCGTCTACGATTAAGGGCTTGACGGTCAGTTGGTCAACGATGGTCAACATCGGTCCTTGGTGGTCTTGGCGGCCCTTGATGGTCTAGACGGTCAGCTTAAACTTATAATTTTCTATTAAAAAAAGCATAAAAAATTAAGCTGTATGCATATTGTGAAATAATGTTAGAGAAAGATGAAGATTTAAATATGAAAATGTATTTGTTTTTTGAGATTATTAGACGTATTAGTCTTTACTATTGTAGTTTTTGACTTAAACGTTTATTTAAGTACTAGATTATAACTTTTTTTAAAGGTTTTTACTTATTTACTTGTTAATTATACTAAAATATTGCCATATTGAAAATATATATGTGTATATTTATTTTTTTATAATAATCTAGGGTCTCCGATTAATCGCCAATTAATCCCCGATTAATCGCTTAACACCAGTCGACCGTCGAGAAACCGCCGAGCGATTTCTACAACCTTGATAAATGGTCGTTTGATTGTGATTTGATCAAAGAGATGGTGTGAGGATGTTACCACCCTATACCTAAATTATATGTGTGCATAGCTACCTTTTCAACATCTTGCCATATAACATTGGTGACCCATTTAACTGTGAGCACACCAAGGGTTGCCAACATAGCCCATCTACTGTGGATCACCTCACACTCCCTAATCCTCTGAAGGTTAAACACCTCCCTATATGGCTGGAACGGGTCAACTTCACCCGGATCACGTCTCTAAGTATGTTCTTAGCCAAATTTTGATCTAATGAGTACAATTTAAACCGTAGGTACTCGACGGGCTAACCTATACCAAACATGTCAAATCCGTTGTCTCTAACTAGGCTTCTGTGTAGTGTAGGTACCATGGGGCTTTTGCAACGAGGTATCATAAGAGTCTCTCTTGTGTTACCAGATTGGAAACTATTTTAGACGCCGGCTTCTTTCCGAAACCTATACCGCGACACTTGACATCGACCGAAGTTAGAATGTAACTTTGGGATACGGGTTCCGATGAAGGAAGCTGCAGTGGCTGCTTTGATGGTGGCGGTGGATGCCAAGATGGTGGTTTGGTTTGGTTTGATCTTGTGTAGTGTAGTGTTGGAGGGGGTTATCTAAGGACAAGGGAGTGATTTTCTATGTTAGTTTTCTTTCTTCATTTTTTTTTTTTGGGGTGGGGCTCAAATCCACGATAAGCCTTTTTTGCCTTATTACTCAAGATCGATGTTCACATCATAAATCACTAAATGTAGTGTTATCGCTCAAGTTGAATTATAACACATTGTGTTTTCTGCTCATCACTCAAGTGTGAAGATTGAAGAACTCAAGTGTTTGACTTATCACTCAAGTTGAGCAATAGAAGACTCTTATCACTCAAGCTAACTTTACTCTTATCACTAAACTTGGAGGATAGATTGGCATTATCGCTCAACTTGAGCAATAAACCCATACTTGTACTTTTTCAGCTTTTTGTCAAATGTGCTCTAATAGTCTAGTTGTGCAATGTGCTTTAACTGTTTGCTCTTGTATTAGTATATAGGGAAAATTTCACATTGTAAACCCTAACAGTGGTGTACGGTTCTAAGTCCTTGAGTATCAATACAACTTGGTGTTCTTGTGTTTGTGTGTATGTGTACTTTTCATTAGATTTCTTTTTGTGTTAGTATTATTTCTGTGGGGATTGATTTATATATTTTGCACTTATATGAATTAATTGATTGAGAGAAACAAATGCAAAATATCTCCCTATCTCCCTATCTCCCTTCTCCCTTCTCCCTTCTCCCTATACTAATAAAGAAGAATCTCGGTGAGCCCTTTCTGCCAAGTGTTCATGTCCATAAACTGCCACGTGTACCCTCTCATTGAGAAAGAGTCTTGATCTCCTTTGGTGCTTTCGTATCGGCCACCTCCTTAATTGCCGTCTCCTCCGCTCCGTAACCGCTGATGCTCATCCACAAGGCTGCCAAACCATCCATCAATGTATCAGTTTCGTTCTCTGATTTGAGTCATCTCGAGCCTTCGATCTACGACATGGAATTTGAACAACAGACTTCATCTACAATCGATTATTCAATCCAATCATCAGTTCATCATCATCTTCAATCGGGTATGTTTTAATCATTTGTCAGTTGTTCTTGATTATGTTAACAATCCATTTGTTAATCTACAATTTGTTCTCTATGCTTTTGTAAGTTTTTCGTTCACAAGTGAAAACCCTAGAACAATCGTTCATAACGAACCGACCAAACAGATGAAGATAAAAAATCAAAATAGCCAAATTGATTGTGATGAATAATGTTTCCAGTGACTGAAGGTAATTTGCAATTACATATCGAATTATTATTGATGGACTTATCCAGTCATCCAAAGTTATGAAGAAAAGAAATCTTATTTTTTATGCATTCGGCATTCTTTCAATACCTAATGTTATACAACCAGGTATGTAAAGCTTTATGAATCTCTATTCAGACAATTTTCTTCTGTTTGTTAGGTATGATTTATGCTATTATTGTTTTCAATGCAGGTACAAACCCTACATCATATCCTCTTCTAAATTACATTTCTTAACATCACCGTAGTTGTTAAAAGGGAAGATCTTGTAAGAGCCTTATGAGTAGTACATTCAAGATTCTATATTTGTAAAACGTCAATAGCAATAGCCATATCTGAGCATGTGCTTATTGCTGCCACTTTACTTAATCAGCTTTGGGATCAGGTATATTTTGCTTCACATGTGTTTTAAAACCTATTTCATGCCTGCCATGGGCAAATTCCATTTAGGTTTTACCTTTTTATGCTGTCAAGTTTGTAAGTGGTAAAGATAAATACTGGAGATTACGTTTTCATTTCATTTTTTGGTCAGATAGCTAAGTCATTTACTGTTTGTGAATCGGCTGTATTGGAACTGATAAAAAAATGTTTGTAGAAAACTCAATCTGTTAGTAGTTGATGTGAAACTGTTTCTATTGGGTTGGGGATTTAGGTGCCTGACTCTGAGAGGGCCTCCTTTGAGTTCGTTCCTTGCTCGTTACTAGAACTAATAATACCCTTAAAAAGAATAGCCACTAGCCATCTTTGTCGGATATGAATGACAACTTGTTAAACACTTAATTGATTTTAGTATCTTCAAATGGAGTTTAGGAGGAAAAGTGTTCGTTGTCTACATTTTTGAGATTGTGTATTCATAGCTTGTGTTATTCCATTTGTGTGAGTAGTGTTATCTTTTTAAATGGGATTGTGTATTTTCACAGCAATTGTTATTGTATACTCATAATGTTATTTTATACTTGCGTCGATTCCATCAGTTTTATATATGGCATCACTGATTTTTCATCAATTTTAGAAGCTAAACCTTTGTGTTGTAGGTTGGATTGCAGCCTCAATCCTATTCTAATTTAAAATGAACGAATATGGCTGACAGCTAAACCTGAGTGTTGCAGCTGTCTTCTAATTTTTCATTTTCTAAAGTTTAAAACAACTGTTATTAGCATGTATAAGGGATGTAACCATGTAGTATAGGTTTTAATCTCAACCCATTTAGTTAAACTATCGGCGGCGAACGGAGTGCCATAATTTAGGTGAAAGTTGAACCATTTTCACTTATTTTTATTAATACAAACTCTTAATTCTTTTTATGAGAAAAAGATTAGAATTTCACAATGGACAGATAGGTCATAAAGATTAGTAGCATTGTATTCCTTAGCTTGCAGTTTGTACATTTTTAGTAATTTGGTCACATTTTTTACACTATACTTGGTTTTAAGGTCTTTTGAATTAGAAGGGGGATTGAGGCTGCTGGAAATTTCATGAAATTCAATTTTATGTTTCATTATCTTGGTGAAGAGGATATATACTAAATCTACCCTCTGGGCCCAAGTCCAACATAAAAAAGGGCCCGATAGACTAGCACAGGGTCGGGCCCGCCCGCGAAAAGCCCAAACTTGGGGAGAAAGCAACAGCTTTCTCCTAGCACGCGCGGACGGCACATGCGCCCTTACGCCCATGTGCAAATCCATTAGAGCATTTAATCATCCGTCAGAGAGTGGCCCCCACTCTAACAAACCAACATTCTCGCATGTGGACCCGGACCAATAAGAAGATGACACGCGGAACAGAGAAGCACCTGAGATATTCCTTCACGCGCCGTGCCATGCACGCGCTGACGTCACAAGGCCTCAAAGAAATCCTAATCTGCTGCCTATAAATAGTAAGTCAAGGTTTCAGGAAAAAGGTTCATATATTCTCTCTCACTCACTCTCACAAATATACTTTCTGTTTCTCTCCCTGTTTACGGATTCTCACGCCGGAGGGCCGATACGAGGGTCCCTCTCCGGCTCACCTCGTAACGCCTTGACGTGTTTGTTTACAGTGTGCAGATTTCTACTCCGACCAGTTTGACGTCTCCGGCTTACTCGATTACCTAAGAAACCATTATTCTATTCTATGAACCCGGTCTAGTAGGTTTTGGTTTCTTCACTTGGTTTTTCTTGGTCTTTGTTATATTTGTTTGTTGATTAGACTTTAAGAATCTTCTTTGGTTATACAATAACTAATGTTATTTTGATGTATTGTTTAGCAGGTTCGAGTTGGTCTGTAACGGTCTGTTGATGTTCGTTTGGTTTTTGTGAGTGTTTTTTCTTTCCCTGTTCCTGTTACATTTATATTTTTAACACTATGAATGTTATTTGAATTGGCCATTATCTTTTGTACTTATATAGACTTCTTTGAATTTATGTTGCAAGTAACATAAGTATATGTTTGCTACATTGACACCAGTGAATAAAATTTTGCTGGCATGCTTAATATAAGTTTCAAATAATGTCTTTGAGTTTTAATTTCTTTACTAAAACAACTGATGGATGGAACAAAGCCCTTAAATGTTAGTTTTCATAACAACGTTGTTATTTTTTTAATTGCTTTCAGTTTCTATGGTTTGACTTCAGGAGTTCAATTCTTAGGCAAGTTTATTTGTTGTTTTTATTGTCTACCTTTTCACGAATCTTTCTATTCAGTGTGTTTATCAGGTGTTTGGTGTGATTGTTTTCAAAGAAGGCAATTCTCTCTTGCAATGTCTTTTGCGATGACAGTGAAAAAAATCAGGGTCAATCACTCTCTTAGGTTGGCTTATTTTTAATGAATCCGATGTTCTCTCATGGTCAGCCATATTTAGCACTATCTAGGGTTACAAACAGAAAGGGCCTCAAACTTTTAGTCATGGACGAGGATGGTAATCTAATCAACAAAAAAAATATTGTATACAAAGAAGTGTTGAGAGACTTGTAAAACTTAATATTTTCCTTGCATCAAATATATCGTGACTTATCATTTCTCGCTGTACTTACTTATGCATCCCGTGTGTCACACGGGTTACAAACCTAGTTTTTAAAATATAGAAAGAATAAAAGGTATTTGACAGATACGAACCATATAGACTAATACGACCGATATCTTTAGATACAAGTAGTATTGAACAATACTACTTATATGTACTTAGGGCATGTGGTATACATGGTGTTGAAGGGTGGTGTTATTGTGCCACGTGGACGATGACTGGATAACACCATTTGGTGTTGTGATAGGGGTATACATGGTGTGGTGTGGTGTGGTGTGTTATCTTGTTGTTTATTAATTTAAATAAATAAAAAATAAAAGATAAATTATGTGGCATCACCTGATTGGTCTTCTACCCAATGCCTCCTCCCTTCACGCCGTGTAAAACTCCACGGCCAAGTTCAACGCCACCCCAAAACGCGAATGGGGGGCGGTGTTCCACGCCGTTGTCCCTTTCAACACCAACTATAACGCGGGTACACCGCATGCCCTTAGGCCTCTCCCAATGGTTAAGTCACCACCTTCTTCACCACTATGTCATAGGGTGACACCATTGGCACCATGGTGTCACCCATTAGGTATCTCCACAAACGTCACCCCTATGACATACTTGTGACTTACCCAAAGGTGGCCCACATTCATAAATAATTCATTTAATAAATAAAATGCATCTTTTATTTATGAGGAAGGAGTGGAGAAGAAGTGGTGAAGAGGTGGTGAAGAGGTGTTATTGGTAATAGAATGTTATAAGAGGAAACGATGACGTGACAGTGGTGAAAAGGTGGTGACTTAATCACCATTGGGAGAGGCGTTATATGCAAAGTGTGTGGGTACAAACATGGTGTCCCTATCCCTAACAACCCCTATAAGTTCACAAAAGGACAAAAATATAATTATTTACAATTTTAAGGGTTTAAGAATTACATCTTAAATTCTATTGATAAATCCTTTAACAATAACCGAGTGATAAATCGTTTTTTAAATGTAAACTAATACGGATTCAATGATGCACATAAAGGAAAATTATTAATTTTAATATTTTTAAATTTGTTTAAAACTTCAAATTATTAAATGTTTCTTTTTAAATTATTTTTAAATTATTTCAATTAAACATTATTACCTTCTGTTTTAGGCCATTTTAATACATTAGCACTTTTACATAGGGTTGTTATACATAAACACACAAAAGCGTTATATTCACACACTCCATATAGTGGTTTGGGACAAAACGATGACCGAAGACTACCACATAAAGTTCCCGGGGGGGGGGGGGGGGGGGATTTATATAATATAATATTGTGTCGTTTTGATCTAAACGGCCGTTTTAGAATCCATATGGTCGTTTTACCCGAAACGACCATATGAAGTGTATGTATATATCAAAAGTGTGTGGATATAGCTGGACCCTTTACATTATAGAACGTGATCATTTATTTTTATTTTTCAGTTAATTTTCGTGTTCTTTAAACTCCTACTTTTAGAAAATGTAGTTTATAACAATGTTCTAAAACCGGATTTTTAAACCGGACCGGTCTTGTTCAAAAAATGGTTCAACCAGTTGAACCGAGTTGACCCGGACAGTCACACCGGATTGACTACTCAAACATGTAAATTTACAATATACATTTTATAAACTTTCAACCACCACAAATATCAAAAGAAACTTCAATAAAGTCTAAAACAAATTAAAATAATCCAAAATAACATCAACACAAATTACAATACCCCAAGTTCGTCGATTGTACCCTGGTTAATAACTTCGATTTCTAGCCGATCACTTCGAGAATCTTATCAAAGTTCGTCGATTGTACCCCAAGTTCGTCGATCGTCTCCCCAAGTTCGTGGATTATGGGGTTTTTTCTAGCGTCTTTTTTGTTTCCAGTGGAACGTGAACCGTGAACGTAACCCTACTTTTTTGTAATGCCTTTCCTGCCTTTTCTTTAGATTAATTTAAATAAAAAAAAATACCAAACCCGGTTCAAACTGTTTCCGGGTCCGGGTTTATACCCGGTTGAACCGGAAAACCCGGCGGTTCACTTTCTGACCCAGTATTACTAAAAATCGGTTATAATCGAACCGGACGACCCACTGATTCCCGGTTAAACCGACCGGGTTAATCCGGTTTTTAAAACATTGGTTTTTAACATAATTATCTTTTAGCTGATGAAATGGTAGGCTGCCTCTTGGAAAACGTAATAACACCTCCAGGCTTTGGTAGTTTTGATAGACCAATCACAAGCATAAAATGAATGTCATTAATAACCATTCAATTCCTGAACTTCTTGTGTCCATATGCCATCCAATCTTGTATCTTCTCATAGCTTTTGAACAGCCCCTACGCCAAAGATAAAGGGCGGAAAACAAGATCTCTAATACCTATAATCGTTTCCCCCTTTAATGACCTAAAATTGTTTTTTTCTCAACTGAAAGACACATACGTTTATATAGGTCGGTTCTAATACAAGGTGCTAGTTTACCTAAAAAAAACTTATGAATCAATAAGAATGTGTCACATGTATTTTGCTGGTTCTATAGGTAACTTGTATTTGCATCCATATACGATATATTCTTTCTGAAAATATCATGGTTAGGGTGTATGTAATACCCTCATGAGTAAGGGCACTGATGCCTAATTGGCTATTGTTAACGAGCCCGTACACCACGTCGCCCCATCATGACCAGGGGCGTGAGGAGCTTCCGTGAATGGGGTGACAGACATGGAGGGCAATAACTGAATTTCTTTTCTCAATTTTTTTACCAATCAAAATACTACCTGTACTATGTCCTTTTAATTAAACATCATATTCATATTCACTAACCATTACACACCTCTTTAATATCACCGCACTTATTACGACGTCACCCTTACAGTAACAACATTAATTAGCTTACACTCACTAACAATTACAAATAGTCTTAAATGATATAAACTATGCTACTTTATCAATTATAATTGTGCTACCGTGGCATATAAAATGTTGTTATAGTGGTATAGTTGCATAGTTATAAATTTATAATGATAAAACAACATAAGTCTAATGGTAAAAATAACATAGTTTATAAATAGTAAAACACCATGGTTATTACTTATTACACTGCTTATTTAAAAAATATATAACAATATGATATATAATTCTTAAGTTTTTGATTAATTTTCTTTAAAAACAATGCTCTAATATCATATAATTTGTTAGGGTGGGCGGTATACATGCCGATTTCATCGGCATGTATACGGCATCATGTATGCCGAAATCGGCATGTATACCGCGCTTCTCGGCGTGGTGATTTCGGCGTAGGAGGGACTGGATTTCGGCAATTGAATGCCGATGGATGCCGACGAGAAATGACCGTTCAACGGTCAATTTTTTGACCGTTTGAACATTTGTTTTTTTTTTTTTTTTCACCAACACATGATATACAGATACTTTTTACAAACCTCAACCACTTAGAATAGAATGAACAATAATAACTTCACTTCATTCAACATATAGATTATTCCAACATCTATCAATAGCACCTCTAATCTTGTTTGGTCTACAAACTTGCTGAATAACAATTTCCCAGGTGTGTTCTTTTGGTATAACATACTTTTGAAGCATCACTTCAATAATATTACATGCCCCCACAACTCTCTTTTGCTTATGAAGCCTAATCACAAGTCCCTCAAGAAATTCACTCCCATCTTCTAACCAACTCACCTGTTCTTTCAATGTTTTCAAAAAAATGTTGCAAGTAACCAAATCCGGATCGCACCCATCATCAATCATGCGGTTTAGCAGATCAATAGCACGCGAAACACAACCATTCTTACACAAACCGTTTAAAAGTATATTATAAGTGACCACATCAGCCTTACACCCCGACCCTTCACACGCCATCATCTGGTTAAAAAGTTTTAAACCTTCTTCCACCAACCCGTTACTGCATAACCCTTGAGTTATCGAACTGTAAGCAATAGCATCGGGTTTATACCCTTTTGATAACATATCCTCCCACACATTCATACCTTCCTTTAGCCTACCGTTACTGCATAGCCCGTGGATAACTACACTGTAACAAACTTCATTTCGCACACAATCATTATCTTTCCACACATCAAGGGCTTTATCAGTATCACCTGTATCAAAATAACCCTTCATCAGTGAGCAATATACAAAAGCATTCGGCTTGCAACCCATCTTCTCCATTTCAGTTATAAGATCCTTAGCTTTATCTGGTTTCATTTCTCGACATAAACCATCTACAAGAGTACTATAAACAACAGTATTCGGCTTCAATCCCTTTATTATCATATACTTCCAGATTTTCAGCGCCAAATCGGGTTTCCCCTCTCTGAAAAACCCGTTTATAAGCGTTGAATACACATACTCATTTGCTTTATGTCCTCTCTTTTCCACTGAGATTAATATAGACGCGCCATTAACAGCCCTCCCTTGCTTTACTAACCCATTGATGAGTGTACTATATGTAACATCATTAGGTACACATTTATTACTAACCATTCTATCCAAAAGACTAACTGCTTTCTCTAACTTACCCTTTACGCAAAGACCATGAATAAGAGTGTTATAAGTTACTTCATTCGGGATGCAACCTTTGAGAAACATATTTTCTACAACCTTTGAGGCACGCCCTAAATCACCCTTCTTGCATAACCCGTTGATCAAAGCGTTAAACGTTACAGCATTTGGAAAGCAGCCCTCAACCTGCATCTCATCCAACAGACAAACCGCCTCATCGATTCTATCCTCTTTGCACAATCCATCCATTAAAGTAGAATAAGTAAACACATCAGGTGTGCATTTTCTAAACGGCATCTCCCTAAACGACTCGATTGCTCTATCAACCAACCCTAACTTGCATAACACTTTGATAACCAGATTGTATGTTAACACATTTGGTGAGATATGTTTCTGTTGAATGATAACAGAAGTATATAAATCTAGAGCCTTATCAAATAAACCTTGCTGTATAACAACATTCATCACTGAGTTAAATGATCGAACACTTGGTGTGCATTGGTACTCACTCCACATTTTCTCAAACAAGTCTAGAACTTTCTCAGATTTTCTTGCTTTTCCATAAGCTTTAAATGCTAGAATAAAATTCCCCTCTATAAACACTCTTTTTTCATGTTTCATTTGATTGAAAACTCTCTCCAGAGAAACCAAATCCCCTGCTTTAGCAAAGTTCTCAATGAGGGAGTAAAATGTAGAATCGCCTACTCTAAAAGAGCCAAATTTCTGACCTGATTTGAATATATCTTGATGAATTGGCGGTTCGATCTCCTGTCTCTGCTCGTCGTCTTCGGGTGATTTTTTGGGGATGATGACAGAGAAGTATCGAATTAGGAGGAAACGTTTTGAAATAAGTTGTTCTCCGATGGAAGTAACGAGTGTAGCATTGATGTGCATGCCGGTATGAGCTAGGGTTAGGAAGAATTGGGCATTTTTGTCGAAGAAGAAAGGGGTGATTGATGGTCAGAAATACAGGCATAGGCATGAAAAGGGGAAAGGAGAAGAGAAGCAGGGGAATGGGCCTCTTAAACGGGCCTACAACATGAACATAAAGTCCAAGTTTAGTCAACATGAAAAATAATTTAGAGCATTCACGATAGATTTCTTAAAAAATATGTGAGTGTAAATCTGTATAATTTAAGGTTTGGTTGTGAGTGGAAAAAACTTTATAAAATCTGTATATTTGATAAAAAGTTTGGTGATTTGCTAAAATTTAAGGATTGGAAGAGAGAGAAAATGTAATGATAAAAATAAAAAGTATTATTTAATTATGGTTGTGAGTGGAAGAGGGAGAAAAAGTAATAATAAAAGTATAAATTATAAGGATGATAATAGGGAACCTGCTGTGAATGCTTAGTTCTCAAATCTCTGTTTCGAGAGACTTGAAGGAGGCGATCTACCTTAAAATTCTCAAATCTCGGTAGGAGTCACTTCTGATCGGACCTAGTAAGTGGTTATCAAACAATTCCATACAATCTACAAAGTACAAACAATTAGTTGTAAATTATTGTATGATTTTACTATTTACCGTTCTAGGTTTTGGTTATACTTAAGTGATAGAGGTTTAAAGTAGAACACTAAAATCGAGAAATCACGTAAATCTATTCAAAGAATTCTGATTATACTTATTTCAGCGATGTTGGAACAGTCTCGTCGAATCAATATCAGGTTTAACTTTTTGGCTTTTTAACTTTTAGGATTTCGGGTTTTATATTTTAGGATTTAAAGTTTACTTTTAAGGGTTTAGATTTAAGGTTTAGTTTTAAGGTTTAGGGTTTAGCTATAAGGGTTTGTTTTTAGAGGTTGAACGTTAGCATTTAGGATTTAGCTTTAGGGATATATTATTTAGTACAATTTTTGTTTACTACATTTTTAATTATTTGGTAATTGGTTGTTGATATTAATTTATAGGAATTTAAAAGATTTGACAGTATTAATACGACTTCAAAAAGAGTGAATCTGAGAGGTACAGAAATTGTTTTGTCTTAAAATATCCAAGTTCTTGAGTTCGAAAAACACATGCACATCGTTTTTTAAATTTGAATAGAATGACAAGAGATGTTGTATAATGGTACAAAAATTGTATTTCTACAAATATTCAAGAGAAACGTGGTGCCAAAGCTAACTGCTGTAAAGAGAAGGAGAATTAGGATTTTGCCACTGATTTGTTTGACCCCCACGTTATGGAAACATCCTCTCCCCTTGTTTGAACTTTGTCCCCTGCCAAAATTAGAATAGTCACTACTCACCTTGATTAGGGTGGGGGTATGGTTTGTAGAAAAAAATTTAGGTAAATTTGTTAACCAATGGAGTGGTGAGAAACAAAAGTTTAAACTTTGAGTGTTTTGTGGAGGGTATGGTTTGTAGAAAGTTTTAGGCAAAACAACACAACACACACAACACTTTCGGCAAGCATCGGCAAAAACTTGCTGAATTGAACCCCCAAAGTTGCCGAAAAGTAGATGTCGAATGAAGGGGGTGTGGTTGTCGAACCTCTTTGCCGAAAACCCCCCTTTGTCGATTCCTTTTTGCCGCTACATACCGCCCACCCTTATATATTGGAAGTAAGAGTTGAGGCATGTAGGGAGGTGGGGTTGACATCAGATGCCTGATTTGCTTTTTGTGTTTCTTCTGAAATCAATTTGGACCGTGCCTCCTAAAATTCCGATTGAGGGACAGTTTCTTGTAAAAGCATTACCACATCATCATATTGTTTGTTTAGTTCAGATATAAGTTAAAGGCCTAATATTTGATTGGTGACCGGAGAGTCAACGTTGGCCAGTTGATCTGCATGGACTTTCAAGGCTTGGCAAAGTTTAGTGGTGCTAAACTTGTGTTCCAAGTAAACTGTTTGAGAGTTGCAGTTGTCTTGGAAAATATCTTATAGATTTACAATATCTGGTATTGTTTTAAGAATGGTATAAAGTAAATCGTTCGAGATGGTTTCGTAATCCATTAAAGAACGATCTATGATACCATCTATGATACCAAATATTTTCTTTGGGTTTATAACCTATACTCTTATCATTTCTGTTACCATGAAGTAATATGACAAAAAAGATTGATGCATATCGAACATGTATAATTCAAAAAAATGTCACTAACATATAATTCAAAAAAATGTCATGGATTATGTCGATTCGCACCTGTTTTTGTGAATACCGGGTTTGGTGGATTATGTCGATTCGCACCTACAGTTCATTCTAGACTTCTCTGGTGAGAGAATCTTTCTTTTTTCCATTAGGTAAGATGCAAGATGCTTTTTGAGTAATCATAACACTATTTTTTTCATAACTAGTATTTTCCAATTAAAATGTGCATTTAAAAATTTATTTATACTATTATAATAATTTAAAGATTAAACACTTCTTTTAAATTTTATGGACTAAAATTGTTTAACCAGTTATATCATCGACTATAAAAGTAGGGTAAAGTTATGGTACAAAGACACTATTTCGTGCGAAGGTACGAAGTAAAATTAAAATTATTTGCGCGCGTTTTGATAATAATCACGCAAGTTATATCGATAATCACGTAAGATATATTTAATAATCACACAAACTATATTGCACAATCACGTAAGATATATTTCATTATCACGCAATATATATTTCATAATCACACAAGATTACGATGACAAATAGACAAGTTTTTAAAAAGTTTGTTTTTTTATTTATTTAAAAGTATAGCAATACTATACCCGAATTAAAGAGAACTAAATGCTCGATTTTATGGTCTTATTTTTTCTAAATGATGCCATATAAAAAAGTTATAGACGTTAAAACAGGTTAAGGAAAAGTTAAAAAAGTCAACAATAGTAGGTTATACACATTTTACCATTCAGGATTCTCACGCTTAATTTTTTTTTCCCACATTTAGATTAGATATAACTAGACTTGAACCATTGATTTATTAGATCAATGGTTAATACTTCTTACTACACTTCTTACGATAAAAACTCTTTATACTAGATCTTTCATCTATAAGGGTGGGCGGTATGGGGGATAAATTTTTTAGGATGAGTAAAATATGATAAGTTTTTTGGCCAATAGGAGAGTGACACAGGAGAGAGAAAAAAGTATATGTCTTTTGTGTTTTTTAAATGGTATGGGTGGGATAAGTTGGATAGTTTTTTTTATTTATTTTTTTTATTTTAATTCTTATATATTATATTTAAAGAAAAACATTATATTTCATAAAACATAAAACTAAATTTTTCATTAAAAATAAAAAACTTACATAAAATTAAAAAAAAACCACTTTCACAAATTTTAAAACCAAATCTAAAAATCACATTCCCAATTATGCAAAGCGGCGATTTGACGTTTCTCGGCGAGAAGGGTCGGTAGTAAGCTCGTAGGGACGTTCTCGGTCGGTCTTAAAAATATTTCAAGATCGCGAGCTCGTTTTTCGTTTTCCATCGTTTCTTTCACCGCCGCGTACATCATCGCCTTTCTCTCGGCGGTTTTTTCTCGAATCGCCGCCTTCGCCTCTTTTTCTTTCTCCCATTTGCTTTCAAACCTATTCATCACCTCCAAAGCATTTGAGGACCCATCCTTCGACGATTCACCCGACTTCGTTCTAGATTTTCGTTGTGGAAGTGGAGGCGTTGAGTCCTCGCTTAAGTCGGGCAACCGACTTGGCAATTGGGTAGAGTCGACTTCGTTTGACGTTGTGTACTCACCCGAGACCGAGGTCTTTGTCCTCTTGGGCTCACTAACCCCACCAACCTTCCTCCTCGGAGCCTTCCACTTTGGGTGATCTTTTACAACTTCCCAAGCCGAAACATGAGTAAAACCTTTCTTTTCATAGATCTTTTCGTACTCGGTATTAGCCAACTTCCAAACATCAAGATCCCCCGCACCACTAGCCATTGCATGTTCCTAAAAATTATATAAAAGAAACAAGTTAAAAATAATATAAATTTAAAAAAAAATTAACTATTAAAAATAAAAACTTACAAATTGAGCAACGAGACCTCCAAAGTTTATCAACTTCTTGTTCAAATTCTTCCATTTTGTGGCAATTTGATGAACGTTTCGATTTGTTTCGCGACCAATTAAACCGTTAAAATGGTCCACAACTCTTTGCCAAAAAGATGAAAACCTTTGTTGGTCACCTACTTTTTTGTCTTCGGTGACGTGAATGTAAGCTTGTGCCAAATACTTCTCTTCGTCGGTAGTCCATGGAGTTCGATCCGCCTTTGTTGTCGACTTCTTCTTGTTTTTTCTAGCTTGCGTCCGACAAGCCGGTGGTTCTTCCTCCATCTCTTCTTCTTCTTCTTCCTCTTCTACTTCTTCTTCAATCTCAACATGTTGTTCCTCTTCTACTTCTTCTTCATCTACTTCAATCTCCTCGTCCATCTCTTCGCTATCACTAGCTTCGTCGACAAGACGACGGGGTTCTCGGAATTGAGTATTTTGATATGATTGTTGGGCCGATGAAGCGTATTGTTGGAAGTAGTCGGGATGTCCGAATCGTAGTAGATCATTAAAAGATTGTTGTTGTGGTGGTTGTGGTGGGTAATAAACGGGTTGAGGTTGAGAAATTATAGGTGGAGAAGGTACGTAGAAAGGTTGTTGGTTTCGGTTTGTCGAACTTTGTCCGGTATTCGACCGGACTTTGGGTCGAAATTTCTTCGGGGCGGATGTGGAGGCATTCTTTTTCCTAGGATCCATTGTTGGAGAGAAAAGTAGAAGAAGAGAATGAAATGTGGTGTAAAAATTTTAAAGTTTTGAGGGGTTTATATAGGAGAAAAAGTTGTAAAAAAAACAAAAAAAAAAAATTGAATGCTACTAGCCGTTGGCTAGTAGCCAACGTTCGAAATCACCCCAACGGTCCTCGGCATTTCTCGGCAACTACATGCCGATTTTTCTTTTTTTTTTTGCCGAAAAATGGTTGCCGAACATGGGGGTATGGTTGCCAAACCATTGCCGAAAAATCCTCCTTGCCGAAACATGGTTGCCGATTTTTTTTGTCACCCATACCGCCCACGCTAAAAGTAACTCAATGTAATTAATAACGCAATTTTTTTAGGAATGTGATTATGTAAGCAATCAATTTAACTAAATTTTTAAAACCGTCTTTTACTTCATATGATTTCATATCTAAATTTATACTATAAAACTTCTATTTAAACTTCTAATCTATTAATCAATAATCGATTAATTGTTAAAAGTTCAAACATTTTATAGTTGGAATCGCATGAACACCACTCTATTTTTATATTTAATTTTAATAAATTCATTTACCAGCCATCAATCGCGAAGCATAATTGTCGACAGTTTTCCAAACGACACCGTTCCGCATACTCTATTTTCCAATTAGTGAAGTCTGGTCATGCCACGTCACCCACCGCTACACTATAAATTACATGTCACCTGACGCCTCAAAACTAATACAAAATACGACCCCTCACGCAAAATTTTCATTTTCGTACACCTTTACAGTTTACAGGCCACGTGTCATCCTTCTACATGGACACCACGACGGTTGTTAACGGCGACGTCGCTTCCGCCGTCCAGACAACCACCGTTCCTTTCAACTTCTCCACGGCCACACTCGGCCGTCACCTGGCTCGCCGCCTCGTCCAGATCGGAGTCTCCGACGTCTTCTCCGTTCCCGGCGACTTCAACCTCACTTTGCTTGACCACCTCATCGCCGAGCCTGGACTCAACCTCGTCGGCTGCTGCAACGAGCTCAACGCCGGATACGCCGCCGACGGATACGCCAGGTCTCGCGGCGTCGGAGCGTGCGTTGTCACCTTCACCGTCGGCGGACTTAGTGTTCTCAACGCTATCGCCGGAGCTTACAGTGAGAATCTGCCGCTGATTTGTATAGTCGGTGGACCTAATTCGAATGACTATGGAACTAACAGGATTCTTCATCATACCATCGGATTGCCGGATTTTAGTCAAGAGCTTCGTTGCTTTCAGACCGTCACTTGCTACCAGGTATGAACCTATTGATTGATTCGATCCGACGATTATTTTTTAGATCTTAGGCACAGCGATAAGTCGATCAGTAAAATCCTAATTGTTTGAACAGATGCGGTATAGATTCGTAGCGATACTGAAATTACAAGCACTTGTAGTTGATTTTTAAGTTGTGATGTTCTTATCAGTTATTTAGTTTTATTATTATGTTTCTAAACCTAATTTTTGAGAGATCTGTGCTTGCTCTGATGATAGATTCACTATCTGTGGTCGAGATGATCTGTGATTATAGGGGTGATTTATCATATATGAACATACTGATCATTGAAGTTTTTTTGTAAGTTAATTAGTAAGTTTGAATGTAGGCTGTGGTTAAGCATTTGGAAGATGCACATGAATTGATCGATACTGCGATTTCTACTGCTTTAAAAGAAAGCAAACCTGTTTATATCAGCATCAGCTGCAATTTGCCTGCAATTCCTCATCCTACTTTTACCCGAGAACCAGTTCCGTTTTGTCTCTCGCCCAAGTGAGTTGTACAAAGTATATTATTCCATTCTTAATACCTGATGATTTGATTTGATTTGATTTTTAAACTCCGAGTGTTTGGATGTTGTAGGTTGAGTAACCAGATGGGTTTAGAAGCGGCAATCGAGGCTGCAGCCGAGTTCCTGAACAAGGCAGTGAAGCCGGTGATGGTTGGCGGTCCCAAACTGCGAGTTGCGAATGCGTGCAAGGCGTTTGTTGAAATGGCAGACTCAAGTGGCTACGCGTTTGCTGTGATGCCATCAGGGAAAGGGCTAGTTCCTGAACACCATCCTCATTTCATTGGCACATACTGGGGTGCTGTAAGCACACCATTTTGTGCAGAAATCGTAGAATCTGCTGATGCTTACTTATTTGCTGGGCCTATATTCAACGACTACAGCTCAGTGGGTTACTCTCTCCTTCTCAAAAAGGAGAAGGCAATCATTTTGCAGCCTGATCGAGTAGTGATCGGTAATGGCCCAACGTTTGGTTGTGTGCTGATGAAGGATTTCTTGCTAGGTTTGGCAAAGAGACTTAAGAAGAACACAACTGCGTATGAGAATTACCATAGAATCTATGTTCCAGAAGGGCATCCGGTGAAGAGTGATGGTAAGGAAGCATTGAGGGTTAATGTTCTATTTGAGCACATACAGAATATGTTGTCTGGTGATACAGCTGTGATTGCTGAAACTGGAGATTCCTGGTTCAACTGCCAGAAGCTAAAACTTCCAAAAGGATGCGGGTAAGAAATCCTAAATCAAACTATTGATTGATTAATAGTATATATTCTGAAGTTTGAATGGTTTTGCAGGTTCGAGTTCCAGATGCAATACGGGTCGATTGGGTGGTCAGTTGGTGCTACACTTGGGTACGCGCAGGCGGCAACAGGGAAACGAGTGATTGCTTGTATTGGTGACGGGAGTTTTCAGGTTACAGCCCAAGATGTGTCGACAATGATTCGGTGTGGGCAAAAAAACATAATTTTCCTGATCAACAATGGTGGGTACACGATCGAAGTAGAGATCCATGACGGGCCTTACAACGTGATCAAGAACTGGAACTACACAGGTCTTATTGATGCAATCCACAATGGGGAGGGGAAGTGCTGGACTAGCAAGGTGAGGTTAATAAACTGGAGATACTTGTAGTAAATAAAAGCATTAATTTTGGTTTATTAATGAATTTATGTGTAGGTGTTTTGTGAAGAAGAACTTGTTAAAGCAATTGAGACAGCATCTGGAGAGAAACAGGACTGCTTGTGCTTCATTGAAGTGATTGTTCACAAGGATGATACAAGCAAAGAGTTGCTGGAGTGGGGTTCAAGAGTCTCGGCTGCCAATAGTCGTCCGCCTAACCCTCAGTAACTACTTTTATCCTTGATAATCATATCGCAAAGAGTTGCTGGAGTGGGTTCCAGAGTCTCGGCTGCCAATAATCGTCCTCCAAACCCTCGGTAACTACTTTTATCCTTGATAATCATATCATATGTTTTTTTGTGTAGTATATTGGCATTAGGTTTGTTTTTGATGTAAAATACATGTTTAGTGACATGTAATGCTCTTGCTCTAGAGCTATGCATCTTTTTCCGTACGGATTTATTAGTTGGTTATTGGAAACTAGATTTAAAGCCCGTGTTGCGTCAATACCGTTACATCAAAAAGAGGGCATTCCCTCCGAGGGATCCCAAACAATCTTGGGAACCCATAAAATACGGTCAGAAACCAGTTTTCATTACCCCAACTATGCACAAAAGGGGTTAACACACGGAAACTAACTAACGAGTTGCTCCTAATCTTATTACATAACCATTTAAAGCTACACAACCTATAGTAGATAGACCAAACTTGGGACTCGAAACTCCCTTGATGCATCCCAAGGCATCAATAAAATGTTACTAGTAGCGATACCAATATTGTCATAAGAGAGAACAGACAGGGCAATACACTGAGCCCACGTGGAGGTAGTGGCATAGGGCCAGTGGATATAAAGCCCAAAAATAGTAACCAAGCCCAACCAGTAAATAATTCTGGCACGAACAGCATCTTTAATCACTTTGGAAAGATCGGTGAAGGGTCTTTCACGGAGTTGATGGGTGCGCCAATTCCGTTCTTGCCATATGTAATAAACATTGGCACCAAGAACCAGCCGGTTAATGATACTCCATAAGGTTAGTGAAGGGGCATTCAAAGAAAAGATGAGAATGGCTATCAGGGGATTGTTTAGAAAAGATGCACTTAAGGTCAGCATTGGGGTTCCATTTACTCACAATATCATGGGTTTTCAATCTACCTTTGATGGCTAACCAAAGAATAAAGGCATGACGAGGGATGTTTTGACTGAACCAGACTGGTTTAGCCCACGCAACATAGCTGGCTTGCTCCTCGAGGTCCTGCCAAGTTTGACCAACATGAAATTCCACAAAGGATCCATCATTTTTCCAAACCACCTGGTCATGGCTAGATATATTCAAAAAAAATATTGGTTTAGGAAATGTTGAATCTTTTAACTGAAAAAAATCTTGTAAGTGATAAATTTTATTAGATTAGTCTTGCATAAAACAATAAAACTAATCTAACCCAGAACTCTTATGATCATGCCGTATAAGCCCGTATAAAGCGGGGTAAAATTAACGATAAAACTTAAAATGTCACTCGAAACGGTTTGAATAAATTAACATAAGAATGTTAAAAAATAGTAAATGTTTGAACACGTTGCATAACTCATGTTTTAAATAACATAATAAAACAATTTACGAAAGAAAATAATCAAATATAGTTTCGTAAGATAAGGTACCTTTATTAGAAAAAAAATGTTCAATAAAGTAAAAAAATGTAACAAAATATAACACGTTTAAATAAAAATATATGACTTTCTATAACAATTTAAGCAAGTAATGAAAAGCATCTGAAAAGTGTGAAAGCGAAAAGTAAAAAGGATTTTAACCGGTGAGAATCAAACCTGCATCCTTGGACGGTTTGAAATATGCATATGGCTTTAATCACCGCGCTTGATCAAATACGTTGAATTATATTAGCAAAGAAAAAATATAATGTTAATGACGAGCGAGAAAAAAAGCAAAAGTGGATCAGGCTACTTTTACCATGTAAATGTTAAATATATAATAGAATTATTGCGAAGGCGTGGAATGGAGTACAATATTGTGGCTAGAGGTGCAAAAACCGGTTCGGTTTAGGAACCGGTTTTGACCAAAATCGGTTTGAGTCAAAACCGGTTTGACTTGAAACCGGTTTCCTTGTGAAAAATCCCAAACCGCCCAAACCGGTTCGATTTGAAACCCAAACCGGTTCCTAGCCCAAACCGGTTTCAAACCGGTTCCTACGCTTAACTATTTTTAAATTTTTTTTTATAAAAACTAAAAAAACATACTTTTTATTAAATTCAAACTTAAAACATTACAAACACAAGTTATTTTATTGCCTCCGTCGATTTAGCTCAATCTTCAAATGGTTTCGTAGAATCGAGTTCGAATCTCCGTTGAAAAATGCTTCACAATACCTACACCGAGTCTTTTTGAAACCGTTTTTCATTTCACACAACTCGAAATGAACTGCGAACAACTTCGGCTCTCTCTTGGTTGTTACAATCTTCACAACGGCAAATACGTCATCATCACTACCGGGTTGAGGATCAACGTTGGCATTGCTAAAATGACTTGAACTTGCCATCTTGATTGAAAGAAGTAATATGTTTGAGTGTTTTGAGAATTTTAGAAGTGGGGTAATGTTTGTAAGAGATAATGGGAGTTATATAGGGTCAAAATGGCATAAAAGGGCTTAAAAACGGCTAGAAAAACGGTCACAAAAGCATCCCAACGGCTATATAACGTATATATAACGGCTCTTAAAAGCATGTGAAGAAACCGGTTTCAAACCGGTTTCTTCACTAAACCCCCAAACCGACTAAAACCGGTTCGGTTTGACCGGTTTGAGAACCGGGTTGGTCAAAACCGGTTTTGACCAGTTTGAGAACCGGTTTGAGAGCCCAAACCGGTTTAGGATTTGCACCTCTAATTGTGGCCTCCAAATTATGGGTATGTCAATGACACACGAACCCATGTGTGATTTAAAGATCCAATTATGGTTGAAATAAGATATAAACAAACGGGTTGGAAAGAAGCCTAGTTAGACTATCCCCATTGGTGATCGATTGGATTGGATTGGTGGGCCAGGAGAATTTAAAAAAAATAAAAATTCATCATAGTTCGTGAAAATTAGACGATCGGTTCTTTCGGCCGATCTCCGTTTGCGATCTGGAATCCCAGTACCCACTTCTTTATTTCACTTTATACTCACACATGGAATAATTCTATTGGTCAGCTTTTAATTTTGGAAAATTGGATTTAAATAATCCCAACTTTTACCTATTGGTCGACAATAATCTCACATTTAAAAATCTTCTCCACCAGTCCCAACTTTCATCCAAGTTTTTTCTAATGAACCCGCCGTTATCTTTTTTAACACCGTTAAGTAAGCACTGACGTGGCATGATGACGTGTAATACTCATTTTATTTTTTTTAATCTTTTAATCCATGTCATTTCAAAATCACTTTTTCCTTTAATTCCCTTTAAAAATATCGATGAAATCTTTTCAATTTAGGAATCCCTAAAAAGCTAATCCCAAAATCGCATACACAGATACGTACATATCCCTGAATCGAATCCAGTTCCATCCATCGTAAACCTTTCATCAGCCTAAATCTCTAGCCCTAAATCACTATCCCTAAATCGAACTTTCTTTTTCTTGACCGAAAATCGCGATGCCTGATTTCATATCTATAAACGTTCACCTGGGAGGGATGGTGCCTATTACTGTTGAAACATGGGACAGAAAGAGAAACCTTGAGTCAAAGAAAAGAACTAAAGGTTCAAGATTTTTAAAACATCAGCCACCACTGATTGAGTTAGAGCATTCGTTGATATTTATTCATGACAAAAGGATTTCAAACATTAATTCATTTATTAGGATCTTGGAGGCTGTTAGAGAGGAACGTAGCGCATTGCTAATAGTGGTTTATGCTATTGAAAGTGATCTGGCAATGATGATCATTAACACACATTAGGATGGACTTAAAGTTGGTGCATTCAATTTTGTTGGAAAATATATATTTTGTTGGATGATAACTAAAGAGGCTATTATGTTAGAATTTCAAAACTTAATGACAAAGCCAACATGTGGGTGGGACAAGTGATGAACTTTGTTAAGTACAAAAAGAAGTTCTATGATTGTCTTGTTTTGAAAAGGAGTAATATAACATCTACTTTGGTGGCATTAGTTAGTGGTGCTCCTCTATTATCTCCTAAGGGTAGCCTTATAAATTTGCAAGTGGTTCTGCTTCAAACCTGCTGCCGCTACTGGTGTTCAAATGTCTTGCTGCAGTTTCAATCTTGCAGCTGCTACTGTTTCAAATATGTTGTTGCTATTTTTAACAAGGACCAAACAATTTTTTTTTTGATACTTTTAATTAGTATCTGATTCTTGAGGACAAGAATCTTTAGAGGACTATTAAAGTCTATTTGATGAATGTAAAACTCTATTTTGTTGACTGTTATGGAATTGTGTTTTGGTGTATAATTTAGATGCTTGAATTAACCACGGGTTTTTGCACCATTTTAAAGGTGCAGTTGACTTTTTTTGGTCAAATGACCATTTGAAATGATCAATACAGTGGCCTAATATGTGGACCACAATTATGTGTTTTTACTCCCAACATAAGAACCAGCAAGATCGGTACAAATATATGGACCACATTCTTTTTTAATGATATCATAACAACCAGATAATTCCATGTGCATAAGGGTAATTCTTAAACTTTGACATTCTTTTTTAATGATAGCAAAACAGTAGTAACTTTAATAAACTACAGTTGACCTTTTTTAGTCAAATGACCATTTTGAATGGTCAAGACAATAACATCAATTGATCATGTTACCGGTCAGGTGTGTTATGTATTGTGTCAGGTGGGTTGTGTAGTGGGTCACAACCACTAACCTTAATATTGGAAGTGATCGGTTGACTCGAAATTCTAAACACCTTTTCTGCAAAAAAAAATTAATTATCTATGAATGAATATGACTAAAGAAAACAACACTTTTGGTACTAAGATCCCTTTCACATGTAACCTTCATTTAACCTTTCACATGTGAAAGAGCAACCTAATCACTTACTGTGATGGTATGGATGCTGATATGGTCAATGCCATCATTAAAAAGTGAGCATGGCTATTAATCAATTCTCATATATACTAAACATGGACTAAACAGTTTCTGATGAAACATTTTTCCAACCATTGTCAATACTAAAATAATGATTTCACATTAAGCACTTGAAAACCTTGGATAAACCATCATGCAGGGGCGGATTCAGTAGTTCTCCAGTGGGGGGCGAGGCACCCGCTGGAATTCAAGGTGAGTAGTATAAATTTTTTAGTTTTTTTAACATGCCCCTTCACAAAAACTCTGAAAGGCCCCTTTATGGAGGGAAAGATAGAGAGAAAAAGAGAAGGAAAGCAATAATTTTAATGATTATTGCAAGACTCATGAAAAAATTTGAAGAAGCTTTTTAATGGAGATGATATTGTTGATGAAGATGAACCAGTAAACGAACCAGAAGGTAGAGAGAGAAAGCCTAAGAAATAGGAAAATGCCAAATTATCTCATACTAGAGTTCAGTTTTTTTTTCTTTGAACTGATAAGATAGTACCTTCTTTTTTCCTTTAAAACATTTATTCTAATTTTAATTGAATTACACATTAAAGTTTCACTTGTATTTTAAACAACCATAATTATAACCAATTTAAAATATTGTGTATTAATTTAACAATTTTGTTTAACGGTCAACGAATGGCTCGAAAATCCTGGAGACTATTTACACCAGTTGAATTCATTTCAGAGAATGTGACAACCCGTCAGAAAATCAGGTCAAACCGTACACTTTGACTATATTTGTATACGTATATATATACATGTTTGACCAAATAAGTAGTAATAGTTGTAAAAGCTATACGCCGAAACGTCCACACTTGACAAAGTTTCCACGTTTGTACTGAAAAATATCATAACAATTAGGAAGTTCTATCTTAGATTGATGGAACTTCAATAACAAGAAAAAAAAAAATAAATAAATATAAAAACTAACTTTTATATTTTCCAAACTAGCGTAGTGAGAAATCACGCTAACGCTCGACAACGCTTAAGCGAATATTACTAATTTTAATCTATTATGAGATTGAATAATGAAATATCCGAGCTCGAGCCGAAACGATAGAATCATTTATTTATTTCTTTGCGCGATACCGCAAATAAATAAAGTAAATAAATAAGTAAAGATTTCTAAATAATTAAATTCACAACGCATTATAATTATACAACGATGTCGTGGTCTCAAAAATAATTTAGAAACTTGTCCCGGTCAAAACGGTTCAACGTTTTGATTTAAAATCGTCCGTTTACAAAATATGGACCGACACGAGCCACACCGACCCTTCAACTATTGAATAAGCCTAAACTAAACCATGAGAATTGATGGTTGTTAATTCTCGAGTACTCGACCGGTCATTTTACGTTTATTTTATAAAAACTTGACAATTTATTTAAATTATGACAATTTATCTAAATTGTTATAAAAGATAAAGGAATTACCTAAAATATTCAACTTATCATTTCAAAATAGGAAATATCTGAATGACTCAAGTTAAATTTAAACTAACCAGGGGTGAAAACAAATCTCAGGAGATTTCTATCTCAAGCCACTTGCCTTTTTTTTATTTATAAACATCATCATCATCATCATTTTAACCCATCACCCTCACCCCATTTTCCCTCCACCGCCACCACCCTCACGACGCCACCCCCTCATCACCGCCGGCTCCTCCCCCTGCCGACCTCCCTGCGCCGGCGACCAACCACCACAACCCCCCCCGTCGCAACTCACCCTCTCCCCGACTCCCCTCTCCCGTCGCCGTCAACCACCCCCACACCACCGCCTCTCGTCGCTGCCACCGCCATCCACACCACCACCCGCCATCAAACCCACCAGCCTCTACTTTCACCTCCGCCACCCGACGTCCGACACCATCGCTGCTACCGCTACCGACCGCCGCTGCTGCCACTACTCCGACGACGCTGCTGCTGCTTCGACGCTGCTGCTGCCATTCCCGCTACTGCCGCCGTCCCCCGCTACCGCACCGTCGACCGATCACCGTCACCTCCGATCGTCACCGAACACGACCCCGCTACCACCGTTGTAAGACTCGCGAACCTCTCTTTACATGCTTACGTAACCGGTTAACCCATGATGAATCTCGAGTCTTGATATTTAGTTCGGTTACGTTCGAAAAAAAAAAACCCACATAAAATCATAACGTATCAAGTACGTAAACACCCGTTCATTACTACAAAGTTGACACCTCCGGGTCACGATCGACTCGCTAGACTTATTTTGTGTTATATTAGTGGTTTGGATGCAAATTGAACACTTGGGGATAACGATAAAAAAACGATCGAATTATAAACATTTATATTTATAAGATTAACTAAAATTATTTAGATTAAGAATGGATAAAATGTGATTAAATATTAATATAACATAATATTTATCTAACGACTCTAGTGAAACGATTGTGAACAAACGGACAAACTCAGTTTAAGACGACAACCGTTTAGAAAATATATCTTAAACGACTCTCGGACTATTGACATAAAATAATATAAGAGACCAACGATCGAACGTATCCCAAAATAAATATATATATAAAAGTATATATAATTTCTAACGGTCACTTGATTTATTATTGTTATCACGTTCTCAATATCGTTTCAATCACTTTCTTAAATATTCGTTGAAGATCAGACATACGATGATATCACTTTCAACGGATTGCCTTTTAAACAAACAAAACCTTTTTATATTCACACATCAATATTTAGGGAAAGTCTGCAATTAAAGGCATATTTTACCAACATGTTTCGCTCACGGTTTAAATTAATCAAACGAAACTCGAAATCAATATAAAATGAAGGAGGATTACTAACTATATTTCCTCCATATTATTTCTTCAAAGATGATAATAAAACGAAAATATATATCTTTAAATGTATATTAAAATATATATATATAACTAAAGTATATATATATTTAAACTTTACTTTGTTTATAAAACTTATTCGTGATATTAATTGAACAAACCTTCAGCGTTTTACTCACAATATATCTTTTCCAAAAAAAAACGAATAATTACAACATACAAACGGAAACGAATTGTCAAGACTCGACCCAACTTATTGGTTAACCAATCAAATCAAAACCTGAGACTTGTTATACTACTATTTATAGGACAGCAATCGTCACAGCTTGTATCTGTTCTTTTCATCATTCATCTTAAAAAGGTGAGTTTCACGGCCCCTTTCCTTTATCAACTGTTTTATACTTTTGGGGGAGAAATCATGATCAAACAAATTTTTTTACTTGATATTATGGTATTACTGTTACGCTATTGATTATATGTTCTTTCATTACCCCTTCATAGTAAATTGCTAATAACATATTACTACAAATCCCATTATCAATTGATTTCAATTAATTCCTGTAACGAAACGATAACTAGTGAATAGATCTATTTGGGTTGACAACCCTGCCCTACCTGGTAGCTCCAGTTCTGACTCACCGGAAATTAGTCTGGGGGTACATGTCAGTTATTTTATGCCATTGGTATTTCTTAGGGGAAGTTACCATCGATGGGTAAATCTGTTAGTGTTTGAAATCAAGGAACAGGTAGATCAAAGCATCAAACGAGTAATCTTTATGATATCTTGTATATCTTCAACATTTTACAAATACATTTTTGTAGAGTCTTAAACCTGTGAACTCACCAACTTTATGTTGACCTTTTTAAACTCATGTATTTCTCAGGTAAATGAAAACCGCTCTCGGCATGCAAATGGGAAGTCTATCAACTAATAGGACCTGCTTTAGGAATGGTGTCATGGTCGTTCCTTCTTATTAAATAAAATCATGAACAATCGTAATAATTATCGTATTTCATCTTTCAGTATTGTAATATATTATTGGCTTTCATGAATTCCGCTGTAACTTTATTAAATAATTTGATCTTTAAAATCTGTTAGAGGTCGTTCCTCGTAACCACGACTATGACCCCATGACGTCACATGCCCACGAAATCGGAAACATCGGGGTGTGACAGATTGGTATCAGAGCCGTGGTTATAGCGAACTAGGTAACAAAACCAAGAAAACCTAGACTATAGCCCGCTCTACGAGACTTCCATTTGCATACGAGACTTACTACGAACATCCTGAGGTACACTTATGAATATATGTGTAATAACTCTTGTGTAGCTTTATTACTACTTGCATATATTTACATGTTTACACTTTACATTGATATGCACATGATTATTACTAACATTGTTTTGTCTTGGAATATTTTATCGCAGAGATGGCTTCAGATCAAGTCATCTGCATATCTTCCGAGGCAGAGCACTGTGATTCCACGCCAGACCCCCCTCCGTCTGCACCTTTAGGCATACCACCCACTACTACAGTTTTTTTTCCACAGGATCCGCTACTAGTGCCGCCCCACGCCACACATCGGATGATACGACTCAAGGGCCTACTGAGATTGCTCCCGATGTTGCTATTGCCCCTCCACCTTCCACACTTCCTACCACCATCGAGCCTCTCCCCACACCCGAGGACCCGGATATCTCTCCCGGCCGTACTAGGACAATCGGAACCTATCGCCGTGTCCCTAACGGCGGTAGGCGGGGGTTTACGCCGCGGAAGTCCGCGGGACTCCCCAAGAAGAAGCGTCCCGCTTCCTCCCAGCACCCTGACCAGCCCGCTCCAAAGCGGAAGCGACGGACCGAGGCCCGAAACCTAGGATTCCTGTTAGATGCCCTTCGGGAGTGGCGCATCAGCGAAGGACTCCCCAGCTCACACGAGGTTGGAGAGTCATCCGCGACTGCCGCTGCTCGTCCGAGCATTCCACCACTTACCAGGGAACCTGTTACTGAAACAGTCCCGCTCCTGGTGGCCCGCTTATGCCGTCACGAGGACCGATTGGACACGATGGAGATCGATTTGGCCGAGGTACCAACAGCCGAGGATCTTATGGAGGTAGAGATGCGATTGACAGGAGTGGAGGAGCTGCTAGACACTACCATGAGTGACTTAGACACAGTAGTAGGACATGTGACTGCCGTTGGTACTTTTGCTATCAACAACTTCCTTTTGTACCGTCAGCTAGAGCAGCGAGTCACCACACTACAGGGATATGTAGCAGCTAACCAGACTTACCTCTCTTCTATCTTTCAGACCCTAGCCTTCCTAGCACTCCCAGCACCCCCAGGACCCCCAGGACCCTCAGGACCCCCAGGACCCCCAGCACCCCCAGGACCCCCAGGGTACCCCTTTTAGATGACTCCTCACCAGTAGACGTAGTCTACAAATTTTGGGCTTACTAATTATTCGGTTATATAACTTTTGGTGGGCTTGTATACCCAAACACTTTCTATATTATCTATGAATGTTATATCAGCTGGTCTAGAACGTATGTAACCAGTGTAGCTAATCTAAACTTATGTAACCGATGTTTAATAGTAATGCAATGTTTATATTATGACTATTGTTTGATTGTGACATTAGTTCTTAAACATGGTGTTGCTATACATATATGTATTTATATATATATGTACTAATATTGAAAACTATATCATGTGAATCTCTAGAGTAAAATAGGCCGCCCAGGCATAATACCAGAACCAACAACAATGAACGCCGCTGAAATTGAGGCCCTTATTACGCAACGAGTCGCCGATGCAGTCGCCGCTATTGGAGAACAACGCGAGCGTGACAGACAGAACAACCCGCCCCACGGTAAGTCCATTACCCGAAACGTTAAGCCAGAATATAAACCACCTTACGGAAATTATATTCAGCACTCCATAACTAACGTTTCAGGTCCACGCGAGTGTTCTTACAAGGATTTCATGAACTGCAAACCCGCTACCTTCAAGGGCACTGAAGGAGCCGTGGGTTTAATTCGATGGTTCGAAAAGGCTGAATCCGTCTTTCGCATAAGCAATTGCCCTGACGAATACAAGGTGAAATATGCGACCTGCACGTTCATCGATGGCGCGTTAACATGGTGGAACTCCCACGCTGACGCCATGGGAACAGACCTAGCCTATGAATTAACGTGGGATGAACTCAAGCAACTTCTAAGGGACGAGTACTGCCCGCGCGAAGAACTGCAGAAGCTGGAAGCAGAATTTTGGGGACTAACCATGAACGGGTCAGATGTCACCGGATACACTAAACGATTCCGCGAACTAGCTCATCTTTGCTCAAACATGGTCACGCCCCTGTACAAAAAGATTGAAAGATACGTCTGGGGACTTGCGCCGCACATCCAGGGGAATGTCCTTGCATCCAAGCCAGCCTCTTTCCAGGAAGCCGTGCGTCTAGCACACAGCTTGATCTATCAAGCCACCCGTCAGGGTACAACCTTTCCCAAGAAGAATCCCGAAGTTAAGACCCCAGAAATCGGTTCAAGCAGCCCAACGGGAAGACAACCTGACAACAAGAGGAAAAGAGGATTTTGGAAGGACAGGAACAATAAGAACATTGAAAAGGCACCAGAAAGGAACCCGGAACCAGTAAAAGTTTATGCTGCAGCTGCACCTCCACAGGAGCCGAGGAAGTCGAACTACACCGGCACCGCACCGCTATGTAACAAGTGCAACCTTCATCATACTCTCGACTGCGGAAATGTCTACTGTACCCGCTGCAAGGCCAAGGGCCACATCACCCGTGACTGCCCAAATCGCTCCTGCTATAATTGTGGTTCCGCTGATCACTGGAAGAAAGACTGCCCGAAACTAAAGAACCAGAATGCCAATCAGGCTAGGGGCAGGGCATTTGTGATCAACGCAGGAGAAGCCCGCCGTGACCCCAACACTGTGACGGGTACGTTTCTACTCAATCATCACTTTGCCTCCGTATTATTTGATACCGGAGCTGATAGGAGTTTCGTATCTACCGAATTTAGTCAACTGTTTGAAGATACCCCTATTGCCTTAGACACTAAGGTTACTATAGAGTTAGCAAATGGTGATTTAATAGAAACCTGTAAAATCTACAAAAATTGCTCACTCGAGCTCTCGGGCCATACTTTCGACATCGACCTAATGCCGGTTGATTTAGGAAGTTTCGACGTAGTCATCGGAATGGATTGGTTATCCAGAAATCAAGCAGAAATCGTTTGTCACGAGAAGATAGTTCAAGTGCCGTTAGCAGACGGTAATACCCTTCGCATTCAAGGAGAAAGAAGTGGGACTCCACTGAACCTCATATCCAGCATGAAGGCACGGAAATTCCTTCGTAAAGGATGTGACGCCATCCTGGCCCACATCACGGAAAAGAAGCCTAAGGAAAAACGCATTGACGATGTACCAACAGTCCGCGAATTTCCAGAAGTTTTCCCGGAAGATCTGCCCGGTTTGCCGCCTCTTCGACAAGTGGAATTTCGTATCGATATGACGCCCGGAGCCGCCCCAGTCGCCAAATCTCCATACCGCCTCGCACCATCTGAAATGCAGGAATTAGCAAACCAACTCCAAGAGCTACTTGATAAGGGATTTATCCGACCAAGCCACTCCCCTTGGGGCGCACCTGTTTTATTTGTGAAGAAAAAGGATGGAACCTTTCGAATGTGTATCGATTACAGGGAGTTGAACAAACTGACGGTGAAGAATCGTTATCCATTGCCTAGGATTGACGATTTGTTCGATCAACTCCAAGGATCCAGCTACTACTCCAAGATAGATTTAAGGTCCGGTTACCATCAACTCCGCGTACGAGATGAGGATATACCAAAAACAGCTTTCAGGACGCGCTACGGTCATTACGAATTCCTAGTAATGCCGTTTGGATTGACCAATGCGCCAGCTGTATTTATGGACTTGATGAACCGTGTGTGCAAACCTTACTTGGACAAATTTGTTATCGTGTTCATCGATGACATCCTGATCTACTCACGTAATATGGAAGAACACGAGCAACATCTACGACTTGTGCTGGAATTACTCAAGAAGGAGAAACTGTATGCCAAGTTTTCCAAATGCGATTTTTGGATACGAGAAGTACACTTCCTGGGTCACGTAATCAACGACAAGGGAATTCATGTGGATCCAGCCAAAGTAGAGGCTATCAAGGATTGGAGTGCTCCAACGACCCCATCAGAAATTCGACAATTTTTGGGTCTTGCGGGTTACTACCGTAGATTCATCGAAATTTTTTCCAAGATAGCCCAACCCCTAACCGCGTTAACTCAGAAGGACAAGAAGTTCGTCTGGTGTGCGAAGGCCGAAGAAGCTTTCCAGCTACTGAAACGAAAACTATGTGATGCACCAATTCTATCGCTACCCGATGGGATCAAGGACTTCGTAGTTTACTGCGATGCCTCACATCAAGGACTGGGATGTGTTCTAATGCAAAGAGACAAGGTCATCGCTTACGCCTCACGACAGCTCAAGATTCACGAAAAGAACTACACTACGCATGATTTGGAGCTAGGAGCCGTTGTCTTCGCACTGAAAATCTGGAGACACTACCTGTATGGAACAAAGTGCACTATATTCACTGATCACAAAAGTCTCCAGCACATTTTTGATCAGAGAGAATTGAATATGAGACAACGACGTTGGGTTGAATTGCTTAACGACTACGAGTGTGAGATCCGCTACCACCCAGGCAAGGCAAACGTTGTGGCAGACGCCTTAAGTCGGAAAGAACGAGTAAAACCGCTTCGAGTACGAGCCCTGAACATGATCATTCGCTCCAACCTCACGTCACAAGTTCGTGATGCCCAAGTTGAAGCTCTCAAGGAAGAAAACTTGAAAGAAGAAGGACTACGTGGCATGGAGAAGCAACTGATGGAAAAACCCGACGGTACTAAGTACTTCATGGAGAGACTATGGGTACCAAACTTTGGCGGGTTGCGAAAACTAGTATTCGACGAAGCACACAAATCCAGATACTCCATTCATCCAGGAGAAGATAAAATGTACCACGGACTGAAGGATCAGTTCTGGTGGCCCAACATGAAGGCCGAAGTTGCCACCTACGTAGGGAGATGCTTAACGTGCTCAAAAGTTAAGGCAGAATACCAAAAACCCTCTGGATTACTAACTCAGCCAAAGATTCCCCAGTGGAAGTGGGAAGAGATATCTATGGACTTCATCACTAAATTACCAAAGGCAAGATCTGGATGCAATGCCATTTGGGTAATAGTAGATCGCCTAACGAAGTCAGCTCACTTCTTACCAATCAAGGAGACAGATAGCATGGAAAGACGAACCAAGATCTACATGAAGGAAGTAGTGTCGCGTCATGGTGTACCTATTTCTATCATCTCTGATCGTGACAGTCGATTCACAGCAAACTTTTGGAAATCTCTCCAGAAAGCTCTAGGTACTCGCCTCGACATGAGTACTGCCTACCACCCTCAGACAGACGGTCAAAGCGAGAGGACCATTCAGACTCTCGAGGACATGCTACGTGCCTGTGTGATAGACTTCGGACCCAACTGGGATGAACACCTGCCACTCGCAGAATTCTCCTATAACAACAGCTATCACACGAGCATTCAAGCTGCCCCGTTCGAGGCACTGTATGGGAGGAAATGTCGATCGCCCCTCTGTTGGACTGAGGTTGGCGACAGCCAGCTGACCGGCCCGGAGCTAATTTTCGAAACGACCGAAAAAGTGGTTCAAGTTCAAAATCGTCTTAAAGCCGCTAGGGACCGCCAGAAGAGTTATGCAGACAACCGCAGGAAGCCATTGGAATTCAGAAAGGGAGACCGAGTCATGCTAAAGGTATCGCCTTGGAAAGGCGTCATCAGATTCGGGAAACGAGGAAAACTAAACCCTCGATACATCGGCCCCTTCAAGATCATTAAGAAGATTGGCCCAGTTGCTTATAGACTACACCTACCTGTCGAACTCAGTAACGTTCATAACGTCTTTCACGTCAGCAATCTGAAAAAGTGTCTATCCGACGAAACGCTCATCGTTCCTCTCGACGAAATTCAAGTCGACGAAACTCTCCACTTTGTCGAGGAACCAGTAGAAGTCTTAGATCGTGAAGTCAAAAGACTAAAGCGTAGCCGCATACCCATTGTCAAGATACGCTGGAATTCTCGTCGAGGCCCAGAATACACCTGGGAACGCGAGGACCAGATGCGCCAGAAGTATCCTCACCTCTTCAACAATGCCGCAACCACCAGTACTCAGAATTAAATTTCGGGACGAAATTCTCTCAACTGGGGAAGAATGTGACAACCCGTCAGAAAATCAGGTCAAACCGTACACTTTGACTATATTTGTATACGTATATATATACATGTTTGACCAAATAAGTAGTAATAGTTGTAAAAGCTATACGCCGAAACGTCCACACTTGACAAAGTTTCCACGTTTGTACTGAAAAATATCATAACAATTAGGAAGTTCTATCTTAGATTGATGGAACTTCAATAACAAGAAAAAAAAAATAAATATAAAAACTAACTTTTATATTTTCCAAACTAGCGTAGTGAGAAATCACGCTAACGCTCGACAACGCTTAAGCGAATATTACTAATTTTAATCTATTATGAGATTGAATAATGAAATATCCGAGCTCGAGCCGAAACGATAGAATCATTTATTTATTTCTTTGCGCGATACCGCAAATAAATAAAGTAAATAAATAAGTAAAGATTTCTAAATAATTAAATTCACAACGCATTATAATTATACAACGATGTCGTGGTCTCAAAAATAATTTAGAAACTTGTCCCGGTCAAAACGGTTCAACGTTTTGATTTAAAATCGTCCGTTTACAAAATATGGACCGACACGAGCCACACCGACCCTTCAACTATTGAATAAGCCTAAACTAAACCATGAGAATTGATGGTTGTTAATTCTCGAGTACTCGACCGGTCATTTTACGTTTATTTTATAAAAACTTGACAATTTATTTAAATTATGACAATTTATCTAAATTGTTATAAAAGATAAAGGAATTACCTAAAATATTCAACTTATCATTTCAAAATAGGAAATATCTGAATGACTCAAGTTAAATTTAAACTAACCAGGGGTGAAAACAAATCTCAGGAGATTTCTATCTCAAGCCACTTGCCTTTTTTTTATTTATAAACATCATCATCATCATCATTTTAACCCATCACCCTCACCCCATTTTCCGTCCACCGCCACCACCCTCACGACGCCACCCCCTCATCACCGCCGGCTCCTCCCCCTGCCGACCTCCCTGCGCCGGCGACCAACCACCACAACCCCCCCCCCCCCCGTCGCAACTCACCCTCTCCCCGACTCCCCTCTCCCGTCGCCGTCAACCACCCCCACACCACCGCCTCTCGTCGCTGCCACCGCCATCCACACCACCACCCGCCATCAAACCCACCAGCCTCTACTTTCACCTCCGCCACCCGACGTCCGACACCATCGCTGCTACCGCTACCGACCGCCGCTGCTGCCACTACTCCGACGACGCTGCTGCTGCTTCGACGCTGCTGCTGCCATTCCCGCTACTGCCGCCGTCCCCCGCTACCGCACCGTCGACCGATCACCGTCACCTCCGATCGTCACCGAACACGACCCCGCTACCACCGTTGTAAGACTCGCGAACCTCTCTTTACATGCTTACGTAACCGGTTAACCCATGATGAATCTCGAGTCTTGATATTTAGTTCGGTTACGTTCGAATAAAAAAAACCCACATAAAATCATAACGTATCAAGTACGTAAACACCCGTTCATTACTACAAAGTTGACACCTCCGGGTCACGATCGACTCGCTAGACTTATTTTGTGTTATATTAGTGGTTTGGATGCAAATTGAACACTTGGGGATAACGATAAAAAAATGATCGAATTATAAACATTTATATTTATAAGATTAACTAAAATTATTTAGATTAAGAATGGATAAAATGTGATTAAATATTAATATAACATAATATTTATCTAACGACTCTAGTGAAACGATTGTGAACAAACGGACAAACTCAGTTTAAGACGACAACCGTTTAGAAAATATATCTTAAACGACTCTCGGACTATTGACATAAAATAATATAAGAGACCAACGATCGAACGTATCCCAAAATAAATATATATATAAAAGTATATATAATTTCTAACGGTCACTTGATTTATTATTGTTATCACGTTCTCAATATCGTTTCAATCACTTTCTTAAATATTCGTTGAAGATCAGACATACGATGATATCACTTTCAACGGATTGCCTTTTAAACAAACAAAACCTTTTTATATTCACACATCAATATTTAGGGAAAGTCTGCAATTAAAGGCATATTTTACCAACATGTTTCGCTCACGGTTTAAATTAATCAAACGAAACTCGAAATCAATATAAAATGAAGGAGGATTACTAACTATATTTTCTCCATATTATTTCTTCAAAGATGATAATAAAACGAAAATATATATCTTTAAATGTATATTAAAAATATATATATATAACTAAAGTATATATATATTTAAACTTTACTTTGTTTATAAAACTTATTCGTGATATTAATTGAACAAACCTTCAGCGTTTTACTCACAATATATCTTTTCCAAAAAAAAAACGAATAATTACAACATACAAACGGAAACGAATTGTCAAGACTCGACCCAACTTATTGGTTAACCAGGACGTTAACCAATCAATCAAAACCTGAGACTTGTTATACTACTATTTATAGGACAGCAATCGTCACAGCTTGTATCTGTTCTTTTCATCATTCATCTTAAAAAGGTGAGTTTCACGGCCCCTTTTCTTTATCAACTGTTTTATACTTTTGGGGGAGAAATCATGATCAAACAAATTTTTTTACTTGATATTATGGTATTACTGTTACGCTATTGATTATATGTTCTTTCATTACCCCTTCATAGTAAATTGCTAATAACATATTACTACAAATCCCATTATCAATTGATTTCAATTAATTCCTGTAACGAAACGATAACTAGTGAATAGATCTATTTGGGTTGACAACCCTGCCCTACCTGGTAGCTCCAGTTCTGACTCACCGGAAATTAGTCTGGGGGTACATGTCAGTTATTTTATGCCATTGGTATTTCATGAATTCCGCTGCAACTTTATTAAATAATTTGATCTTTAAAATCTGTTAGAGGTCGTTCCTCGTAACCACGACTATGACCCCATGACGTCACATGCCCACGAAATCGGAAACATCGGGGTGTGACAGAGAAAATCCACCTCCGCGAGCGGTCGGATGGTAAAACCTGAGAGTTCAGGGATCGAACTTGTGATCTTTCAGTCTCAAGTCTCACCTCATCGCCAATGCCCCTTCCGAAGTGTTGTCCGTAAGAATCGAACATATATATAAAGTAAAGAACATAGGCTTCCTACCACTATACTACAATGGAAGTTGTAATTATAACAAATTAAATTGTTAAATTGAGTAGATAAGTAGTGTTTTTATTATTGTTGGTGCATTATACAATTGAACTGATTTATAATTTTTTTTTTCTATACATGTTTGAGTTTGATCAAAAACGCTACCAAGTTTATCATATCGTTAAGTAAGTAAATATGAATAAATTCTAAATATCCTTAAGTAAATAAGTGCGTATTATTTTTATTTTTTCTCCAATTTTTATTTTTTCTCCAACCGATTATAACCTGACTCGTTTTAGCAAAAAAATTGACCCAATTTAATTTAAGACGAACTTATTTTTTGCCCCCGCTGCTTAAAATGTCTGGATCCGCCACTGCCATCATGAAAACACCACCACTACTACATATACCAAATTACCACCAATACTAAACTAAACCATCATCAAAACATTGAAATTAAGTAAACTACAATTACAAAAGAAAAAAACTCCAATCAGAAAGTGTTTGATGGAGAAGAATTTGGTCATTGCAAGCTTCAATTTCAAGTTCTTCACCTCCTCCATTAGCATCATTTTCTCTAGTTCTAGGTTTGCAATCGTCATGACCAATGCTTTGTTTTTCAATTCAAGATCTTCTGCAAGTGCAAGATCCACATCTTCCTTCCACATAAAAAAACGACAATCTGACCTCTATATTAAACATAAAACAACCAATTAAAGGTTGTAACTTTCCACATAAATTTGTATAATTAACAATTAAACAAAATAGGTATTTACAGGCCATAGTGAACAACCATAAATTTGTAGTTTGACTTCCAGCAACCCTTTTCATAGCAACAATTTCACACTTGCAATAGATATTACCATCTAAACCACCCTTCAAATCCTTTAGCTTTTTGCGTGAAACAGAGATCGAAGAAGAAGAACTCATCTGCGACTTCGAATCGGGGGTGATGGATCTGAGATACATATGCGGCTGGGGGAACTAGGGATTTGGGGGGAGATGGGATCGTACCTATGTATTTCTGGGATTTGGGCATGATCGATTTTTAGGGATTTGAAGAGCTGATCGTTTGTTTTCAATTATGGATGGCTGATCATTTTTTTATTAAAAATTAAGAGAAAATCTTATTTGGAAATGATGTGGATTAAATGATTAAAAAAATAAAAAGAGTATTACATGTCAGCATGCCACGTCAGCGCTTACTTAACGGTGTTAAAAAAGATAACGTCGGGTCCATTAGAAAAAACTTAGATAAAAGTTGGGACCGCTGAAGATGATTTTTAAATGTGGGATTATTGCCGGCCAATAGGTAAAAGTTGGGATTATTTAAATCCAATTTTCCTTTAATTTTTGTTTTTCTTTCTTTCTTAATATTCTTTTTATATATAATATTATCTTTCTTAATAACTTGTAATATTTTACCTTTTTAAAAAAATCTAAAGACACGTTGATATTTAACTTTTTTTTTGTGAACATCACCGTATAAAATTTATTAAAAACGAAGATCTTTTAAAAAACTATATTTTTAATATAAAATAAATATTAAAAATTCATCAATTATTTCATCTGCAACATGCACTATACTATTGGTTGGTTACACATTTTTTTTATAAAAGTTATCCTAAATTATATTTATATATTAAAAATTTGGGTTGAATTAGATTGTGAATGGGAGTTAAAAAATAAGTTTGATTGGATTGTGTAGATTGATGAGAGATAAATTAGTTTTTAATAGAAAATCAGATTGGATTGGATCACCAATGTGGATGGTCTTACTGGCCCATATGTAAACTAAATGATTTCATCAACCGGAAATCTAAGGAAAAAAAGAAAAAAAAGCCATTGTGGTAATCGAACCTGTGTCGCTTTTCGGGTCGAAGCAGTACTAAAGACTTAACCGCCACGACGATGCTTCTTTTGTAAAACTCACGATGGCCTACAATATAAATTATATAACTATGGCACGAAATCTAATGGGTCAAGGCATGGGTATGAAATAAAATATCGTTTAATTTCTTAGGCGAAAGAATAATTATATTAGTGTATAGAGGAAAAAAGTGTTTGCTAAATAAAGCAAAAAACAAAAAGAAAACTATATTTCAAACAGTTATAAGTATCTAGAGTTTACGAATAAATTGGGTTGTGTGTGTATAGAAAAAAAATAAAAAATGCATTTTCACAAGTCCGTGTTACCTTTATTAAAAAAAGGTTTGAATAAAGGAAAAAATAACACTGCAAAAAAATTATTCGCACACGTTATGCTATGTCGGAACAATAGTTTTATAAGAAGAATGTACCTTTAAAAAAAAATATTTTAATTCGTAGGGTTAGAACCCGTATGTAACCATGTTAGGATTTAAACTTGTATTTATATATAGAAACAAAAAATATAAGTATATATAGAAAACATGAAAACATAAAAGAAAATTAGGAGGGGGGGGGGGGGGGGGGGGTTAAAAGGGTCGAACCTAGGTTTCTACCCGGTTTTGATCCTTTACAAGATACATAAGATACATAATCACCGCCCCAATGGTGATTTAGCAAACACTAGCAGCTTATAAAGAATATAACAAAAAACAATTTTGTAATATATCAAGAAAAAAATGGAAAAAAGGGGTTCGCCCTCACAATTTCGGACCCGGGCAGTTGAGTTGGTAATACACCAGCTTCAATCATTGAGCCAACTTTATATTTGTAGGAAGCGTTACACTTATTGTATATAACACACACACACACAAATGTCAACGTAGGCAAGCACATATGTTTCTACTTTGACTACATAAAAGTTACATAGGTAACTGGGTACGTAAACATGATAATTACTAAATTTATGAAGAACAAAACCATAATAACCCATACTGTTTGGAATTATTGGATTGAACTAAAAAGGTAAACACTAAATTTATCAAGAACAAAACCTCACCTTGAGGCTCCTTTTATAGTTTTTAGGTGCACCCTATCCTCTAGACACGTACATGGGTGAGTAATCAAGCTATTTCGACGTCTGGAGGGTGAATTCGTGTGAAACAAGTCGAGCTACGTGGCCAAAACGTGACCTAATCAAGTTTTCTGCATCTGTAATGCTCCGCGTACCGCGCCAGTGTGTGAGAGGGTCTTCGCGACCCGCAGACCACTTTGCCGAATTGGCAGAATTGGTCCCTCTAGTTTTTAATTACATTTTAACCCCTAAACTTCAACCGTTCTATCATTTTATGCACAAAATCATTAGAGGACATGTTTATAAAAGTTTCTAAGGCTCAGGACATGCTCGATGATATACGTATACATACGTATATACAAATATATATTTATATATATTTTTCACTAATTTACACTTTAGCCCCTCTAACTTTACAACACTCATCATTTTATGTTCCGAATCACTTTATGATATATTTCAATGAAGTACAGTTTTACCCCTTCAACTTTTATCTTATGCATATTAAGCCCTTGTCTTTTGATATAGCTATCGTTTTATATCTTACAACTTTCCTAAACATATTTCTAACATTCTCGAAGGTTCGTGTCTCATAAGATAATATACATACACGTATATATTTGTATATTTACAAAAATTACACTTTCTATCATTTTATTTTCTTGTTAATTATTACTTATGCATTTTTTCACACGTTTAACTAATTAAACACGTATTTTCACATATATATTCATCGAATGAATATTTCGCATGCATTTATACTATTAAACACATATGTATTTCATATAACATAATCACGTATATGCATTTTCTCCCGGTTATCATTTATTTCTATCATATAAACGTTTAGCAACGTTTTTCATGCTAACATCATATATATCAATTATATTTGATATAAAACAGGTATTATTTCATTTTCTTATCTCATTTTATCAATCCACATGTATATTATCATCTTTTATCAATTTATTACCCAATAATGGGCAAACATGCATTTTCTACACACTTTACCACGTTTAGCTATCTAACACATATATCATATGTATTAATCACATTAGCCACGTATTCTTTATGCATATATCAGATTTTGGGATGTTACAGTTCATTTAATACATAGTGAATAGCTTATTCATTTAGTTACTTAAATTATTTGGTTACTTATTTGTTTAATATCATCTAGTTATTCAAATCATTAATTTATTTATTTCTTTAAGTATTATTTATTTGGTTATCTATAGAGTAAAATATTTATGTGTGTATTTAATTAAATTTATTTTAAGCCTCATGATCAACTACTTATTAGCTATAATTTGATTTCTAATTTATTTACTCAATTTATTAGACATTGATGTAATTGATTAATTATGTAGTCAAATTATTTATTTAAGTTAATTATTAGGATATAAACACAATCAACTTTATGGAATAACGCATCTTTCCCAAATCATCAAGGCCATCGAAACCTTACGCATCTAAAATCCTATACTCGTCCTAGAAACTTTAGATTAAACAAACTCGTTATTCGTTTAGGACATCTTCAGATTTGAATCATTCTTTGTATGTCAAGATATTAGTCAAGCAATCTAAGGTGAGTTCATAGCCCCCTTTTTCTTTAAGTTTCTAAACTATTTTGGGGTGGAAAACACACGTATATCTTATTCATCATTATTACTCTATTTCAAGCAACCATATACTTCATCATACGTTTTATTATGGTTTATGGTGAAACTTTATTTATTCAATAAATCTATTATCACTATGCGAGGTCAAGCACTGTTAAAAAGATTTACTTATATTTATACGTGTTATAACGTATAAACGAATACTTTGTCATGCTATCCATTAGATGCTATTATGTAACTAGTATGCTATTTGGTCCCAACACTGAGATTCCTTTGAGAGGAATTAAACACGCGGACAAACTTGTATGCTATCTGGTCCCAACACTGAGATTCCTTTGAGAGGAATTGAACACGCGGACAGACGTTTATGCTATTTGGTCCCAACGCTGAGATTTCTTGCGAGGAATTGAACACGCGGACAAACAATCATAATATTTATTTGTCTCATTTTATTTGATCTTTTCATGCTAATTATTGGTTTATTTATTTAACATGTATGACTTTCAAAACCCTATTAAACGTTATTTTTCCTATGATTGTTTTACTACTTAAACCTATGACTCACCAACTATGCATATAGTTGATCCCTTTTTGCGTGATTTTCAGGAAACGGACATCCCTCATAAGTGTTGATCATAACTAGGTGCTTGTGGACCTAGATAGGATTTATGTTATAATTTAAGTATTGTGCTTTGTAATAGACGTTTAAGTTTTGAGTTTATTAATAAAATTTGGTATTCATTTTATATCCTTGTGCTTCTGTACTCTTTTCGTGACACCTCGATGTTTCCGTCATCGGTTGGGGTGTTACAGTGGAGGAAAGCAAGGGTAAACAAAGAGGGGGAATACAAGACGCTTGTGATGAAGGGCCTAGCAGAGCAAATAGTATGTTTAATTGATATATATATATATATATATACCTAACAATTTACATGTTAAAAATTAATAGCACCTCACTACATTAACTACATTAATTACTGCAGACCGAGAAAAAAACACAAATAAAAGCTGGATCCTTGACTGCAGAACCGGGAACGGATGACCTGAGAATGGTCCTTGGCAAGGAAAGGGAGGAATTCGTAAAAGGTATAGGTTATGGAGTGAATTCCCGTCAATATTGGCAGCATGGTGCTTCGAAAGGGCGATCCAAATATCGCATCGAAAAACTTGAGGCGGGACTCAAGAACGAAAAAAGCAGCTTGTGAAAAAGATGAAGAAGTTGATCACCTCAATTCTAAGGTTAAAGCACATAATAAAAATTTGAGGTGCTGTTGGCGTTTATGAACAACTAAATGATTAATCAACGACAACTTGGTGGACCAGATAAAGCTGTAAATTTTGTAAGGGACACATCGGATTTACTCATGAACACAAGGTACAACAGAGATAACTAAAGCAGCGGAAATAAAAACTTTTATTCATATGCCAAGCATTACATAGTAAGAGAGACAAATACAAAAGAGAAAAATATCTCCATGCCAGTCATCGGAAATGTCTTCTCTTGATAGCTTGACATTGTCTTGATAGTGTACGCCCCCTAGTTCCTACTCACATCTCAGCCTTCCCTTTTCGATCCAGTGGTCCAGCCTCATCTGACATACATAACTTAACAAGTCAGCTTACGCTGGTGAGTTCTACGTTTTTGGAAAACTTTACCTTTCGAAGGCACTTAGGTCTGTCAAACACATTTATGCACTTAGACAATCAAACACAAAGCATATAGCACATATATTCACATACCATAATCTCGTGAATAAACTAACCTTCTGTTTCTTTCTCATTCTTGTCTCACGTAAAGAACGTATCCTAATGTTAAGTGCTATCTTAAGGAAATATTGTTTCTTTTTGCCTTACGAACACATCGTGTAGCAACGGTCCCTTTAGTTTTGACACTATATAGCTTTGACGCTTTCTGGATTTGACGCCGCTTAGCTTTGACGCTTTCTGGCTTTGACGCTTGGTTTTGACACCATTGGGACAACACTATTTAACTTCTTGCTTCAGAAGCCCCTTACTCACCAATCTTTTCTCGATTACCATCCTTAATCTATTCTACTAGAAACATAGAAATGACAATCTATCTTTCCTCTAATCATCACCATACAATCAATACATATAACAAGCAATTATAATAATTGAGAGTATTTTCACAAAACGTTATGTATATCAGCCTAAAACGGTTTAAAGCATTTAAACAATTTAAAAGAGGGCTCATAGAACTCACCTTAGGTTACAAAGTAGTTTCTTGCCTTATTCCTTCGTGAAACTAACTTGCTTTAACGTGATGTCCCTAGCAAGACATCCTAGAGGTTACAAATGGTCATTAAGACTAACCCTTTAACCCAAACCCAACCACTTGTTGGTTTAACATTCATTTGTCGCAAATGACCGTTTTGCCATTTGCGGGAAAAAGTATTCTTTTAGTGATATTTATGAAGATGTGCATTCCTATAAGTAAACGCTCACTCCGGGATCACCTAGTGAAGCGTTTGCCATGTCCCAGTTGGAATTTATGCGACAACGCCACTATGCCAAAAACCCCAGTGTACATGCGCCACCCTTCCTGTCCGCACCAACTTCTAGATATCCGAGTAAATCGGTACATTCAATACTTTATCAAAACCCATGTTTTAACTTATATATACTTAGTTCATATATATAATTATGTTCTTTTGTTAAATATTATTACCCTTGCCCAAGCCTTTATGCCCTTGATGAGTGATTCTCATGACCCACCGTATAGGCGTTATCACGACCAGGAGGAGGGATTACTATGAGATATCACCCATATTTGTGTTTTTGTTTGGTGATGATCATGACCGACCGTATAGGCGTTATCACGACCAGGAGGCGGAATTACTATGATCAAAACACCAATGTTTATGTTTATGTTCTTGGTTTACTTGTTCTTGATAAACCAACATGGTGAAACCATACCAACCCTTCTTTAAACATGAAATTAACTTAAGGATTTCTTAAAACATGTTATTCTAAGGCCTTCATACCAAATTTCAACCCATTATTCCCACTAGAACTCCCAATCTCAACAAAACATGTTCAAGAACCTTAATCTTGCATTATTCTTAAAAGGCATATCTAAGTGTTATGAATCATGAAACTAATTGAAGGATTATGTTAAACATACCTTAAGTTGATCTATTCCAGAAGATGGGCTCCTAACTCCCTTTGAATCTTCAAAAATGCAAGCTAGAGTGTTCTTGGTGTTCTTGAGGTTTCTTAGAGGTTTTAGGTTGATTTTAGGTGAATTAGCAAGGAAAAATGGATGGATTTATGGCCTATTTATAGCCAAACACTCCTAACCTGATGCTTACACATGGCATGATAACTAAGTATCAATTTTAACACCTAAGGGTGGTGAACATGACACATGGCAAGTGAATATGACACTAAATCAACCAAAAAAATGACACTTGTCATGAGCTCCTCTTTTGCTTTTCAAACAAGCCTAGAACTTTCCCAAATGCCATCTTTAACCCTCGAACTTATATAAAAATGCATCTAAGGTTCCTAAATATCCTAATACTTTTTCTTATAATCATCTAAGCCTCGGGACGCGCAAAACGATAAGATAAACTTAATCATTTATCTAACTGTTACTCCGATTTCGCCTATATTTCTTTCTATCAAATATCTTCGCAACTCGTATTCACCTATATTATCATGTGTATACACGTATCACTAATATAACTCATATATAACATTTATATAACATGCAAACACGTATTTTATTACTATTTTAACCCGATAAACTCATAGTTTATCGTTATAACTTCAATTACACATTACTTAACATTTTAACATGTTTATAACATAAACACACACCTATAAATATATAAACATATATAAATTTATTACCTTAACTTTTGGGGTGTTACAACTCTCCCCTCCTTAAACAAGGTTTCGTCCTCGAAACATGTTCAGGCTTCAAACAACTCAGGATGAGATTTTCGCATCTCGCCCTCTCTTTCCCATGTAGACTTAGAACCCTTCTTATGCATCCATTGCACCCTAATCATTGGAATGGTCTTATTCCTAAGCCTTTTCTCATATCGATCTATAATAGCAACGGGCCTTTCTACAAGTGACAGCGTGTTATCGATTTCTATCTCATCCAAGGGTATTATTTGCGACTCATCTACTACACACTTCCTTATGTGTGATACATGAAATGTTGGGTGAATCCCAGACATTTCCTCAGGTAGGTCTAGTCGATAGGCAACTTCTCCTACACGTCCAACAATTCTAAAAGTTCCTACGAACCTCGTGCCTAACTTGCCCCTCTTGCGAAAGCGAATAATACTCTTTCATGGAGACACTTTTAATAATACTAAGTATCCTACTTGGAACTCTATCGGCCTCCTTCTCTTATTTGCATAAGAATTTTGTCGATCCTGAGCAGCCTTTAGTCGTGCCTTGATTGCATCAAGGTTTCGAGCCATATTTTGAACCTCATCTTTGCTTCCTAGTTCTCGTTGTCCTACTTCACCCCAACACACTGGAGTTCTATACCTCCTACGATACAACATTTCGAAAGGTGGCATACCTATGCTAGCATGATAACTGTTGTTGTATGAGAACTCCGCTAGGTGTAGGTGACTATCCCAACTTCCTCCAAAGTCAATAATACAGGCACGCAACATATCTTCCAGATTTTGAATCGTTCTCTCACTCTGTCCATCCGTCTGAGGATGATATGCTGTGCTAATATGTAATCTTGACCCCATTTGTTCATGGAACTTATTCCAAAACCGCGAAGTGAACCGCGTATCCCTATCAGAAACAATAGTTACCGGCACTCCGTGTTGAGCAATAATCTCCTTTGTGAACAACGTAGCTAACTCTTCAGAAGAATGTGTTTCTTTTATAGGTAAGAAACGAGCACTCTTTGTTAGCCTGTCCACTATCACCCATATGGTGTCATAACCTTTAGCTGTTTTGGGTAGCTTGGTTATGAAGTCCATCGTGATATGTTCCCACTTCCATTCGGGAAACTTCAAAGGTTGAAGCTTTCCATAAGGCTTTTGATGCTCAGCTTTAACCTTTGCGCAAGTCAAACACCTATTCACATATTGCATGACATTAAACTTCATACCCGACCACCAATAGTCTCGTTTTAAGTCTTGGTACATCTTGGTCACACCAGGATGAATTGAATAGCGTGACTTATGAGCTTCATCTAAGATCTTACCGCGAATCTCACCTAAAAGCGGTACCCACATTCGACCGTACCTAGTCTTAACTCCAAACTCGTTTTCTACTAAGCTTTCAACTTGTCCTACCATCCTTTCCTTCTTTACGTTCTCATCCTTCAACGCCTCGTACTGATCTCTTCGAAGTTGGACCAGAAAATCAGGAGTAACGACTAACTTATATGACTTCACCCTGATTGGAGGATAATCCTCCTTTCTACTCAAAGCATCGGCCACTACGTTGGCCTTACCTGGGTGATACATAATCTCACAGTCGTAATCCTTGATCAACTCTAACCATCTACGCTACCTCATATTAAGATCCTTTTGCTCAAAGAAGTACCTTAAACTCTTATGATCAGTGTAGATGGTACACTTTACCCCGTACAAATAATGCCTCCATATCTTGAGAGCAAACACAACGACCGCCAACTCTAAGTTGTGAGTTGGATTGTTTGTCTCATGAGGTTTTAGTTGCCTTGATGCATAGGCAATGACCTTGCCCCGCTACATCAAAACACAACCTAAGCCTTGATAAGAAGCATCAGAGTACACTACCAAATCATCAGACCCATCCGGTAAGGATAATACTGGTGCCTGAGTCAATCTGGCTTTTAACTCCTCAAACGCACTCTGCTGACTAGGTCCCCATAAGAACTTAGTGTCCTTCTTGGTTAGCTTAGTCAGTGGCGTTGCAATCCTCGAAAAATCTTGAATAAATCTACGATAATAGCCGGCAAGTCCTAAGAAACTACGAATCTCTGAAGGCGTCTTAGGTGGCTTCCAACTCATTATCGTCTCAATCTTTGCTGGATCTACAAGTATGCCATCCGCGTTTATCACATGACCAAGGAACTGGACTTCCTTAAGCCAAAACGCACATTTTGAAAACTTGGCATATAGCTTTTCCTTCCTGAAGGTCTCTAGCACTTCCTTTAAATGCATTGCGTGATCTTGTTCGTTCCTGGAATAAACTAAAATGTCATCTATGAACACGATCACGAATCGGTCCAACATGGGTCGACATACTCTATTCATGAGGTCCATGAAAGCTGCAGGGGCATTAGTCAACCCAAATGACATAACCAGAAATTCATAATGACCATAACGCGTGCGAAAAGCTGTCTTCTCGATATCTTCATCCCTAATCTTAAGCTGATGATACCCTGACCTTAGATCTATCTTAGAGAACGAACTCGCTCCTTGTAGCTGGTCGAATAAATCGTCAATCCTAGACAAAGGATATCTATTCTTAATGGTTAGCTTATTTAGATCCCTATAGTCGATGCACATTCTCATGCTTCCATCCTTCTTTCTGACAAAAAGCACTGGAGCACCCCAAGGTGAGATGCTTGGCCTTATAAACCCTTTGTCAAGCAAGTCTTCTAATTGTGACATCAATTCTTTCATCTCTGATGGAGCTAACCTATAAGGTGACTTCGATACGGGTTGGGCTCCTGGCACTAAGTCGATCCTAAACTTTATCTCTCGATCGGGAGGGATGCCCGGTAGTTCTTCTAGAAACACGTCTGGAAATTGGCATACTACCGGCACATCTTTTAGCTCCTTAGTCTTTATTCTTGAGTCAATAGCATAAGCAAGGTATGCCTTGCATCCTTGACTTATGAACTTCTGCGCCTTGATCATTGAAATGATCTTTACTGCTGAGCTATCACGATCTCCATAAATGGATACGATTTGCCCAGTTGGCGCTCGAAGTTGAACCTTCTTTTGGTTACAGATAATCTGCGCATCGTTCTCTGCAAGCCAATCCATTCCTAACACAACATCGAAACCTCCTAACGCCATATGGAATAACTTAATAGGTAGTTTGTACCCTTCTAACTCTATTAAGCAGTTATCTACTACCTCGGTAATTCTAATACTTTTCCCTGAGGCAATCTCGACCTCGAATGGTCTATCAGCCCTAACAGTTGGTCTATCAAAAAGCTCACGGAATTTATGCGAAACAAAACTCCTACTAGCCATTTCCTACATTAAGATGAGTGACATTTTAGGTTTTATGTGACGTAGAGTTTCCAAGTTTTGAATACATGATAAACAGATAAGCGCAGACATCAATACGTTTATTTATATATGATGGCTTCAAAACTTAGCCACACCTATTCACATGCATTCTTAGTGTCTCCATCCTAAGTTCCTACTTCCATTGACAATGTATCGTATCGTCAAATGAATTATCTCGTACTTGGCCTCATAATAACCAATATTTAAGATATACTTTTATAGTTAATACCAAATTGCAGTAGCTAATTGCAATTGGGTATTTTCCATACCCATATATCCTAAGTCCCGTCCATTATGTTCCTAATGCACGTTTTACCCATGGGCATAACTATCAATACTGGCATTTGTCTCATCTTACTTGGCTTTCCCAGAGTCCTAGTTTAAGTCTAGACACTACAATAGTATCTAAATCTCTTAAACCAAGGCTCTGATACCAACTTCTGACGCCCACTCCTAGACTTGGCCCTAGGAGTGGTCACGCATCGGATTAACTCATGAACACAAGGTAGAACAGAGATAGCTAAAGCAGCGGAAATTAAAACTTTTATTCATATGCCAAGCATTACATAGTAAGAGAGACAAATACAAAAGAGAAAAATATCTCCATGCCAGTCTTCGAAAATGTTTTCTCTTGATAGCTTGACATTGTCTTGATAGTGTACGCCCCTTAGTTCCTACTCACATCTCAGCCTTCCCTTTTCGATCCAATGGTCCAGCCTCATCTGACATACATAACTTAACAAGTCAGCTTACGCTGGTGAGTTCTACGTTTTTGGAAAACTTTACCTTTCGAAGGCACTTAGGTCTGTCAAACACATTTCTGCACTTAGACAATCAAACACAAAGCATATAGCACATATATTCACATACCCTAATCTCGTGAATAAACTAACCTTCTGTTTCTTTGTCATTCTTGTCTCACGTAAAGAACGTATCCTAATTTTAAGTGCTATCTTAGAGAAATAGTGTTTCTTTTTGCCTTACGAACACATCGTGTAGCAACGGTCCCTCTAGTTTTGACACTATATAGCTTTGACGCTTTCTGGCTTTGACGCCGCTTAGCTTTGACGCTTTCTGGCTTTGACGCTTGGTTTTGACACCATTGGGACAACACTATTTAACTTCTTGCTTCAGAAGCCCCTTACTCACCAATCTTTTCTCGATTACCATCCTTAATCTATTCTACTAGAAACATCGAAATGACAATCTATCTTTCCTCTAATCATTACCATACAATCAATACATATAACAAACAATTATAATAATTGAGAGTATTTTCACAAAACGTTATGTATATCAGCCCAAAACGGTTTAAAGCATTTAAACAATTTAAAAGAGGGCTCATAGAACTCACCTTAGGTTGCGAAGTAGTTTCTTGCCTTATTCCTTCGTAAAACTAACTTGCTTTAACGTGATGTCCCTAGCAAGACATCCTAGAGGTTATAAATGGTCATTAAGACTAACCCTTTAACCCAAACCCAACCACTTGTTGGTTTAACATTCATTTGTCAAAAATGACCATTTTGCCATTTGCGGGAAAAAGTATTCTTTTAGTGATATTTATGAAGATGTGCATTCCTATAAGTAAACGCTCACTCCGGGATCGCCCAGTGAAGCTTTTGCCATGTCCCAGTTGGGATTTATGCGACAACACCACTATGCCAAAAACCCTAGTGTACATGCGCCACCCTTCTAGTCCGCACCAACTTCTAGATATCCGAGTAAGTCGGTACATTCAATACTTTATCAAAACCCATGTTTTAACTTATATATACTTAGTTCATATATATAATTATGTTCTTTTGTTAAATATTATTACCCTTGCCCAAGCCTTTATGTCCTTGATGAGTGATTCTCATGACCGACCGTATAGGCGTTATCACGACCAGGAGGCGGGATTACTATGAGATATCACCCATATTTGTGTTTTAGTTTGGTGATGATCATGACCGACCGTATAGGCGTTATCACGACCAGGAGGCGGAATTACTATGATCAAAACACCAATGTTTATGTTCTTGTTCTTGGTTTACTTGTTCTTAATAAACCAACATGGTGAAACCATACCAACCCTTCTTTAAACATGAAATTAACTTAAGGATTTCTTAAAACATGTTATTCTAAGGCTTCATACCAAATTTCAACCCACGATTCCCACTAGAACTCCCAATCTCAACAAAACATGTTCAAGAACCTTAATCTTGCATTATTCTTAAAAGGCATATCTAAGTGATATGAATCATGAAACTAATTGAAGAATTATGTTAAACATACCTTAAGTTGATCTATTCCAAAAGATGGGCTCCTAATTCCCTTTGAATCTTCAAAAATGCAAGCTAGAGTGTTCTTGGTGTTCTTGAGGTTTCTTAGAGGTTTTAGGTTGATTTTAGGTGAATTAGCAAGGAAAAATGGATGGATTTATGACCTATTTATAGCCAAACACTCCTAACCTGATGCTTACACATGGCATGATGACTAAGCATCAATTTTGACACCTAAGGGTGGTGAACATGACACATGGTAAGTGAATATGACACTAAATCAACCAAAAAAATGACACTTGTCATGAGCTCCTCTTTTGCTTTTCAAACAAGCCTAGAACTTTCCCAAATGCCATCTTTAACCCTCGAACTTATATAAAACATGCATCTAAGGTTCCTAAATATCCTAATACTTTTTCTTATAATCATCAAAGCCTCGGGACGCGCAAAACGTTAAGATAACTTAATTATTTATCTAACTGTTAGTCCGATTTCGCCTATATTTCTTTCTATCAAATATCTTCGCAACTACGTATTCACCTATATCATCATGTGTATGCATGTAACACTAATATAACTCATATATAACATTTATATAACATGCAAACACGTATTTTATTACTATTTTAAACCGATAAACTTATAGTTTATCGTTATAACTTCAATTACACATTACTTAACATTTTACTATGTTTATAACATGAACACACACCTATAAATATATAAACATATATACATTTATTACCTTAACTTTTGGGGTGTTACAATATAATACCAAATGCTACACTCTTTATATTTTAACATGGCCGTTGCCACCCTTTGGCCACGCGTATTGAGACAAAAATTCTAATTTCAGCAACCCATTTGGCCACGTTTTTTTTCAACATATGTGGCTAAAACACAAATATACGTGACCATATAATACCAAAGGCCACGCTTTTATATATTTTAACGTGGCCGTTGCCACGCTTTTATGGGGCTTCAACCACTAATATTCTAACGTGGCCGTATCATACATTTGGTCACGAGACCTTTGGTCTCGATTGAAATGAGAAAAAAAAACGTGGCCAAAGGGATACGACCACGTTTTTTTCTGTGACCAAAGGGTATTTTTGACGTAGTGTTGTGACTATGAGAATCAGTACTGCTCATCATCGTCTACCATTTCTTCCAACCCCTTGACCAGCCACCAGCCTTAGCCTCACCTCTTTCTGAGAAAATGTTTCATGATACATGCACAAACAATCTTACACTCTAAATTGCTAATCTCCTAAAAAATGGTATCCAAATTCAAACTCAAAACCCCAAACAGTACATGTTTGATAGCCTTAAAATTAGCCTCGGCCTCACAAATAAGAATTATGCCCTATGGGCTAAAATGATAAAAGTTGCCATACGGAGAAAATCAAAAGCCCTCCTAAGACATCTCACCACCGATCTTCATAACAGAAGCGATAAGAAAAATGAACAACGGGAAGAAGATGATCTCAATGTCTTCTCATGGCTAATCTAAAACATTGATCCCACTCTCTCTAGAAACCTAACGGTGTTTTCCCATTATAAAATCTATGTGGGACGCTCTCATGGCTACATATAACAGTGGGAAAGAAAAGCTCCAAACATTTGACCTCCATGTTAAGGCCAACGAATGCATGTAGAATGGTGTACCTTTGGAAGACTTTTGGATAGTAATGCAGGAGATTTGAGGAAAAATCTGGAGAAGGGATCTAAATCCAATGACTTACACTACTGATATCACCATGTAGAACAAAATCAGAATCGAACAAAAATTATTCCAGTTTCTAAATGCCCTTGACCACAAGTGTAACTCGCTTCAATGGGAAATCTTGAGATTGGATCCCCTCCCATCGACAGAGACTGCATATGCTATTGTGAGGAAATAGACGACGCACCAATTCATTATTAGAACTAACTAGCGATGAAACACCTCATCAGGGCGTGGCTACCGGTTTAGCTGTGACTTGACTGAACATTACTAATGAGACTGATATCTAAAGGGCACTGACGATCAGACAAGGGAAAACATTTGTCATCATGCTGGATTTTCAAATCAAAGCTCAAGTGCACACATTACGTTATGAGTAAACACACTAAAGAGCTGTGTTATAGAATTGTTAGATACCCCGATTGGTGGAGCGATCATAAGAGAGGAGGCAATTGTTGGATACTCCGATTGGTTGAGGAATGGCCATAAGAGAGGAGGCAAATAAGTGACGAAAGCAACCACTACTATGGGTGGCTCTGGAGCCATTAGCAGCGATGCTAGTCATCAGTAAGAGGCGTTTAGAGGTCTAACAGCGGCCTGGATTAAAGAAGATGAAGTCGATGCAACAGGTAAAGGGTTTGAGTTTATAAAACCAAGCCTTACCCACTTTAACCCATCTATTTTGTATAATTTCACATCATACTCCCATCTATTTTAAACCCTAATTACTTCTATGATGAAATATTTAAAGTTCTTGAAAAATACTTATCAACCTTTGATGTGAACAAGGGGGACCAACTTGATAAAAAGTCTATATATATGATATAAAGAAGTTGTGAAAATTGGGAAAATAAATGTTCCAAGCAAATGTGGAAACAAATACGAATCTTGGAACCATGATTGTGGTGCCACAGAAACCATAAATGTTTGAAATTTTGTACTTTATTTCAAAATCTGAACCCACAAAAACTTGTATCCAAACGGCTAACGGCGGAATTGTCACCGTCAAAGGAAACATTTGAAATTTCACCATTCATGAAGCTATCAAATTGCCTTTACATTCCATCTTTATCCCACAAACTCCTATCCATAAGCCATGTGACAGAATAATTAAATTGTACGGTTCTAACGCACCCTACTTTTGGTCTTCTACAGGACCTAAGGAACGAGAATAATCATTGGGCGTAGCACTGAATGTCAAGGACCGTATTATGTGGAAGAAGTGATTCAACATGGAAATGTGATGTTGGCTGATGGAAGCATGAATAAAGAAGCTTCACTTTGGCATATACAATAGGGACATCCGTCGAACGGTTACATGCATCTTTTATTTCATAAGTTATTTCCATCGAATAAAATGTTGAACTAGGAGATGTGTGTTTTGGCTAAAAGCCATGGGTAATATGGTTGAAATTTACGTTTTTATCAATTCACTCTGATGTGTGGGGTCCTAATGAAATAACTTGGGGCAACATTATCCTTATTTTGTTACCTTTATTAATGATTGGACTCGAATGACATGGGTTATTTCTTAAAACAAAAATCAGAAGTCTTCGAGAAATTTACCCAGTTTTACAATATGATACAAAACCAATTTTAAAAAGCTATCCAAACCCTTCGGTTAGACAATGGGGGAGAATTTATCAATGATTCCATGAAACAATTATTCCAAAAAAAAAGCAATCATCCACAAAATGTCATGTCCTTACACCCCATAAAAAGGGGGTGGCCGAACGAAAGAAACGAATTCTCTTAGAAATCACCCGAGCCATTCTTATTTGAATCTCATGTTCCAAAATCTTTCTGGAATGGTGCTATTGCTATAGCCACCTACCTTATTAACTGATGTGTTGTAAAACACATCGATTTTCCTTTACGTTTTGAGTCAAATTGAGTATGGTTTTGAGTCATTATAGGTAGTTTTTAGTTATTTATGTTTATTTGTGTCTTAATTTGAGTTTTAATGTGAACTAGTTGTTTTCCCGCGGCACATTGTGGTGGGTTTTTGTTCTAGTCTGATTATTATTTCTTAGTTAAATGCTGCTGATATGAGTAATCATGGTAATGTCAGAAGATACATATTCATTGTTTTGCACTACATATCAGATGTGCTTGATTTTATTGTAGCAGCAGGTAGAGGTCCAGTGATCCCTTGGGTTTGTTACCTAAGTTTACAAAAGAGTTAATTTTTTTTTTTGTATCACTTCATACAAAAGCTTTGGGTTTGGGTGTTGTGTTTCACTTGGGTTGTTTGTTTTGTTCCCTGTTGACTTTCTGCTTCTTCTTTTCAATGTCTTATACAGTCCCCAAATTTATTATATTGGTGAGTGTAAGTTGTTATCTTAAACACAACTGAGAACCGATAGGACATGATTTGCCGATGAGGAGCCATCGTCAATGGAAAAAGACGCGATTGATTTTCTTTTTCCATGCATTGCGCTAAACAATAATCAAAACTACAGCAAAAGTGCAAAACTATAGAACTATACTATATCTACCTAAAAAAGCAAGGCAAGAAAGTAAAGACTACTTCACTGATCTCATATACTACTGTCTTAGACAAGTTAACATACAAAACAAAGAAAGTACTACACTAACATGAGCAAAGCACATATTATTGGAGACAGAATACAAAAACTATATTATAAAGACCTGAAACTTACAAAAGATCAGCAACAAAGTGCTTCCCAAAGAGCTTAAAAATTAAAATATATATAACGATCACCAGAAATGAGCTGAACAACAAAAAAGATTCAATCAAAATGAAGAAGAATTATATAACCAACAAACCAGAAATCCTATATTTCATAAATCTGAACAAAGATATGATGTCTAAAAATGCAAAGCATAAACTACTTCGGTAACTATAACCAAAAGCTTGTTGGTTAAGGTAATATTTGTAAATATCAAGTATTTTGGGTTATATATTTGACTTTAAATCTGATCATATTTTGCCTGATTTCTATTAGAAGTTTTAACTTCTTTTTTTTTTTTGTTAAAGAAAAGAGGTGTAAATGAGGCACAATAAGTGGTACGTTGATTCATAAACTATAATCATTACATAACCAACTTACTAATAATAAACTATATAAGATCATCATCATATCAAAAGCACAATATGAAAAAGAAAACCCTCCAACAACTGCCACTGAAGTCCTAAAAAAACACAAACTGTTATTCACATTATACATAGTGTATATTGATGATGTATGTCCGGGTAGGATAATGTCACAGGTAGACAGACATGTACACCCAACCTAACAACGCACAAGTTAAGGGTGTCGGCTAGGTAATCAACCAGCCGAAAGACACCACGCAGAAGACAGTCAGCCTCTATCAGGCCGACACACAGCATGTACCGCAGGTCGGCCGTAACAGGTCGACCAATCATACGCTCAGTGTCGGCTACATGACACAAACGATAGCCGACCCTCGAGCACGACAAGTCCGAAATGGACACTACAGACCAATGCTCCCACACTAACAGGTCGACGCACCGACACTCGACCTGACTCCACATTTAATGCGATTACCCAAAACGGGCACTGTAGGAACTTGGCACAGTCCAAGACGCAGGCCTACGGTACACCTCCTTTGGACGAGTTAGCATTAATGACGATACAAGACAAAGGTTAAGGGTTATAAATACACCCCAACTGTGAGATTAATCATATTCATCTATCTATGTATTTATTTAATTATAAAAGTCCAAGGGTTAGTTGTGTTAAAGTCAAAAGTCAAGGTTTAGTGTCATTGTAAATATGTATTTAGTTCAGGGGTCTGTTTCGTCAAAATTGGAAGTCTACAACTTCTCTATGTCGTACGCGTATATGTATATGTATATGTCGATGTGCAGATCATCGACATTCATAACCATCATCTATAAAAATTTCAAGTTCTTAGTCAAATTCTTTCAAGTTTTGTGTAATCGATCGATCCAAGATTCAACATTTGGCATCAGAGCCACGTTTTACCATCGATTACACTTTTGATTTGAGGATACAAGATCCGAAAATCTCATATTGTTCCAGTCGTTCTTTTCCCAAAATCGATTCACAGGTTTTGTTTTTTTTATCGCGATTAGCAATTCGAAAGAGACTTTGATTAAGGGTTGATCGAATTTTAGTGTGAATCAAGGGATTGCCACGGATTCATTTTTCGTGAATCAAGGGGCCGAGAATCACGTTTTTTTCGTCCTTGTTCTTATCATTCACAAATCGCTTTTTGTTAACCCACAAACCCAAATTCACGGAATTACCAATTTGAAAGAGGCCAGACGGGTGATCGAATCCAGACGACAATCAGGGATTCTTTCAGGATTACGTGGATTGGAAATTGAAGAACACACAGGAAGACATCAAATTTTCACAAAAACCCAGAGGCTACGGGCTGTTAGTTTGTTGCGGGAATTCAGAATCATCAAATTCCAGGTTTTATCGTTTATTACTTTGGAATTTTATCTAGATTAGAAATTCTAGATTATTATCATTATACTATACGAATTCTAGAAGAGAATTGCATAAAGTATACTTTTCCTACTACTTTGATTATTCAAAACGAAGATATTGAAAAATATGTCGGACGATGACAACCCAAGTGGTAGTAACGCAATTGTTGTACACAAAGAAACGGTGTCCTCACCGAATTTCAAATGCCCTATATTAAAATCACTAAATTACACGGTATGGGCCATTCAAATGAAAACCATACTAGAGGCAAATGGACTTTGGGATAGGATTGAACCGACTGACAATATGGAAGCGGATGTCAAGAAGGACAAGACCGCAAGCACGTATTTATTCCAGGCATTACCGAAAGATATGATACTCCAAGTTGCAAGTTGCAAGACGACAAAGGAAATTTGGGACTCATTAAAGACACGCCACGTTGGAGTAGATCGCGTGCAGAAGGCATGATTGCAAACACTCAAAACTGAGTTTGAATTGTTGCAAATGAAAGTGGAAGAATCAATAGATTCTTTCACTTCTGACTAAATAACATCGTCTCGCGGGCAAGTGCCTTAGGTTCAACGCTAGAACAATCGGCACTAACACGGAAACTCTTAAGTTCTGTGCCCGAAAGATTTTCACATATTGTCGCCACTATCGAACAACTTTGTGATCTAGACGCAATGAGTCTAAACGAAACAATAGGACGTTTGAAGGCTTTCGAAGAAAGAATTAAAGTAAAGAAAGGAGGACACACAGACGGTCAAGACAAACTCCTACTTACGCGTCAAGACAACCAGTACAATCGTGGAAAAGGATCTGGGAATAACGGACCAGGAAGATTCAAGTCATACAACAAGAAGTGGAAAAACAAGAAGTCTAGGCAAAATGACAAAGAAGAAACCTCATCCCAGAAATCGCGAGAAGGCTATAGCAAAGGAAGCAAGCCTAAGAAGGATATGAGCAAAGAGAAATGCTATAACTGCAACAAGTTTGGACACTACGCCAAAGATTATCGTCAGAAAGATCAGATGACCGTACAATCTAATCTTGTAGAAGAAGATTTAGAACCGACACTGCTGATGGCTTTCGATGACAAGGTTGCAGAAAGTGAGGAAGTTTGCCTTAACGAAGACAAAGTTCATCCAAAGAACTACACGTCCACCAACAAGAGTCTATGGTACTTAGACAACGGTGCAAGTAACCATATGACAGGGACTCGTACACATTTTACTGAGATAGACGAGAAGATCTCGGGAAATGTTCGCTTTGGAGATGGGTCACGTGTAACTATCAAAGGCAGAGGATCCATATTGATAGAATGCAAAAATCAAGAGCAACGAATCATATCTCAAGTCTATTATATTCCTAGTCTAAGAAGCAATATTCTAAGTCTGGGACAATTGACTGAGATCGGTTGCAAAGTCATTATGGAAAACGATACCCTATCTCTCTATGACCCTAGTAGGGAACTTCTACTAAAGGTCAAACGTGCGAAAAACCGACTTTACAACAATAATCTGAAGATCGGTTCACCAACCTGCCTAATGTCAAGTTTGGAGGATAAGGCATGGTTATGGCATGCAAGATTGGGACATCTCAATTTCGAGTCGATCAAGACGATGACTCAAAAGGAACTGGTACTCAGGAAAGAGATACATGTTCCTTCTAGTAGACGACTGTACAAGGTACATGTGAGTGTATTTTCTCAAGTCCAAAGACAAAACTTTTGAGACTTTCAAGGAATTCAAGGTTATGGTGGAGAACAAAGTAAAGACAAATTTAAAGATGCTAAGGACAGATAGAGGTGGAGAGTTCACATCTCACAAGTTCACTAAGTTTTGCAAAGACAATGAAATTGCATGACAACTTAGTGCCCCATACTCCCCACAACAGAATGGAGTGGTTGAACGAAGAAATCAGACAATAACGTCTACAACTCATAGTATGTTAAAAGCTACAAAAATGCCTTAAGATTTTTGGGCTGAGGCAGTCAGACATGCTATCTACATACCAAACCTAGTTCCAACCAAAGCTGTATTAAACAGTACTCCTTACGAAGATTTGAAGGGTAGAAAACCCAAAATGAATCATTTGAGGATATTTGGTTCTATAGCATACGCCAAGGTAATCATTCCTAACCAAAAGAAGTTAGATGATAGAAGCGTTAAAATGGTTTACCTAGGATCTGAAGAGGGATCAAAGGCATACATGCTATTTGATCCAGTTAACTACATATTCTGTGTTAGTAGAGACGTAAAGTTCAAGGAAGATGAAATATGGAACTAGAAAGAATATTTGGATGATATGGATAATGGGAATGCTGAATGGACTGACTTTGTTACATCAGAAAAGCAGTTAGAGACTACTCAAGTTATTCAAAGAGAAGAGTCATCCAACTCAGAAGAAGAATCTGAAGAAGAAGGTGCATATGAGAATGATCAGCATCAATCACCTCTGAATCACTCGGAGAATTCCCACACGCCTAATTATAACTCAAGGATCAACACTCCTCACACGTATACCTATGATCCTAACTCATCACAAATTACGGTGTATAACTCAAACAAAAGTTCAGCAAGACCTTTTGATCACACACCACTAAAGGGATTTAAGGACTTGGCTGAAATTACCCAAAAGGCTCTAAGTGTAGATCCACGAGGTATCTATGGAGAATTAATGATGGTAGAAGAAGAACCAAGAAATTATAAAGAAGCTTCTAAAGATAGAAAATGGATCGAAGCAATGAATAGTGAGTTAGAATCCATAAATAAGAATAATACATGGAAACTAACCAACTTACCCGACAACCAAAAGGCAATAGGTCTTAAATGGGTATTCAAGACAAAGCGAGATGAAAAATGGGAAAATTACAAAGCATAAGGCTCGCTTAGTAGCAAAAGGCTATGTGCAAGAACAAAGAATAGATTTCGATGAAGTATTTGCACCAGTAGCTCGAATAGAGACAGTTCATCTTATTCTAGCACTTGCTGCATACAATGAATGGGAAGTACATCACCTCGATGTAAAATCCGCATTCCTTAATGGAGACTTAAAAGAAGAAGTCTACGTATTACAACCAGAAGGATTTGTAAAACCAGGAACCGAGAAGAAAGTGTACAAGCTCTCTAAGGCACTGTATGGATTGAAACAAGCACCACGAGCATGGAATATCAAGTTAGATCATACTCTGAAAACACTCAACTTCCTAAAATTATCATTAGAACATGCAGTCTACATAAAGAAAAGCAACACATGAACTATAATAATTGGAGTCTACGTGGATGATCTTATAGTCACTGGAGCACCAAAGAAGGAAATAACTCATTTTAAGTCACAAATAGAGAAAGAATTCGAAATGAGTGACTTAGGACTCCTAGCATACTATCTTGATATAGAAGTCACCCAAGCAGGGGGTGAAATATCCATCAAGCAAACAGGATACATCAACAAGATCCTGAAAGAAACAAATATGCTTGATTGTAACGAAACAAAGATTCCTATGGAACCGGGAACAAGACTCACCAGAACTGAAGAAGGAGAACCAGTGAATCCTACGGAATACAGAAGCTTAATAGGATGTTTGAGGTACTTACTACATACAAGACCAAATCTGAGCTACTCAGTTAATCTACTCAGTCGTTTCATGCAAGAACCAAAAGAACATCATCTGAAGGGTATCAAACAAGTACTGCGCTACATCAAAGGAACCAAAGATCATGGAATAACCTACAAGAAGACTGGAGGATGCAAGATAACAAGTTACAGTGATAGTAGTTACGGTGTCAACACTGAAAAAGGAAGAGGCACTACATGTTATGTATTATACTTTGGAAACTCACCTATTACTTGGTGCACTCAGAAACAACAAAGGGTGGCACTCTCATCATGTGAATCAGAATTCATAGCAGCCAATACAACCGCACAACGAGCACTATGGTTACAAAGATTACTCAAAGATTTGAGGGGATGGAAAGAAGAAAAGATAACACTAATGGTAGATAACATCTCAGCAATAGCATTAATGAAGAATCCAGTGTTTCACGGAAGAAGCAAGCACATTGATAAAAGGTATCAATTCATCAGAGAATGCGTAGAGAATGACCAGATTGAAGTTGAACATGTAAGTGGAGAAATTCAACGAGCAGACATACTGACGAAGGCACTAGCAAGAGTCAAGTTTATCACAATGCGAGAACTGCTTGGCGTTCAAGATTTGAAAAATCAAGAATGAAGATGATATGATTAGGGGGTGAACATGAGATTAATCATATTCATCTACTTATGTATTTATTTAATTATAAAAGTCCAAGGGTTAGTTGTGTTAAAGTCAAAAGTCAAGGTTTAGTGTTAAAGCAAGAGTCAAGTTTATCACAATGCGAGAACTGCTTGGCGTTCAAGATTTGAAGAATCAAGAATGAAGATGATATGATTAGGGGGTGAATGTGAGATTAATCATATTCATCTATCTATGTATTTATTTAATTATAGAAGTCCAAGGGTTAGTTGTGTTAAAGTCAAAAGTCAAGGTTTAGTGTCATTATAAATATATATTTAGTTCAGGGGTCTGTTTGGTCAAAATTGGAAGTCTACAACTTCCCTATGTCGTACGCGTATATGTATATGTATATGTCGATGTGCAGATCATCGACATTCATAACCATAAATAATAAAAATTTCAAGTTCTTAGTCAAATTCTTTCAAGTTTTGTGTAATCGATCGATCCAAGATTCAACACCAACCACCAGGTTAGAATTCATTCAATGCGCTTAGCTTCGACTTGATTACACATGATCTCTCGAAACGCATACTTTTTCTCACGCCCGAGCTTGGTCGCAGGACTACCTGTCCTGCCCTCCAAGAACAATGGTGTTTCTTTGTTTTGTAGATAACAGCCGAGCCGAGGCCCGTCTAACCGAAGGCTTGCTGTCTCCCACCCTGTAGTCGACCTATCGGTGTAGTTCGTCCTAGACTTAGGTCAATCTAGCTACTCTCGGTAGCCCGATTCTATAATGGCGCCATCTGCACGGTCCTTAGTACAGCCTACAATACACGATGTCTGACCATCACGATGAACAAAACTCTGAAGAAGATCTTATCACTCCAAGGGGGAAATACACAACAGTTGGATCGTCTGGCACAACCGACTCCCAAACCCTAACGCACACACCAGAGTTAGTAAGCCAAAACTTCTTACACCTCCGGCAGATGTTGAATGACCATGTAGCTGCTGAGAGAGCAAAGGGGATATGCATACATCTATCCTACGACGACGAAGATCCTGTCGTCAATGATGAAATGCCACCACCACCAGGCGGGGGAACTAGCCAGCCCAGACCGACAACCATCGTAACCGAAAGCACTACGGTGTCGACTCAGACACTGAGACCCACAGTGCCAACACCAGTCTCAGTCGTTGGAGTAGGACCCATACTGACGCCTGCACCTCGGGTCTGATGCCATTCCCGTTCAACCAGCAACACTCGACACCATTTCTAGGTCAGCAATTCTATCCCTACCCACCGTTCATGAACCTGTATGGAGCACCAGCTTACTAAATGCCCATGTACCCACCATACGGCATGCCATTGAAACCGTTGGGTCCAACGCCCCCGATAAACCAAAGCACGGGCCCTAGGCCACAACTGAACACGCGGGTTGAGACCCCAGTAACAAGAGTAGAGGAACCAAAGGACACCAATGCTAACGATTTCTCTCTACCTTACATCCTGGAGGAAGAGAGTAATTTTACCTAAAGAATAGAGAACTTCGAATGCCCACCAAAGACAAAGCTGCCAAGCAAAATAAAGACGTACGATGGTAGCACTGACCCCCAAGACCACTTGCATGCTTTCAAATCAGATGCAAGCATAGAAAATGGTCCATCCATATGTGGTGCAAGGATTTCTGCAAACCCTCTCAGACCTAGCCAGACTCTGGTTCAACTCCCTCCCTGACGGCTCGATTGACAGCTATGCCAAGTTAAAGCAACTATTCTCCAAACATTTCGGACAAAAGAAGAAATGCACAAAAGATCTAATAGAGATACACAACATTCGACAGGGAGACCAGGAGTCCCTACGATCCTTCCTAGAAAGGTACAAGACCAAATCTCTGACTATCGGCCACTCCGACGAGAGACAAAAGATCTCGGCCTTCATCCACGATATGAGGACGAGACAGCTAATCAAAGAAATGAGTGCCAGAGTACCCGTGACAATCCAGGAAGCCTTCGATCGGACTAAAGCTTTCATCAGAGATGAAGAAGCAGCACAGCTCCGAGACAAATCATTGGTGGGCCATTCCAGGTCACAAGGCCGACCATAACACAACCAAGATTCCCACCGACCCTGGCAGTGAGGCGGGGATAGGGGAAACCGAGACGATCGTGGACACTCAGGTTTCACCCCCTATGAGCGGCCAGGCTCGTCTAGCCAAAAGCTCTACATGAGAGATTTCCCAAGCCTAACAAAGACTCCGAGGGAAATACTACAGACAGAGGATGCTAGCCGATAGGCAAATCACGCACAATGGGCCCTAACCCGGCTAACCGAAACATGGCCAAGTACTGTGACTTTCACCTAGACAGAGGTCATGATACAGATGAGTGCCATCAGCTAAAGAAGGAGATTGCCCATGCAGTAAAAACAGGGAAGCTGGCACATCTGCTGAAAGAGATAAAAGAACAGAAAAATAAAAAAGTAAAGAAGACCAATAACACGCCGATCCTGATGACACACGCTTCTCGCAGCAAGAAGCCGAAACTCAGGAGAGAAAATTGGGCTAACAAGCCTATCTCCTTCCCGACATTAGATACGACCGTACCGACACACAGACCCATGGTCATTATCGCTGAAGTGGCAGGCCATGACATTCACAGATGATACATTCACGGGGGGAGTGCTTCGGACATCATGTACAAGGCATGTTTATCCAAACTACCGACCCATATACAACAGTAACTTCGACCTTCAAAAACATCATTGGTCGGTTTCAGCGGGGATATGGTCTTCCCTGAAGGTGAAGTCACCTTGCCGGTCACCTTATTCGATGGATCGTACACAAGAACTGAGGAAGTAACCTTTCTCGTGGTCGACCGACCCTCACGATACATTATTCTCTTCGGTCGACCAACGATCTACCAGTTCGGCTGTGTTGTCTCTACAACACATGGGCTAATGAAATTTCCAACCGAAGCCGACATAGCAACTATCCAATCCACACAACCTGACTGCAACCTCACGGCAGACGTCACCGGGGAAGCAACACATAATAAGTGGAAGGTGCATGAAGAGTACCTTGACAAACTGGTCACCATCGGCCCCGAGCTATCTAATCCAACGCACGAAAAGTTATACGACTTGATTCGCAACAACACATATGTGTTTTCCTGGACACAGGCCGACATGACGGGCGTACCAAGAAAGATTACTGAACATCTCTAGAAAGTCGACCCAAAAAAACGACAAGTGGTCCAAGAAAAGAGAAGCACACTAGTACAAATATGACATACGGTCACACTTTTCACGTTTCGGCCCTGTGAAACTTTCGATTCAAAGTGTGACCGTAGTTCATTTTTAATTTTCTAGACATGTTTTGGTGACATTTAAGATCGGTTTGTGTGACCATTGCAAGCATGATCAGTTCATATGGTCACACTTTTACATTACATGTGTGACAATTACTAGTCACATTTCAAACAATGTGACCAAATGTAACCAATTGCGACATTTATTCTGATAATATTTACGAGTCACTATAGATACGTATATGGTGACACGAAGAAATTGCTTATGTGATTAAATGTGGCTAAATATAATATATACTGACACGTTACTTTTGAGTGTGAAAGTAAGTTAAACATTTTTTGGTGACAATTAGTTATTGGTGTGACTATAAGTTATAATTTATGGTCACATTTCCAATTTGGATGTGTGAGTGAAGATATATACTTGTCACAATAATTGGACATACATGTGACTATAAGTATCATATGGTCATATTTCATTTTCTTAGGTGTGACTAAAAATTTCAGTCTAAATATTTTATGGTCACAGTTTTGTTTGTGTATGTGTGACTATAAGTATAATTTTGTCATGTTATAATGAATAAAATATGTGACTATAAGTATTATTTGGTCATATTTCATTTTATGACAATTTGTTGAGTTATTAAAGATTAATTTTGGTCATGATAAATGAATAAAATATGTTACCATAAGTGTAATTCGGTCACATGTTTCATTTTATGAGAATTTTAATTGTGACTAAAGATAGATTCTAGTCATGCTAAATAAAAAATATATGTGACTATAAGTTTTTTTTGGTCATATTTCATGATATTAGAAAAATTTGATGTGTGACTATAGATGAGTTCCAGTCATGGTAAATGAAAAACAAGATTTGTGACTATAAGTATTATTTGGTCATCTTTCATTTTATTACAATTTGATGAGTTATTAAAGAATAATTTTGGTCATAATAAAGGAATAAAATATGTTACCAGAAGTGTAATTTGGTCACATCTTTCATTTTATGAGAATTATTATTGTGACTAAAGATAAATTGTAGTCATGCTAAATAAAAAATATATGTGACTATAAGTTTTTTTTTTGTCATATTTCATGATATTAGAAAATTTGATGTATGACTATAGATGAGTTCTAGTCATGGTGTGACTATAAGTATTATTTGGTCATATTTATTTTATGACAATTTGATGAGTTATTAAAGATTAATTTTGGTCATGATAAATGAATAAAATATGTTACCATAAGTGTAATTTGGTCACATCTTTCATTTTATGAAAATTTTAATTGTGACTAAAGATAAATTCTAGTCATGCTAAATAAAAAATATATGTGACTATAAGTTTTTTTTGGGTCATATTTAATGATATTAGACATGTAAAAAAATATTTATATGGTGTTGGCATTTGCCAAGGATCGAACTCACAACCTTTCAAAGAAAATCAAAAGACCAACCCGCTGGGCTAGCCCCTGAGAACGGAATGTATTTCAATAACCAAATCTTTAACCTGTACTCTCAATACAATAATAACTTATAAGTATGAATATGGTTCGAACCCCAGATCCCTACAAATTTTTTTATGTTTTCTGTGAACTAAATTTTAAGCCATTATATGGATACCACGAAATTATAGCCATCTCAACTTGTTTAATAAAACGTTAAATACAAAAACATCTAATAATTTTGGTACTTCATAACATACACTAAACAGGTAAAATCAGAAAACATTAATTCATTAATAATTTTTGGTACTTCATAACATACATTACTTCATTAAAAAAAACACAAATTAAAACCATCAACACCTAGACTATTTTCAGAAAGCATCAGCCCTCATAGCAAATTCTTTCTTCTTTGGACGGTTTTTAATGATGGTTGGACCGATTTCCTTCAGCCTTGATTGCAGAAGTTTGTTTTCTTGTTGGATCATAGTAAGACGGTGGAGAATCGAGGGGCTACTGCAGTACAGGCTCTCACTCAAACGAACATGTTTTAGGAGGTCCTCCATCTCCTCCGTGATTTTCTGCTGGTTGTAAGTGATGGCGTCCATATCAGCGGCAATTAAACCATCGTCCACGTACTTGGCTTGTTAATACTCTTTGCAAGTATCGGTTGCATCTTCTGTGGTTTCGTATTTGGGGAGGGATGTGAAAGTGTGATGGCCGGCCATGGTAACTGAAACTGTGATTTTTTTGGGAGGAAAAGTAGGGTTATTAATTCTCTTTCTCATCGTTTATTTATAGGATGAGAATCTCAAATAGACATAGGAATTAAATTGGCGGGAAACTAAACCTTTTTGGGGAGGAAAAGTAGGGTTATTAATTCTCTTTCTTATCGTTTATTATAGGATGAGAATCTCAAATAGACATAGGAATTCAATTGGCGAGAAACTAAACCTAGTTAACGTGGGAAACCGAATCGAGATATATGAATAATTGATTTTAATTAATTTAATTAATATTTAAATGTAAATAGGTGATTTGATCAGGTTGTGGGGAGACGTGGAGAATTGAAAGGACGCGTGCCGACTCTTGCAGGTTTCTCAAATAACCTAGGTAATGATCGTAGCTACAAAAAGGATTATAAGTACATCGGCCATATCTTCACCATATCTTTTAATTTTGCACATCAAACACCGAAAAGCTTTATCACTGCAGCAATGTCGTCTTCTTCAACAGTCAATCAGATTTCTCGGGAAGAGGATTTCGTTGCCGCCATGAGAATGGCGAATTCGAGTTCGTATACTCCAGTCCCATGGATGCCTGCTTATGAGATAATGGAATAAGTTGAAGCCCTCATTAGGGACCAACTTCGCCGGACAGAGGAGATTATCACGGTGTTGAGAAACAACATCCGACGTCTGGAAGCAGCTTCTCAGAGCAGAGTAGTGGTTGAGGCCAGGGTTGACCACTTCAAGACTCGTGGATTTTGTTTTGCAGAACCGTGCTTCAAGTATTCGGAGAAGGAGGCTGACTATGATCTAGCAATCAATGTGGAGATGGATCAGATGTTATCCATCATCGAGGGGCTGAACAAAGAAAGGGTGAAGCTGTTGAAGGAGGTTGCTAGTGATGAAGGTGCGTGATCAAGAAGGGTTGAAGCTTTTTTTATGTTTTTTATAAAGTTTTATTTGTTTGTTGATGATAATGGGTTTTTTGTGAAGTTTTTCGGGGCTGCATGTTGCTGGTTTAATTGTTGATGATGATTATGGGTATGTTTTTTGGTTGATCAATAGTTAATGGACAATGTAACACATGGAATTATAATGAATGGTGGTAATGTTTAGTGTTTAATCCCTTTTTCGTAATTACTAGTTTGTTATTAGATTATGTTGTGTATAATTAAGTTGTTAAATACTAAATAGGAGTTATTATTCATTGTGTTTTGAGGGTTGAGGATGGTGTAGTAAATTGGGGTATTGGTTTAGTTATCAGTTAGAGCTTTGCTGCATTGAGAAGGTTTTTTAATATGACTTTTAGGGTATATGAATTTCTAGTGTACTTTCACATTTTTCTATTTTAGGCAATGGTTTGACTTTTTCTGGTCAATAGTTCGATAATTTAATAATTGGCTATAGAGTTTCATATAATTTGAATGCCAATCAATTAAAATTAATGAACAGATTGCAATGAAAATATAAAGTGAACATGACAAATAATAAAATTCATGAACATTTTGCAATGGAAATGTAAAATGATTAAAATGATTAGTATTGGAGGTGAGGCAATCAGCGACTTCTTGTTGAAGTTAAGCGGCTTGAAATGACGTCGTGATTAAGTGCTCTCATGTGCCTGAAGCAAACAAATATTAGCGTAAGAGGATGAATTAATTTGGAAAATAGAATACTAGATTGTAAAATTTTTAATGTGGATTTGTTTAGGTTTGAACTAGGAAAAATGTAATGATTAAATAATAATAAGCATACATACCTTTCGTATAACTATACCCCGACAGTCGTCCCAGAGTGTTCCTGGATTGCTTACGCAACTCTATTGGGTCTAAAGATGGCAGTATATTATCATTGTCAGGAAGAACCACGGTACTAAACTCCTCATCTTCATAAGCATCTCTGTAGTTTTTAACAGGTTTTTGAAGACAACTGACCACCTCTTCTCAAGTTGGTCTGCAACGTAAAATACTTGTTGGGCTTGTGAAGCCAATATGAAAGGATCATCCTTGTGGCCTAATCTACCAAGATCAACCAATATGTAGCCAAGACTATCTTTCTTTACCCCATTCTTATTGTCAACCCAGTCACACTTGAAAAGAGGAATTCTTCAAAAATGATAGTCGAGTACCCATATTTCTTGTAAAACGCCGTAATAATAAGTTTGGTCATAGGATACAACCTCTTTAGAAATGTGCGTGTCGGTCGCCACCACACTAACCCCACTATTTTGATGAACTTTACCTTCACGGGATTTTGTATGAAATATAAATCCATTGATGTCATACACTTCGTATTTCACAACGTTCCTATTTGGTCCATGTGAAATCCACCTTACGGTTTCTGATATACTATATTCGGAGACAGCTAACTCGCTCTCAACCTAAAATTATTTACTAAGTTGAGTTTCGAGAAAAAACATCAATATAATAATAAGAGGAACATTATTTCAATTCATAATATGAAAACAGTTCACCTCGTCTCGTAGCCACTGACTAAATGTTTTACTATGCTCCTTCTCTAGCCATCCTTTTCCTTTAGAAATGTGTTTTTCTTCTAGATATTTCATGTGCCGACTGTAAAATAAATATTATATTATATATATATATATATATATATATATATATATATATATATATATATAAAGTAACAAAATACATGTAAATAAGACTTACGCGATATAAGGTTCAACTTCAGAAGTATTTTGCATCACAAAGAAATGAGCTTTCATGAAGATATCTGAAGATACTTCAGTTGGTTTACCCGCTGATAGTGGATTCCCGTCTTTATTACCTTCAATAATGTCATTATTTGCAAATGTTTTATGTCTGTCAGATGGTAAACCAATAGTGGTCAGGTTTTTTTTGGAACTCGCTCAAAAGCTCAATCGTCTCTTCTGCAACATTCTCTTCGGTAATGCATCCTTCTGGCTTGTTTTTGTTTCGCACGTGTCCCTTTATAACCTTCATACACCTTTCAAATGGATACATCCACCTAAAGCATACCGGACCACATAACTTTACCTCCCTTGTAAGGTGCACAGTCAAATGAATCATAACACATAAAAATGAGGGGGGAAAGTATTTCTCTAGAAGGCATAATGTAACACATAATTTTGTTTGCACTTTATCAAGCTCTTCCACCTTGATTTCCTTGCTACAAATAGATTTGAAAAAGAAGCAAAATCTGATACATAAAAGCAAAATGTATAACGTAAATAAAATCAATCAGATACATAAAATCATAATGTAAGTTTAAATGATATATAAAAGATAAAATTCAAAACCTTATAATAGCATTTCTTGTGTGTTTCGGCATAATAGACCGTATTGCAACGAGCAAAAACTGTTGTATGAGCATGTGGTAGTCATGTGATTTTTGTCAGATAAGCTTCATATCCTTTAGACTAACCAAAGTAGAAAAATTAGAACATTACCCTTGTGGAACCCTTAACTTGTATAAAGTATCATAGAATTTGTCTTTTTCCTCGGTTGTTAATGTGTAGCAAGCTGCCGGAAGTATTGTTTTGTTGCCATCTTTCTTAGCTTGTAATTCTGGTCTTAAACCAAATGACTCCAAATCCAACCGAGCCTCCAATCCATCTTTTTTCTTTCCAGGGATGTGTAACAGTGTACCAATGAGACTCTCAACAACATTTTTTCTATATGCATAAAATCTATACAATGGTTGACAGAATTATACCGCCAATACTTTAGACACCGATACCATATATTAAATTTCTTCCAGTACGTGTCTTCTTTGTTGGTATCGTTTGATGTACCTACTTCTTCATCTCTCCTTTTCCTTTTTATCTTTCCACCTCTTCCATTTGATTTTTGTGTTTCAAGATCATTATTTATCTTATCACCCTTACCCCATTTATTAACAACATATTGTACCTCGTTATATGTTTCTTCCCCATTCATAGGTTCCTTTGCAATTTCTAGCTCTTTTTGTCCATTGAATGCCATAGTTTGACGTCTGAACGAATGTTCATATGGTAGATAACGTCTGTGTCCAGCATAACTTTGTTACTTTGACTTAGGGAGTCTAATATAGTGTGTTTTTTTCCTACACACTACACAACCTTTGAATCCACTATATGGACAACCACAAAGTGTACCAAGGGCAGGATAATCGTTTATCGTTCATAACACAACAACACGTAGTGTAAATGTCCCTTTTAAATATGCATCGTATGTTTCGACTCCTATTTCAAATAAGATTTGTAGATCTTCAACCAACGGTTCTAAAAAAACATCAATATCGTTACCCGGTGTTCTCGATATCAATAATACAAGCATGATGAACTTCCTTTTCATACACAACCAAGGTGGAAGGTTGTAAATAACCGATAAAAATGGCCATACACTGTGGTTTCGATTTCCTCGATTAACGTCTACCCCATCAGCGGAAATGCCTAGACGCAAGCTTCTTGGATCATTAGCAATCTTTGGATATCTGTCATATATAACAGACCACGTGGTTGAGTCTGCCTGGTGACGTAAAACACCGTCCTGTATTCTACTTTCTGCGTGCCATCTCAAATTACATGCAGTTTTCGGTGACTGGAATAGACGTTTCAACCATGGTATTATGGGAAAGTACCACAACACCTTTGCAGGAACATTCTCGTATATAACCTTTTTTATGTCGTCCACCTTCCATCTGGATTTTCCACAAGTTGGACATTTTTGCAAATCTTTGTACTCGTTCTTGTATAGTATGCAGTCGTTGATACATGTGTGTATCTTCGTATACCCCAAACCCATTGCTTTGAACGTTTTCTTAGCCTCCTTTGTACTGTTCACCATCTCATTGTCTTCGGGCAACATCTTCTTTACCAAAACTAATATTTCTGTAAAGCATTTATCCGAAATTCCGTACTTACTCCTCAAGTTGAAGAGGTGTACCAGCGTGGACAACTTTATGAAGTCGGGACACCCTTTGTAAAGTGGCTTCTCAGCATCTTCAATCAGTTTTATGAACTTCTCATGTTCATGATTCATGAAATTTTCTTCTGTAGCTTCAACCATTTCAATTGTTTCGGCGGCATCAGTTGGAATGCCCGACATAAATGACTCGTGTAGTTGTCTTCATAAGGCTCATATGCCTTCTCTCCGTGCTTAATCCATAAGGTATAGAGTTTATCTATTCCATGTCTGAATAAGTGAAGAGATACCTCCTCCACATCAAGAGACATGTGGTTTAAACATATCGTACATGGACATGGAATTTTAAGTTTTTCAATACTTTTTCGTGTGTCCATATTCTGTGATATTTTTATGTTTCGAACTACATAATCTATAAAAGCTCCAACTCCATCGATATAAGGTTTTGTGTTTCTATCTTTCAACATCCAAGATTTGTCCATCTCCAACATCAGTACCAAATCATAACCACAGTTAAATTCATTAAATCGAAGAAAATTAAAATTAAAAAATCAAGTAAATAAAATGATGGGGAAATCAAACATACCTTGTATTTCGATCGAATGGCTTCAGAATTTTTTTTGACCGAATTTGCTGTGAGTGAATGGGTGTTCATCGTTTTTTGGCTCGAAGGGGTTGTGCTCGAATTGTGAATAGGTTAACGGTTATTAATTAGGGTTTATTTAAATGAATATATGATTCCCTCAATTAAGGTGTTTTTTTTTTTATTAAATATGAGAATCCCTCATTTAAAGTGTTATCTTTTTTATATAATTATTTTATAGGATAACATAAATCCATAATTAAAAGTGTTATATTTTAAAATCTAATTATTTTTTAGGATAACATAAATTATATATATATATATGTATATATATATAGGGTTAGGATCCTGCAAAAACACATCTTTTTGTGAGAACTGCGAAAACACATATTAAAACTCACGTAACTTTTTCATACTTTAACGATTTTTCATAAAATTTGCGCCAAAAGTCTTAGAATTACGTTATCTTTAAATCTGGAGCAAAATATTAAAAAAAAACTGATTTTTTTTTTCCCGTGTGATGCACATGTGCATCATATAATTAAAAAAAAGTTATAAAATGCTATTTTTTTTTTCTTTAAATCTAAAGATAACACAACTATAAGATTTAGGATTTTAGGGTGCAATTTCTTTTTAAACTATTAATGTATATCACATGTATGAGCATTTTTTTTGGTATGATGCACATGTGCATCATTCAATAAAAACGCAAAAAAATGATGAAAATATATGACATATGGTGCGACTAAGAAAAAAACAATATTAACTCATACTAAAAGTATGAGTTTTTTTTGTGATGCACATGTGCACCACACAAAAAATATTTAAAAAAATAAAAAAAGCGTTAAGTTTTTTAAAACTTTTATAGGATTAAAGATAATATAATTTTAAGACTTTTGGTGCAAATTTTTAAAAAAAAATATTAACGTATGAAAAAGTTATGTAGGTTTTAAGATTTGTTTACGCAGTTCTCACAAAAAAAGGGTGTTTTCGCAGGATCCTTCCCCTATATATATATATATGTATATATGTATATATATATATATATAAGTTAATAATACTACTTAAATGAATAATATTCTACTATCCACAGTTAAAATAAAGTAATTATATAATTAGGCTCAATTGACTATAATCAAGATGACTTGAGGTTAAAGTGTGTATAATCAATATCAATTGCTCCCAATTGGGCATAATAATCATAATTGGGCATAATCAACATAATTTGGCATAATGATCCTCAATTGGGTATAATTATCCTTAGTTGGGTATAATGAACCACATTTGGGCATGATAATCATAGGTGGACATATTCAACATATTTAGGCATAATGATCCTCAATTGGATGTAATTATCCTAAGTTGGGTATAATGAACCACAAGTGGCAATAATCATTATAATTTGGGCATAATGATCCTCAATTGGGTATAATAAATCATAGTTGGGCATAATGATCCTCAATTAGACATAATGAAGCCCAAATAGGTATAATGAGGCCCAATTGGGTATAATGAGGCCCAATGTGTATAATGAGGCCCAATTGGGTATAATAATCATAATTGGGCATAATAATCCTCAATTGTGTACAATTATCCTTAGTTGGGTATAATGAACCACAATTGGGCATATTCAACATATTTAGGCATAATGATCCTCAATTGGATGTAATTATCCTAAATTGGGTATAAGGAACCACAAGTGGCAATAAGCATCATAATTTGGGCATAATGATCCTCAATTGAGTATAATAAATCATAGTTGGGCATAATGATCCTCAATTAGACATAATGAAGCCCAAATAGGTATAATGATGCCCAATTGGGTATAATGAGGCCTAATGTGTATAATGAGGCCCAATTGGGCATAATAATCATAATTGGGCATAATGATCCTCAATTGGGTACAATTATCCTTAGTTGGGTATATTGAACCACAATTGGGCATATTCAACATATTTAGGCATAATGATCCTCAATTGGATGTAATTATCCTAAATTGGGTATAAGGAACCACAAGTAGCAACAATCATTATAATTTGGGCATAATGATCCTCAATTGGGTATAATAAATCATAGTTGGGCATAATGATCCTCTATTAGACATAATGAAGCCCAAATAGGTATAATGAGGCCCAATTGGGTATAATGAGGCCTAATGTGTATAATGAGGCCCAATTGGGCATAATAATCATAATTGGGCATAATGATCCTCAATTGGGTACAATTATCCTTAGTTGGGTATATTGAACCACAATTGGGCATATTCAACATATTTAGGCATAATGATCCTCAATTGGATGTAATTATCCTAAATTGGGTATAAGGAACCACAAGTAGCAATAATCATTATAATTTGGGCATAATGATCCTCAATTGGGTATAATAAATCATAGTTGGGCATAATGATCCTCTATTAGACATAATGAAGCCCAGTTAGGTATAATGAGGCCCAATTGGGTATAATGAGGCCCAATGTGTATATGAGACCCAATTGGGCATAATAATCATAATTGGGCATAATGATCCTTAATTGGGTACAATTATCCTTAGTTGGGTATAATGAACCACAATTGGGCATAATCATCATATTTGGGCATAATGATCCTCAATTGGATGTATTTATACTAAGTTAGGTATAATGAACCACAAGTGGCAATAATCATCATAATTTGGGCATAATGATCCTCAATTGGGTATAATAAATCATAGTTGGGCATAATGATCCTCTATTAGACATAATGAAGCCCAATTAGGTATAATGAGGCCCAATGTGTATAATGAGGCCCAATTGGGCATAATAATCATAATTGGGCATAATGATCCTCAAGTGGGTACAATTATCCTTAGTTGGGTATAATGAACCACAATTGGGCATAATCATCATATTTGGGCATAATGATCCTCAATTGGATGTATTTATACTAAGTTAGGTATAATGAACCACAAGTGGCAATAATCATCATAATTTGGGCATAATGATCTCCAATTGGGTATAATAAATCATAGTTGGGCTTAATGATCCTCTCTTAGACATAATGAAGCCCAATTAGGTATAATGAGGCCCAATTGGGTATAATGAGGCCCAATGTGTATAATGAGGCCCAATTGGGCATAATAATCATAATTGGGCATAATGATCCTCAATTGGGTACAATTATCCTTAGTTGGGTATAATGAACCACAATTGGGCATAATCATCATATTTGGGCACAATGATCCTCGGTTGGATGTAATTATACTAAGTTGGGTATAATGAACCATAAGTTGCAATAATCATCATAATTTGGGCATAATGATCCTCAATTGGGTATAATAAATCATAGTTGGGCATAATGATCCTCAATTGGGTATAATAAATTATAGTTGGGCATAATGATCCTCAATTAGACATAATGAAGCCCAAATAGGTAGGCCCAATTGGGTATAATGAGGCCCAATGTGTATAATGAGGCCCAATTGGGCATAATAATCATAATTGGGCATAATGATCCTCAATTGGGTATAATTATCCTTAGTTGGGTATAATGAACCACAAATGGGCATAATCATCATATTTGGGCATAATGATCCTCAATTGGATGTAATTATACTAAGTTGGGTATAATGAACCACAAGTGGCAATAATCATCATAATTTGGACATAATGATCCCCAATTGGGTATAATAAATCATAGTTGGGCATAATGATCCTCTATTAGACATAATGAAGCCCAATTAGGTATAATATGGCCCAATTAGGTATAATGAGGCCCAATGTGTATAATGAGGCCCAATTGGGGATAATAATCATAATTGGGCATAATGATCCTCAATTGGGTACAATTTTCCTTAGTTGGATATAAAGAACCACAATTGGGCATAATCATCATATTTAGGCATAATGATCCTCAATTGGATGTAATTATACTAAGTTGGGTATAATGAACCACAAGTGGCAATAATCATCATAATTTGGGCATAATGATCCTTAATTGGGTATAATAAATCATAGTTGGGCATAATGATCCTCAATTAGACATAATGAAGCCCAATTAGGTATAATGAGGCCCAATTGGCTATAATGAGGCCCATTGTGTATAATGAGGCCCAATTGGGCATAATAATCATATTTGGGCATAATGATCCTCAATTGGGTACATTTATCCTTAGTTGGGTATAATGAATCACAAGTGGCAATAATCATCATAATTTGGGCATAATCAACATAATTTATGCATAATGATCCTCAATTGGGTACACTTATCCTTAGTTGGGTATAATGAACCACAATTGGGTATAATCATCAAAATTGGACATAATGCTCTACTATTGAGTATACTAATCACAATTGGGCATAATCATCATAATTTGGGCATAATGATCCTCAAGACCTCAAATGGTTTTAATGAGGCCTAATTAGGTATAATGATGCCCAATTAGCTATAATAAGGCCCAATTGGGTATAATGAGGTTTAATTGGACATAATGAGGCCCAGTCGGGTATAATAAGGCCCAATTAGATATAGAGACACCCACTTGTGTATAATTTTTTTTTATTTCTAAATATAGTACTTTAATTAGGTATAATAATATTTTTTTGAATATATAAATTGATCATACGTTTATATAATATAGTATTATGGTTTTTTAGTATATTATTTTATTAAGAGATAATTATGAGTAAGTTTACAAATTTTTATTACAAAATATATTAGTTTAATTGGGTATAGTAATAGTTTATTAAACATACTAAATCGACATACTTTTACAAAATATAGTATTATTTTCCCAATTCTCGTTGTTTTTTAAATATATAGGGTATTTATCTTCAAGAATTTTCGGTCGATCTGTTCCCATATTTATAAAACCCAGTTTCCAAACATGTTTCAAATCATCATAAACTTGAATTTCGGAATCGAAAATTTCATAATCCAAATCTTCCCTCCGAGAATTCCAGTAGGGTTTCATCCATTTTCTAAACTATTCCCTCCGAAACCAATTATGAGTTTGGAATTTCGTTTTACCGCCGTGATGTTTTCAATCTCCGATTTACACGTTACCATGATAAACCAACTTTGTTCACCAAAACTATTGTCACACCCCCAATTTCCACTAGCGGAGTATACCGTGAGGGGTGTGATCCAGACAAGGATCCAAGTCTTTAGTTACAACCAAGCCATAGTTAAAGGGTAAACAGTTCATGTATTACATTTAATAAATCAGAGTTTACATTTCACGAAATCAACGGAAGCATTAAAAATTTACAAGGTTGTTGTTTAGTAAAAGTGATTACTAAAGTATCTAAACTACAATTTCCAAAAGGGTTTTACAAAAGGTAAGTATTGGAACGTCCGTGCCATCTATGATCCTCCAAGCAACCTGAAAAGCATTAAACAATCAAGTGTCAGCCAAGGCTGGTGAGTTCACTAAAGCGGTCTACACGTTACATGCAAACCTAATGTATATGAATAAAGAAAGGTAAAACACAATCAATAATCATAAGACTAGTAAAATTCCATATCGTAGGTAGCTAGCCTATAGTTATGTACACCTGAATTGTTCGTAACCGAAGCTGACAATGTTTTGATAGGGGGTACCTATGAATTTGCCTTCCCATGTCTTGACGGATCACGGTGGGTAGGCTAACATTGATCTCAGTCCGACTGCAGTTAGGAGGGTGCATCCCGTGCACCGCTGAGCGGGGGTGTCAATCCCCAGTAGTACTACTTAATATTACCTCGCTACTGTATATTAACGGCCCGAAAGTAGGGACTTTTGTATTTAAAAGCAATTCAGTGCTACATGTGATATTTTGTCAGAAAATTACTCAAGTAAAGAAATACCTTTACCGTTGGGTTGCCATCCTTTACCGGATTCATCTATCTGTGTGTTATCATCCTAAACTGGATATAACAATAATAGTAAGTGAACTCACCTTAGGGTGCACTAGTACTCAGCACTTGGTTCAACAGGTTGGCTAAAGTCAACCTATTCGGATAAATATGGCCTAATAAAATTAGAAGGTGTTGCTAGGACGAAATTAGCACATAAGCACCTAAACATGTTTCATGCGATCATACAAGTCACACAAAGCACATACAAGTCCCAAATTGGGAGAAAATCAAGAAATTGCAATTTGAGTCAAAGTTGACACAGAAAGTCAAACTTCAAGCACCTAACTAGTGGCATAGCTAAAATCCACAATACTTGGAATTAACTTCTTAAATTTTACAGGCATATACTACATAACAATTAGGATTTTTTGCAAAAAGAATCAAGTAAAAACCTTGAGAAACGAAGAAGTTATGCATATCGGAAGTTGGCACTTTTTGACATTCAGCAAACTAGTTAAAGGAAATGAAAACTTGCATAACTCATTCAATTTGGAATTTAAACATCAAATTCTCCAGATCCTACATTAACATATAACCATCACTTCCAAGTAGCAACCATACCATTAAAACAAGGTTTACATGCCCAACCATTTTGAAAAGTCCACTTTTTACTAAATTGGACAGCTTTGAGTACCCAACTTGCAGCAGTGTTTTGAGTGACCAAACGGAGGTCTTAGAAAGTGTGCGAGTAGCCGTTATAAAGCTAAGACATCCTAATTTACTAGGGAAAAAGAATCAATCAGTTTCGAGCAAAATTGAGTAAGTTATGGCTGCTGCAAGTTGACCAAAAATTATGGTCAAAGCTGTCAAGAATTTTAACTTTGCAAAAGTCTGGGATTTCAATTCTATGCTAACATTTGATCAATTAAACACCTCCTAACAAGTTTCTAACCATGATAACATATAATTTCTGTAGTGAACATGTTCATACCAAAAGCATAGCAAAATCTCAATCATTAAGTTAACATACAAGCACATTGCACCTTATATCCGGCCATACCCAAACACCCACCTAACATTTAGAACACATGGAGCAAATTTATGAGGTAAATTTCCAGATCTAAAACCCACCACAAATCTGACCCAAAACATGAACTAGCATATCATAACCTAAATCAAGTTTCATGAGCATACAAACACTTCATTTAACACATAAACACCCAAAATTACACATGAAACTAAGAAATTTGGATTTCAAGTTCTAGGGCTTACAAGATTTGGGGAAAAAATCGCAGGTAGAGGGAGAAGAGAAGAAGATGGAGCTTCCTTGTAGGTTCTTGAGGCTTGTAGTAGCTTGAATCCACTTCCTTGGGCTTGATTTCCACCAAATTCAAAGTGTGTGTGTTGTGTGTGTGAGAACCGTATGAAATGGGGGAAGGAGGAGAGAATGCGTGAGTGGGAGGGGAGGAGGGGGTCTTGGCAGATTTTTGGGTTATAAAATGTTACACATTTGGCCCCTCTAGTTTCGTTTTAAACACCTTTAGCATATAACTCATTTTAAATGGGTTTTTAACTAAAACTTGAAAAGTAGAAACACTAAAAATGTTTTCTAAGTGTTTTTAACTTATTTAACGTGCAATGTTTAATTGGGATAGTATATTTATCATGTACGCCTAAAAATTCCAATTCACGCACGAAGTCCGGTTTTACCCGAAAACGCAAATTTTGCAATTTACACATAAAGTCATGAATTTAATTCACGAAACAAGTTACTAACATTAATTATCAAATAACATTAACACATATGCAATGATTCAAATAACGGGTCACGAGTTCGCTAACGGAACTAACGGAGTTAACGGAAAAAGTTAACGGAGTTAACGAAAAAAGTTAGCAGAGTTAACTTGGGAAGTTGCAATTGTCACAGCTATATTCACGAATTGGGGAATCACTGCAGTCATCGGAATTTTTTTTATTCAGTCCTCATCTTCTACAGAGGTACGTGATATTTTTTATATTTATTTGTTGAACATGGATGTAATTTGGTTATGATTTTACAATCGTCATTAGTATCTGTTGTGTAATTTTAGATCATGGAACCCAAAAACACAATGGAAAATAACGAATTACGCACCATGCAAAACGATGAGGCATACAGTGATGATGACGCATACGATTATGATTCGGGAGAAGCCAATGAGGACCACAATGAAGCCAACATTTCTGATTCGAGTGAAAGTGACAGTGAAGGAATTTCAGACGGAGAAACAATTACGGCGACTGGATTGGAATGTCTAAATCCCAAAAATAATTAAAGCCAAGAGGGGCTTGACTAGACTGTCCAAAATGGAAAACGCGTACACAAACTCGGGTGGAAAAAAATGCCGAGTCAAGTTTGATGCCTATGGAAGGTTTAGCGGAAGGTATAATTCAGAGTTTATAAGTTTTCTAGGAGATCTAGTCCGTGAGAATGTAGGTTTAAGTGTTTTCAATTGGAAGCATGTATCAAAGGAACTGAGAGACAAGCTATGGGCTTTGATAACGGTATAACTATAGATTTTTGTTTGCACTTGCAGCTAATTTTATTAATATTATACATTGCAATTTCATTCAAATTATAATATGTTGGTAATTATCATTTCAGCGTTATTACGAGGTTGATGAAGGTAGGAGAAAAAATGTTATGAATCGCCTCGGGATGCTATTGCGCAGCTTTAGAAATAAGCTGTACGAAAAAGACATACTACCTAACCTTGGTAAACCGAATGGTAAAAATCCCAAGACGGTACAAGACTATACTCCGTAACCAACAAGACTGGGACAATTTTGTCGCCTACACACAATCTGATCAATACAAGGTTTAAACCTTCCTTTTACCTCCATAATTTTAATTTATGCCATTTTAATATTTATTTGATTTAAAAAATTAATGTCGATCTTGTTTTATTGTAAGGCTGTTTCGGGGAGGTCGAAAACTACTCGTTCGATGTCCATCTATAACCACCGCTTAGGGCGGGGTGGATATGCTAGGCTTGAACAGAAACTGGTTGGTGTTCAGCCTTCACACAACCTACATGTTTAGAACTAAAACATCAAATGCTGTGCTTTCTTACTAATATGATTTTTTTTCTGTGAATTATGACAAGGTTGAAAGTAAAGTAATCGATGCAGGCACAATGCCTTCCCGGTCACTGCTATGGTACAAAGCACGTGAGAATAAAGCGGGCGAAATAGAAGATGAGGCTGCTAAAGCAATAGCAGCAGAAATAGTGAGTTGACTGTAGCTTTATTTTTGCTAACTCTATTACTGTGATTAATATATACGAAATTGTATTAATGTCTATGACGTTTTTTTTTGTATAGATGAAAACTGAAAAAAAGATCACTGATGGACAGCTCAAACTTGATCAAGGCAATGATGCCATGACAGTTGTCTTAGGGAAGGAAAAATGTGGGTCGTTGAGAGGTGTTGGCACGGGAGTCAACCCTAGTAAATTTTTTAATGTTCCAAGACAGCGAGGGTCCATGAAACAGCAGCTGGATGTGGTTCAGGCTCAACTAGAGAAGGAGAAACAAGAAAATGTGGAAAAGGATGAACAAATAAACGCGTTGAAAGAAAGGATGGTCGAAAATGAAAAAAAAGTTAGCTTTGATATTAGCCACCCTTCCACCTCAGGGGCAACAGGTAAATGAATCTGACTATAAATGCATTTTAATTGGATATATGGATATCATTTATAAAACTTTACATCTACTTTACTTCTGATCAGGCAAATTGGGCAACTCATGCCAATAGGTCTCCAGCTCAGTTAAGTCATTCGATTACAAATGTGCCGGTAACTCCATTGGGAGATGATTCACAACCTGATATGATCAGTCAGAAAGAATCAGCAGATACAGAAGTAACTCCAGTAAGTTAATTATTAAAATTTAACTTCTTTTACATTAGATTAGTGATGTATAATCTGCTATGTGTTGCTTATGTAATATTATATATATGTAGGATGCTGCAAAGAAAACCAAAAAAAATGCCCCATCGAATGCGACTGCTAATAAATTCATACGGAAAGATTCAACGAGGGCTGGATCCATAGTAAGTAATTGTTTCAGATTTTATTTGTTTTATTTTGAAATCAGAAATTACTAATTTTTTTGTGTTTGAATTGTGTAATTATATTTAGGAAGCAGCAAAAACAAGGCAAAATAAGGCTGAAGCAAAAAAAAAAAGATGCTTTAACTCCTGTGGCGGTAACGACACATTCAGCTGGAATCATAAAGGTATGTAATTTGGCGAATATGTGTGTTTTAGTTTTTCCTTTATTTATGTTAATATGACATAATCATTGCAGCAGATCAAATGTAAACTAGCCTACCCAACCAAGAGACAAATTGTTGGTTTAGGTATCATTTACCTGTCCGAAGAACGACAATACATTCATGGAGTTCCACTCCAAGATGACTGTTACAAGGTGTCGGTTGATGAAGTTAAATTACCGGTATCGTTTTTACCATTTGAGGTAGATGATGTCAAAACAATGGAAAAAGCACTAAACAATATGTTTCTTGGTCAAAGAACCTTTGCCTTGATCAATCAAATGTTAGTTTCCTTTAATTACTTACCTTTCATAGTACATTATATTATTGTTCAAACTAAATTAGTTATCATTTATTATTTGTTTCAATTTTTCAGTATGAATGTTGTTGATTCAGGATTCAGTTCTTACTACACCAGAAGAAGAGAATGAAGATGAATTCGTCTAGGGGCAAAAGATGAAAAGGAAATTTATAACGAGAGACGACATCGTGAAGTTGAAGAAAGCTAAGAAGAATAAGGCCTAGGATGATTTAGATTAGGATGCATTTTATGTTTTTTTAACACGAGAATTTATATTTGTGAAACAATTTCAAATTTTTTTAATAGTGTATGCTAATGTTATTATTTAACATGTTTGGTGTCATTTTATATGATTGTGTTTTATGTGACTAAAAACTACATAATTGTCACTTTATATTAACAATTGTGTATCTAAAACACAGAATCAGTCACACTGAATAATAAAACTGTGACTATAACTCTTTTACCGTCATTTTTGCATGTATCAAATGTGACTATATAGCAAATGTGAAAACTAATATTCAAAACTAATGTGACTAAAGCTATAACATAAGTGACACTTACAACTAATTAATGTGACTATAACATGTTTCCAGTCTCATTTTCATTTGTTCAATGTCACTATAAGGTATGAAATGGTCACTCTATATTAACAACTATGTTATTATTAACAACATATAGTCACAATTTACGTAATTAATTGAGTCTAAAATACATAAACAGTCACATAGAAACTAAAAGTGTGACTAAAAGTGTCTTAGGGTGATGTATTTAAGTAACATATGTGACTAAATGGGCATTTAATAACAAAAGGTTTAAAATAATGTGACTAAAGGTTAGCAAAAAATGACACTTACACATACTTAATGTCATTATAGAAATATTCTAGTCATATTTATATTTCTCTTATGTGACCAAAAGGTATATAATGGTTACTTTATATTAACAACTAGGTCTTTAATTGTGACCATATACCAATCAATAGTCACTTTAAGAATTTTTTGTGTGACTAAAAACTGTGAAATAGTCACACTTCAAACAATATCTACATAAACTATCATGATATGGTCACACATAACAAAATTATGTGTCTCTAAAACCTACACAATAGTCACAACTAAATATTTGTTATGTGACCAAATGTTAACAAAACGTTACAGTGAACGTGAAAAAATGTGACCACTTGGCAACATTATGTCACTAAAGAGATTTAATGGTTACTTTATATTAACAACTAGGTGTTTAATTGTGACCATTTTCCAACCAATAATCACTTTAAGACATTTTTGTGTCACTATAAACTATGAAATAGTCACATTTCCTACTTTTTCTACATCAACTATCGTGATATGGTCACACATAACAAATTTGTGTGTCTCTAAAACCTAAACAATAGTCACACTAAATTATAAGTTATGTGACCAATTGTTAGTAAAACGTCATAGTAAACACGAACAACATGTCACCATTTGGGAACACTTTGTCACTACAAAATAAATAAGTGTTACTAAAAATGGGTTTACGGTGACATTATTCGATAAATTCATTGATCCTGAAAGAAAAATCACTACTCTATAGTCACACTTTTTAATCTACGGTCACATTTTTTGGTACCATACGGTCACTGAAATTTAATGTCACCATATCATACCTAAAATGGCGCGACTTTTGGTCACGGATTGGACGGAAAAAAAATGTCACTAATCACATATAGTCACACTTTTTGAGTGTCACCGGATTGGACGGAAAAAAAATGTCACTAATCACATATAGTCACACTTTTTGAGTGTCACCGAAGGTCATTTTTGTACTAGTGGCATGGCTCGGGATCGAAGTAAGGTTGTATGCGAGGAGGTGACAAAGCAGGTAAAAGCAGGAATCCTACGAGAAGTCAAGTGGCACACCTGGATAGCCAACCCAATCATGGTAGCCAAGTCCGATGGCTCATGGCGAATGTGTGTCGACTTCACCAACCTTAACAATGCATGTCCAAAAGACTGTTACCCCCTGCCGGCCATCGACGCAAAGGTGGATTCCCTACCGGGCTATACCTATAAATGTTTCCTTGATGCATACAAGGGTTACCACCAAATCAAAATGGCTCGACAAGATGAAGAAAAAACGGCTTTCCACATCGACAAGGGTATTTACTGCTACTGCAAGATGCCTTTCGGACTAAAGAACGTCGGGGCCACTTACTAGAGGTTTATGACCAAGTCTTCGATCCACAAATTGGCCGAAACATGGAAGCCTATGTGGATGACTTAGTCATCAAAAGCGGAACAGAGGAGGCAATGATCGGCGACATTGAAGAAACATTTGACCGAATTAGAGCTGTCAACATGAAGCTCAACCCGGCCAAATGCTCTTTCGGAATGAAACAGGGCAAATTCCTGGGGCACATAGTCACAGATAAAAAAATTATGGCCAACCCTGAAAAAATCAAAGCCATTATGCAGATGAAGGCACCACAATGCTTAAAGAGCTCCAATGCTTGAACGGTCGACTAGCCGCCCTCCATCGGTTCATCTCTAAGTCGGCAGAAAAGTCGATGCCCTTCTTCTGAACACTAAAGCAAGTCACTGACAAAAAACAGTTCCTCTGGACTGGAGAAGCCGACAAAGCATTCCCAGAGCTAAAACAGACCCTCATGGCCCTCACACTGGTCACAGCACCGGCAACTGGCGAAGATGTGGTCCTCTATCTCTCTGTCGGCGCCGAAGCTATAAGCTCGGTCCTATGTACCAACAAATCCCGGTCTACTTCTTGAGCCGAGCAATGAAAGATCCTGAAACAAGGTACACAAAAATTGAAAGAAATTATTGTTAGCTCTAATCCACACTGCCTGGCGCTTGCGCCGATATTTTCAGGCTTACAAAATCACGGTGCTCACGAACTACCCCCCTCGGGAGGTAATCCAAAGGCCGGAAACATTAGGCCGATTCGCAAAATAGGTTATCGAACTCGGTGAACACGAGTTACAATTTAAGCCATGAACATCAATCAAAGGGCAAGTGTTAGCTGATTTCATTACAGAGCTGCAGGTCGACTCCAATGCCGACAGGCCGACCGTGGACGATTACACACCTCCACCACCAATTACCGGCACGACGTCTGGACTCTTTACACAGACGGAGCCAAAAACAACGAGGGGTCGGGTGCCAGCTTGGTCTTGATCGACCAACACGGAGTTGAAGTAACATATGCCATCCGGCTTGACTTTCCAAGCACAAACAATGAAGCCGAATACGAGGCATTGTTGGCAGGGCTGTGACTAGGAAGAAAGATGAATGTAAAAAAACTAGCTGCCAGGGTCGACTCGTTATAGTAACAACGCAGGTAAACGGTGACTTTGAAATTCAAGGAGAAGCAATGCAAAGATACGCCAACAAGGTGAAGGAGCTGACCTCCCAATTCGAGGGATTCGAGATTGCCCAAATCCCAAGAAGTCAGAACAAGAAAGCCGACGCTTTAAGCAAACTTGCATCCCTTGCATTCACCCACCTAACAAAACAGGTGCCGGTCAAAATAATCCACAGTCGGACTGATGAGCTCAAGGAAGTACTAGAAACTGACACAGAAGCCTCGAAAAGTTGGATAACACCAATCCGAGACTACTTACTGACCGGCACCCTCCCTGATTCCTCACTAGAAGCAGCAAAGCTAAAATCCCGAGCCCAACAATATCACTTCACAACGACAAACTTTACAAGAAGATATACCTACACCCGTTGCTAACACAATTGATAACTTTAAAAAACAGAGTATTTTTAACAGGCATTTAAAACAAACACCTGAGGTGCATCAGAAAGTAAAAGTCATTGAAAACAAACCACAAATCGATAAGACAACATGCATACAGAAAAACTCAGAAACAAACCAAATCAAAGTAACGACTTATGCATGCAATCTAATCGAAAATCAAAGAAACAATCACAGAGCAGAACGAAAATGAAAAGTTTTTCATACCATGCATCAGAATTCATAAGCGAATAAAGCGCGCAATTAGAAGATACATTGATATTAACGCAATCACAGACAAACCCAAACAACCACTTCAATCGAAAACTTAAATCAACAAAAATAATAACGAAACCAGAGTATGAAAAATCGTAAGAGCAAGAAACGAAAGTGAAAAGTAGAAAACACAGATTAAGACACGAAGCCTAACTACTCGCCTGGAATGAAGCAAATACTGGAGAGCGCAAAAATGAAAGTCGAGGAAGATGAGGCAATTTATAGAAATGGCAGATAAAAACACGTGTACGAGAAACTTTAAGAAGAAAACACGTAGATAAGAGCAATGAACACATGTATAAAAGTGGTACATTCATAAGCATTAAATAGTTGTACAAAATAGATAAAAAATTATACCTTCCGCAAAACAATTTGTACCTCACGTTGTAGTCATTGTAAATTACTGTGAGACTCCATGCTCTTTTATAAACATGAGAATTTGCAGTGAATTGATAAAAAACTGAGGCGATTCGAACAACAAGGAAAGTTAAAGATATCAAACAGAGAAGAAATTCTGAAAAATTAGGTTGTGGCGCTTCGCCAATATCACAAGGAAGAAACTGGTGATACACCAGGAATCAGGAGAAGGGAAGTCGGTTATCCCGACTATTTTGTCTCTTGCGATACGTCACAAATGGAAGTTTGACTTTGGCGATACGCCAGGGACTTTATTTTTTGCAAAAGCCCTAAATTCCACATTATAAACAGATTGCTCGGGTTTAATGCGAGGAATATTTTATTTGCCGTTAATTTTAGAGCTTTTGGACGATTTCCAAAGGAGAGGAAGGCTCAAAAGCAATTGGGAAGCAACATGATCAATCATTCTACTTAATTTTATTTTGGGGTTTCTCATTCTATCTTGAGTTTTTGTTTAGTGTTTGTAGGATCGTGGTTTAACGTTATTAAACCTTTCACAAGATTTTACCTTAACAGTTAGACAGGCGGAAACAAGTCTTACTAAACTCTTTGGAAAAGTAATCAAAGTACTGTAAGATAAGTAAGAACACTTAATATTGAATAATACAGAACTATATTGATATACGTGATGAAAATGGAAGATCGCTTTTTAAAACAAAGAGTACAAGTAATCTATATAGTGCTAAGAAATCAAGGAGATCCATTTCTCTATGATCATCTTGACCGCTAATCTATGATACATGAACATAACAAAGATATATTAAACTAAGCTAGATATTATTTCGATGGCTTCAGTTGGTGGGAACCAGAGCAATTTTAGTCTCCTGACACAGGATCTTTGTCGGGTCAAGTGGTTAAATTCAACTTGCCCGAGACAAACCTCCTTATCGAGATAAATTGAGTTATCTTGGACTACCACTTCTTCTGAGATAATATTAATTACTTCGGACAAGTTAAGTCATCCGAGATAACTATTTATCTCGGGTCTTCCATTTATTTCGGGATAACTGAGATCAGTCAAATCAACATCAGAACTTGGAGAATTTATTATCTCAGATTATATAACTTATCTCAGACGAGATAACTTATCTCAGATAGCTTTATTTTGGCCAGTTATCTTGGAAAGCACTGTTCCTCGGACCGTCATGTTTTCCTGAACCTACCACGTTTTCTGATGGACCAGTTATCATAACTGATGATTTTTCAAGATACCCTCGGGTGTTATTTCTTAACACTGAGGATGAAGATCCTAAAATTTTGAAAGCTTTAATATTTCAACTTGAAAATCAATTAAAGCTTGAGGTCAATACAATAAGATGTGACAATGTTACAGAGTTTAAAAATCATGTTTTAAACTCCTTATTGTGAACAAAATGGTGTTGTATAGAGGATAAACATGACTTTAATTGAGGCTGCAAGATCAATGTTGGCTGAATCAAAATTACCTGTAACATTTTGGGCAGAAGCTGTTAATATTGCATGTTTTGTCCAAAACATGATGTTGATTGTGAAAGGTCTTAACAAGACACCATATGAACTCTGGAGGAAAAGAAAACCAAACATTTAGTTCAAAATGTCATTTGGTTATCCTGTTATAATATTGATAACCAATGAGAAATTGCTAAAGTTTGTTGAAAAGGAAGATGATGGCTAGTTTGTTAAACACTCTGGTATCTCAAAGGCATACAGAGTGTACAACATCAAAACTAGAATTGTTGAGGAAACAATTAATGTATTTTTCAATGAAAAATACAAAAACAAGTTCAGTTCTGAACTCTCATGGTTATTCGATATTGATTGACTAACCAATACTTTCAACATTACTGTTAAGAAGCCTTTTAGTGAAATGTACAGGAAAAGGTATCCAATACTACTGTTAACAATGTGAGCTTCAAAAGTTTTGATACTCCATTCTTTTTATCAATAAGCACAAAGCCAATTATTCTAATATTGAAGTTCAACTTGACTCCTGGAACCATTATTCAACTAAACTCAGAAGGAATGCCCATTCCTCAACTTGAATTTAAATCCAATGATTCTGGTACAAGAGATGCTCTCTCAAAGAATCGGGATTCATCTGATGCCAAGGGAACCTCAAGTACTCAAAGTGACTCTCCTTTTAATGTGATTTCCACTCCTACTGGAAGTGTAGACTTAGATTCTCACTCATTTGATTTTTAACCCGAGAAATTGAGTTCTCCCTCTCCAGCTGGTGAATTTGAATCATATGAAGCCACCTATGAACCTGAAGGGTCACTACTTCATGATCTCCCATCTTCATCATAATTACCTGGGATTGAGCTAATGGTAGATCTCACTCTATTGAATTTACCTATCTCAAAACCTAGTCATGAATTTCCTCCCTCTTACAACTCTAGAATAAAGATCATCCTTTAGAAAATGTGATTGGAGAAATTGAAACACCTTTTTTAACTAGAAGCAAGTCAGCAAATGCAAATTTTAATCTTCATACTTGTTTCTTATTTCAAACTAAACCAAAGAAAGTGTGATGTGTTGCAAACACGTCCAGTTTTCCTTTATGGTTTTTCTATATTTTAAGTCCATTTTGAGTCATTTTAATTAATTTTTATTTACAGTTTAGTATTTGAGTCTCATTTTAGTCTTCCGAGTCTTAATGCGTATTTTTATTCACTTTGGTAGGTATAGGTTTGAATCCCGAGGCAAAGCGGAAGTTGAAAGAGAATTGGAGAAGGAAAAAAATGAACAAGTGTTGAAAAGAGTTCCTCAGGTGTATCACATGAGGATGAGAGAGCCCGAAGCGATATGCTTGGGGAGTGAAAGTCAAAGAAATTGAGTCGGGTCAACACCCGACTATTTTGTCGCTTTGTATGGGCGCGCGTATCGGGTGGAACACCAGGACCTCCAAGCGATACGCTTGAAGGGTTAAAATCGAAAAACCCTAATTTTTCTATATAAAATCACATTATGAGGTTTTAATTCGGGATCTTTTTGCAAATTACCAACTGGAGGAGCCTCTAGGATGAAATTCAAGAGCAAGGAGGGCTAGGAATCATAAGGAAGAGCTGGAGATCACGCATTTGATGTCCAATCTCTTGTCGGGTCTACATCTTACTATTGATTCTTAGTTGATTGTTTATTCTAGACATGATTCATGTTTAAGATATATACTTTTTGTGTTTTCTTGATTTGAACATGCTAGGCTAAGCACTTTAGTGCTGCCTAGATCAACATGATGACTAGTTAACGTTAATTGCTTTATTCGGTTTATGACAATTTATGTATGGATTTGATAACTCTTTAAAGTCCACTAATTTTATGTAATCGATGCTTCTGTATGCTTGAGTTAGGTTTAGAATTATCAATTGATCTTTGCTTTGCTTGTGGATGTCTTCCAGTTTGAGTAAGGTAGTTAAATTGTGTGACTATGTGTTTGTAATTTAGTGTCATTTGCTATATAGTAATCATAGGATTGGTTGACGGTTGTTTACTTGATTCTTGTGTGGTGCAATCTTTAGACAATGTGAGAGGTGATAAAGGTAACGGGTAATCGGGTTGGTTAATAGATCTTAGGTAAAAATTTCTCAAGAGAGTAGTCCCTTAAGATCTGTAGCTTTCTTGTTATGGGGGTCAATTATGAGAGGTTAGTAGTAGCTCCGGCTATCTTAAGGTGCCCTAGATTGTTTCAAAGGTGGTTATAGTAGAATTGGGAAGGACCGAAAGGTGCACCATTTGTTCGAGCGTTAGAGTTGTCAGTTAGGAAGGACCGGAAGGTGAACTAACCAACCGGTGAGCGTATTCCATCCTTTAGTTATTCTATCAGTAACGTCCAGAGAGTGATTCGGGGGCTTGTAGATTTTCTGTAGGTTGTGTGTCATGATCCCGGTTTCATTAGAATTGTCTTACCCGAGGTTCCGAACAACACGATTTGCACTAACCAGCCTATCATTTGCGAGTTCTATAGGACACTCAGACTCTGTTGGCTATCTACGAATCTAATGACTTTACTAAATTTACTCGATATAAGGATCCTATTAGCTTCAACATCGAATAATAGCAAAACATAAAAATATTTGACTTACCATGGGCGTCACCTACATTGCTTCAAGTTCATCTTGCTCCAATCACGTACGCTTGAGCCTGATAATTTCCATTGTTTTCGTTGCCACCTTTTCTATTCCTCTTTAGCTTTGGACAATCCCTCTTAATATGGCCCATCCGACCATATTTAAAGCATCCTTACTGGTTTCCTTGGTTACCTTGCCCATTCTTCCCTTTGTTTCTACAATCTTCTGCTTTGTGTCCACCCTTTCCATACTTGCGGCAATTTATGCCGTCACAATTCCCCTCGTGATGAAAGCCACATTTGTCACATTTAGGCAGTGTTCCATGATATCTATCAGCAACATCACTTGAACCCTGACTGTTCTGCTTGCCCTTGTTGCTATCGACCTTCATGTTCTAGCTTTGACCGGAACCAGACTTATCTTTACTAGAATCATCCCATTTCCTTTTGTTGTCAGAAGAACTAGACAATGCTTTCCTAGGCGGTAGGGTTCCTTGCTACACGGCTTGATCCATCAACTTGTGTGCAATATTAATCGCTTCTCTGATTGATTTAGGGTTGCATGAAGTCACGAGGCTTTGGATTTAGGGCACCAACCAATCAACAAATCGCTCAATCCTCTTATAAGAAGGCTCCACTATGGTAGGGCATAACAAGGCTAGCTCATTTGAACGGGCAACATAAGCTTCAATCTCCGACCCTTCCATTTCTAGATTCTCGAATTCCATTTCAAGCTTCTTAATCTCCATTCGTGGGCGGTACTCTTTACCAACAATTTGGTAAACTCGTCCCACGGCATTGCATTAGCAGCTACCAAACTAAGGACTTGAACTTGGGTATTCCACTAGGTCAAGGCTACTCCCTCAAATGTCCCCGCAGCAAACTTAACTCGGTACTCGATCAGAAAATTACACATCTCAAAAACAGATTCCGATTTCTCCATCCAACGAAGCAGGCCTACTACACCCTCCGTTCCATTTAACATATGCGGCTTGCATTCCATAAACGTCTTATACATACACGTACCAGGTAGGTACAGTTGGATTCGCTTGAGTGTGTGAAACTAAGGCTGCTGCAACACTCTGACCGATGACTGGGTTAAGCTCTTCGGCAGACATGTAGATTCCACCACCGCGAACTCTACCACGTCCTCCCGTTGTCTCTATAATGCACAATAATGATTAACATCCCGGTATTTATTATTTGAGCTTAGGAGAAATAATCAAATGGTGAAAATAGCACATAAGAAATTTATCAATCACTTCAAATAAAATAAAGACGCAACTGGTTTGGAGTTTCATTCATTTAAGCTGAAGTTTAAATTTTTATGGCCAAACTATATAAAGAAACAACTTTCAACAAGTTGCACAAATGGAAATGGAATAAGCAGATCATAAGGATAACCAAATATAACAACTCTGCTTTGCCATTCGACTCCCCCTACAGGGACTTCTGCTAAAAGATCCTTGGGATCCACCCTCTAGGGGTTCCGATAAATTTCCTACACAGTAACTCCAACCTGAGTTATGGGTTGCTGGCCCTTTTGAATAGTCACCATGTTCCTGCACGTCTTCACATGATCCACCAGGTTGCTATGCACCAGATCGGTCCGATCCAGATTACGTCTCCCAGACCCGATTAGCTTTTTCTGAACACTGTTGCCTTTCCTGCAGCTATAAATCTCCCTCCAATGCGTCACTCAGGATTTGTTTCGTAGTATCCAAGGTTGTCACCAACGCAATGTCCGCCTGAGTCTCAAAGCACAGATGTAAAGGTAACACGACATACCTAATGTTTCCAACTCTCAAGCGGTAAGATCACTAGACGTGAAAGAAAGAACGCTCTGCACCACGACCAACTTTTGTACATGTTATCTAAACCATCCCCGGTTCGAAGGGTCTCGAAGGTTTCGTACGCGGATCGACAGAGTGAATCCATTTGCATCAAACGACGCCTTGCCGTTGCTCCTCTTCCGGGATCTCGTCCCCTTGTCCACTGTATACACCCCAGGTATACTTCCATATGTGGTCGCTTTATGAATAACCACCCAGTCAGTTCATCAAAGCACCGTAGGGATCAGATGTGAGAGAGATGTGAGAAGGAATTGAAACCAAAGATATCAAGTATGTATGTACGTATAATCATATACATATATATATATCAATAGAGGCTAAACACGTATATGTGCGCCTACAGTGTGTGTCTACCCGACTATAACAGCCCAGGCCCGTCCTAACCAAGATATTGTCCGCTTGGCACCCAGCATGCCCTCAGGCATCCGCCTCTCACGGATTTAAAATGCGCCTTGGTAGGGATGGCTCTGGTACCAATCTTTCACACCCCAAAATTCGCCCGCGGAGTATCACCGCAAAATGAGGCGTGACATACCATGATCTGAGTCATCAGACACACTGAACATACTATATGCAAGTTTGAATATATGAAAACCCAAGTTTTACAGTCCAAAAGTTTTAACAAAGTTCTTAACTTGTGAGGAAGCGTAAATCAAAACTTAAATAGTTTAGCTGTCTCGCGCCCGAAGCGCTTGATGACAAAACAGTTTAACTGACATATGCAAGTTTTAGAAATGAACCATGAGTCCTACACGTGCTCCTTAGCGTGCTCCTATGAACTTGAGAAGAAGCATGCTAAAATGCGTCAACACGAGTTTGGTGAGTTCACCGAGTTTAAATGAAACAGTTGGATAATCATTCATCAAAACCGTAAGTTAACCGATTGGTCTCAACCTGACCTAACTAAAAGCGGGACACCATTCCCAAAGCAATTAATATGCCCTTAAATAGCTAGTTCATGCTTATTATAACCCAATAGCGCCCTGTACCCATTACATGACTGAATGAAACAACATCCCCCTCATGCATTTTCCGAGCAATGAGAAAACCTTAGGACAATATGATACATGTCTCCACTTCCTAGAAGGCGAGTGGGGCTAGAGCGACTAGCCGGAGCAGGGCTTGTTAGACCTAGTAGATCTACTAAATATAGTCCCGTTGTCAAACCGATATTCATGGTATGTTGTAGAAAGACTTTATGATTTGGCAAATTGAATATCTCTATGGTCATAATATAGTATATTAATTAAGAGAGTGTTTATGAAAACGTAACCTTTACCGCATGTCTTCTCCCCCAAAAGTAAAACAGTAAAAAGTGGGGCCATGAACTCACCTTAGGGTGCAAATGAGTTTCTAAATGGTAACACTTGAACAGAGAAGGTGAATTCCCCCTAGAATCCACCTATGACACACAATCGTGTGAGTGTTGACTTATGTTGACCAATCGTCCTAACAACGCGCAGACAACAGACAAGTGGACTCGAATACACATTGGTGATTGAATTTTGGTTTTATATACTTAACCTAACATGTATCATACATACAACACATTGTACTATGATAAACATAACGTGTCACAATTGCTTATGACATTATCCCACGTATACGATGTGAGATCGACAGGGCAATCGTACAAAGTCTTGTCATTCCCACCGAGGTAGAAGACTTAGGACTTGTATACTCGTATAATTCATAACAAATTGGGCTAATGACATGCAAACACATAATCAAGTAGTCTCATTCTCATACTCATGCATTTTCATAGTTATTTATTTTTTGATAAAATATATATTTACCACATGTAGGCTAATTCCATGATTATACATCAGCATCATCTCATGTAAGTCACATAGATCATTATTTAACACGTTTCAAGTCATGTCATAGATTTCTACCTACATGCATGAATGCTATCTTGACCTAATAGGTCATTTTCACCATATTTTCATGTAAATATTTTTTTATAAAATAATCCACATGCATTTAAACATAAAGTTTGCAACAATGTACACTATCATGCATCCATTAACCTAGATCAAGCAACCTCATAGTAGATCTAACACAAATCATGTGCCTTTATTCAAGATCTAGCATGCATCATAGATCCAACGTAAAGTTAGCAACTTTATTACACATTTACCCTAGATCTATCATTATCATGTCATTAGAACATAGATCTAACACAAATCATGAAAGCTTTATTCACATGCAAGCATGTTTTCTCATGAAAAACCCTAAATCTAGCATGTATCATCATATCATGCACAAAAGCCATGTTTTTTATTCAAAAATTCAATCTTTACCATCCTAAACACTAGATCTACACTTGATATTATCATAACATCACAAATCAGACCTAGACCTAATATAAAGCATGAATCTTGACAACTTTAAGATGATCAAAACATAAGAAAACACATACCAAAAGAAGTAGGATGAAAGAGGATGATATTTAGGTTTGGATCTTGAAGAAAAGCAACAGTCTTGATGATTTTTAGTAGGAAAGGGTTTGGAGACGTGAGAGCAATTGATGGGTCGTTTTTTGGAGAGCACAAGTGGCTAATGAGGCATAATGTGTTTAAATTGGGAGAATTTCGTTTTTTCTGCTGGAAAAGGGCCTCCAAGCGTATCTCTTGGAGCCTCTGGTAGCTCTAGGTATTACGCCTAGAGCCTCCATCCGACAACCCCTTTGACTTTTGTTGATCGCAGCCCGTTCTGTCCGTTTTCGCGTTTTTGGTCCCGGTTTTCTATGATTTCTCCCATTTTTAATTCACCATCATTTTATCACATCAAATCCAATAAAATCAAATATCAACATGCCATATACTAATTACAAAGATGCAACTAAATTCACGTATCGGTTTGCACGTCACGAAACATAGCAGTTTTCAATTTATCAGCAATGTTTTGAGACTCCAACTTGTGTGTGATGTTTGTGAAGTGTTTTAAGGGTATTAGACTCTTTTAATACCTTAACTGACATACTACGCCTATATACGCACCTCCCGGTTTGTCGGTTTTTATCAGTTTTTATCCGTTTCTGAGGCTCGGGTTCCACCCAAAAGGCCAGAATGTCACATACATCACCATCATCCAAGTCTCACTTGAAGAAGCCAACTGAGAAGGCAGAGGTGAAGCAGAAGAAAGAGTCAGTTTTGAGGAGAGGCCTATATATCACATCAGAGGATCTTAAGCGTGTACCATTTCCTCAACGTCTAGTTCAATAAAAGTATGCGCAAGAGTATGATCAGTTTTTAGAGTGATTAAAGCAGCTTAGGATCGATTCACCTTTTATTGAAGTACTTCAAAAGATGCCTAAGTATGCCATTTTTTAAAAAGATATGTTGTCAAATAGAAAAAAAATTAGAGGCTGTTTCGGATGTCACATTAGATGCACAATGTTCTATGGTGGTCCAGAATAAGCTACCAGAGAAACTCAGTGATCCGGGAACTTTCACTATCGTGTGTACGTTTGGTAGCTCATCTGTGAAGCACGCGTTGGCGGATTTCGGTGCTAGTATTAATGTAATGCCATATTCTGTTTATCAGCACTTAGATTTAGGAGATCTAGCCCCTACGCGCATGAGCATATCTTTGGTTGACCGTTCTGTGATAAGACCTAGGGGAATAGTAGAAAATGTGCTTGTTAAAACTGATAAATTTTCGTTTTCTGTTGATTTTGTGATTGTTGACATGAACTATGATGCTAGGTGGCCTCTCATTTTAGGTAGAACCTTCCTTAGAACTGCTAGATCTTTAGTTGACGTATTTGAGGGTAAAATCACATCGAGGGTTGTAATGAAAGTGTTACTTTTGAGGTAGGTAAGTTAAATGGGAGTGACAACTATAAAGATATGGAGTGATCGATCGATTGCTAATCTAGTGATATCATGATTAAACGAGATTAAAGAGGTAAATACAAGATGAATTGTATTGATATGCTTTAGAGAGAATACACACAGAAACACACACACGGAAAATAATGAATAAGAGTTCTTTTTTTCTCTACACAAGTCAACCTATTTATAGGGTTCGACATTCTATCTAACACTGGCTCCGAACCAATGGTTCGGACCATGATTAGTTGACCCTAAGACTCACAAGCATGCTCTACTTTAGATACAACACACGGGACACACTATAGCATAGGATTATGCTCTAACAGGGATCACGCTTGGTTTGATTCTTGGGTCATTTAGGCGCATCCCGTATGGTTGGATAGCCATGAGGCATATATTTGAATCTTCGCAGCATTTTGGAAGTAGACCAGGTGTCTCATATCTACCAGATTCTCTAATATTAGGTTTTAGGGAGGATATGGGGTATGTGTTTGTAACATGAAGGGAGGTACATAGCTGGACACACGTGCCTTTTGGATTGCTGGTTGACCTTAGACAGAACTCAAGATTCATGACAGGCACTTGTATTATAAAAACTACTTTGATTTACATGAGTCATTAACTATGGCTCACCAAAAAAAAATTTGTTGTTGATGTATTTTGGTTCATTTTGCAGGTTAGTAACGGGAAAGCAGGTGATGGTCACTTAAGGATAAGGCGATTTGTGTTAGATTAATAAATAGAACTTTATGTTGTATTTCTACTTTGATGTTCACGACTACGCACTCCTTGTACTTGTATCCATTTGCTATTTAGTATTTGGGTCTATCTGGGGCCTTTTGGACTATGTAACCCATTATTTAAGTTCACTTATGTTAGCTACCTTAACTAGTTGCATAGCTTCCTTGGTGGACTGGATGTCTGTTTTGGTTTGTTCATTATTTATGGTTTATCAGTTTGCTTCCGCGATATCTAATACAGGCATCCGGTCCCACACCTCCCCCGCGCCTGGCAGGGTGCGGCAGGGGTGTGATAGCTTTGTTGCGTAATTTATTTCTTGAATTACAGGTACCTATACATAAATAATGATTGCCTATTATGATAATGTCTCAACGGTTTATTTATCAGATAATCCGCTACAACATCAGTGTACTAAGCACATTGAGATAGATATACACTTTTTCTAAGAGAAAGTACAGCGGGTCGTGTTAGGGTGTTACATGTACCGTTCGCATTACAATATGCAAATATTATAAAAAAAGGATTACTTTGTCAGATTTATCAAGAATTTTGATCTAGTTTGAGTATTCGTCCACCTACCGCTCAAACTGCGTGACAATATTAACCGAAATATTTCATATGAATGTTATTATTAGATATTATATTGTATCCAACATTGGTATCTTAGGTGTTTTAGTTAGGTTTCTCTTACATAAATAGACTATTGACGTTTGAGACTTTTGAACCCCAGCCCAGTAACTCTTTGCTTGTATCATCCTTGTGAACAATCACTTCAATGAAGCATAAGGAGTCTTGTTTCTCTCCAGATGCAGTCTTAAATGCTTTAACGAGTTCTTCTTCAGAAAACACCTACATATAAATTCATAAATAAAATCATGGCTTTTATTTACTACGTGTATCTTCAATATATTAATCACACCTTATTAGTCCAGCACTTCCCCTCCCCATTGTGGATTGCATCAACAAGACCTGTGTAGTTCCAGTTTTTTATCACATTGTAAGGCCCGTCATGGATCTCTACTTCCATCGTGTACCCACCATTGTTGATCAATAAAATTATTCTTTTTTGCCCACAACGCAACATTGTCGACACATCTTGGGCTGTAACCTGAAAACTTCCATCACCAATACAAGCAATCACTCGTTTACCTATTGCAGCCTGTGCGTACCCTAGTGTAGCACCAACTGACCACCCCATCGAGCCATATTGCATTTGGATCTCAAACCTGTAAAACCATTCAAACATAAAAAAATATAATGTTAATCAGTCAGTAGTTTAATTTCAATATTCTAATTACCCGCATCCTTTTGGAAGTTTTAGCTTCTGGCAGTTGAACCAGGAATCTCCAGTTTCAGCAATCACAATTGTATCATAAGACAACATATTTTGTATCTGATCAAAGAGAACATTAACTCTCAATGCTTCTTTACCACCACTCTTCATAGGATGCCCTTCTGGGACATATATTCTATGGTAATTATCATACGCAGTTGTGTTCTTCTTAAGTCGCTTTGCCAGACCTAGCAAGAAATCCTTCATCAGTACACAACCAAATGTTGGGCCGTTGCCGATCACTACTCGATTTGGCTGCAAGATGATTGCTTTCTCCTTATTGAGAGGGAGAGAGAAACCCACAGAGCTAGTGTCGTCGAATATAGGCCCAACAAATAAGTAAGCATCAGCGGATTCTACAATCTCTGCACAAAAGGGTGTGCTTACAATACCCCAGTATGTGCCAATGAACTGAGGATGGTGTTCAGGAACTAGGCCTTTCCCTGATGGCATCACAGCAAACGCATAGCCACATGAGTCTGCCATTTCAACAAATGCCTTGCTTGCATTCGCAAGGCGCAGTTTGGGGCCGCCAACCATCACCGGCTTCATTGCCTTGTTCAGGAACTCTGCTGCAGATTCGATTGCTGCTTTTAAACCCATTGGGTTACTTAACCTACAACATCCAAACACTTTTCGAGTTTAAAAATCAAATCAAATCAAACGTGACATATGAGTTGGGTCTGAAAAGTCGAATAATATATTTTGTACAACTCACGTGGGCGAGAGAGCAAACGGAACTGGTTCTCGCTTAAAAGTAGGATGAGGAATTCCAGGCAAATTGCAACTGATGCTGATATAAACAGGTTTGCTTTCTTTCAAAGCAGTGGAAATTGCAGTATCGATTAATTCATGTGCATCTTCCAAATGCTTAACCACACCCTACATTTAAACTACTCATTAATTCTTTTAAATCAAATGATCAATATGTTTGTATATATGATAAATAACCCCTATTATAATACATCATTTGAGTAACATGAAGTGAATCTATCAACAGAGCAGACACAAATTTCTCAAAAACTAGGTTTACAAACACAATAATAAAAATGATAAAAACATCACAACTTAAAAATCAACGTCAAGTCCTTGTAATTTAAGTATCGATATGACTCTATACAAGTAGCTAACCTATGAAAGTTGTTCGTGGAGTTCGGAAAATTTTGGGATGGCTAAAAATCAACGACAAGCGCTTGTAATTTAAGTATCGCTATGGCTCCATACCAGTAGCTAACCAGTGAAATTGTTTCATGGGGTTTGGAAAATTTTGGGATGGCAGTTTATCGCTAAACATATATATAAAAAAAATAAAAGAAAATTATATCTCAAATACATAGCGAAAGTAGTAAAGTAAGTATTTCGTAATTTGAAATACATACATCATGAAAATACAATATACCTAAAGTTGCTTTGGGTTTTTTGAGTTAAACTATTAACTTTTGTAAGGCTTTATCATGGGTGAGTAATTTATGTTGATTATTAGTTTAATAAGCTCCCGTTATTGTTCTATTTTTATCATTTGTGTATTATTTGTTATTATTTATAAATTTGAACTTTTTAGAAAAATTTTAATTAACTTTTTTGGAGGTCAAGGTCGTTAATAAAATTCCATGGGGCTCGATGATAAAATTTGTTGAGTGTCGATTGAGATCAGATCGTATGTATAACAATGAAAAAAATTTATGTGTTTCGGGTGACGCCATGGCTAATGCCTCGACACAACAGTGATTTTCGGACCTAAATATATACTACTATATAATACTTATGTTAATACTTATGTTCAAAGGACATTTTTATCTTTTTAAAATGTCTTAAAATTAAGATGCATAGAAAATAAATAAGCACCATATACAAGTTGTCAAAGCTCTATCCCTTTGATCAGAGACATATCCGCTTACCCCCTTCAACCTCGCGCAGTCAATTTAAATTCATATTAATAATATTTGATACATATAAAAAATAATAAAACGGTTAAAATAATCAAATTTATTATGTTTGACAAATTGTTGATTCGTTTTCTTAAAATAATTAAATTATTGAGTAAAATTTATCAAATTCACATTAAGTTTGTCAGTTTTTTAAAAATGGAAATTTAGTTTCGACAAAATTGATAATTATACTTAATTGATAATTTAATAAATTGATGCTTGAATGTGATTTTAACATGTGGTAATGCTCATGTGAACCTCCTAAAAATGAGACGGACCCATTTTAGTGCTTTATTAGAATTAAAGATTTGTTTATACTATTAATATGTTTTAATTTACAGTGGAATGAAGAATAGTGAATGCAACCAAGGGGAAGCTTATCACAGGTCTGGGAGCGATCTTTGTGGCTATTTCGTCTACTATTATGTATATTTTTATGATTTTTTTTTTCTAAAATTTTATATATATTGAGTTTAGCTTTCTTGATTACGTCTCATTTTGATTTTTGTTCAAGCTTCATCACAGAATGCAATGCAACGTTTCTTTTTATATTAATTATGTTTTAAATTTTTATTAATAGCTTCAAACCTTGTAGCAAGTGACGGTCTGAAAGCAGCGAAGCTCTTGACTAAAATCCGACAATCCGATACTATGATGAATAATCCTGTTACTGCCATAGTCATTCGAATTAGGTCCACCGACTATACAAATCACCGGCAGATTCTCACTGTAAGCCCCGGCAATGGCGTTGAGAACGCTAAGTCCCCCGACGGTGAAGGTGACAACGCACGCTCCGACTACGCGAGACCTGGCGTATCCGCCGGCGGCGTATCCGGCATTGAGCTCGTTGCAGCAACCGATGAGGTTGAGTCCAGGCTCAGCGATGAGGTGGTCAAGCAAAGTCAGGTTGAAGTCTCAGAGAACGGAGAAGACGTCGGAGACTCCGATCTGGACCAGGCGCCGAGCCAGGTGACGGCCGAGTGTGGGCTCGGAGAAGCTGAAAGGAATGCTGGATGACACCACTGCCTATCCATCCACTAAAGAGAGCCCACATCCCACAACCCCTCTCAACTATCCCATCAAATGAAATCTAGCCGGTAGAAGCACGACAGAAAGAGGCGGCACACCGGAACACAACTTCATGCAAGGGAGATCGCGCACACCGGCAGCCACGAAGCGAGCAATTTCAAAGAGGGCATAGAAAACCCTATATCAGAAAATGGTTTCAGAAGGAGAGAGAGCATCGTTTCCTAAATGCAGAGAGAGACACGTCTGTTTCTTGTGAAGGAAAATGAAAACGTTAAGGCTATCCGTAATGGGACTTGAAAACCCCTTTCGTACCCCTTTAGCGCCCTGGTCACGCCCCCACCCACTATGGTGGGGCGCGAAACTCAAAAAAAAAAGGGGGGGGGGGGCGTGGCAAGTTTCACGCTGCTAGGGGGGAGATTGTGTGGGTTGTGTAATGATGTTGGGGCTTGAAAGGGGCTTTATCCCACTACACAACATTATTTTTTAAGCCCCTTGCCACGTTGGATGCCACATGGTGGAAAACGCTCAAGAAAAGGACTTGAAAACCTTAAACCATTACACATAGCCTAAGGCGTATTACGGTATTAAGAGAGGGTGGAGTCACCACCCCTCTAATCCACTAAAAAAAACACGCACCACCGCGCATCTCACTAATCCACTAAAAAAATCCCACGCACCACCGCGCATCTCAATCAATAAATAAATTCCATTTGACTTTAACAATGGAATGATAGTGTGCAGCTCGGATTATTGTTTTCATATAGGGAGAATTGGATATATACTCTTATTTTTAGCTGTAATTGCATATTTCTTCATCTCTTAAAAGTTTTTACTTAATATTGTGCCCTTACAAAAAAAACCTTATATCAACACTGCTAGCCGCAGAGTCAAGATCGAGACTTAGATGGCGATTGGAATTTCGATTTTGAATCTTCGAACAAGCACCCAAGATCTGAGTTTTGATTTTTTGGTAATGAATCTTCCAAAGGTTCCGATTTTGATTTTTTTTAAAACCCAATGAATCTTCGAACAAGCACCCAACATCATATCTATTGCTTCACATTATTATCAAAGCACGCTCAAAGTATTTGATATATATTTTTTTAACCCAATGCTTTTGTCGTCTTCCAGTGGTCAGGTTGGGGGTTGATTTGGGGGCTGGGTTCTTAGCCAAGAAAATGGTGTATTTTAGTATTTGTTTGTTCAATTGTTCATATGTGATGATCTCATGAGTTCTTTGAGCGCATATGTTTGTTTGTAAGGATTAAGACAATGATTAGGGTTTTTAGGAAATGGGCTTTGGTGAAGCAGGTGCCACACTGCCACTGATAAAGATGGGGTCTTATAGGGACACCCCTTTTTTTTTAATACACCACCCTAAAACGTGAAGGATAGGGCTATCCCTCACGTATAGTGGGGGTGTAAAAATAAATTCTCACGTTTAGTTCCATCCTTCACCCCTTAAAACAGCAACTCCAGTTAACTGACAGAGTTTGTCGGAAGTTTTTTATCCTTCACGTAAATGCTCACGTTTAGAGCCCTCCTTCAACCCTCAAAACAACAAATGCTCACGTTTAGGCCCATCCTTCACCCCATAAATATATAACTTAAAAATTATAACAAACTTTTAAGTTATAAACTTATTGCTCTATGGTATATACTAAAATTACAATAAAATAATAAACGCGTGTAAGACATGAGTTAGTCGGATAGTTATTTAATAAAAAAATATTTAATTTATTAAACATAAACAAATAAGTATTTAAATTAAGAATTCTTCATTATGATATGTTATATATGATATATAATTTTTATTTTTTTTATATATCAAAATTTGTAAAAATTATATATATGTAAAAAAAAATTCATAAGCTCAGTGCAATGTGCTTTGAAGTGGATACAAAGTTATATGTAAAAAAAAATTACATGACATGAAACATTTCAGTCTTACATATAACATATAACATACACCATACAAATTGATTTCAACACTCAATCAAAGTACTAAATATACAACATACAACATAAGTTCTCATTGTATAGAAATCGGGGAGACGGGGTTGGGGCCTCGAATAGCAAGCATGATTGTATTGAAGTGTTCAAAACGGTCTCGGTACATAACTTCCCACTCCAGTGCGTCATTATATGCGTATCTATGCCAGTGATATGTCATAGTTGGCATTGGGTAATTCCCAACCAATTTTAGTAATCATATTCATCATTACGTTTAATTATTATTATTATTATTATTATTATTATTATTATTATTATTATTATTATTATTATTATTATTATTATTACTTATACGTCTTAAAAAAAGGGTCACATATAGGGCTAATGGTGACGTATACAGCTCTCATTTAGGTCTTAGGGAGGAAAAAAGGGGTCACGTATAGGCCTTAGGGTGACGTATGGAGGTAAAAAAGTGGTCACATATAGGTCTAATGGTGACGTGTATAGCTCCCATCTAAGATGTTTAGCTCCCATTTAGGCCTATACTCCAGCTTTATATTTGTATTTACACGTGTAATTATACCATAACGTGCCTACATACATCGACATAATCATACGATATAGATACGTTGCTATTATTATCAAGCATATATAGACGATACGACTGTCTATTATTTTTATTATTATAAGATACATGCATACATACATACGCATACTCATACGATATCGATACAAATAAACCACACACATATAAAAACACAAGACTCATACAGATAAACTTAGTATGCTTTCATATATACATACATAGAGTCACATTAATGCAAGTCGATCTATTCATACATACATACATATAATACATGGATACGAGTCTATGGAACAATACCGTTGGTAATGTTATACGTATTATTACTATGATTATTGTAGTAATATTAATGTTATTACAATTATTATTATTACAGTGGTCGAAATATACGATGAGCATTGTAATCAGACGTAAAATATTTAAAATTTAAATAAACTATCACATGTATGAAACTTATTAATTAGTTTGGAGATTATTATTTATTTCTTATTATTACTATCACTATTATTATTATTATTTTATTACTATTATTATTATTATTGTTATTATTATTATTATTATTAATATTTATTATTTTTATTGTTAAATATATTTAACTCTCGTATGCTCTTAGTAATCATATTCATCATTACGTTTAATTATTATTATTATTATTATTATTATTATTATTATTATTATTATTATTATTATTATTTATACGTCTTAAAAAAAGGGTCACATATAGGGCTAATGGTGACGTATACAGCTCTCATTTAGGTCTTAGGGAGGAAAAAAGGGGTCACGTATAGGCCTTAGGGTGACGTATGGAGGTAAAAAAGGGGTCACATATAGGTCTAATGGTGACGTGTATAGCTCCCATCTAAGATGTTTAGCTCCCATTTAGGCCTATACTCCAGCTTTATATTTGTAAATTTTTACGAATGTAAAGTTTATATAAATTTTTACGAATGTAAATTTTACATTTAATTAGATAAGTCACTATAGTTAAAAAAATTTTAGTATAGCTTAGTGGTAATCCTAATTAAAAGAAATAATAAATTCAAAAAAGATGTGTGTGTGTGTCTACTTTTAATTTTTGTATGCTTCGGTTACCACTTTTTATATGTTTCTTGTATTTTGTTAAATATCTAATTTATAGAAAAATACTAAAAATTTTAATTTTTTTTGACCTAACCTTCACGTATAGGGCCATACGTGAGGGTTCTTAGACATCCCCCCGACAACCCCTGACGTTGTACTATCATGCTCTGACAGTTATACGTGAAGGATAAGTTTATCCTTCACCCCTTAATTCTTACACCCCCTCTACACGTGAAGGAGAGGGAGAAGTGGGAGCTGCTTTATTTTGACACCCCTCCTATACGTGAAGGGGAGCCCTATCCTTCACGTATAGGGCTGGTGTATTGAAAAAAAAGGGGGGTGTCCCTAAGAAACCCCATAAAGATAGAAGGAAGTTTTAATCTTTTTAAGTTTTCTTTATTAATAAAAATGGTAAGTTAGTCATTTTATAATTTATTATCAATAAAATAAATAGTACCGGGTAAATTTGTAATATATATTAGTAAGGAAGGGGAAATATGCAATAAAAAATATAGATTGGGTAAATACGTAATTAATAAATTTTATAGAGGGATATATGCAATTGCCCCTTTCATATATACATTACTTTGTTTAAACCATTAATATGCTTTAATTTACAGTGCAATGAAGAATAGTGAATGCAAGCATATCACAAGTTCGGGAGCGATCTCTGCGGCTATTTCGTCTATTATTATGTATATTTTTGTGATTTTTTTCTAAAATCTTATACATATCGAGTATAGCTTTCTTGATTATGTCTCATTTTGATTTTTGTTCAAGCTTCATCAGAGAATGCAATGCAACGTTTCTTTTTATATTAATTATGTTTTTAATTTTTAATAATAGCTTCAAACCTGGTAGCAAGTGACGGTCTGAAAGCAGCGAAGCTCTTGACTAAAATCCGGCAACCCGATCGTATGATGAATAATTCTGTTACTTTCATAGTCATTCGAATTAGGCCCACCGACTATGCAAATCACCGGTAGATTCTCACTGTAAGCCCCGGCAATGGCGTTGAGAACGCTAAGTCCGCCGACGGTGAATGTGACAACGCACGCTCCGACCCCGCGAGACCTGGCGTATCCGTCGGCCGCGTATCCGGCATTGAGCTCGTTGCAGCAACCGATGAGGTTGAGTCCAGGCTCAGCGATGAAATGGTCAAGCAAAGTGAGGTTGAAGTCGCCGGGAACGGAGAAGACGTCGGAGACTCCGATCTGGACCAGGCGGCGAGCCAGGTGACGGCCGAGTGTGGTCTCCGATGAAGTGATCTTGGTTTCCATGTAGAAGGATAACACGTGACGAAATGCTTTTGAAAACAAACAGTCAACAAATATGCTTTTTAATTGCATGGCTGGTAAAGGAATTTATTAAAGAAATGAGAGGGTGTCCGCGTGATTAAGTGGAAAACGTCTAAATAATTAATTGAATAAGTTTATTTTGTTTGTTCGAATTCTGAAAGTTAAAAGGGAGTCATTTGAATGTTTAAGATTATAGTTAATCAGGTCGATTTAATTGGCATGTCTATCTTGAATTAGTAAGTTGAAGTGTTATGTATCTAGGTTAGAGTTTAAGCTAATTTAGAATAGCTTTTGATAGGTTATTTATTGGGGTTGTAGGGTGTGTTCAAAATTGTCAATATGCGTGTTCATCAAATGAATTTCAAAATTTTCAACCTTAATTCAAATTCAAATCAAATAAACATATTGGAATTCAAATCTATTCCAATAGATCAATAAAGGGTAAAAACATGTATTTCATTGTGGTGTAGTGGTAGGAAGCTTGTGTTCTCTATTTGAGACACAGGTTCGATTCTTACGGGCAGCACTTTGGAAGGGGCATTGGCGATGAGGGGAGACTTGGGGCTGAAAGGTCACAAGTTCGATTCCTGAGCTCCCAGGTTTTACCACCCGGCCGCTCGCGGAGGTGGATTTTCCCTGGAATGAGCTCAACTGGTGTAAATAGTCCTCGGGTTTTCCAGGGCATTCGTTGGCCGTTCAAAAAAAAATGTAATATTTAATTTACAATAGTATTTTAATAATTGAATGAAACATTTATTTAATAAGTTTTAGTTCATATATAGCAACTCAAAACAGTCAATAACAATAGAGAACTTAATCAGAAAACAACTATGAAACAACGTAAAGATAATGATGAAGCGACGGTGAAGGTCGAATAGTCGATAAAGATGAAACAATGAACTGATGAAGTGACAAGCGGCTAGGGTATTTGATAAAATGAGTAGCTGCCTGTTAGAGTATTCGAAATAATTGATCTGTAGCAAACACATCCAGTTTTTCCTTGTATTTTGGATAGTGTTTGAGTCAGTTTTACGTCATTTTAATTTTTTTAGTTGATTCTAGTTAAGTTTTAGTTTTGTGTCTTAATTATGTTTTTAATGTGTTTTGTAGGTGTTTGAGATAAATAGTGAGGCCACACGAGAAGTAGAGAGATTGGAGAAGAGAAGGGACTTGAAGTGCTGAAATGGAAGCCCTAGGCGTATCGCCTAGGGTGTACTGAAGCCCCAAGCGATACGCTTGGGGGATGCTGGTTAACAGAAGTCAAGTTGGCGAAGCTCGACTATTTTTTCGTAATTTAGCTTGCGTGCGTATCGCCTGGGCCAAGAGTCCCTCCAAGCAATACGCTTGGAGGGCTATTTTCCTCAAACTTAATGAATTCTATATAATTCGACTTTAGGGTTTGTTTTCGGCATTCTATCACTTCCAGCAGATTCCAAAGAGCGCAAGAGACAAACTTGAAGATAGAGAGTGGCTGGATTCAAGAGGAGACCAACGGGAGATCATTTATTCATCATAGATTTATATCCAGTTTTCTGATTTCTCTCTTGTTCTTGATTTTTACTTATTCTAAGACCATGTTTATGCTTAAAGATTCAGACTTTATCTGCTTTTTTACTGTAATCATGGTGGTAGGCTAAGTATTAGCTACCACCTAGACCTATTGTGATGACTTTTAGTATTGATGATTACATTCGGCTTTTGACAATTTGATTGATGTTGTAACTCTTTAAATTCCATTAATTGCTGTGATTGTATGCATATGTGTGTTGCAAATCAGGTTGGTAATTGCTAATTGATGCTTGATTTATCTTCGAATGTCTTTCAGGTTAGGTAGATCATCCAAAGTTGCTAGCTTTAGGGTTAGTGGCCATAGAGTAGTTTAGGAGACATCTTGAATTATAGTGTTGATTAATAATTATTATTTTGATTGCAATGTGCTGCTCTCTAGATAAGTTCAAAAGGATGATAGTTATCGGGTAGTCAGGTTGATTAATTGTGTAGGATAACATTGTCCCAGAAGGAAGTGCCCTAAGATAGTTAGTCAATTTGTTATTCCGTGTCAATTGTGATAGTTAGTGGTATCTCCTGCTAGTCTAGGGTGCCCGAGGTTGTTGAGGAGGTGGTTAGGCTTAGTTGAGGAGGTGGTTAGGCTTAGTTGAAGTGGGAAGTACTCAAAAATGAACCATTGTCCAAGCGTTAGAGTTGTCTGTTAGGAAGGACTTACAAGGTGAACTAACTGCCATCAGAGTTGTCATAGCCGAGTGAAGTTGTTAATATTGATTAGGATTCCAGGTCTAGGTGGTATCTCTCTCGTATCTTGATTTCATCTTAAGTTTCCCTGTTTTGGTTGTTAGTTGATTAGTTAGTTAATTTAGTTAATTAAACCTCACAAAACCAATTCACTCATTTCCATTTCATTTAAGTCCTAGGTTGAGTATTGTTACATAGTGTCCTTAGGGTTCGATCTGGACTTATGTAGGTATAGTGTTTTCGATACGTACACTTGCCTTAGGGTTAGGTTTTCTGGGTTTAACTTAGTGTGTCTAGTAGGTCTAGGATTAGGTCTAGGTTTTATTAGTTGTTTTAAGTATAGTTTCGAACACATCAATAATGAATGAAAAATGATTCGATATGTCGAATGTCGATGCAACGACACATTCTTGATGGATGAATTGGGGCTAGGTTAAGTGAAATTGTACTTTGAACTAAAATACAGTTTAAAGCCATTACATATATATAGGACAAAAATCATGCAAAAACGACTTCTTAAGTTAAAAAAACCAACACTAAAACTTGTACATCTTGTCACACCCCCAAAATTCACCTGCGAAGTATCACCACTTTGGGAACGTGACCAACCAGGATCTCAGTCATCAGACACACAGAACTGTATATATGAGAGTTAAAACATTTAACAACCCAAGTTAAACAGTCCAAGAGTTTTAACAAAGTTTTTAGAGTTTGCGGAAGCGTAAATCAAATCATAAATAGTTTAAGTGTTTGCGCCCAAGATGCCCAAATGACCAAGTAGTTTAAGAGACACATGCAAGTTTAAGAAATGAACCATGAGTCGTACATGTATTCCTTAGCGTGCTCCTAAGGACCTGAGAAGAAACATGCTAAAGTGTCAACACAAGGTTGGTGAGTTCACAGAGTTTAGTCAAAACAAATAAATAAACATTTATCTAAAAAAAGTAAGTTAACAGCTTATCCTCAACGAGGCCTAACCAAAGCAAGAATCAAACATCCTGTAAGAAAATAGGTTTATTATTTCTTATACTTTGGGATAGCTAGCCCACGTTATTTGTAACACCATAGGACTTGTGTCATCATTCCTGACAGTTTACGACTTTGCCTTCCAGCCATGCTATAATGTTGAGCATGACCTATAAATTAGGATAACATAATACCCGTACCATTCCTTCAAAGAGGCAAGTGAGGCTAGAGTGACTAGCTCGGGCAGGGTTTGTCAAGCCCAATAAATCTACCGCAAATCTTTAACATGAAACCCACAACAGGTAATATTAACACTTCAGAGGCAACATTTAAAACCAAAAACATAGGAAACTATGAGCTCTACAGCAAGCTTTTCATATATACGGGGTTGTTCAACCTCTTTAGTTCATGAACAACCCATAAGAACATATAAAAGGCCACCTATCTCCTGCAACCAAAATGAAAAGCCCTAAACCCATAAGAATGGATAAAGGCCACCTATCTCTTGCAACCAAAATGAGAACTCCTAAAATCTGGCCTTCTATGCAGCCAGCCAGATATCATATAAGAACAAATCCACTAAGAACGCAGGTCAATTGATAATAAACTGAAGCATAATTACATTCAATGCTAAATTCAGAAGAAACCAAACCATAAAAACATCAAATCGTCAATTGGTACGAAAATTGACGCATTAGAAACCGCAATGCGTTTCAATTGAGAAAAAAGAACCAATTCAAATGGGTTGTACTGAGAAGGCGGTTCAATTGAGCAGAAATGGAAGTATTAGCATCAAATCGATCGATGAAGCAAAGAGAAGAACTAAAAACTTACCAGGGAGAAGATTCGGAGAGCAAACCCACGTTCCTATAGGGAAAAGGTTAACGGTGGAAGGAAAGTTAAGGTTGGAAGCTATCTTACTTGTACATCATGCAAACAAACACGTAACTTATACTTGTAACTTGTAAAGGGGGCAACAAACAAAGGTTGTACATATAGTTGGTAAATGTTATATAGTCAATATGACTCGAATTACTTGCACTCCGATACCATGAGTTCTAGGCTTCTTGTGACATTGCGGCATCGATGGCGTGTGCATCACTCGTGGCGGTGAGATTAGACCACGGCATCTCCATTAGTACTAGTGAGGTACATAAGTCACACAGGAGGTGTATGGATCGATCCTAGGATATGTATATGATTTTGTGGATGGTTGTGTGTACGCCAACACCCCATTGCACTATTTGGGTACATAGGTCTGCAGCCTATGTAGCTCTATACCGGTATCATCCATATGATACGACTTAATTATTGATTTGCTTATTTTGTATCGTATCATTTTACCTTATGATAACCCTTGATCTCGTTATGATTGCCCCTTTTGTTATTGTGCCCCCCTCTTTTTTTTTATTTATCCGTACTGAGCATTCGGCTCATTCCTTTAATATTGTTTACAACAGGTTCACAATTTACATTGGGTGGGGGTGTGAAGAGTGAAGATTGAACTCTAGGATTATGGATAAAGAAGTCGGCCACTTTTGTAGCATAATTTAGTTTGTCTAGTTCTGGATATTTAAATAATATGTAACAAATTCTTTAATCTAGGGCCCTTAATCGTATTGTTGGTGATGTATCGTAACATCTAAATTATGGAATTATGTCTTAGGTTTTGATTACTATGATAGTGACATGTTAGCCCTATCCGGGTTGGGGTGTTACATTTACCATGGAGGAGAAACGAGAGCGGTATGTACTCTAGTTGACTACCTACACGTCAATACCTTTGTATTTTCTGATATGGCGTTTATCATGCAAAATTTGCGCTATGAAAATCCCAACAACATGTGGTTTTACTTTAAAACATCGGCCATGATCTTGACAGAGGGGCTGCATCCGTTAAGAAACGATGCAGATGCTCGTTTGCTACTTTCTTACAATGGCCCAAACAACAGGAATATATGTCTGTACGAAGTGCGCATCGAGTTAACTTTCAACACCGGCAGATAATTGCGGTGGATTATTCGAGAATGTTCACGTGAAGAGTCCACGGCCATACGCAAGAGGCTTAGAGAGTTTCAAGAATGGTTTGGATGAGTTTACGTTTGTACTGTTTTCAATTGCATTTGGAATTTTTAATAAATTACGTTTGTAATGTCTTCAATTACATTTGGAATTTTTAATAAATTTTCTAAAAATTTAAGGATTTTATTACTAAAAACATCATGTGTGTATTCTAGAAATTTAAGCACTTGATTAGTAAAAATGTTCCTCACTATTTCCGTCATAATAAATGTTCAAGAATATAAAAGAACAAAACATTCAGAAAATTAAATATTTTTTTTTTGGTAAAATATTTTTTCTTAACTATCCCCCAAACTACTCTAAAAATCAAGATTTTTTTTTGGGAGGATACGATCGTTTTGGAAGAAACGATCGTAGAAAACATTCTCTAATTTGACCCGTTCAACATCTTAATCCGCAAAATCGCAAATGGTTCCAAACGATCGTTTCTCCGCAAACGATCGTATTAAATTTGCATAACAATTATTTGGTTCCAAACGATCGTATTAACTTTCATTTTTTTTTAGCAAAAGTGAATGTGTAATTAGCCGAAAAAAAAAAAAAAAAAAAAAACCAGTACTAGGAGTCAAACCGTCAACCTCTACATTCCAAGAAGGGCTGATAAAGTCTTGATGGGTAAATTGAAAAAGGCTAAGGAGGCAATTCGCAAATGGAATTGTGTGACGAGACAGAAGAATGAAGTTGAAAGATGTGATCTCTTGAAGGAGCATAACAGGTGGGATAGCTTATCGGAAAGTCGCAAGTTAACGGATGGTGAATTAGTTGAATGGGGTAAGATCAGGCAAAAGCTCGAGGACTTGGATAAAATCAAAAGGTTGGATCTTGCTCAAAAGACCCGGGTTAAATGGGCAACCCTTGGGGACGAAAACTCATCTTTTTTTTCACGGTGTTATGAAGGTGAAAGCTGCTTCAAATCGCATAAACGGGATTGTTCTTAACAATCAATGGAATTCTGATCCCAAGATCATTAAGGATCAAGCCCGACTGTTTTTTTAAGACAAATTTAAAAGTTCAAATATGAGGAGGCCTTGTATGAATTGTTCGGGTATTAAGAGGCTCTCGGACGATCAGGCGGCGGGTCTAATTGTTCCTTTCTCTCTTGAAGAAATAAAAATCGCGGTGTGGGATTGCGGTGGTGATAAGGCGCCGGGACCCGACGGTTTTAATTTCGATTTTATTAAGCATTTTTGGGACAAGTTAAGCGCTGATTTCAAGCATTTGCTCGATATGTTTTACAGAGATGGGAGGCTGAGTAAGGGCTGTTATTCTTCATTTCTTTGCCTCCTGCCTAAAGTTTCTGATCCGCAACATTTTGGGGATTATCGGCCTATTTGTCTAATGGGTTGTTTGGCGAAAATCATTTCTAAGGTGCTCGCTAATCGGATGAAAATGGTTATTGATTCGGTCATTTCGGAGACTCAAATGGCGTTCGTGACGGGTAGGAACATTGTCGACGGGCCGTTAATTATAAATGAAATTTTATCATGGCTCAAACGCGAGAAAAAACAAGCTTTATTTTTCAAAATTGACTTTAATAAAGCGTATGATTCCCTTGAATGGGATTTTTTGGATTCGGTTTTGGAGCAAATGAATTTTCCGAGTATGTGGAGGATGTGGGTGAGAGGCACTTTAGCGGCTTCATGTTATTCGGTTCTCGTGAATGGGTCTCCCTCCGATGAATTTGAGTGCTTCAAAGGTGTCCGTCAAGGGGACCCTTTGTCCCCTTTTCTTTTCATAATCGCAATGGAAGTCTTCCATTGGATGATGGAGAGGGCGAACTCGGCGGGGTTATTTAATGGTATTGGGCTCCCTCATAACGGCCCAAAGATTTCCCACCTTCTTTTTGCCGACGATGTTATGATTTTGGGTAAGTGGAATAACAACAATTTTATTAACTTGAGGCGGCTCCTTTGGGTTTTCTTCCTTGCTTCGGGCCTTAAAGTCAACTTAAATAAATGTGGGCTTACGGGTATTAATGTTTTGGAGGCTGAAATTATGGAGAAAGCGGATTTACTTGGGTGTCAAAGGTGTTCTTTCCCTTTTGATTATCTCGGTTTAAAGGTTGGGGCTAACATGAACTTGAAAAGAAATTGGTGTAAGGTGATTGACACTTTTAATAGCCGGCTTTCGAGTTGGAAGGCTAGGCATCTCTCCATGGGAGGTCGTTTGGTTCTTATCAAGTCGGTTTTAGATTGTTTACCTTCTTATTATTTTTCTCTCTATCGGGCTCCGAAGAAAGTTATTGAATGTTTGGAGAAAATTTGGTTCAAGTTTTTATGGGGAGGGGATGATTCATCTAAAAAAATTCATTGGGTTGCTAGAAAAGATGTTATGAAACCTAAGTCGGCAGGGGGTCTGGGTTTGGTGTCGTTGGCATATATTAACCAATGTCTCATGGCTAAGTGGACCTGGAGGTTTAACGTCGAGCAACACAGGCTGTGGCGAAGGGTGATTAGCTGTCTTCACCCTTCGAACGGAGTTCTTCGGCTTATTCCGATCAAGGCATCGTCTAGCGGGGTGTGGAAAGCCATTAATAAAAATTATAGGGACCTGGAGCAAATGGGGTTGAGGCTGGATGATTATATGGCCGAAGTTGGAGGTCATTTTGAATGGGCTGTGGACAGCTCCGGGGTTTTCTCCGTGGGCTCCCTTAGGAAGCTTCTCATTGGGCAGCTTAATCTCAACAGTGGTGATTCTTTTGGGTGGAGCAAGGAGGTTCCTTTGAAGGTTAATCTGTTGGTTTGGAGGGCTTTATTGGATCGTCTCCCGTCTAAAGTTAATCTATGCCGAAGAAACATTCAAGTGGGTTCCATGAGCTGCTGTTTATGTGGGGATGGGTCGGAGTCCACAGAGCATTTATTTACAAGTTGTCAATTTTCTAACTTGGTTTGGCAAGTGATCGCTCAATGGTGTAAAATCCCTCCGGTTTTTGCTTTCTCCATCATGGATCTTTTTAACTTGCACAAGGATAAATCTTTTACTCCGTGGAAAGCTAAAGCCATTAATGCTATTGTCTTGACGGGTTGTTGGTGCCTTTGGTTGGAGAGGAACAAGGTTATATTCAATAATCGGGAGCCGTCCATTCATCGGGTGATTTCGGACATTAAGTTTTGGAGTTTTGTTTGGTATGTTAATCGTTGTAACATCCGATCGCCCTCTTGGGATGATTGGATTTCGTTTTCTTTGTAAGTGTTTTGTTCGGCCCGTCTAGTCTCTTGCTAGGCGGTGCTTCGTTTTGTTTTATAAAGTTGCCGTTCCAAAAAAAAAAAAAACTTACCATCTAGATTATTTTTAACTCAAAATGAGAGAGTAAAAAATAAATGGTCAAATTATAATTTTTTTAAACCTTGTTAAGTGAGGCCATATTGAAACCAAATTTTGACCTGTCTAATGTTATATATAAAATTTAATAGGATTTAACCCCTCCACATAAACTGGTGTACTTCCTTCTACGTATGTTCTCAAGTGGGAAAGCATCATTACTCATTAGACTTTGATACATTCTCACTTCCTCCCAGGCACATTCTGAAGTGGGAAAGCATCGTTAGACTTTCATACATTCTTGAATTTAGAAAAAACGTACATAAACTATCAACCAAATATATATAAATTATAATAAATCTCACCCCTTAAATAAGATTCTATATACACAATCAACATTAGTCAATTCCAGTCTACCTAGATTTCTATTTTTCCCCACCCACAACTCACCCTCCCTCCCTCCCTCCCAACCCAACCGATATGACCAATTCACAGAAACATGCATGCTTCTCCTCCCTCCTCCGCCGGGTCCTTTGCGCCGGGGGCCTCCCCACGCATCCATCATCAGAAACCGACAGTCCCAAGGAAGACGAGTCAGCAAACAAATCATCATCCCCCACGGCCACACCGCCTGGTATAGTAGCGAGACTTATGGGCCTCGATTCCTTCCCTAACTCACCAAAACCTACAACCATGCAGAAAAGCAGGTCACTTGGTTCTCTACATGACTTCTTAATAACCAAACCACCCCTTTATCATCGCCGTGTTGTGTCTTTTCGGGAAGTTCCCACGCTTGATCTTGGAAAATCCGACATGGGTTTGACTCCAATACAAGAAAAGTCAAATCTGAAGAGTGAACAAGTGTCTTCGGTGCCATCGAAGATCAGAAGGAAGAGGAGAGTGAATGGTGGCAAGAAGAAAGTGGTTGATGATGGACAGAAGAAGTGCAAATCAAGAAATACAAGGTACAACCACCCATTGCCAAAGAAAGGGAAATTGGAGAAGAAAAGGTCAATGTTAAAGAGAAGAGAAAGTGAGGAGTACTGCATTAAAGTGTTTAAGGAAGTTTGTAGTTTAACTAGGGTGGAAATTGAAGGGGGTGATTGGAATTGGATGGATACAAAAGTGGTAAATAATAATCTTCAACAAGTAAGCTATGTCATTGGCCAACAAATCCTTCATGTTCTTGTGTATGAAATGCTTGATGACTTGTATATGTAGCTCTCTTATGTTTATCCTTACTTTCTTTAGAATGAAACATACAACATCATCTAATTTTACTTTTAAATTTATGTCATTATTCTTCATAAAACTTAATTGTATCTTTAATCACAAAGGGATGAACATCATGTTTTATTATTTAATGCAAATGTCATGAATCTAGTATATATATATATATGTCCTACTATATGAATATTTATAAATAAACTTGGTCACTGTCGGTAGTTTTAAACAAGCTATACAAATTAAAATAAATAAGAAAAAGTATATATAACTACAAAAATTAGTACAATGTTTATGTTTTACAAAAAAAATATATATATTAAAAAGATCAAGAGGAGCGTAGGATGTTCTAACGTGGGTTTAAGTTTGTGACATGGAGTTGGTTTATCTCTAGAATTAAACGACACGTGAACTCATTGAGCTCAGGGGCTCGGTTTTAGCTCGACTTTGACAAGCAAGTCAGATTAGAAGGTTTAATGATTATTAATTAGTATATATTTAGTTTTTTTTTTAAACGGTAAATTTAAATTACTGACGGGGACATTACACCATCCAATTGATTATCTCCAATCCCCATCAGAAGAAAACTCACCACTGGTAAGAAAACTCATTGGCCCAACTTGTAACCCCCATTTTTTTTTTTTTGTTACAAATGAGAGTTGAACCCACTACTTCTTAATAAGAGGTCATAAATACAATTAATTAGTGATTATATATTAACAATATACATGTGTGTATAACGAAGGATGTTGACCATTGATTACATTATGAAGGATGTTGACTACTGATTATATTATGGAGGATATTGACCTTTGATCACATTCTTAATTTTTGACTAGATGTAGTCAATATTGATGTGTGGTATGTGTATATATATTGTCTAAAACAGGATTTTAATTGTCAAAGGCAAGAATAAGACAAATTATGATTTTTGGAGAAATAGAAAACCTAATATTTATTTCTTTAAATGAGGTTTATTGTAGACACTTTCGCATATGAAATAACTATTTTTCACATATGAAATTTTTTGAATAATGAGAAAAAAGAAAAAAAGGAAAAAGAAAATTAATCACAACCATTAGATAAAGAGATTTAATGAGAAAAAAAAGTGTCTACATGTCTACACTTATGAGAGTGTCTACAATGAACTTTTTAATATATACATATACATATATATATATATATATATAAGTTCATTCGTTGTATCATTTATGGCATCAGAGCGGTTCTAATATAGATCATCTCATCACCAAAGAAGCTTTCGTGAAAAGAAAAAAAAAACCCCAATCCTTCATGGCGTGAAACAAAAATAAACAAGGTGCAAGACCAATGGTTGCTTGTGTCGAAGGGGAAGCAAGCACTACAATGGGCCTTACCCACTTGCAATGTCATTTTATGAGGCTCTTCGTGAACAAAGAAGAGAGACCCAAGGAAGAAGACCCGCATGTGGCAAACATAACAGGTAACTTCGGGAAAGAAGGTAAGTGGGTTATTGATTCGGGAGCTACCGTACACATAACCCACACCGGTTCTTTACTTGAAAACAAAACCAAAGGAGATCATGAGTTGTCGATCATCATAACCAATGGTGACTCGGTAAGAGTTGAGGGCCGAGAAGACCATGTCTTGACTAATGATAAGAAAATTAAAAAGTGTCTTGCATATGTCTAGTTTCCAATGTAATTTGCTATCTGTTAATTGATTAACAAATTATCTAAACGGTGTTATAACCTTCTTCCCTGAGTTTTGTACCATGCAGGATTTGAGTTTGGGGATATTGATTGGAACGAGTGACTATGAAAGAGGTTTATACAAGATGGGATGAAGGAGAATGAAAGAAAGGCGATGACGACAACCCTTGGTTGTAGCACAAGAGATTAGGTCATCCTTCAAATTCTAAACTTGCTCATGTTAGTTTTCTTGATAATGTTCCTCGAATCAATAAAGATATTTGTGACTCATGTGTCAAAGCCTAGTTTACAAGGCCTCCTTTCCCACTAGCATTAGAAAAACACATGCTTGTTTTGATCTCATTCACTGTGATGTATGGGGTAAATATAGAACAACATCCACCTCTTGTACAAGTTATTTTTTTAGCTTTCTGGATGACTTTAGTAGGGTCGCATAGGTGTTTCTAATTATACATAAGAGTAGGCAAGTACATGTCTTGTTGAATTTCATTAAACGGTACAAACCCAATTTGAAAAGAGATCAAAAGGGTGAGATGCGATAATATTGGGGGGGGGGGGGGGAGGGGGATTCACATCAAATCGAATGATTGACTTTTATGCTAAGGAAGGAATCATCTTAAAAACTAGTTTCCTACACACATCACAATAAAATAGTGTTGCGGAGAGAAAGCACCGACATTTATTGAAAACGGATCGTGCCATAAAATGGAGGCAAATTTACCTACAAGAATTTGGGGAGAATGCATCCTCACATCCACTTATCTCATAAACCTGGTTGTCTTCCGAGGTGATAGGAAACAAAACACCTTATGAGGTGTTATACAATAAAAAACCTGACTACGAAATCATGAGGGTATTTGGATGTCTTGCTTCTTATAAAAGCACAGAAACCAAAGGGGATAAACTTTGAAGAAAGAGGTAACCAAGAATATTCTTAAGCTACCCATGTGGGACAAAAGTGTAAAAAATATATGATATCCATCAAGACAAATTATGATATCTATGGATGTTAAGTTTGTTAAAAATGACTTTCTCTTCTCGAAAACAAAATTAACTATTGAGGGAGAACATTTATTTGAGATGCCCAAATATGTTGATAGTGAAGAAATGGCTAAGGGTAAACTAAATATTGTGGGGATTGGTCTAGAGGGGAGTTGACCAGAATGTCACTAATGAGGCCACTGATCAAGATAGCTCTCTTGGGCATCAAGAAGATTTGGTGAGCCCAAATGAGAGACCAGAGCTAGTAGATGTGTATAAAACCGGTTCGGGTTGTAAACCAAAACCGATTTGGTCAACTTTGGTTAGAACTGGTTTGGTCAACTTTGGTCAGAACCGATTTGGCCCAAAATCTGTTCGGGTTACAAACCGGTTTAAAGCAACAAAACCTCAAACCTATAGAACTGAATCAGATCAGTTTGAAACCGGTTTGGGTTGAACCGGTTTATAAAAAAAAACTATTTTTTTTAATTCTCTCAAATAACAATCAACTAAACAAAACTTAAGGCTTAATACAAGAGAAAAAAATTGGCTAAAAGTACATTACTAAAATTCTAAAGCTTGAACACCAAAGGCTACAAGTATTAGTAGAACTAAACATGTAATACTTCTATTTGTACTGGATTGAGTTCTATTAGTGCATAAACTTGCACCAACACCAAAAGTGGTCATAACAATATAAGGACACCTAAATAAATAAGAAGTTCCAATTTATATTATCCCATCAGAAGTTGACATTGTCACTTAAGGCTAATTGAGAAATCTCCTTTAAAATGCTAACGGCTATTTCAATTAAGATCCATCTAATTACGGCTAATAGGATTTAAGAGATTAATGGTTCTTTGAAATTAGAAAAAAGAGATGGGTTCTAAAGCGGTTTCAAACCGGTTTCTAAACTGGTTCCAAATCGGTTTCAAAGACAACCCGGTTTGGAACCGTTCGTTATATGAGAATGGCAAATCGATGGGGAACCGCCAGTTTATACTCGAACCGAACCAATTTTTTTAAAACCGGTTTTTATCCCGAACCGGTTTCGGTTTTTATACAGGTTCAGTTTGCAAATTGGTTTTTTTGTACACCTCTAAGAGCTAGAGATTTCATCTGAGCCCAATATTAAGGATCAACCCAATGCCACTGCTGAACCAAACAGTGTGGCTGAATACAGCACTTAAAATCAGCACAATAACATTTTTGAAGGTGAAAAAGAGACCAGAGAAAAACGCACCAGATCACAGCCAAAGTATCTTGATGATTATCATGTTTTTTCTTCCCCCATCAATACACCACGCACGGTCTTCTTTGATCAAGCGTTCTCAAGGGTACATCCCTTAGCACATTACATTTCTTATGATAAACTTTTAACACTCATAAAGCATTCTTGTCGGCCATTACTACCAACAATGAGCCAAAACATTTCAATCAGGGTGTTAAAGACGAGAAGTGGAGAGAGGCTATGAAGAAGGAAATAAAGACACTAGAAGAAAATGATACATGGACTTTAGAAGAATTACCCAAAGAAAAACACGTTATAGATTCAAAAAGGGTCTATAAGATAAATTATACGTCAAACGGAGAAGTTAAGAAATACAACGCTCGTCTCGTTACAATGGTTCATACAAATGGAGGGAATTGATTTTCAACAACATACCTTAATGTGAATGTTTCTTAACAATAAAAAAATATAAAGAAACCAAAGAGTAAACAATAACAACAAATAGAAAATCCAATGAGTGAAAAAAAAAAGGAAAAAAATAATATGGTAATGGGTGAGATATATACATGAAATATAATAAATATGAAAGTTAAAACGTGATAAATCGTACATAAAAATATTTCGAAAACGCTCTTTTGTTAAGATACAACATTTTGAAAATTTTGAGGTTACTTTTAGTGAAATAATTTAAATAACGGTATTAACATAATAAGAGGTTTGTAAAATGCGAATTTAAAATGGTAATTCTAAGGCTTTTCGTAGTGGGGCGTAAACTCTAATAGCACCCCTATAGCGCCCCATAGCGCAAGGGTGTCTTTGAGGGTGTACAGGGTGGGCGATCGCACATGGCATATGTTTTAGAGGGGGCATAAGAAAAAAAAATTCTTTATATATCATGTGTCATTCAAAATTATTTTTTAGTTTTTAAGTTCGAACTCATATTTAAAGTAATTAAATGAGCAATTATGTAAAAAAATTCACTAAGTCCAATAAATAAGAAGAGATGTGACATGTTTTTATAACAATTATCGTCGATTTACTTGAAAAAATTTATATATAAGGGCATATTTTTTAAACTCACCCCGGCCATCCGAAATCTCGGAGACGCCCCTGCCATAGCGCTCGGGTACCACCCCCGAGGCGCTATGACTCAAAAATGTGATTAGGGCGTTTTTTTTGACAGCGCACTCACCCCTTTCTTGATCGATTGAAGGTTCTTTTCTATTGGACTACATTTTCTTTTTTATTTTATAAAATGAATAAGTAATGATGTAATGGGGGTTATGAGAGTTATCCACTACATCAAATTTTTTTTAAATCCCTCAAGATGACATGACGTCCACATGACACATAACTTTCTTAAAGGGGTTATTCACTACACTTAGCCTAAATTACATGAAATTAAAAAAAAATTAAGTAAGAAGAAATTAGAGTGAATTTTGTGACTTGTAAATTTGGAGTTATGTGCCGACCAAAAGAAGCGTGTGAACACCACATGGAAGGTGGGTTGACATTTGGTGAATCCTACAATATTGTTTGTCCCCTTCACTTCCGACCCAGCAAATTTTCACTCATTCGGTAGCTTTTTTTTTAACAACAGATATATGTCCCCTTTTAAGTTTTTTTTAACGGCAAATTTGAATTATTGATATGAACATTACACCATCCACCCGATCATCTCTAATTCCCATTAAAAGGAAACTCACCAATTCACCACTGGTGACAAAACCCCCTGGTTTAACTTGTAACACTCATTTTTTCTTTTTTGTTACAAGTGGGACTTAAACCCAAGACCCCATATGATTAGGCGCCATACACCTGAATTATTTGACATTCACAAGCGAGTGGAGATGTGTCGTTTGAGATAAGTTTCCCCATATTTATAAATTTAGAAATATCAAGTAATTTTTTTATTAGTAACACCAACCTTGTATTTATAAGGATTTGAATCCTCATTATTTTTGTGAGAGGCCAATACCGTACCCCTAAACGCTTTGTGAACACTTACTGACCCAATTTCGATTCTCGCCTGAACCCAACGACCATTCTACCAAAGTCCTGCCATGACTCTCCCTCCTATCAAGTGACCAACCCTCCATATCCATATGCTTTCTTACTCAATTTCAGTTTACCAAAAGTACTAAAGAATCTAGCCATTTACGACTAAACCTAAATCCAAGTATCATATTTGTTATTGTAACACTTTCCAAACTTCAAGTTTCTTGCATTGATTTATGTTCATGTATGATAACCTTCTCGAAATTTCAGGACCCGTCTAAAAAAAATATGTATCTGCATTCAGCTTAAGGTTTCAGGTATTAATGTAGAGAAGTAAAGCTTGTGAAGTTGTATGCCTGTAGGCTAAAGTTATGAATAAGAAGCTGAAATTTATCCTTAGTTATAGTATTGTGATTTTGGCTTCACTGATGGAGAAACAAAAAGATGGATGTTGTGGTTTAATATCTATATTTGTGAGACGGGATTCGATCCTTCTTCTCTGTTCTCTAGTAACAATATTGTGAATCCTACAATATTGTTTGTACTCACACCTTTCAGGTTGGTGTCCTTTCTTTCTTAGTTTTTACATGTCATTACTTTAGTAACGTTTAAAGTAGATTTGAAACTTGATTATTGATTAAAAAACTTGATTCTTGATTGAATATGTTCTTTTGGCCTCTCTTGATCTCATATATGTATAATCCATGGAGAAACTTTATGTTGTAATCAATTGAAAGAAAAATATGAAAATAAACCGAAAGCTTGCTTATTATTGAATTGGAAAAAGTGAACAAGAATTACAGAGAATCAAAATGAAGAAGATGATCTAACCTAATAACCAACAGCTATTTAAACTAATCTCAACGACTAACAATACTTAAACCAAGATTAGCAAATACACTCCTCCAACTATCAGAGACTTGACAATTATGACCCAAACATAACTCGGCGTAAAATAATTACGACTAGGTCCCTCAGGTTTTAACTAAGTATTAAAACCTATCCAAACTCTCTGATTTACTTTGCAAGCAAGCTCTCAAGTGATTAAGACTTCACATTAACAATCTCCACCTTGAAGTCTTTATCTAATAAATGTAAAATAGACTGCAACAGTAATCACCAACATTAGCTCCGGGCAACAGTGATTCAAATGAATTTGAGTACCCTAGAGTGTTGAATAACACTATCACAACCTGCACATTTATTAGTAACTTTGAAATAGTAGAATTAGCCTATCCCTGCAGCATTCACACAAAACCCAAATTTGGAACCTGGTAAAACTTTTGTGAGCATATCTGCAGGGTTATTAAGAGTGTCAACCTTTTCTACCTCCACTTCCTATGAAGTTATGACATCCCTAATCCAGTACAACTTGACCAAAATATGCTTTGTTTTATCATGGAACACAACATTCTTGGACAAAAGTAAAGCACCTTGGCTATCACAATTTACCACAGTTCTGGACAATTTTACCCCTAACTCAGTGACAAATCTCCTAAGCCATAAAGCCTCTTTAATAGCTTTTGTTAAAGCTATATACCCGGCCTCTGTAGTGCTTAAAGCAACTACAGGCTGCAATTGTGCTTTCCAACTCACAAGGCTGTTTTCCACCTTAAACAAATAGCCTGTGAGTGACCTCCCTTTATCCAAATCTTTAGCAAAGTCAGAGTCAACAAACCCTTCTATCTGACTTTCCAGATCATTACTTTTACCAAACATTAGACCTAAGGTTCTAGTTCCAGCAAGATATCTGAATATCCACTTTACAGCCACCCAATGTAACTTTCCAGGATTTAATATATATCTACTAACAAGACTCACAACATACCCCAAGTCAGGCCTAGTGCACACAAGTAGATACATCAGACTACCTACAGCATTGGCATAGGGCACCTTTGTCATGTAGTTCACTTCTTGATCTGACTTAGGAAAATCATTAGAAGATAGCTTAAAATGTAATACAAGAGGAGTTGTGACTGGCTTGCAGTTCTCCATTCCATAAGTCATCAAGATTTTCTTTATATAATTACCTTGTGACAACTTTAACACTCCTTTGCTCCTGTCTCTAGTTATCTCCATACCCAAGATTTTCCTAGCCTTCCCTAGATTTTTCATATCAAATCCCTGCATCAACAGCTTCTTAGTAGCACTGATTTCTTCCTGGTCTTTACAGGCCAGAAGCATATCATCCACATAAAGTAACAAGTAAACATAGTCATGACCATTATACTGCTTAAAGTAAACACAATTATCATGTTCACTTCTAGAAAAACCATTTGATACAATAAACTTATCGAATTTTTTGTACCACTGTCTAGGTGATTGCTTAAGACCATACAAAGATTTTTTAAGCAAACACACCTTATTTTCATTACCCTTTGCTATAAATCCCTCAGGTTGGTTCATGAAAATTGTTTCCTCTAAATTACCATGCAGAAAAGCTGTTTTAACATCTAGCTGTTATAATTCAAAATTATATTTAGCTGTTAAGGACAGAATTACCCTTATGGAGGAATGTTTGACTACAGGTGAATAAATCTCTTTGTAGTCAATACCTGCTTGTTGTGTAAAGCCTTTAGCAACAAGCCTGGCTTTATACCTTGGCGGGTCATCACTACTCATACCTTCCTTCAATTTGAATAGCCATTTACATGATACAGTCTTCTTGTCACTTGGTTTATCAACCAAAACTCAGGTCTTATTCTTGATTAAAGAATCCATTTCCTCTTCCATAGCTTTGACCCATTTCCCTTTTTCAACTGAGTTAATAGCTTCCCTATATGAAATAGGTTCCATTTCACATTCATGTTCAGCTGCCAGGAAAGCAATGGCAGAGATATCATCACCATCTCTAAACCTGATTGGTTTAACCACCTTTCTCCTTTCTCTATCCCTTGCCAAAGAATAACCACTAACAGTTGACCCTTTATCTCCACTTGATGAGCCAATGCCACTACTGGACCCAGTTTCCCCTACCTGCTGCATCTGCAACTCCACCTCAGGTTGCACTTCATTACTAGTATCATTTGAAGTCATACTTTCTTCAATGAAAGCCTCACTAGTAACTTCTGATTTACCTTCCATAACCTGCTTATATAGTATATGTTCTTTGAACACCACATTCCTACTCACAAGCACTTTAGGCTTGACATTATCAGTCCTCCACACCCTATAGCCTTTACTCTCATTTGAATACCCTAGAAAGATACACCTACATGCTCTGGGCTCAAGTTTACCCTGGTTCATATGTGCATAGCACAAAGACCCAAATACCCTCAACTCTTGATAATCAGGTTTATCTCCTGTCCAAAGTTCCATAAGTGTTTTAATATCTATAGCCCTTGAAGGAGATCTATTGATTATATATGCTGCAGTATTAGCAGCCTCAGCCCAAAACATTTTAGGCATTCCTGCACAATTCAACATGCATCTAATTCTCTCTAATAAAGTCCTATTCATTCTTTCAGCTAAGCCATTTTGCTGTGGAGTACTAGGAATAGTTAAGTGTCTGCCTATCCCTTGAGACTTGCAGAATTCATTGAACTCATTACTACAAAACTCTAGGCCATTATCAGTTCTTAACCTCTTAATTTTCCTGTCAGTTTGATTTTCAACCATCACCTTCCATTCTTTAAATTTGTTAAAAGCCTCACTCTTATGTTTAAGCATAAAAACCCACACCATCCTTGAATAATCATCTATTAAGGACATAGAGTACCTAGCCCCACCCATAGATTCTATTCTTGAAGGGCCCCAGAGATCTGAGTGTATGTAATCCAAGATTCCCTTGGTAACATGTTTAGCAGGGCTAAACTTAACTATCTTGTGCTTTCCCATAATACAATTTTTTCACAAAATTGTATATCACAGCTAGAGAGACCTCCTAAGACCTGTTGTTTTCAACTCTGCCAAACCT
>JBCNJP010000023.1:12309993-12345013 GCA_039602395.1 Deinandra increscens subsp. villosa
AAGGACACCTTACGGAACAGTGCCGGGGGCCGGTTACCTGCTACAACTGCAATGAAGTGGGGCACACACGACCTGAATGTCCTAAAATTAAGGAAGCAGAAAAAGGAAAAGGCAGAGACAGGGGAAAGGGCGGTGGAACACCACGAGGGAATGCTCGAGTGTTTGTGCTAAACGCCGATGAAGCTCGTAATGACGACAATGTCGTAACTGGTATGTTCCCCGTTAATAACAAATTTCTCAATATACTATTTGATTCTGGTGCAAATAAAAGTTTCATATATGTTGCATGCATGCCTAAATTGAATTGCACCATACACAAACTCGATACTCCGTATATAGTAGAAACTGCCAATGGACAAGAAATAAGTATACCTGAGATAGTTAAGAATTGCCAGTTAGACATTGACACTTCTAAGTTTGAATTAGAATTATTACCCATGACCCTAAGTGGCTTCGATATTGCGTTGGGAATGGACTGGCTAGCCCAGCAACGTGCAAAAATTCACTGCGATACTAAGACAATAACGGTGGAGTCTGCAGATGGTAAAACTCACACCATTGTTGGGGAAAAATTAACAAAACCCAAGAAGATCTTATCCTTACTTCAAGCAAGAAAGTGCATGAGAAAAGGATGTCAGGCCTTTCTGGTAAACGTTGTAGAGTAACCAAAGGAGAAGAAAATAGAAGATATACCGGTAGTCTCGGAACATACTGACGTGTTTCCAGATGACTTACCTGGCTTACCACCAGATCGACAAGTGGAATTTCGAATAGATCTAGTTCCCGGAGCAGCCCCAGTCGCAAAAGCACCGTATAGACTTGCACCGTCGGAAATGCAAGAGCTAAAAAGCCAACTACAGGAACTCCTGGATAAGGGATTCGTAAGACCCAGTTCATCACCTTGGGGAGCGCCATTGCTTTTTGTAAATAAGAAGGATGGATCAATGAGAATGTGCATCAACTATCGAGACCTGAACAAGTTAACAATCAAGAACAAGTATCCATTCCCAAGGATCGAAGACTTGTTTAACCAACTTCAGGGTGCAAGTTATTTCTCTAAAATCGATCTAAAGTCCGGATATCATCAAATGAAAGTACGCGAGGAAGATATTCACAAAACAGCCTTTCGCACAAGGTACGGGCACTATGAATTTACTGTTATGCCCTTTGGGTTAACAAATGCACCGGCATTGTTCATGGATCTAATGAATAGAGTGTGCAAGCCTTACCTTGACAAATTTGTCATTGTTTTTATTGATGATATTCTAATCTACTCGCGTACAAAGAAGGAGCATGAAAAGCACTTGAGAAAAATGTTGGAGATATTGAGAATGAAAAACTTTATGCCAAATTCTCTAAGTGTGACTTCTGGTTGAGAGAAGTCCAATTTCTTGGACATGTGGTAAATGACACATGAATCCAAGTAGATCTAGCAAAGATAGAATCTATTATGAAATGGGAGCAACCAAGATCACCAACAGAGATCCGACGTTTTCTTGGATTAGCTGGATATTATCGGACGTTTATTCAAGACTTCTCCAAAATTGCCACACCTTTAACGGCATTAACTCAGAAGAATGCTAAATTTGATTGGAAGCAGAAACACACTGATGCATTTGAATTGCTAAAGCAAAAGTTGTGCTCTGCACCCATATTATCTTTGCCAGATGGAACAAAAGATTTTGTGGTCTATTGTGATGCATCTATCAATGGACTTGGGTGCGTGCTTATGAAACGAGATAAAGTAATTGCTTACGCATCAAGACAATTGAAACCACATGAAAAGAACTATACTACTCATGACCTTGAGTTAGGAGCAATAGTATTTGCCTTGAAAATTTGGAGGCATTACCTGTATGGAACTAGGTTTGAGGTTTACTCTGACCATAAAAGTCTTCAGCACTTGTTCAACCAGAAAAGAATTAAATATGAGGCAACGGCGATGGATGAAGGTGTTAAGTGATTATGATTGTGAGATCAAGTATCACCCAGGAAAAGCCAATGTTGTGGCAGATGCGTTAAGTCGCAAGAATAGGCCTAAGCCACTACGAGTGAGAGCCATGAGAATAAATGTTAAAGTAAATATGATTGATGAGATCAAGGAAGCTCAGAAAAAGCAACTGGAAAAGTCAAACCCAGAAGAGGAAGAAATGATGACTAAAGTACGACAACTTGACGTTGGACTAGATGGAATTTTACGATTGGGAAACAGAATCTGGGTACCCAAGGTAGGAGAATTCCGGGAGGTAATACTACAAGAAGCACATAAATCCAAGTACACAATGCATCCCGGTGGAGATAAAATGTATCAAAATCTGAAAACCCATTACTGGTAGCCGGGAATGAAAAAGGACATTGCTAAATACATATTACATATTACATTGTCCTGTGTGTCTGCAAGTAAAAGCTGAACACCAAAAACCGACTGGATACTTACAACAGTTAAAAATTCCGGGATGGAAATGGGATTTGGTCACTATGGATCTTGTAACCAAATTGCCAAGAACAAGGGGCGGAAATGACACGATTTGGGTAATTGTGGATAAATTAACCAAGTCGGCACTGTGACGATCTCAAATTTCAGGTTAATTACTATTCAAATAATTTATGTGTGCTTACGAATTTATTTAACTGCAAAAGTTAATTTAATATCTAGCAAAATATATATATATATTTGGGAAGAATATTTCTAGTTTGTACGAGTTTACGAAGTCAGGATCTCAGGACAAAAATGTGAATAATCCGGGGGAAAATATATATATAGTGTTCATATTTATATTAGTGATATATCTAGCAATATTTTTGGATGACGAGTTTAATATCTGACTCGCAACAAACAAAAAAAAAACTATTTAGTTTTAGTCGATTGGGTTAAATCCAATGACCCGATGTGTTTTATTCAAAATACACAAATCTAACTAGTAATTTGATATACTAGTCGCTGCTCAATTGAATTCTCAAGAGAAAGGATAAGATTCCTAATATTATATTACACCTACAAAGAGTAGGTAATCATTTTATTTAGATAGAATGGCAAAGCATAACATGGCAAGTGGGGAGGATATGCTCTACTCAACCCACTATATATTTAATAGTTCATTCCACCAAAATGCCACACCCACTTTTACTTCTCTAAAGAGAATTCGGCAGGCATCCAAAGGAAGAAAGCTTACATCACTCTTTTTCTTTATTTTGTTGTGTAAACCAAATACTTTTCATTTAAACCAACTAGCGTAAGACTGACCATGAAGGGCTAGTATTCTACCGAGTATTTCTCACAGGTTCTAAAAGCTATTTGAAGGTATAAAATCTGATCTTTATCAAATTAATATTTATTTACCTTGTGTTCATCCAAGCTGAAGCATGTTAAACCATCTTTTATTAACTAGACCTCTTAGGTAAACTCCATGATATGACTCGTTATAATATGAAACGGACAAAATTTGAGATGTATCATATGCCTTCTAACTCCACCATCAACCCCATTAAATAGTGGTGTTTATGTTTATACATACAAATATATAACTAATGGATAACATGACGTGTTAACTTTTAAGTTATTGACATAATTAACTTTAACAAGAATATATTTTTATGTTTAATTTACTAGCAAGATAAGTAATGAAATTCGTACACAATGGGTTTTATTGGTGTTTATCTTTAAATTATTTATTTGTTTAATTCCCTCAAATGTTGAAATCGTAGAAATGGGATTAAAACAAAACAAAAAAAAAGGTTGAACATTGTATCGTACATTTAATATAAATTTAGAACATTCATGTAAATCATAAAATCAAAAGTCTGTATATACATATTTTTTTAAAGATATCTTATAGTGTAACTGACGAAACAAACTATTATAAAGGATTTGTATCAAACTAATCCAAAACGAGTCAGGTGTTGGATGAACCTTGGGGTATATAATGGTAATAAAAAAAATATGTCTTAGAGTAATGTATATGTGTTATAGGACGTGCATAAAGACAGTTTTTCACTTCGGACCAGTTCGAGTATTATCAACAAATTAGCTAGCACAGGAGAGTTCACGGCCCCTATTTTTCTTCAATATATTTCTTGGGGAAGATTAACATATATAAAATATTGATTTACATATTGCAAGTGGTATATCTTATTACATGAGTTGATATCTGATATAGCAACCGTAGTCCCCTGCAGCTTATAACGATTATTTAAGGAATAAAGCATGATAATTTAGGATGGATCCAGTGGGTGTGACGACCCTACTCGTGGTTAGTCGCTCTAATTTTGACAGGAGAGTCAAGCGAGTACCTAATTAGTCATTTCTGGTTGATGTGTGCTATATAACATCAGTGGGGCAATAATCTGGAAACAGGGTCAAGCAGCGTTATAAGAGCTCATGGTAGTAATAAAAGTGTTATTGTATAAATATATAATATCACGACAAATCTCTGGAATACTTGTATATGTACTGGAAAAACATCGTTTTTGTAGGTCCGGAAATCTCCCAAACACACGATATCTAATCGAACACGAGTGCGGAATCCTCGTATAAGATCGATTCAAGAAGAATAGTAGAATAATAGACTAGATCTTAGTAAAAGATGAAGTCTTGAATGGAAATCGGCTACTATGAAGCTAACAATGGCTGATCGTAAACTTGATAGAACAAGAAGGAATCGTAAACCTTGATATGAAAGCTTGCCATTTACGAAAAACTTGAGGTGGTATTTATACCACCTCATGTACAAACAAGGCCAATCATAAACACAAAAGAGCCCAATCATAAACATCTAAATGGCCCACATGGCCTTTTAATTAAACTAAACTAAGCCCAAATACTAATGTTCATGCCTTAAATAAATCTAGCCCAACAATCTTCCCCTAGGCATGAAACATTTACGGAAGCAGCAGATCAAACCTGAAAGAGCTTTGAACGTTGTTGAACCACCATCCATTCTCTACGATCCGCTTTGCAATTCCATCAAAGATACCAACCCTTATAGCATTCATCATGTCGTTTTCATCTCCAAGTATGGGTTGGGTGGCTAGGAGCTTGATGTCTCGCTCTCCAAATCTTAGCAAGTCCACCGGATCATAGAATCGGAATTGTCTCATTGGTTTGCAGAGCACCACCACTTCATGAGTTGTCGGATCGTAGCACCAGCAATCAAAATTTCTGACTAGTGTGCCATCTTCGATCTCGTCCAACATGTTAATGACTCTTGTATGCTTAGTGGGTGGCCTCCTAGCTTCACCAATGGGCTGCCCTGTCACTGGGTCAGTCCCTGTCTCTTTCCATCTGACCTCTTTCAACTCAAAATCTGCAAAGTTGTTATCTTGATGGCTCAGCAGGTTGTTTCTGATGAGGTCTCCGTCAGGGCTGTTCCACCTGTTTATGTAAGGAGCTCGAAGCAGATTTCTGATCTCAGGCTCAGTCTATGAATGGAATTGTGCACGATTTCTATAATATTCAACAGGACTGTAGCCTTCACGGATCACAACAAATAATTTCTTCTCAGCGTCGTAATGCCAGCACAAGATGGGTTCACAACTCCCCTTTTTGTCAATAGAGCTCTTTCCAAGATCAAGAGCATATGTAGTGGGGGCTGGTCCTTGAAAGAATTCTCGGAACCAGTTGTCATGACCCTCAGGAGCTTTGGAGATCACTCTTCCTCCTCTAGCATAGTCAGACATCTCAATGTTTTCATCACCATCGTCTTCATTCAACGCTTCAGCACCTTGCAGACCCTGTGATTAACTTTGACCAGACGCACTAGTAGTATTTGACTCTACAACATCCTTTAATTCATTGAACTTCTTCCTCAGGTCCACCAGCATGTTGTACAGATATTTCATTCGGTCTTTGTCCGCCACCTCCTTCTCTCTCATGTACTTGTTTTCTGCTTGAAGAGCCTTGATCTCATTCTCTCTAATTCTGTTTGAGAGATCAGGAATTAATCTAGATCAGCACTTATCCTCATATTTATTGGAAGCTCCGCTGCTTGAAATGGCCTGAAGCTAGGAGTAGCTGTAGGCTGAGTTATTACAGGTGCAGCGCTCACTTTCACTGGGCTTGGAACAGTGAATGTGTGATCAACCTCTATGAATTGACTTTCTTCCCGAACTGGGCTATGTTCGGTTAGAAGTGATGAATCAGTCTGAGCAGGAGCAGGTTGATCTTGTACAGTTTCAGCTGCTGTTTCTTCTTGAGTACTGGGACCCTCAGAACTGGGCCCAGCTGGATGTACTAACAAAATGCTTGAGCTGGTCTTTGATAGCTTGAATCTGATGCTTCTAGGATCTGACCTCTTTCTAGGTGAAGGTTCACGAGCTGGAATTCGTTCAACAAGAACATCTTCCGCATCCAGATTCAGCTCAGGAGGGGTTGTATCACTGCCTGACGATCCGATCATGTCATCCCTTGACCTTTTAAGGTTAAGGGGCCCCAGATTCCCATAAATGTCATCATCAGTAATCTCCTGGCCAGCGAGAATATCATCCATTACATTCTCTTCATCCGAGGGTATGATTGCATCTTCTTCTTGTACATTAACAGCCGCAGTTGCTGTTAAGTCTTGGTCTTCTGCAACGGATGCATTAACATTTGGCACTGCAGCTTCTGGTTCAGAATCATCCATTACTTGTTCCCTTGCAACCTCTGGGAACGCACCCCTCTTAGTCCACTCCAGTCTACCTTCAAAAGTTTTCTTACCCGGTCTATCTTGAGTTTGTAGGCCAAAAACCCCAATATCCATCACCTTCACATCTAGCTTCTCAATCCTCTCCTCAATCATCGGGTATTTCTCCATGACCACCATTTGCACAAACCTTGGTGTCATGAGAAACTGCTCACGCGCACTTAAGTCGGCATTGCCTATCCAATCCAGCAACATCATTCTTGAGAAGTTGAAATTCCAGTCAAGGGCCAATGCGATAAGTGCAGTCCCGTGGATCTTGTTAAGCTGATCGAAGCTCGTTCTCTTGCCCAGAAAGGATTTCTGCATAAAGTGGGCAAGGCATCTCCAGTAATGCGGCAGTTGCTTCTTGTAGATAGGCGGGAATTTGCCTTCATTTTCCATGGATTGTGCTCCTGCCAGAACAGCCTCTTTCGGGTAATCAACCGGATCAGTAGCACGATCGTTGATAATAAGCCCTTTTCGAATGTCTTCCTCCAGTATAACAATCTGTCGATTCTGAATGGTGGCTGTAATTCTTGTCTTGTCAGCACTAGCCCGAGCAGTACCCCAGAACTCTCTGACCAGCTGCTCGTCTATCAGAACACTCGTCCTCAGTGCATGATTGATCTTGCAAACGTTCATCCCTGCCCCCAGAGAATAGAATAGATCCATGTGATGCTCTGGAGGATCTTCTAAATAGGCTGGAATGCAATGGTCGTGATCAAATTTTATAGCCTCATCTATAACATTGCCTGCCATCTGAGACACACAAGACATATGCATCAGCTTTGATCATTAATGAGCAATTATGATTATTAACCCTTAACGTTGTTCAATTGAAGATAAAATTTTACTTTTGAAAGTCACACAATTTCAATTGGAACTTTTAGGGAAAATAATTGAATTAAACAAACGCTCACAAACAGCATCAAATTAAACTCAGAAATGTTCCATTTTAATGAGATTCTTAAAATTATTAAGCGTTTATGATTTTAATTCTCATTTATGTGAGATTACGATTCAATAACCGGGTTTACGATCGGAACCAATCGTAAACGATAAGCCCAATTGTAAACACAAATTTAAACACATGGCCCGATCGTAATCTTCTTTTGTCGTATACTAGGATCGTAAACATCGAATCGGTAACTCGGAATCGTAAACGATGATCGTAAACGAAAATCGTAAACAATCAACCGTCGACTTCTTCGTTCAGATGATCGGAAACACCATAAACCGCCATTGATGAACCTGCACATTCTCGTAAGCACATCAAATAAGCATAATAAGCACCAAGAACAACCTTTAAACAATTGTAAACACGAATCCGACTTCAACACTTCGATAAAAAGGCTCGAAATCAGTGAATGGTGAAAAAGGAACTCGAGTTAGGGCTCGAATCGAAAAACCCTGAATCGAAAGATGAAAACACGCGGTTACAGAGATTTGAAATGGGGTTCTTGGTCGAAAATGGATTCCGAGTGAGATGGTGAGATTTGTTTTCACAATGGACGGCCGGAGGAGGATTGGATTGTCTTTCCGGCAAGGGCGGCGGCGGAGGCAAGGGTTTCGGAGGAGGAATCGTAAACGGAGAAAGATGGTTTGATCGTAAATGAGGAAAAGAGATCGGAAACTTGGTTTTATTAAAAAAAAATTACACTTTGGTCCCTCTTAAACCAAAACTCTTGAAAAACAATCTAACCTCTTAAAAACAAAAAGTCAAACTTACACATAACCCCTCAATCTTTTAAAATCAAAACAAACTTACCCCAAACTTTGATAATTCTCATAAACATTTGAAAATATTTGACTTTTGAGAATTTACGAAACTTCCCCTCAGATTCAAACCCCGAGTATCTGATCTTGATTAAAAAATAAAATTTTAAATATTTAAAGACAAAAACAAATTGAAAAAGCACAAACTTAAGATAATTTAAATACGAGACACAACATACTTACCTTGAGTTTCATATTTTTCATGGATCAAACCAGACAGATCATTAACCGAAGAACCCTTTTCAGCTTCCGTTACTCGACACTCTAGACAATTGCTTAAAAATTTTGAAATCACATAAACTCACATCCAGATAAAAATTTTAAGTGCTTAAATTGTGGTACATAATTACCGTCATGTTTAACCGTCCCCACACCCAATTGTTCATAGCAAAACCTACCCAACCTCAGAGTTTATTGAGGATTCACAAACCCCCAACTTGAGGAACCATGCAACACTGCTTTGACAACCACTTATTTCTTATTTTCATGAATTATCGGTTGGTGATCAGGTCGGCCGCATAAGCACGCAGAGAAGACCAACATAATAATTTTCTTTTCTTTTTCTTTTTCACACTTTTCATATATATTTATTTTTTTTTTTAAATTCTTTTCCTTTTTCTTTTTCTGTGGAGTTGTCATTTACAGTATGAACATGGCGTGTGAGAGAGTGAATACTAGGTAAATACCACTCTCAACCCATTTTTGTTGGGTCTCAGTTTTTTAAACTATGTAAACTAGGATGGAAACCTAAACATATATAAGAGTTAAGATTACTGCACTTACAATGGATGATCATTGTTTTTGATTTAGCTTACCGAACATCATCTTTGAGACGTCTTTCACTTCTGCCTTACACGTGTCAGTCTCCGATCGTCATGGAAATTTATATCACTTCCTCCCAACTCAAGGCAAAACAAAAGACATCATAAAAACCTCAAACAGATATTTTTTTGAATTTTCTGAAACAATTATATTTCTTCCCCTGTTTTTATGAGGCTTTTGAAAACAAACACTATATATATATATATATATATATTTTTTAATTTTCTATTTTTATATATATATTTTTAATTTTCTTAAAAACAAGTATTGACAAATAAAAGTTGATCAGATCATTCCTCGAAGGCAATCATCCGAAGGCCTTCGACACACATTTCAAAATTTGGTCGCGGGAGGGGTTTTGTGAAAATGTCCGACACATTCTGATCGGAGCTTACCTTTTGAAGCTGAATTAGCTCCCGATCATAGCAATCTCGAATGAAATGTACCTTTATGTCTATATGCTTGGTTTTAGAATGTTGGACAGGGTTTTTCACAATTTCCAGAGCAGCAGCATTGTCGCAAAAGATAGGAGTGTTAACGAGTTCCATACCGTAGTCTGTGAGCTGGTTTTGGATCCATACTACCTGTGAAGTACCGGCAGATGCTGCCACGTACTCTGCTTCGGCAGTTGATTTAGATACGGTATGTTGCTTCTTGCTCTGCCAGGAAATGAGTCGATCGCCCAGATATTGACATCCTCCAGTGGTTGACTTTCGATCCAAGTCACTGCCTCCATAGTCACTGTCAGTATATGCATACAATTGAAAGTCAGTGTTCTTTGGGTACCAAAGACCAAGCCTAGGCCTGCCCTTCAGATACCTAAAAATACGTTTAACAGCATTTAAATGAGAAAGTTTAGGGTTAGCCTGATAGCGTGCACACAAGCAAACTGCATGCATAATATCTGGCCGACTTGCTGTTAAGTACATCAGCGAACCAATCATTGATCGATACGTGAATTCGCTTACTGACTCCCCGTCTGCATCTGCTGGTCGGGATGCCATTGGAGTTGAAATTGGCTTTGAGTCTTGCATCTTGAATTTTTCTAGAATCTCATTCACATATTTGGCTTGGTGAATAAGAATCCCAGATTCATCTTGTTTTACTTGCAAGGCTAGGAAGAAACTCATCTCCCCCTGATCGCTCATTTCACACTTTTTCTTCATAATCACCTCAAATTCGGTGCACAATTCCTCGTTGGTTGAACCGTAGATGATGTCATCTACATACACTTGCACCATGATTATGTCCTCATCCACCCTCTTTCTAAACAAAGTTTGATCAACAACTCCTCTTGTATATCCATTCTCCACCAGATGATTGGACAACGTTTCATACCAGGTACGAGGAGCTTGATGCAAACCGTACAAGGCCTTATCCAGTAGATAAACATGATCTGGATTTTCTTCATCTATGAACCCTGGTGGTTGGGTTACATAAACTTCTTCGTTCATCTCTGCATACAGGAAGGCAGTCTTCACATCCATCTGATGGACTGTAAAATTGAGATACGATGCCACAGCCAAAAAGATCCGAATTGCTTCCAATCTCGCCACCGAAGCGTACACCTCGTCATAGTCAATCCCGTGAACTTTCCTGTGACCTTGTACTATTAACCTTTCCTTGTTTCTCACAATGATTCCCGTGTCATCCTTCTTGTTCTTATAAAGCCACCTCGTGGGAATCACCTTCTTGTCATCTGGCCTCTTGACTAGTCGCCACACTCCCAGCTTTGAGAACTGATTAAGCTCATTGTGCATGGCCTCTATCCAATTCGGATCTCTGAGAGCAACCATCACATTTGGAGGCTCAATCTGGGAGATAAAACATGAGTACATGCAGAAATTGATATCCCCTGTGCGGCTTCTAATTGAAACTCCTGCAGACACTGGTCCAAGTATGTTGCTGACTGGATGATCCTTGTTGATCCTTGATACCTGAACCTCTGGCACAGACACAGAAACGGGCAGATTAGAGCTAACAACGTTATCATTTAAATCATTCATACCTGAGCTTTGTGGAATTTCTGAATCATTATCACAAGTTCCTGAAGTTCCCGGAGCATCTGCGTTGACATTTGTGGGAACTGGAACTGGTGCCTTCTCACAGACTCTTTCAGTGTGGGGTCTTGATTCAGATGGCTGAGTGATAAACTCTTCTTCTTCACCCAAATTGTGAAGCTCATTCGAAAACTTGAATCCTTCAAACAGAGATCCATAATTAAAAATCCAATCAGGTCCGGTCCCTGCATCCGACGGATTATCTTCAAGCCAGTCCACGTTGAACGCCTCAATGATCAAACCGGTGGTCTTGTTATAGACACGATAAGCACTATTTCCCGAATAACCAACGAAATAACACTCATCAGCTTTCGCCTCGAATTTCCCTACGTCGGACAGTATCAGTACCGTGCACGGACATCCAAATGTCTTAAAATATCCCACCGTTGGTTTTTCTTTATAGACAATCTGATACGGTGTTTTCTCATGACGCTTGTTCAACAAGACGCGATTCTGCACATAGCACGCCGTATTGACCGCTTCGGCCCAGAAGAAGATTGGTAGCTTAGCTTCACACATCATTGTCCTTGCAGCTTCAATGAGTGTCCTATTTCTTCTCTCAGCTACTCCATTTTGTTGAGGGGTGTACGGCGCACTAAACTGTCTCTCAATCCCCTTAGCCCCACAAAACATATTCAACTCAGCGTTCTTGAATTCCGTACCGTTATCCGATCTGATAGCTTTGACCTTCTTGTTCAGCTGATTCTCTATGAGTGTGACAAACTGTTTCACTAGGGCCGGAGTTTCATACTTGTTTGACAAAAAATAGACCCAAGTAAAACGTGAATAGTCGTCTACAATCACTAGACAATAGGAGAATTTGCTGATGCTCTGAACTTGCATAGGTCCAAATAGATCCATGTGTAGAAGTTGTAGAACTGATGACACAGAGTTTGTTATCTTCGAACGGTGTGGCAACTTGTGCTGCTTCCCCTTTGCACATGCCACACATTTTTCAACAGATGAGAAGTCTTTAATCGGCAGCTTTCTGACATGCTCTCCCTTCGCGAGCTTGGTCAGGTTCTTCATATTTGCATGCCCCAGACGACGATGCCACAACATAGCCAAATTTTTGTTTTGTTTTGAGATGAGGCATGCTTCTTCTGACGTTGGAGGATTGCCCATGTTGAGAAGTATGAATTTGAGCGTCTTGGAGTGCGCATCAGTATACACTCCTCGGGAATCTTCACGCCGGGCTTCAAAATAGTGCATTCCTTCCGATTGAACATCACAGAAAAATCTTTGTCACAGATCTGAGAAACACTCAGCAAACTGTGAGACAGTTCCTCCACATAATGTACGTCAGAAAAAGACAGATTTCCACTTCTCACAACACCTTTCTTGCTAATTCTACCACCCACACCACCTGCGAATGAAACTCCTCCACCATCGAAATCCTCTACATCTTCCAAAAGGGACAGATCTCCGGTCATGTGTCGGGAGCAACCACTATCAACATACCAGATATTGTTGATAGATCTTCTTGGCTGTCCCTACAAGAATCAGAAATTAATGAGATCCAGGTACCCAGGCCATAACAGATCTGGGCACACCTTTTGCATCAATGTAGTTAACTAATTGAAGAATCATTTCAGACTTTGATCCAGACACATTCTCATTTTGAGAGATGACTTTTAGTTTCCATGTGGTGGTTTTCTCTGGTTTCAACACAGTTGTTGAGTTGTTCACAGTCATAGGTTTCCTTTGTGGTGGAATGACCTTTTTACCAGTTGGCTTTTTAACCGGTGTCCACTCAAGTTTCAGTTTAGTATACACAAGTTGTTTTGTTTGAGTGACACCTTTTTGTTTCAAAACCCGTTGCTCGGCTTTCTCTTTGCCATTAGGTTGATTAGCTCTTTTTACTTTAGCCACTTGTTTTTCAACGAATTCTGGTTTTATCTTGTGGTAAACTCCTTTAGATACATAAGTTTGTTTTGGAGTTCTGGTCACATTCCACTTATCAACAACAGGCTTTATCACAGGTGCCTTTGCGTTTGAAACCTTAGACTGTTCAGTCTTCATTGGTTCAAAACACTGCTTCCCTTGAGACACAGCTTGTTGTTTCTGCTTTTGTTTTTGCTTCTCTCCGGTCATCATTTTCTCCAACATACTAGTCCGTGGGTTTTGCGGATAGTATGGTTGGTAAGGTCTATTAACACAGTTAGCTGCAAAATGTCCTGGCTTTCCACATTGAAAGCAATTCATGAGTCTAGGCCCATTGACATGACTACAGAGGTACGAACGTCTTGGGTAAGACGACTTCCACTCTGGCTTATCATCCCATTTGTGTATAACACGTTGTTTATCCTTATCATATTGTGTAATTAAACAAAATTGTTCCGATTTAGATTTGTTTGTTCTATTAAAAGCTGACACAACCTGAGGATAAGCAACAAAGTCTTTGGGCTTAGTCTCACGACCTGTTTTTGTGTTAGGCACACGATTTTTAAAACCAGACACTTTTTCATTTGATTCTGAAACATTTTTTAACAACGATACAGCTACTTGTTTTGACTTGGATGTTTCTAATTCTGACACAGGTGCCAATACATCATCCTTAGGTAAACACAAACTAGAACTACTAGAACTACTAGACTCATGACTCTCTGCCACTCTCTGACACTCTGCATCCTCCTCAGAAATGTCTTTGATTTCTACTTCATCTGCACAATAAATAGATACATCAGAAGCGCTCACACAGTTATTCAGAGAAGTATTTGATGGACCTGCTTCACATGCGTCTGTCATCACTCTATCCTTATTACCCAACCCATAAGTCATGTGCTTTTCATTTTCAATTTCCTCTACCGTCATAGGTTTCACTCCAACCAAGACACTATCTAAAGGAGGTCCTTCTTCATGCATTTCCGATGCAGATCTATCTATCTGATCCTCCTCTAAGATCATTCCTATCACATCTCTAGTTTTATCTTGAGGAACAACGTTCTTGTTTGCAAAGCTAATTCCTATACCACCTTTATCCTTACCCATTCTAACCTCAGTTATGCAAGCATCTAGAGATTTACTAGCCTGTAACATTCTTTTGATTCTCATAAGGTTCATGTCAAGCTTAACTTGCAACTCATTGTTCTTATGCTTAAAGTCATCTATATGCTTACTTAGCTCAGCTATTTCTAACTTAGCATTGTCATACAAATAGGCATTCTCAGTTGCAAGTTTCTTATATTTCACTATATCTAATTTCTGGGCTTTAACTTTTTCTTCATTCTTTTGCCATCTACCCTTAAATGAGCTTCTTTCACATTTTGTCTCAAACAATTCTAATTCAAAGTTTTTTGCAAAATTGTCTAAGACCAGTAATTATGCGATGACAAACAGGGTTAGAACATACCTTGGTGTGATCCGCTGCCATAGCTTCATTCTCCTCAGGTTCATCTTCAGTAACAACAAAGGCATGCTCTTCCTCATCATCATCATCCATAGCAGTCATCATAGCATGTGTCAGGCTCAGATCCTTCATTTGGGAGGTCCAGTCATATCCTCCTCCTTCCTGCACCATTAAAGCACTTGTCTCGGCCTTTGCCTTCCCATCAGCCGGCTTCTTCATCTCTGCTTTCTCCTTCTTTGGCTTGCTACACTCTCTAGCAAAGTGCCCATATTCATCACAATTGTAGCACCTAAGCTTCGTCTTATCAAACCCCATTATGATCTTGTCTTGATACTTCCAAACATTTCGCCCTGTAGTAGCCATGAACTTCTTAGCCCTGAACACCGCCATAGCCATTTGCCAAGAGACGTCCAACATCTCCACATCCTCTGGATTAATCTGATTAAGCTCCCCCGATAGGATCTCAGAAGGAATTAGTGTTCCGGCCATTGAAGCATGGTAACTGTTCATGAATCCCATACCCAGTGCAAAATTGGGATCGTTGTTGGCCTTAGAATTGTCACCTCCACTCGAACTAGATTGAGGTTGTGCTACAAATGCATTTGTTTGAGTCACCGAACTTGATCCACCTCCAACAGACTTTCCTTTCTGCTTCACATCTACATCTTCCGACAACAAAGCTTGATTCAGTTTCACAGCCAAACTCAAAGAACTTATATGATTCAACTCACGCTGTTTATCATCAATGAGCTTCGACTTCAACTTGTTAATCATTTCATCCAGAGACAACTCACTCAATTTGTTGTTGTCCTTAATAATTGAGATATTGGTGTTCCATGACTTTGGTAAACTATTCAGCAGCTTCAAATTCTTGTCTTCCAAATCCGGCTCCACACCATAACTTGACATTTCTGCCATCAGAGATACAAACCTTTGTACTTGCGCTTCAAATGATTCACCTTGGATATGGTTGAACAAATTGAATTTTTGCTTCAACATTTGCTTTCGACTTGCCTTAATGTCCGGATTTCCCTCATAGGCAACAATCAAAGCATTCCAGAGTTCCTTCGCCGTCTTGCAATGCTTAAACCCTTGAGCAATGTCAGGTGTTAGTGCCATGGTCATAATTGCAAACGCCCTCTCAGCCTTGTTACACCTTTCCCAGTCCTCATCCTCAAACTCTTCTTCAGTCTTAGCTTTTCCTGACTTAGCTCCTTCTCCTGACTTAGCTTTTCAAGTGGTTTTCGAACCTATACTTCCATTCCAAAAAGTTATCTGCCGAAGTAAGTCTCGGTGGACGTGTAATAGACCCAATCTCGAAGTCCAATTTCTGATACATACTTGGTTCAAAATCCATTTCGATAGCTTAGGAAACTTAAAACTAACGTCCAAAAGTCCAAAATATGAGATTACGATAAAAACAACCTGATTACGATCGTAAATGGATGATTACGATCGTGAATACTGTTTCCGATTATACCCAAAATCGTATACTCCTCACCGCCTTAAAAAATCGTAAACTGAGATTACGATTGAATGATTAGGACCCCGAAGTCGTAAACTCTTGATTCCGATCCGAGAATGTCGTAAACACGGTTTGCGATTTGAAATTATTGTAAACCTGATTACGACTTGCAAGTACAGTCGTAAACACCTTTCTCCGGGTCGTAAACGCATAAAAATGCGATCTTGAAATTGTAAACAGGCAATCTTCAAAAGAAACCCAGTAACACCAGTCGTAAACTCCCAAAATCTGAAGAACACAGCAGCAGCAGCAGTCGTAAACCCCTCAAACCTTCAAATCTTCAACAGAACTCGAACACAAACCCAGCAAAACACTTGAATCTATATCGTGAGAGCCTCGAATCTAAAATTCTTAGCTCTGATACCAATTGTAGGTCCGGAAATCTCCCAAACACACGATATCTAATCGAACACGAGTGCGGAATCCTCGTATAAGATCGATTCAAGAAGAATAGTAGAAGAATAGACTAGATCTTAGTAAAAGATGAAGTCTTGAATGGAAATCGGCTACTATGAAGCTAATAATGGCTGATCGTAAACTTGATAGAACAAGAAGGAATCGTAAACCTTGATATGAAAGCTTGCCATTTACGAAAAACTTGAGGTGGTATTTATACCACCTCATGTACAAACAAGGCAATCATAAACACAAAAGAGCCCAATCATAAACATCTATATGGCCCACATGGCCTTTTAATTAAACTAAACTAAGCCCAAATACTAATGTTCATGCCTTAAATAAATCTAGCTCAACAGTTTTTAAAGCTAAACTTTGTTTTATCTAGTTATCAAATCCTGTGAATTCACCAACTTTATGTTGACTTTTCAAATATGTTAATCTCAGGTAATTGATTTGGCGTTGGATGTTGGAGTTGCAACTTAGGACAAGTCTATCGGGAGGGATTCGTGTTAGCATTTGTTTGCATATGTTTTTAAATAAAATCCCGTTATGTTGTGAACTCATTATAATCACTTTGTTTTGTGTAACCAAAGTACTGTTTGTAAGCTATTGAAATAAAGTGTGGTTTTAAAATCATATAGTTGTCGTTCGATATAATCATAGCTGTGATCCATGATCGTCACACCCAATGCTTCCGCAAAGTTTCTGACGGGGTGTGACAGATTGGTATCAGAGCCAATGGTTATAGAGAACTAGGATGCATTAGAGGTCCTAGACTATAACCGGTAGGTTCACATATCAGGTAGAAGTGTCATACGTGTTAGTGTTTATTTGATAAATATTACCTGAAAAACATATTTTTATCTGGTACTCATCTATGAATTTGAATATATTTCAGATGGAACCCGAAAGGTTAATACTCGTGTCACCCAATACTTGGGTGGGAAGTCAGGAAGGTAGAAGTAATGCGAGATCCCCAACGGGATCCGTACAGGAAAATCTAAACACAATAGCACCAAACGAAGCACACGAATTCAATAATGGGCCACTAATAGTCTTACATGGATCACCTGGATCCGAAAGGGAGCTAAGGGCGGCAAATATGAGAAACTGGCCAAGTGATTCTGATAATGAGAGCGTTGGGATGATCCTAACGACATTTGAAGCAGGCGGACCGTCACACCCTACCGCACCACCTACAAATGGAGGTAGGCCAGACGAGTATGAAAATGGTGCGGATATACTGAGGATGCGGATGGACCAAACCGACAGGGAGGTGGGAGAACTACGCGCTGAGCAACGCATGGCGAAGGAACGTGACGATACAGAGGTTCATGGGCTCCGGTCTAGATTAGTGGCGACGGAACAGCTTTTGATGCACACACACCAAATGGCGACCCATCATAATTCTGTTTTTACGACCATCGGGAATTTCGCCTCAACACATTTTCCCTCAACACAGTTTCCCTCAACACAGTTTCCCATACCTGACCAGTTTCCCCCAAATGATCAGTTTCCCCCAAATAATCAGTTTCCCACGCAGGGTTAAATCACCAAATTAACCCAAATTTTGTTCTGGCCATTAGGTGGCTAGAAAATCGGATATACTAACCTTATGTTTTGTATAATAATAGTATGTGATGATCCAGGTAATTTTGTTTTAATCTGGAATCATTAAACTAGGATATAACCAACCGACTGGGTGGTAGTCGTAACACAGATAGTATGTCTCTTAATTTTGTGAATGTGGACGATCCAGATAATTTTGCTTTAATCTGGAATTGTGGATTTTGATGTAACAAAACTAGACAAGCGATTTATTCATATAAATCGTTCTATATATATATATATATGAATGCTATTTACTAAATTGTGTGACTCATGCATACTTATAATTCTTGTTAAAAAAAAAAGATTTACGTCATAAAAAAATTATCTTATTTCTCATCCTTGTGTATTGAAGAATCATGGCACCAAAACGAGCAACGAGACAAAACAATCAGGGAGAAAACCCTATCATGACCCAGGAACAAATCAAACAGCTAGTAGCAGAGCAAGTAGCTACCGCTATAGCTAACTATGAAGCTACTCGTGTCGCTGCTGATGTAAGCGGTACTGGAGGATCAGGAACTAATGGAGGTATATAGAAATACTCCCAGTATTCCTGATTATCAAAATATATATATATATATATATATCTACATATATATTAAATTTTACACGTCGTGAACAGGAGGCGGAGAGGGAAACCGAAACTGTTCAGACAAGAGCTTTCTTAGCTGCAAACCCCGTTATTTCAATGGCTCTGAGGGAGCCATTGGCGTGGTACGCTGGATAGAAAGGATGGAGACTGTGTTTAGTATAAGCAATTGTGCTGAGGAGAACAAGGTGAAGTACGCAGCGTGTACCTTCCAAGATGGAGCTTTATCATGGTGGAACTCGGTGACCGGATCGATAGGACTAGAAGTTGCCAATCACATGGCGTGGGGTGAGTTCACGAGGCTAGTACGTGATGTCTATTGTCAGAGAACCGAAATTCAAAAGTTGGAAGAAGAATTCTGGAAACATTCCATGGAGGGTGCAGACATTGTGGGTTACACCAACCGTTTTCATGACCTGGCATTTTTATGTCCTTCACTAGTCACTCCTGAATACAAAAGGATTGAAAGATACATCTGGGGACTTCCAACTCAAATCCAGGGAAATGTAACATCTTCTCGTCCAGACTCTATAAACAGTGCGGTGCTAATCGCACACCAATTAACCGATCAAGCTGTACGAAAAGGGTTACTTATCAAGAAAGCGGTGGAAAAAGGGAATGATTTCAAAAGAAAATGGAACGATAACAAGGGGAACACTCAGGGCAACTCAGGAAAAGGGTAAGGGAGTTATCGGCAACAAAATCAAGGAACAATGAAGGCTTACGCGGCCACCGGACCACCAATTAAGAAGTAGTACACCGGCAACTTGCCATTGTGTACAAAGTGTAACTACCATCACACTGGTCTGTGTGACCATGACACCTGTCGCAGATGCAAGAAACCAGGCCACTGGGCCAAGAACTGTACAAATGCTGCGGTGGGAAATGCTCCGGCGGGAACTATGAAGCCGGTTTTGAAATGTTTTGAGTGTAACGCACCAGGACACCTCAAGAGGGACTGCCCAAAGTTGGAAAATCAAAATGGGGGAAGAGGAAGAGCCTTTGTGATGGGCGCAAGAGATGCGCGCCAGGACCCGAACATTGTGACGGGTACGTTCCCCTTAAACAATCATTATGTTTCGGTCTTATTTGATACGGGTGTAGATAAGAGTTTTATATTAGCTGATTTTTGTCCATTCATTGATATTAAACCCACTAAATTAAGTGAAAAATACTCTATAGAATTAGCTGATGGAAAAATAATTGAAACCGGTGAAATAGTACGAGGGTGTACTATAAGTTTAGATGACTGACCTTTTAGCATTGACCTACTACCCGTAGAACTTGGTAGTTTTGACGTAGTGGTCGGGATGGATTGGTTGTCTAACAATCGGGTGGAAATAATTTGCCATGAAAAGAAGGTACGAATTCCTCTTCCAAACGGCGAGACGCTTATAATTCAAGGTGAAAAGAGTGGAACCATGCTAAATATTATTTCATGTCTAAAGGCGCGAAAGTTTCTACGAAAGGGTTGTCATGCCATTTTGGCACACGTAACGGAGAAGAAATCGAAAGAAAGAAAATTGGCAGATATACCAATTGTAAGAGACTACCCAGAGGTGTTTCCAGAAGACTTGCCAGGAATCCCACCAACACGACAGGTGGAGTTTCAAATCGATTTAACACCGGGAGCTGCTCCTATCGCACGATCTCCTTATCGTCTAGCACGGTCTGAGATGCAAGAGTTGTCTAACCAACTCCAGGAGTTGTTAGACAAGGGGTTTATTAGACCAAGCTCATCACCTTGGGGAGCTCCAGTGCTGTTTGTAAAGAAGAAAGATGGGACATTTCGAATGTGCATCGATTATCGGGAGTTAAATAAGGTGACCATTAAGAACCGTTATCCACTCCCTAGGATCGATGATTTATTTGATCAGCTACAAGGTTCAAGCTGTTATTCAAAAATCGATCTTCGATCAGGTTACCATCAACTAAAGGTTCGAGAAGAAGATGTCCCGAAGACGGCGTTCAGAACTCGCTATGGACATTACGAGTTTCTAGTAATGCCTTTTGGGCTAACAAATGCGCCTGCAGTCTTCATGGATTTAATGAACAGGGTGTGCAAGCCCTATCTAGATAAATTCGTGATAGTCTTCATCGATGATATTTTAATCTACTCAAAATCGAAAGAAGAGCATGCGCAACACCTCAAACTTATTTTAGAACTGCTCAAGAAGGAACAATTATATGCTAAGTTTTCCAAGTGTGAATTTCGGATTCGAGAAGTACAATTTCTTGGTCATGTCGTGAATCATGAAGGGATTCACGTAGACCCCACGAAGGTGGAAGCGATTAAGAATTGGGAAGCACCCGGAACTCCAAAAGAGATCAGACAATTTTTTGGTTTAGCAGGGTATTACCGTCGATTCATCGAAAATTTCTCCAAGATAGCCAAACCATTAACGACTCTAACTCAGAAAGATAAAATTTTTGACTGGGGCGAGAAGCAAGAGTCGTCTTTTCAATTATTAAAGCGTATGTTGTGCAGTGCGCCAATTTTATCTTTACCAGATGAAACTCAAAACTTTGTCGTCTATTGTGACGCGTCGCACCAAGGTTTAGGATGCGTATTGATGTAGCGGGAGAAAGTCATCGCATATGCATCACGACAACTAAAGGTGCACGAGAAGAATTACACAACTCACGATCTTGAGCTAGGAGCTGTGGTATTTGCATTAAAGATTTGGAGGCGCTACCTTTATGGGACAAAGTGTACGATCTTTACTGATCACAAGAGCCTGCAACACATATTTAATCAGAAGGAATTGAATATGATACAGAGGCGTTGGGTAGAATTATTAAACGATTATGATTGTGAAATCAAATATCACCCAGGGAAGGCAAACGTGGTGGCCGACGCCCTGATTCGTAAAGAGCGAGTCAAGCCAATAAGAGTAAGGGCGTTGGGTATGACCATCCACTCGAATCTACCATCCCAAATTCGTGATCAACAATTGGAGGCGCTTACAGAAGCAAATGTAAAGAATGAAGCTTTGCGAGGCATGGAAAAGCAGTCGGAGATTCGCCAAGATCAGACCCGCTATTTCATGAATAGAATCTGGGTTCCACGTTTTAGAAATTTACGGAAACAAGTTATGGATGAAGCTCATAAGTCAAGATATTTGGTACATCTAGGCTCCGATAAAATGTACCAGGACTTGAAGAAATTATATTGGTGGCCGAATATGAAAATAGAAATCTCCGAATATGTTAGTAAATGTTTAACGGGTTCCAAAGTAAAAGCCGAATACCAAAAGCCATCAGGAATGTTGCAACAACCGGAAATCCGAGAATGGAAATGGGAGCAAATTTCTATGGATTTTATTACCAAGTTACCTCCAACCAAAGAAAAACATGATACCATTTGGGTAATTGTCGACAGACTCACAAAGTCAGCGCACTTTCTAGCAATAAAAGAAACAGATAAAATGGAAAAATTAGCCAGATTATACATCAAAGAAATTTGGCAAGGCATGGAGTGCCAAAAGCAATCATTTCTGATCGGGACAGTCGTTTTACTTCAAGGTTTTGGCAAACATTACAAGAAGCATTGGGTACCCGATTGGACATGAGTACGGCCTATCATCCACAGACGGATGGCCAAAGTGAACGAACAATTCAAACCCTAGAAGATATGTTGAGGGCATGTGTTATAGATTTTGGTGGCAATTGGGATACTCATCTACCTTTGGTAGAATTTTCTTACAATAACAGTTACCACTCAAGCATTGAGTGTGCACCATACGAGTCCTTGTATGGACGAAAGTGTAGATCACCGTTATGCTGGGCTGAAGTCGGGGAAAAATGACTCACTGGGCCAAAGATTATTCAAGAAACCACCGATAAGATTTTCAAAATCAAAGATCGGCTAGTGGCGGTGCGAGATAGACAAAAGAAATATGCTGACATTCGAAGGAAACCGTTGGAATTTGAAGTCGGAGACAAGGTCTTGTTAAAGGTGTCACCATGGAAGGGTGTACCCAGATTTGGAAAACTTGGAAAGTTAAACCCAAGATATATTGGTCCTTTTGAAATCTTGGAGAGGATAGGTACAGTAGCTTACAAACTTAAGTTACCTCAAGAGCTCAGCAATGTGCATCCCACATTTCATGTGTCAAACTTAAAGAAGTGTTTATCTGATGAAACACTTACAGCACCGATTGAAGAAATTCAGGTTAACTATAAATTGAATTTTGTAGAAGAACCAGTAGAAATTACTGACTGGAAGATTCACAAGACAAGGCGTAGTCGCGTCAAGCTAGTCAAAGTCCGATGGAACTCTAGGCGAGGACCCGAGTTTACATGGGAGAGTCTAGATCACATGAAGAAGAAGTACCCCTCTCTGTGCAAAATCTAGTGACGTCTTGATCCAAATTTCGGGACGAAATTTCAATAACTGGGAGAGAATGTGACGATCTCAAATTTCAGGTTATCATTTAATTACTATTCAAATAATTCAAGTGTGCTTACGAATTTATTTAACTGCAAAAGTTAATTTAATATCTAGCAAAAAATATATATATATATATTCGGGAAGAATATTTCTAGTTTGTACGAGTTTACGAAGTCGGGATCTCAGGACAAAAATGTGAAGAATCTGGGGGAAAATATATATATAGTGTTCATATTTATATTAGTGATATATCTAGCAATATTTTTGGATGACGAGTTTAATATTTGACTCGCAACAAACAAAAAAAAAACTATTTAGTTTTAGTCGATTGGGTTAAATCCAATGACCCGATGTGTTTTATTCAAAATACACAAATCTAACTAGTAATTTGATATACTAGTCGCTGCTCAATTGAATTCTCAAGAGAAATGATAAGATTCATAATATAATATTACACCTACAAAGAGTAGGTAATCATTTTATTTAGATAGAATGGCAAAGCATAACATGGCAAGTGGGGAGGATATGCTCTACTCAACCCACTATATATTTAATAGTTCATTCCACCAAAATGCCACACCCACTTTTACTTCTCTAAAGAGAAATTCGGCAGGCATCCAAAGGAAGAAAGCTTACATCACTCTTTTTCTTTATTTTGTTGTGTAAACCAAATACTTTTCATTTAAACCAACTAGCGTAAGACTGACCATGAAGGGCTAGTATTCTACCGAGTATTTCTCACGGGTTCTAAAAGCTATTTGAAGGTATAAAATCTGATCTTTATCAAATTAATATTTATTTACCTTGTGTTCATCCAAGCTGAAGCATGTTAAAACATCTTTTATTAACTAGACCTCTTAGGTAAACTCCATGATATGACTCGTTATAATATGAAACGGACAAAATTTGAGATGTATCATATGCCTTCTAACTCCACCATCAACCCCATTAAATAGTGGTGTTTATGTTTATACATACAAATATATAACTAATGGATAACATGACGTGTTAACTTTTAAGTTATTGACATAATTAATTTTAACAAGAATATATTTTTATGTTTAAATTACTAGCAAGATAAGTAATGAAATTCGTACACAATGGGTTTTATTGGTGTTTATTTTTAAATTATTTATTTGTTTAATTCCCTCAAATGTTGAAATCATAGAAATGGGATTAAAACAAAACAAAAAAAAAGGTTGAACATTGTATCGTACATTTAATATAAATTTAGAACATTCATGTAAATCATAAAATCAAAATTCTGTATATACATATTTTTTTAAAGATATCTTATAGTGTAACTGACGAAACAAACTATTATAAAGGATTTGTATCAAACTAATCCAAAACGAATCAGGTGTTGGATGAACCTTGGGGTATATAATGGTGATAAAAAAAATATTTCTTAGAGTAATGTATATGTGTTATAGGACGTGCATAAAGACAGTTTTTCACTTCGGACCAGTTCGAGTATTATCAACAAATTAGCTAGCACAGGTGAGTTCACGACCCCTATTTTTCTTAAATATATTTCTTGGGGAAGATTAAAATATATAAAATATTGATTTACATATTGCAAGTGGTATATCTTATTACATGAGTTGATATCTGATATAGCAACCGTAGTCCCCTGCAGCTTATAACGGTAATTTAAGGAATAAAGCATGATAATTTAGAATGGATCCATTGGGTGTGACGACCCTACTCGTGGTTAGTCGCTCTAATTTTGACAGGAGAGTCAAGCGAGTACCTAATTAGTCATTTCTGGTTGACGTGTGCTATATAACATCAGTGGGGCAATAATCTGGAAACAGGGTCAAGCAGCGTTATAAAAGCTCATGGTAGTAATAATAGTGTTATTGTATAAATATATAATATCACGACAAATCTCTGGAATACTTGTATATGTATTGGAAAAACATCGTTTTTAAAGCTAAACTTTGTTTTATCTAGTTATCAAAACCTGTGAATTCACCAACTTTATGTTGACTTTTCAAATATGTTAATCTTAGGTAATTGATTTGGCGTTGGATATTGGAGTTGCAACTTAGGACAAGTCTGTCGGGAGGGATTCGTGTTAGCATTTGTTTGCATATGTTTTTAAATAAAATCCCGTTATGTTGTGAACTCATTATAATCACTTTGTTTTGTGTAACCAAAGTACTGTTTGTAAGCTGTTGAAATAAAGTGTGGTTTTAAAATCATATAGTTGTCGTTCGATATAATCATAGCTGTGATCCATGATCGTCACACCTAACGCTTCCGCAAAGTTTCTGACGGGGTGTGACAGGCACACTTCCTACCAATACATGAATCATCTCCGTTAGAACAGTTGGCAAAGTTGTATGTGAAAGAAATCGTTTCAAGACATGGAGTTCCATTATCTATTGTCTCGGATCGGGATAGTCGTTACACTTCTCGGGGCTGGAAAGCATTCCAAGCAGCTTTGGGAACTAAGTTGCACTTCAGCACTGCATATCACCCCCAAACGGACGGGCAAAGCGAACGAACAATTCAGACATTGGAGGATATGCTAAGGGCATGCGTCATTGAGTTTGGTGGTAATTGGGATAGTCATTTGCCATTAATTGAGTTCGCTTACAATAACAGTTATCATACTAGCATCAAGGCAGCTCCTTTCGAAGCTTTATACGGACGTAAGTGCCGTACGCCACTGTGCTGGTCAGAAATTGGCAAAGGGCAATGGACAGGTCCTGAATTAGTATTAGAAACCACTGAAAGGATCAGGCAAATTCGTGACAAACTCAAGGCTGCCCAAGATAGACAGAATAGTTACGCGGATAAAAGACGAAGGCCTTTGGAATTTGTGAAAGGAGACTTAGTAATGTTAAAAATATCCCCTTGGAAAGGAATTATGAGGTTTGGAAAGCGGGGAAATTAAGTCCACGTTATATAGGACCGTTTAAAGTAATCTCCAAAATTGGAACCGTGGCCTATCAACTTGAGCTATCTAAAGAGCTTAGTGGAATTCATGACGTATTCCACGTCTCAAATCTTAAGAAGTGTTTGATCGATAAAGACATTGCTATTCCGATTCAAGATATAAAAGTGGATGAGAAGTTGAAATCCACAGAGCATCCTGTTGAAATATAGGAGAGAGTAGAAAGGATATTAAGAAGAAGACGGATCCCTATGATCAAGGTCAGATGGAATTCACGCCATGGACCTGAGACCACTTGGGAATTGGAAGCAGATATGCGAAAGAAATACCCCCAGTTATTTGAATAATAAAAATCATGAATTCCGGGACGAAATCCCTTAAGGGAGGGGGAGTTGTAACACTCGAACTCGGGATTTACGAAAATAAATAAAAGTTCGAACCGGGATTCGAAAGCAACATCAAGTAACAAGCATGTGGGTTGTAATCCATTGACAAATTAAATAAAAAGCTGGATCAGGCCCAAAAAGCCCACCAACTAAAGAAAATTCGCAGCCCATTAAACCACCTGAGCCATCTGCGAATTCCCAGCCCCTTTTGTCTGTTACCATCGATGGAAACAAGGTTTTTGGCAGCATTCTTTCCTCTCCTACCTATACATGCAACGCAGAAAGAGCAGAGAGACACCACTCTCAAAAATTCGACCAGGGCACCTTGCTTCTCTCTCTCTAAAATTCGAACAGAGCTACAGGGTTTTAGCAAGGAGATTAAACACCCAAATCTTGTAAGTCTCTTCTCTCAAAATCTATATAAGTTAGGGTTCATATTTGGTTATGAAGGAACTAACAAATGGAGTAAAAAATTAAAATCAAGGGGGGGTTGCTGCTCACTGAACTTCTTGAAAAGGGGGCTGGAGTAGGGCTGATTTTCGAAGGAAAGGAGAAGGTGGGACTGCTCGCTGATCAGCTCTTGCGTAAGGAAGAAAAAGGCTGATTGTACAAGAAATTCTGCACAAGGTACAATTGTTCTATGCATGGGATTCTTGTAGAGCATAAGTTCAAATTCTGAACCAGTACCATGTTTATATATATTAGGTTGAGAAATCACAGAACTAAGAATTTATCAACATTATGATGCATGTTAGAAAATACCCAAGATTGAATTAAAAAGGATTAAACTTGTATAAAGGAAAGAAGCATGTTGGACTTGGGAATCTGTGTAAATGAAGGCTGGGGGGGCTGTCCATCGAATTTTTGAAGGAGAAAAAGCCTCCTGTACTACAAATTCTGCACATAGTACAAGCTGATTTATGCATGGAAACCTTTGTAGAAATAAGACTCAAATTCTGATGGGTACATGTCTGATTAACAGCCTTAAACAATGCTAAAACTCATCAGATTTTCATGACTATATTGCCTATTAAGTGACATTGGAGTTTAGACTAAAAATACTTAAAACTTAGTAAGATTTAGTTTTAGTTTTACTATGAAATCCTTAAGTTAGAAAACTTGAAGATTTAGAATAATGAGTATAAAAATTTAACATAGACAAGAAGAGCTAATGATGGGTAGCTAAAAGTTTAAGGTCTGACCCGCTAGATATTTAGTGTTGCATTATGCAACAATATTCAGCAACTTTATAAAAAATGTAAACTAAATAATATTTACTTGAAGTTCCAAAAACTAAATAGTTATAAACACTTAGTATTGCAGCATACAACAGTTTTATAAAGATTAAACAACATTACTTGAAATTTCAAAGTTAAAATATTATAGATGTTTAATGTTGCATCATGCAACAGTACCTAGAAACAGAAAATTTGAGTTAAATAAAAATGTATTTCGGTTTATAACACACTTTTTCCAAAATGTAATTAATCATTAGTCGCGTATCGCGAATATCAAAATGCTTACTGTTGCAACAGTATCAATATAGACTATTTAAGTTTAATAATATTTGAAGTTAGGACAACTTGCAATCAAGACCACAATTGATTATATACATCTAAGAAAAATACCATAGTAATTCGTATATAACCCGAATTTTTCAGTTAAAACAAGATACTAATATAACAAATAAATTTGTTATTATTATTGGTTTAGGTTGACTATCGAAAGTCAAACCAACAAGTAAATCCTCACCGTCAAAGTTGCCAATCAAACCAAGTGAGTTCCGTATTATTTTCCTACCTCGTTATATAACAGTTCTTGGCCCACAAATAATCATTGTGGAGCAACAGTTGCGTGCTATATTGGTTACCAAAATTCGTATCTCATGAAATGTGCAAAATACTACGTAACTAGTATGCTAGAAATATTTGGTGCATGTGGTGTACCTCGTAATTTATATATATATATATATATATATATATATATATATCTTGTCGGTTACATTCTAGCCATTCATGTAGAAAAATTATGTAGGGGCCAATAGCATTGTGAAATATTTGAATAACAGGCTAGGATACGGCTCACCAACAACTTTATAGTTGTTTATATCGGTGGTTTACAAATTTTGCAGGTAATCAGTAGGAACCCATCAGACAAGTGGCTCCTCGAGTTATAAGGATATAGCGATCCATAATAATGTCAAGAATCGCCAGGCCCAGTTATTAGCATTCTGTTAGGATGCTAAGTCAAAACCTAATGTTATCGTATTTACTTTTAAGATTGTGAAACTTAGTAGGTTGTCTGTAATTAAAGTAAACAGTTATTTAATATTATTATATTTTGTTGCTTCCGCGTGTATCTGATATTGACAGCGTGTTTTCCACAACACCTCTCCCGTACCTGACAGGCGGTTCGGGGGGTGTGACAAAATGGGCCAAACATATTATAATCAACCAAAACAAGCCATATAAGGATCCAAATGGGTCAAACATATTATAATCAACCAAAACATACTACATATGGGTGCAAATGGTTTTTGTTTACTTACTGGTGTTGTAGGTACACTTTTCCTAGCAGTAAGTTTACTATACTTCATACCAATAGGGTTAATGACCTGGCTACTGGGCTGGGTGTTGGGCTGGCTACTGGGTTGGACTTCAAAATTAATGAGCTGGCTAATAGGGTTATGTTGAGTGTAGAGATCAACAATCTGACTGGATTTATCACTAACTGAATTCCCCATATCAATAACATCTTGATCATTATCTAACCTCTTCAAAGTTTTATCATCAACTTTCAAATAATACATGATAAAATCTTTGGATTGATATGAACCAGTTTCCATAACATAATCCACTAACTCAAAGAAGGAGAGTTTGTCAATTTCTACAGAAATCAATTTAGATTCACCACCAACATACCTATGTTGTTTTGTAGACTCAACATGAATCGTCCCTCCATGCTAGAGAGAAATAGAGATACAATCCTCCATGGAATAGGGTTGAATGGAGCAGAAGACACTTCGATCCTTATGATTCCAGCCAAAGATTAATCATTCATGGATTGAAATTGATGGATTGATGGCAGGGAACTTCGAGTGAAAGAACGATGCGAACGTAGGGTTTTTTTTAGGGTACTTAGATAAATCGATGTACATTAAAGGGAAAGAGATTTAATTTTTTTGCCACGTAGGCAGTCCATCGGGATTAATTAGCCACATCAGCTTGCCACATAGACTAATTATTAACGGTGTTAATAGATTTTAGTGAAGGGAATAGTGTGAGAAAATAGGTTGAAAGTTGAGAGTGGTGGTGGCTAATTCGTTAGTTAGGAGTGTTCCCGACCAAAAACTAATAGTTGGGAGTGTTCAAAGCCAATAACCCTAGTTTATAAGACACCTCAGCACACACTAATGTGTCAAGTGATGTATCTAGTTATAGCATGTTAGTTGATACAGTTAGAGTATTGTACATGATGACCAACAAACTGGCTCACAAACTAGCAGCAAACTAGCAATGAACTACCGGTTCGTTGCTCAGCCTGGTTCGTTGGGTCAGTGGCTACTATATAATGTTGGTAGCTTGGTCATTTGAGGATATACTTGATAAGTCTGAGAGATTTGTGTGTGTTTCTGTGTGTGAGAGTTTAATGAGTCCAGATAGTCTTGTATGAGTGTTTGTTCTATTGTGAATCAATACAAACTTCTATTATTTACCTTCTTGTTCATCTCAATTCAATCACAATTAGCTATTGTAGAGGCTAGATTATGAGGCTTGTAATATTAAATAAGTTGGGCTGGGCTTAGAGGGTTTAACTAGATTAGTAGGCTAGTTTATGATTGGGCTTGGGTTTACTATTGGGTTTATGATCCAAAAGGGGCCCAATAGTAAACCCAATGGAGGTCTATATATAGACCACTTGACCTCCTCATTTGGGGATGCGGGTTTACGATTTCTAAGAGAGCCACTTGGTGAATACGATCGTATACGAGAGAGAAGAGAGTTTATGATTGGTGGTTTTGTACCCGACAAGTTTTCTTGTGTGCAAAGAACAAGTTTTTAACGTTTAATCATCGTATTTTTCGTGTTTCTTCTCTTCTCTATCTTGAATCAATCATAAACGAGGATTCCGCACTCGTTTGTGATTAAGATATCGTGATTAGTTGTTGATTTCTTGTGTGCAAAGATCAAGTTTTTAACGTTTAATCATTGTATTCTCCGTGTTTCTTCTCTTCTCTATCTTGAATCAATCATAAACGAGGATTCCGCACTCGTTTGTGATTAAGATATCGTGATTAGTTGTTGATTTCGGACCTACAATTGGATTCCGCACTCGTTTGTGATTAAGATATCGTGATAAGTTTTTGATTTAAGAGGAAGTCTTTTCCATAAGATATCGTGTTGTCATGACTACACCACAATATAAAAAGAAAAGAAAAAGAAATGAAAAAGAAATGAAAAAAAAAGAGAATAGATAATCACTCAGTTGGTCTTCTTTGCGTGCTTAGCGGCCAACCTGATCACCAACTGATGGTTAATGAAATAAGTGGTAATCATACCGGTGTTGCATGGTTCCTCAAGCTGGGGGTTTGTGAATCCTCAATAAACTCTGAGGTTGGGTAGATTTTGTTGTGTTCGCTTGGGTGTGGGGACAATTAAACATGATAGTAATAATGTACTATATTAAGCATGACGCATTCGGTTGGGATTAAACGGGTTTGAGTTTAAAGCGGACAAACATACCGGCAATCACCTGGACTAGTTGAGTAACTGAAGCTGAAAAGGGTTCCTCGGTCAGATTCATACGGTTTGATCCCTTATAAACTTTCTCATGTTTGGTTTGGTAAGTATTTGTTTAGTTTATATCTTTCGTGTGTGAGTCGTTAAGTTCTTTTTGGTGTGTTTTCATCTTGGCCAGGTTTATTTGAGAAGTCAAAATGTGTTTTTCATGGGTTTTAATGCATGACAATATGCCCCCGACAGATCTTGACAAATTTTTAGGGGAAGGAGTATGGGATAATAAGTATTATCCGAAGGGAACTCGAGGATGATACTTATTATCTAATGGAAAAGACTTCCTCCGTCAGATCTTGACAAATTTTTAGGGGAAGGAGGGAGGATAATAAGTATTATCCGAAGGGAACTCGAGGATGATACTTATTATCTAATCAAAAGACTTCCATAATACATAGTATCTGAAGGGAACTCGAAGATAATATGTATTATCTCAGGGGAAGTCCTTAGCTGAGGGGAAGTCTTTAAAGGTCTTGGGTTCAGGGGAAGTTTTATAGAAAACCCGTAATCTATATTAGGGTTTTTGGTTAAAATTATGTTAATTTGAATCAACTGAACAGATGATAATTACCTCCTAACCCAAAGACCGGTCATCAAATGTGTGTCAGACAGGTTGATGATAGAAAGATGCTGCTGATGCTGCTGCTGCTCAAAGTTATAGAACCAGCCGGACAAGACTTTCATCTGAATAAGCAACTGTTCAGGGGAAGTTGTTGGTGTCTTTACAAGTTTTCAAAAGCTTCAAAAGAGCTTCAAAGAAGATAAGATGTTCACATGTTTAAGGGAAGCTGAAGACTTCAAGTCTCGTTGAAGAAAGTGATGCAGAGAGCAGTCGGAGATCATGAAGATCCAAGTTCAACAATCAAATTCTTCAAAGTTAGAGGCTTTCAAAAGTTGAACCCTCTAATTTATGAAGATTCAAGACAGTTACCGAAGATTCAGCAAGAACCAGTTCTTTCAAAAGAAGCAAGTCATTGAGAATCATCCATCTCATTAACATGTTCATTTCAAGAAGTTCGAGCTGATGTTGATCAAGAGGAAGTCCCAAGTGCCCGTTATGAAACCCAATGAAGATTTCTGCGGAAAGAATCTTCATCAGCATCTTTGCCAGCCAGTCAAGAAGAAGATTTTCAAAGATCGAAGGCATTTGATATCACAAGCCTAGGGGAAGATTGTAGAGGCTAGATTATGAGGCTTGTAATATTAAATAAGTTGGGCTGGGCTTAGAGGGTTTAACTAGATTAGTAGGCTAGTTTATGATTGGGCTTGGGTTTACTATTGGGTTTATGATCCAAAAGGGGCCCAATAGTAAACCCAATGGAGGTCAATATATAGACCACTTGACCTCCTCATTTGGGGATGCGGGTTTACGATTTCTAAGAGAGCCACTTGGTGATTACGATCGTATACGAGAGAGAAGAGAGTTTACGATTGGTGGTTTTGTACCCGACAAGTTTTCTTGTGTGCAAAGATCAAGTTTTTAACGTTTAATCATCGTATTCTTCGTGTTTCTTCTCTTCTCTATCTTGAATCAATCATAAACGAGGATTCCGCACTCGTTTGTGATTAAGATATCGTGATTAGTTGTTGATTTCTTGTGTGCAAAGATCAAGTTTTTAACGTTTAATCATCGTATTCTTCGTGTTTCTTATCTTCTCTATCTTGAATCAATCATAAACGAGGATTCCGCACTCGTTTGTGATTAAGATATCGCGATTAGTTGTTGATTTCTGACCTACAATTGGTATCAGAGCCAAGAAACGAGTGTTTCGAGGTTCTCACGATATTGGATTCAAGCTATTTTTCTGGAAAAAGTTTTGGTTTTTGAAGATTTGAAGCTGCTGGAGGTGTTTCCGATTGGTTCTGCTGTTGTTCTTCGTGTTTACGATTTTAATCTGGGTTTCTTTGAGTGTTTACGACTGCATTACTTGAAGATCTTCATCGGAATCACGTTTACGACTTCAAGACGAGATTTTTAAGTGTTTACGATTCGTTTCAGTCGGAAATAGAGTGTTTACGATCTGCTGGGATCGGAATCGGAGTTTACGACATTTTCTTATCGGTATCGAGTGTTTACGATCCATCACGATCGGATTCGGTATTTACGATCCTGTTCGATCGGAATCGAGAGTTTACGATCAGGAGTTTACGATCCGGTGTTAACTCAATCGTAATCAAGTTTTTACGACCGGCCAGGCTGTCAAAAATCGTAAACGGGTGTTTACGATCGGAAATAGGGTTTTCAATCGGAAACAGATTTTGCCGTTTTTGCCGATTTTTCGAAATTTTCAGAAGCTGCATATCTTAAGAAAGAAAATGAGTTCGGTTGAGAATAAGGATGATTTCGCAGCTGAAGTTGACAATACTGAGATATGCCCCAATCCTACTTGTGCTCGTATAATTCCTGGACTTAGACAAATATGTAAAAATTATGAGATATAATTGTTTGAGATTAAGTGTGAAAGGAGCTCATTTAAGGGTAGATGGCTAAAGAATGAGGAGAAGGTTAAAGCACAAAAGCTAGACATAGTAAAATATCAAAAACTGGCAACTGAGAAAACTCTCCTGTATGACAATGCTAAGTTAGAAATAGTTGAGCTTAGGAATCAGGTAGATGAGATCACACATAAGTATAATGAGTTGCAAGTTAAACTTGATGTGAATCAAATGAGAAGCAAAAGAATGCTCGATGCTGGAAAGGAATTGTCACTTGCTGTTGTGACTGGTCAAGTTGGGAAAGACACATCTGGGTTTGGGTCAGAGAAAACTGATAAATCTTTGGCAATGAACAGCATCATTCCTCCACCAGTTCCCAGAGACATAATAGGAATACTTCTTAGTGAGATCAAGTTGAACGAACCGATTCTGATTATAAAGAAGCTGCTCCTCCTATTGATAGTGTCTTGGTTGGAACTACACCATTGACTCAAAAAGAAATTGATAATGAAGCAAACATGACTTATGGTGAAGGGAGAGTAAAGGATATATCAGACAATGATGCTAAGTGTCAGAAATATGACAGGTGTCACAACTCTAAGTCTGATGAAGCTGGGATAGAGTTGAAACCATACCCTAAAATTGAAACCCCATGCTTCAAAGTAATTGACGAAGTCAAAAGGGAAAAGGTGATCTTGACGACACGGCCTGAGGGGAAGATCTTTATGACATCTGGATCAATGTTTGACCAAGAACCAGATGTAGGATATGAATTACCATCCTTCTCCTCCAAGTTCAAGGGAATAACCGATGGGGTGATAAGTGAACCTAAAGTTGAGAGGCCAAAGATCACTATCAAGCATCCAAGTATGAAACCAACAGCTGAAGTGAAGAATGAAAAACTAAAGGGAGTAGCTGTGACTCCCATTTCTTCAGTTGGATCATGCAGTTGCCGTTGCAATTGCAAGAATGGTGCTTCAACGTCAAAGAATCAAGGAAGCACAAAGACAGTAAAGACAGGTTCGGCACAGGCTTCGACAAACCGGCAGAAAGTCAAATCTGAAGCTGCAGTCAAACCAAAGAAGCATACACAAGGCAAACCAGCTCCATATCAGCCACCGAAGACAAATGGGTACACGTCTGACTTCTATCTAAAGAAGCAGACTTGTTTTAATTGTGGCATCGCTGGTCATATTGCTAGAAACTGTCTTTATCGCCTTATGAACCCTCTTATCTGAAAACTCAAAGGGTTTCATCTCAGGAGTCTGTGAAGTCTAAGCCGATGATGGTGTAGAAACCTAAGGCAATGATGACTGT
>JBCNJP010000023.1:12345513-12370513 GCA_039602395.1 Deinandra increscens subsp. villosa
GCTTAACTAGGCCGAATACGTCCACGACCTTTGGTTGATCACCGAACCCGTCCATATGTGTTATGTGTTTATTTATTTATTGTCATTATGTGCAATGTGATTTAAACGCATGATTTAGTATTAATAATAGAATGTAAATTGATCACTTTTTGGTTACCAGGGAAACTACCAGGCGAAACTGTAGAATCGCTCGGTAGCCTGCTAAGCTGTTTGATCTACAAGTGCTCAGAGCCAGTTTCGCTTGGCCAACGAAACTAGCCAGCGAAACTAGCCTCTGATATATAATGACATAAAACCCTAATTATCACATTTTTGCATCATTTCACACAAAACACACACCACTCTCCACCTGCTCTCTCGAGATCTCTGGCCAGTCGAGAAGAACCATCAAGAAACCATCATCTCATCTCATCCATTCGGACCCTAGATCGAATCGTGAGTCCCAAAACCATTTTTATGCATTTTTATGTGTTTTACCTTAAAGCATGCTTAGATCTTCATGTAATCTCTTGATCTTCTGATATGATGCTTAGGAAGGCTAGATCTATCATAAAGTCTGTAACTTTACGTTTGAAATCAAACCATAATGAAGATTCATGCTAGTTAGGTCATTTTAGGTTTAAAATGTGTTTTTGGTGATTTGAATGTGAAAATCCATGTTTAAGGTGTTAAATCTTGTTGTTTGATGTTGGAAAATGCTTATGCATGCTAGATATTGAATTGCATGAAGTATGGAAGCTGTTAGATTGATTTTTAGGCTGATTTACGTGTTTTCTGCGACCAGCAAAACTGCATTGTTCTCTGAGCGAAACTATACAGCGAAACTGTATAGTTCTCCTTCCAGCGATACTACCTAGCGAAACTATAGTGTCGCCCGCGAAACTAAGTAGACCTGCTCGAACGAAACTACCGAGCGAACCAACCTGAACGAAAGTTCAAACCAGTTTCGAGCGAATCTAAGCTAGCGACACTGCGTCAGCAGTTTCGGGCGAAACTAGCTAGTGAAACTGTGTCATCGGGTAATCCCTAGCGAAAGTGCTGCCCGTGCACCTAGCGAAACTATGTAGCGACACTAAGTAGCGAAACTATGATCTGACCAAAACCCAACTTGTGCAACTTGTTTGAATGTTATGCTATGACTTACATGATTATGCAATAATGAAACATGCTTGATTTCTGAATTATGTGAACCCTTGTTTATGATCAACCATCGGTGTCGTGTGTCGGTATGTCGTGTCATAATTCCAACGTGCTATGTTATGGGCCATAGTGACGTTAAGCTAAAGATTAGACACAAAACTAATACTTAAGACCTAAACGTGTTTCTAGGTCTTCATTAAGCAAACAAATACTTGGGTTATTAAACAAGTGTAGCTGAGCAACCTAAGGTGAGTTTCACTAACCCTTAAATTGTGAGCCCGTTTGGGTCGCAACGAAATTACTTAACGGAAAACAACGCTGACACTTTGAGATATTGCCAAATGGGATATCTGCTATGGAAGTTGGAGTGCTTTATGGGAAACACTTGCAACTGTCCATCCTTGGGGTTTCAAATGAAATCCGGAATAACCGTTTGATACTTAAACTCTTTTTAGGGTTTCAAATGAAATCCAGAATAAACGATTTTTAATATGGCTAGTGTAGGTTAAAGTCTAAACCAAATGATATCACATGATTTCTAAGGATGCCTTGAAACTTAAAAGTCCTCAACAACTTAGTACCATTAATTTGTGAAGCGAGGGGATGTTGGGTAGATCTACTGAGGGTTGACAACCCTGCTCCGCGGTACACAAATGTGTAGCCAACCGGTTGGAGGCCGAACGGAGTACAATTTTAGCCTATTTTAGTTGTGGGTCCCACGAGGAACACACCTGGAGGCACAAACCATCGGCAAATGCCGAACTCTGTTACGTCAGCTTTGGTACGAACTTCCTTAGTGCATGGAACAACGGTTTAGGTACCCGCGATATCGGTTGAGCACTTTAACTATACAAAACTAGTACATACCCGATAACGTAGGTTACGGACATTACTTTTACTAAACCACAACACCACGATTATTGATGTCACTAAGCATTGTTTTTCCACAAACGATATTACATAAGTATATGTTGCCATGAATATGATTATGAGACCGGGCCAATGCATGTCAAGCCCACTGTGAACTCACCAACCGTTAGGTTGACACTTGCGTGGTTTAAACTTTTGCAGATCGCTGAGGAGTATCCGGAGCGGGTTGGCATGGCACATGAAGATACTTACTTTGTTCAAACTTAATTTGGAATTTAAAACAATGATTTTTGTAAAGCACGTGGTTAGTGCTAAGACAATATTTTTCCGCTGCGTATTGTGAGATTTTATTTATGGCATATGTTTGGACTAACTCTGATTCATTTAGTATTTGTAACTAATGGTTGTGGTCCTGGTTTGCTCGCACCCCTTAGCGGTATAAACTCCGTTAGTGGTGTATTGAGGGTGTGACAGTCGAACCCTTTCCCGAGGCACCAGGCCGAATCAAATTCCTTATTGTTGCAGTCAAATATTTCACTAAATGGCCAGAGGTAAAAGTCGTAGCCACCATCACCGGCAAGCAGGTTATCAGCTTTGTCTGGGAACAGATAATGTGTCGGTACGGTTTGCCAGAAAAGATAGTGTCCGACAACGGAAAGCAGTTCGCCGACAACCCGTTCAAAACATGGTGCCAGGAGTTGCAAATCACACAAGTGTTCACCTCGGTCGCGCACCCACAATCAAACGGCCAGGTCGAACGTACGAACAGATCCATCGTCTCAGGTATCAAAACCAGACTCGGCGAACAGGGGAAGAACTGGCTCAACGAATTGCCAATTTTTTTATGGGCCATACGCACCACCGAGTGAACAAGTCACGGGCACACTCCTTACAGCTTAACCTTCGGCTCCGAAGCTGTCATACCGACAGAAATTGGCATGCTGACATACCTAACAGAGAACGTCTTGGAACTCACCAATGACTCGGAGTTGCTGGTCAACTTAGCTTCAACGCAAGAACGCCGAGACATGACTGCAATCAACGAGGCAAGATACAAAAAGCAAATGGAAAAGTACTACAATCAAAAGGTCCGAGAGATCACCTTCCGACCTAGAGATTATGTTTTCCGACACAATGAGGCAAGCAGACAAGAAAACCAAGGCAAATTAGAACCAAACTGGGAAGGTCCTTAGCAAGTCAGTGAGGCTCACGCCAATGGCTCCTACAAACTGGTAACCATGGAAGGAAAGGCCGTTCCCCGACACTGGAACGCAATGCAACTCAAAAAATGCTACTTGTAAAAGAAAAAAAGAATCATTTTGTCTGACTTTTGTACCTTAACAGGATCTCTACATATCCTATCTTAATGAAAGTCGACACATAACTTTTTCAATTTATGTCTCCTTATAACAAATAGTTGCATCTCACTATAATTGTTCGAACCGACTGGCTAATGTCGGCTAGATTACAAGTAGATCATACATTACATGATTTATAGACTCATATCAGTCATATCGGTTACACACAACCATGACGAGATTTATCTAACTTCATAACAAGGCCAAAAAACCCTTGTAACTATCACTTCATGGGTGGGCAACCGTGTCGGTCGACCATAATCAGTAATCGACCGACCCGACACCCATCCCATAAGCGACAGCCCTCGTAAGATGGTTATCCGTACCGGGCTATACAGAGAAACGCCCCGTTGTTCATCTCTCACAGCTCTCATTAGTGGGTGACCGACACGCTCCCAAGCCTTCCAGTCGGCCTGTTAACAACCGACACATGGAACATTGGGCATAGATCGGACCACATAGATCGAAAGACTTCGGTCGAACCTAGGTATAAAAGCGCAAAGACATGTTTTAATTAACAATCATTGGACAATACACCCATAACAAATTTAGCAAAAACATAAGACTAAATACATTCGATACCGACACGCTCGTATCACACGCAATTGAGGTCGATAACAAGAACATTGACGAATGTTCGATCACTCCCTCACCTTTATTTAATAACTCAAACATCGAGGTCGATAAACCGACACTATACATCTACACTCGGTCATCATAACGATAAGGCCGACACGATGAATAACACATACCGATCATATACGCATTTATTTCTATTTGTTACTTACTCTTAAGTATATTGAAATCAACATGACAAACACAATATATGAAATATGAACATTTTTCATTAACATAAAGCCGACAGGCATTACAATACTACCTAATCGGGTGAAAAGAAAAAAAACAACATAATAAAACCCTATCTATACAGGGTTGGTACTTGTGGAGGCATTCGGCGCAACAGGAGCCGAGATTATGCCAAAAGTTGCCTCGGCCGGATAATCCACCTCGGGGTCGACAGCCTGAAATTCCGCCCGGGTCTTGTTCAAGCACTTGGACAAGCTATCCAGATATTTGTACTTAAGTTGGGCATACTCATCGACCGCCTCCTTCAGTTGCACCTCGGTGTCGGGCCTATAGTACTTGCCCTCAGCCATAGGCTTTTCGGCAGAAGCATGTTCGAACCCAGCTACAAAACCCAGATGAGCTCCTCGTTTCATCACAGCGCTCTGAAGTTTACCGAGCCTTCTCTTAAAAGGCCGACTGCTAAGCAGCCGATCGACAATAAACGTCGGTCCCTCCTTGATAAACCACTATCGTTCGTCACCCAGGTCCTGCGCCTGGCTTTGAGCCCCCTATACAAATCCGACAGTCGGTCCTTCTCGATCTTCAGTTTTTCAAGGTCAGCAGTTAACCCCTTCACCTAGGCCGAGTGACGAGCAGCGTCATCATCACAACGCTTCCCAAGATCACCAAGGGTGACCTCATGCTCCCTCGCCGACGCCTGAAGGGCATCGAGAGCTTTGGCATCGGCCCGCTTCCCAGCCTTGAGATCAGCAACCTCTTTCTCCAAAGCTGAGACCTTATCAAGATCGACCTTGGCGTATGTTATTCTCAGGTCGCCGATCTCTTTCTTCAGCTTTCCAACTTCGGACCTCTTGGCCGCAAAACGAGACTTCAGGCTGTCGATACTCTTCTCTAACCTGGCATTGCGCCGAACCATGCAAATGCCGGCGACATAAGAACGAGTAAATTTAAATGTCGCCCTCCGGCGAGCCTCTTCTGGTGTCTCCTTGTCAAGTTCGAGGCGAGTACCAGCCGGGATACTCAGATGGGCAAACTCTCGGCACAATCTAGTAGAGTCAAGCCGAGAGCCGTTGGTTATTTGCCATTCCGGCACAAATACTTGCTCGGCAGTACCAGGGTTGACCTCTTGAATAGGCGACGAAGTAAAATCGCTGTCATCTACAACGAAGTGATCAACCTTCGGCTCTGAAGAACGCACAGACTGCCTAAGTTGGTCGAGTACTGTCATCCGACCAGTATCAGTAAAGTGACACCCTTTGGCCTGAAAGTCAAGGACAAAACTGTCAAAATCATCAAGCAGCCAAGAACCATACAGAGGAGAGGGAGAGATACTTACACTAGCCGCAGCATCGTCGGCCTTTTTCTTTCTCTTATCAGTAAGAGAAATCTCCCCCTCCTCCGCCTCCTCCTTATCCCCATCACCTAAGGACAGAATGTCGACCTCCGAATCCGAAGCCTCATCATGAAGCTTGGACGATTGTTTCCCGATCGACACCCCCTACGCACCGCCACATGCTTTTGCCGGCGGCTGCTCTTGGTTCCCTCAGTCTCAGTCCCGACATCAAAAACCTTCCTTTTTCTGGGTGACTTTGTCTTTCTTTGTCTTGCCAGCTTCTTCGTCGACAAGGAAATTAGTCTCACCCCCAAGGGCAGACCCAATCAAAGTCCGAGTGCCATCGGATATGGTAAAATCCTCATTCCGACGCCCAGAGGTCTTGTCGACGGGGCTTCTTTCGCCTTCACCCAGCGGTTTGCTCCCTTGGATGACGTCAGATGGGTCGTCCAAAGTGATGAAGTCTAGAATATCCATATCTGCACAAGGAAATAACACAAGGTTAGCATAAACGATAAAAGAAGAAAAACCGACAACAGTTAAAGAAAAGGGCGACATGGTATTACCCCGACCCTCAAGAGTAAAACATGGTTTCTTTGTCGTCGACAACCAATTGCGACTCAAACCAGTCACTACCAATACCCTCTCAGGGTACTTCTTCAAAGGAAGTCTAAGCCCTGCCTGCCGCCTCACCGTCTCCATATCAAACTCCAGCTTAGGACGCTTCCGTTTCTTTACCTTGGTCGACTTCCAAGGAAGGTCGACACCCATAATCTTATCCGAAACAAAAAAAGAACTTATCTTTAAAGTCCTTCAAGTTTGTCGGTAACCAATCCAGGTAACACAGGCTGACAGACCCATCCTCGTACCTCTCCCGACGCTGTTCGAAACAAAACCAATCTCCCTGATGGTTTATTTTATAAAACCGATGGAAGACACCGGATGTCGGCTCTGTACCCAGAGCCCAGCAAGTCACCTCGAAGTGGGTCACCCTCAGAATGGCATTAGGGTGCAACTGACTAATATGGACCATGTTATGCTTCAAAACACTTATAAAGAATCTGGTCAGAGGAATTCTCAACTGGTCGACGCTAAAAGATTTGGTATATAGGCCGACCATGTCATCGGGAGGATTCCTAATGGATTGCGCCGGCGTCGGGAGGATGGGGTTCAGCTTGTCGGAAATGCCGTAGCGCTCACAATGATCATCTAACTCCGCTTGGGTAAGCGAAGATCTAAAATCCCTAATCCCTAGGGGCGCCATAAAGAGCGGAAGGAAATTATAAAGATCAAGAGGAGGAACGTACCGGCAGAAAGCAAGAAGACGGCGAACAAATGCGCTAAAAACAAGTCGAAAAGCTGAAGTAGGAGGATCTATCGAAAAGAAACAGAGTAAAAATGAGATTCGAAGTGGTAAAAGATGAAAGTAAAAAGAGTATTTATAGACAAAAACCCTAATCGACGGTTGAGTTACCGCCCGTCCCATCACATACCGTCACCCAGGCCCACAAATGGCCCAACACGTGTCCACAGCTGTCATACATTAGTGTTTGACAGGTGTCGGCCAAGGAACATGGTCGACACCAAAATCTAAAAGCCGAAACGAACAGTTTTTTTTTCTCTTAGTCCGATAGTGATGTCCATACCACCACATACCGGACTGGGGGGTTGATGACGTATGTCCGGGCGGATGACGTCACAAGGAGATAGACACACACATCCAACCCGAAATACTACACGAGTCACAAGTGTCGGCATCGCAACCTGCCGACCGACAAACAACACAGGAAAAGGAGTCGGCCCTCACCAGGGTCGACACACAACATCCATCAAGGGTCGACCCCAAGGGAGTCGACCAACCATCCGCTCAATGTCGGCTAGATGACACATACGATAGCCGACACTCGAGCACGACAAGTCCGAGATGGACACCACAGACCAAGGCTCCCACAACGATAGGTCGGCGTGCCGACACCCGACCTGACCACACATTTAATGCGATTACCCAAAATGTGTACTGCAGGAACTTGGCACAGTCCAAGACGCGGACCTGCAACATACCTCCTTTGGGCAATTAGCATTAATGACGATACAAGACAAAGGTTGAGGGTTATAAATACACCCCAACCACCAGGTTAGATCTCATTTTCAATGCGCCTAGCTTCGACCTGATTACACTTAATCTCTCGAAACGCATACTTATTCTCACGCCCGAGCTTGGTCGCAGGACACCCTGTCCTGCCCTCTAAGAACAACGGCGTTTCTTTGTTTTGCAGATAACATCCTAGCCAAGACTCTCCTGACCAAAGGGCTTACTGTTCTTCCATCTTTGTAGTCGTCCTATCAGAGTGGCTCGTCCTAGACTTCGGCCTATCTAGCCATTCTCGGTAGCCCGATTCTACACGAAGATTGTTTTTTAGGCACTGTATCACAAAGGGGAATTGTTGGTCATTCATTAATATGAATCCAATTTATCCACATACATGACTTATACATGTTAATCGCTTTTATGATCCTATATGAAAAAATGGTTTGATGCTATATGATGATGTTGAAATTCAAGAAAAATTCAGTGTTCCTCGGGTTAAGTTTACAATGTAAGACTTTTACGTTAGTTTGTAAGTATCTAATGATATCGTAATTTTAATGTTTTCCTCTTATATCTGTAGGGATATGATCATGTAATAGTAAGCGTATGTCCAGAAATTATTTAAGCCTACGGGGTCACACGTCTCGACACCAAATGCATTAATATTAATTAAAGGTTAATTAATATTTATCACGAACATTTAACGAGGTTTCATTAAAAACTGACTAGTTAATTGTTAACAGGGGTGTTGGTTGTAATTAGAGAGAGTTGTAATTAAATTACAATTGAGAAAAAGGCTTTGGGATAAGCCTTTAGGCCGAATTTCGGCTAAGGGATTATCCAAAACCCTTTCTTGTTTATCAAGTTCTCTAATCCTATAAATAGACCTATTGGTTTAAGGTTTAGAGGTTGGTTGCTAGTTATTTGATAAAAGAGCAAAACCCTAACTTCTTTCTTCTCTCTCTAATTTTCGGCAACAAGGAAAACCCTAGGGGTTTCGGTTCCTTGTGTGGTTCGACCAAGCCTACATCAAGAGGAGTTCGTGATCGGTTGCTAGCACATAGCATTGGTGTGTCGTGTGTGCGATCGTAGAGGGATTTGTGTTAAATCCTCCAAGAGATCAAGTCTTGCCAAGCTAAAAAGGTAAACATGTTCTTTCCGCTGCGTACTCGTGTTTTGATAAATAGTTATATAACCTAACAGTGGTATCACGAGCCACCTATGATTTTAATTAATTACCGGGAATAAAACTTGGAAGGGGGGTAACCAAAACAAGATTCTAGCTTTTCGATTCATTTCAAAATCGTGTTTTACAATTGGAAAAGGTTTCGCAATTGGTAAAAACGGAAAAAATTCGATGGAATAGGACTTTTCGACCCGATCGAAAAGTCCCTGATCGAAAAACGCTTCTCGACCCGATCGGAAACCCTTGATTTCCGATCGGAAAACCTATTCCGGTGCGGAGACCCTTGATTTCCGTCCGAAAACCCTACTTTTCGATCCAAATCGTAAAGTGTTTACGAACTGGTCAAAAAGTACCCGTTTGAAAACCCCACTTTTCGATCTAAATCGTAAAGTGTTTACGGGCCGGTCGAAAAGTACCCGATCGGAAAGGTTCCGATCGGAAAGGCTTTTCGACCCGATCGAATAGTCCACGATCGAAAAGTACCCGATCGAAAACCCTGTTTCGATCGGAAACCCCTGCTTTCCGATCGTAAACTCTAATAATGGATCGAAAACCTCTTGCCGAATCGGAAACCCTAATTTTTAGCTCTAAAATTTGATTTTTGTGATCTAAAATTATAAATCCAAGTTTTTGTCATTATTAGATAATTGTTATGAACAACATGTTGTACCTTTAGATTTTAAAGTGTTAAAAAGAAGTAAAAACCATGATGTTTCATGCAAATCGTTCGTGGTTATTACCTAAATGAAAGAGGATTAAATTAAAATTATATGTGATAATTAGAAACCCTAACATTATGTGATTATCTGATAATTGTGACATAATAAAAGGTTTATTGCAAATTTGTTTTATGAAAATCGAAATTTGCTTAAATAATCTATTGAAATATGATTTTGTTTATAAAATAAAATTTGTCTCCTAAAACTCAAAAGAAACACCGGCTCACCCATTTGAACGCACTCTAAGAGAGGTATAAGTCGGGTCGCCATGCTTCCCTAAAGTGGGTAGGTTTTTAATTGCAAAAGTTGCAAACCTCACCCCTACGCTTCTTTGTGTGTTGCAAATGGAGCTACCGAGCTCTTTTGATTTGGAAGACAAACTAAGAATTTTATAAACATATTATGTGGTGAAGGTATGCATGAACCTTCACACATAACTTTTTTTTGATAACACATCAAAATTGCTTTGACCCATTGAAACTTAAGTCTTTGCCATCCACCTTGTAAAGGACACTTGTGAATGTCATCTTACTCATTGGTACACAATGGTAAAATGGCATTTGCATGACAAATTCCCACTCATTGGTACACAATGGTGGACAATTTGTGCGTTCTTGGCTGGACGACTTAAAACGAGCTAGGCGGTGAGACCCTTGGCCCGTGGTAAAAGATGGGATGAAACATGACTAAAAATCACTTGGTGCAAGTTGTAGGTCCCATAAAATCTAGGAATTGTATTTGGAATACAATTAGTGATCGTCACTTACCCTTTTGAGTGCATCATTTCTAGCAGATCAACTGATGAAATGATGGCAGGTCAAATTGGATCCTAGCCTTAATAAAGCTTAATTGTTTAAAGGTGTTTAAACATTGGGTAATTAAATTTATTAAGGAAAAGATTATCAAAAATACTGATTTTTGAACTTAATCTGTTTTGTAGAGGGCAACAAACCCTCCTCAAAACAATGTTGGTCATGCTTTTCGTCAAATGTTTGAAAGAGAAAAGCTGAATGGATCTAACTTCAATGACTGGTACCGTCAACTGAGGATTGTCCTTAGAGTTGAACGGAGGACCGATGTCCTTGAACATCATTGGCCGACCGAGCCATCTGCTGATGCTTCTGAGCAAGAGAAAGCGTTCTACAACGCAGAGTACAGCAGATACGATGAGGTTGCTTGTATGATGATATCGAGTATGACTCCCGATCTTCAGAAGCAATACGAATTTCATACACCTTGTGATATGATCAAAGAGCTAAAGAAGATGTATGAAAAACAAGCTGGTGTTGAATTGTTCGACCTAGTTGTGGAACTCCACGACTTGAATCTTTAAACTGGTAAATCGGTCAGTAGTCATGTGCTCAAGATGAAGAGCTACTTTGACAAATTGGAATCGCTCAATTATGGGTATAATCGTGCTGTTGCAGTTGGCATGATCCTCAAATCGCTTACGAAGGATTTTGAGGGTTTTGTGCGCAACTACAACATGCATAGTATGACTAAGACTATACCTGAGCTTCATGCTATGCTTGTCGAGTATGAAAAGACGATTCCTAAAAAGGCCACTGAAACACCCCAAGTTCTTATGATCAAGGGGGGAAAGATCCAAAAGGCTAAAAGACCGCAAAAGGCGAAGGGCAAGAATGATGGTAAGGGAAAAGGCAAGGCAGTTGCGCTTGTTCCTAAAACCAAGCAAACCCCTCCGGCCTCAAAAGAACATCCGGCTAAAGACCAGATCTGTCACCATTGTGGTGAAGTCGGACACTGGAAGAGGAACTGTCCTACCTATCTAGCTGAGTTGATGAAGAAGAGAAAGAATACTAGTGGGACTAGTACTTCAGGTATCTTCACAATTGAATTATTTTCCTTTTCTAAGAGTGATTCATGGGTGTATGACACCGGCTGTGGAACTCACATCTGTAATTCGTTACAGGGTCTTAGAAAGAGGAGGAAACTGAAGCCTGGAGCTTTGCAGCTGTTCGTTGGAAATGGTTTGCCAGCAGCTGTGGAAGCTATAGGAGAATTTCATTTAATTCTGCCTTCTGGGTTATTTATTGTATTAGACAATTGTCATTATGCACCTTCTATCACTAGAGGTGTTATTTCAGTTTCTTTGTTGAAAAACAAAGGATTTATTAACACGTTTAATAATATCGGTATTTCAGTTTCTAAAAATAATATTCATTATTTTGATGCTATTCCTTGTGATGGCATTTATGAAATTGATATGCGTGGTTGTGTTTTAAATAATTCAATGTTCACTGTTAGCAAACGAGTCAAAACTAGTTTGGACTCTACCTATCTTTGGCACTGTCGTCTTGCCCACGTTGGCAAAAATCGCATTGAAAGACTTCAACGTGAAGGGATCTTACAATCAAATGATGAATGATTTGATCAATGCGTTTCCTGTATCTCAGGAAAGATGACAAGAAAACCCTTTCCGAACAAGCCGCAAAGGGCCAAAGACCTACTTGGACTCATTCATACTGATGTTTGTGGCCCATTTAGGCATGTGTCAAGAAAAGGTGCTAGCTACTTCGTAACTTTCACGGATGATTTCAGCCGTTATGGTTATGTTTACTTGCTTAAACATAAACATGAGGTATTTGAAACATTCAAAGAGTTCAAGAACGAAGTTGAAAATCAACTCGGTAAGACCATCAAGATCCTTCGATCGGATCGTGGTGGAGAATACTTAAGCCAAGAGTTTAAGGATTATCTTAAAGCGTGTGGAATTGTCCAACAGCTTACTCCTCCTTACACTCCTCAGCATAATGGAGTATCTGAGAGGAGGAATCGTACCTTACTAGAGATGGTGAGGTCGATGATGAACCTTACAACTCTCCCATTATCATTTTGGGATTTTGCTCTAGAAACCGCTGTACGCGTTCTGAATATGGTTCCAACCAAGAAGGTTGAAAAGACACCATATCAATTATGGCATGGAGAAGTCCCTGTGTTGTCTTACTTAAGAGTCTGGGGATGTGAGGCACTTGTGAAGCGTGATACGCCTGACAAATTACAACCCAGGACTACTAAGTGCATCTTCGTGGGATACCCAAAGGAAACAATGGGTTACTACTTCTATAATCCTTCCGAAAATACTGTTCGTGTTGCTCGATATGCTGAATTCTTTGAAAAGAATTTTATAGCTCAAGAGAACAGTGGGAGAATTGTAGAACTACTAGAAGATGTGTCACCTTCTGAAACAACTAGCAATCATCAACTTGGGGGGGGGGGGGGAAATGTTCAAAGTGATGAACCTCAAGTCGATGAAGTTGCGATTCCACTTCGTAGATCCGAAAGGGTCGTACGTAATCCGGATAGATAGATTGGTCTAGTCGAATCCGAGGATAACGTATCAGGAGATCTCAATGAGCCTCCGAACTTCAAAGCTGCATTATCAGATCCGGAATCTGACAAATGGCTTGAAGCTGCGAATGTGGAAATGAAATCCATGCAAGATAACCACGTTTGGACCCTCGTTGATCTTCCTCCTAACGCAAGAACCGTTGGGAGTAAATGGCTCTTCAAGAAGAAGACCGACATGGATGGAAATGTACACACCTATAAAGCTCGTCTCGTGGTGAAAGGTTATACTCAACGTTTTGGCGTTGACTATGAGGAGACCTTTTCACCAGTAGCAGACATTAGAGCTATTAGGATCCTCTTAGCCATAGCAGCGTACTATGACTTTGAAATATGGCAAATGGATGTTAAGACTGCCTTCTTAAATGGTTACTTGGATGAAGAAGTCTATATGGATCAACCTGAAGGGTTCATTGATCCAAAACATCCCAACCAAGTATGCAAGCTTCAAAGGTCCATTTATGGACTAAAGCAAGCATCGAGGAGTTGGAATAAACGGTTTGATGAAGAAATCAAAAAGTTTGGTTTCGTTCAGAATCCCGATGAGCCATGTGTATATCGCAAAGCTAGTGGGAGTAATGTTACTTTCCTTGTCTTATATGTAGATGACATATTGATTATAGGAAAACACATTCCAATGTTGTAAGGTGTAAAATCCCATCTTGGAAAGTGTTTTGCCATGAAAGACTTGGGAGAAGCAGCATTCATTCTTGGAAACAAGATCTATAGAGATAGAACTAAGCGGTTGATTGGACTAAGTCAAAGTGCTTATATTGATAAGATCTTGAAGCGATTCAAGATGGAGAATTCCAAGCGTGGTATAGTACCAATGCAGGAAGGACTTGGTCTGTCGGTCAAACAAGGTGCTTCTACACCTGATGAGGTGAAGCGTATGCAAAGAGTCCCTTATGCTTCGGCTGTAGGATCTATTATGTATGCGGTGAGATGCACTAGACCTGATATAGCGTTCGCGCAGAATATCGTTAGCCGTTATCAACAGAATCCAGGTGAAAGTCACTGAACTGCTGTTAAGACCATTCTCAAGTACCTACGGGCTACTAGAGATTTGTTTTTGGTATATGGGGGAAATCCAGATCAAGAGCTCAAAGTGACCGGATACTGTGATGCTGGATTTCAGACTGATAGAGATGACACGAAGTCTCAGTCTGGGTACGTCTTCGTTATGAATGGAGGCGCTGTGGATTGGAAAAGTAAGAAACAAACCACAGTTGCTATGTCTGCAACAGAGTCTGAGTACATTGCTGCTTCGGAAGCTGCAATGGAGGCTGTCTGGATAAGGAAGTTTATTAGTGGGCTTGACGTTGTCCCCACAAGTAACTTGCCTATTGACATGTACTGCGATAACTCGGGTGCATTAGTCATCGCCAAAGAACCCGGAGTTCAGAAGGGCGCCAGACACTATGCCAGGAGATATCACTATGTTCGTGAGCAAATCGAACTTGGTGAAATCAAATTACTCAAAGTTCACACAGATATTAACTTAGCTGATCCTTTCACGAAAGCTTTGTCGAGGCCGAAGCTTGAAAGGCATGCCGAGGGCATGGGACTTAAATTAGCTAGTTAAATCATGTATGTCTGATGTTCGGTATTTGGATAAGGGATGTTAAACAATTTCTATTTGCATAATGAAATAAAGTACTTGATATGTTTGATTTCATTTAATAGTAAATTGTGTCCTATATTTGCATGTTTAATCCTTGAGTACTTGTCAAGTATTCTAAATTGTCCATTGTCGATTAACTATATGGGAATATAGTTAAACTAAGAAAAAATCTGAGTGATTGGTTAGGATGGTCCCACCAAACTCACATGGTATTCATTGGATGCATACTGGACTGACCCACTAACGAATTATCACTTTATGGATCGGCGTCATTGAGTGAAATTCATAAATGGTTGCTTTACTTATCCTTAGACTTGAGATACAAGCAGGTCATGCATGTATGGATTGCACCTACTTGATATAGGTCTAACTATCCTGAATAAGGTAGTACAAAAGGGCTATTTTCAGTAGATGTAGTGAAGTATGTGACTGGACACGTGTAGTCAAGAGGATTTGTTCCTTCAGCTTTGTGCTGAAGAAGATACCACTGGGCCCCTCATTGGACTAATTAAGATGTTTGCATGGCCATGCCCAAATGAAATCTAGAGATGTCTCGATTTGCAATTTGGTAATCTTAAGTTAGTTGTGAGAATGAGAAACAGAATCGTTAAAGTATGGAATGACTTTGATCCATATCCATATTTAACACGGTATCGGTAACAAAGGGATAGTAAATGACTGTACCATTTAAATACACTTTGAGAAACTGTACTTAAATATTTCTGGGAACATTGGCGTGTTGCTAAACGCTAACCAATGTTATTACCTTTACTATTGCAAGCTCAAGTGGGAGCTGTAGGGATATGATCATGTAATAGTAAGCGTATGTCCGGAAATTATTTAAGCCTACGGGGTCACACGTCTCGACACCAAATGCATTAATATTAATTAAAGGTTAATTAATATTTATCACGAACATTTAACGAGGTTTCGTTAAAAACTGACAGTTAATTGTTAACAGGGGTGTTGGTTGTAATTAGAGAGAGTTGTAATTAAATTACAATTGAGAAAAAGGCTTTGGGATAAGCCTTTAGGCCGAATTTCGGCTAAGGGATTATCCAAAACCCTTTCTTGTTTATCAAGTTCTCTAATCCTATAAATAGACCTATTGGTTTAAGGTTTAGAGGTTGGTTGCTAGTTATTTGATAAAAGAGCAAAACCCTAACTTCTTTCTTCTCTCTCTAATTTTCGGCAACAAGGAAAACCCTAGGGGTTTCGGTTCCTTGTGTGGTTCGACCAAGCCTACATCAAGAGGAGTTCGTGATCGGTTGCTAGCACATAGCATTGGTGTGTCGTGTGTGCGATCGTAGAGGGATTTGTGTTAAATCCTCCAAGAGATCAAGTCTTGCCGAGCTAAAAAGGTAAACATGTTCTATCCGGTTAGTTAGATTAATTCATAGGTTTCTTTCCGCTGCGTACTCGTGTTTTGATAAATAGTTATATAACCTAACAATATCAACGTTCGATAATTTATTTTTGTGCACCCCCTAAATTTTTTTTCTAGTTCCGCCCCTGGCCATCCTTGTAGGCCACAATCCAGAAAGTAAAAAAGACGACAAAGGAGTATGGGAGACCGACGGAGAGATATCGAGGCCGATGGACCTGGAAGTAAAAGAGACGAGAAGTGAGTATGAAATCTTGGGTTGTGAAGATGAAGTTGGGCATCGTAGGGTCAGCGAGGCGGGATGCTTGTTGGTTTCTAATGTGGGTGTCGTTGACCAAGGCCCAAAGGTGACTAGTAATACATCTTTTTTACCACATGGTAGGAGATCCAAACTTCCAGGTAATGATAATCGCCTGAATGCTATTCAACATTACCAGGGGCGGATCTATGATTTTTTTATAGTGGGTCCATTTTTTTATGGTTTATCAAAAAACAAAATGTAAAAAAAAAAATTCGATTCAGTTTATTTGGATCGGGTAAAGTAAGGTTGATCTGCACATTCCGAATTCTATATATATTAATGATGATTCACAATGTTAATATGTAGCTTAGTTGGTCTTCTAGGCCATTGACCCAGGTTCGAAACCATAAGCTATTCATTTTTTTATAGCGCAAATAGTTATATTTTTTTTTAAAACGAAAAAAAGGAACTAACAATCCAGAGAGAGAGAAGATCGAACTCAGTACTTGTGGGTTTAAAGTAACAACTAGAACCAGTTGAGCTACGGAAACATTTGCAGTGAGGATTCACTCCTAATGTATATATAGATTCACTCTTACTTTTTATGCATAATTCCACTATAAATTCGAAACTCACTGGGTTCCCCGTGAACCCGGTGGATCCTTACTAGATCTGCCCCTGAACAGAACGGTAGAATTATGAAAGAGGGTAACAAGTCGCTCATCTGGGGTACCATATTTGTAGCGTTTTCTTTGTCCTCCAATAGGGGTGATTCGTCTAATTCGGCGGAAATGTTCTTACCCTTATACATTAGGGCTTAGGGGGGCTTGTGGCGTCGTTAATCTTGGTCGGGTGAAAGTGTTTTAAGTTCAAGGTTTGAAGTTTTGGAGGAATAGGAGTGTGGTAGATGTTTTCGTTCCTTGGCGCTGTAAGGTTTTTGACGTTTCATAGGATGTGTCTCTTAGGTGCTTTTTGGTGTTCTTTGTGTATGTTTTCTTTGTCGTTCTCTAGCATCTTGCTAGTTTTTTAATGAATGACAGTTCAATTTTTTTTTTAACTTTTGAATATTTTTACATAATTGTTCCTTTAATTAATTTAAATATCAGTTCGAACTAAAAAAAAAATAAAAAGAAATGTTAAATTACATACAAGATATAAAGAAGATTTTTTTTATCTCCCCTCTAAAAAATATACCATGTACGGTCGTCCACCATACACACCTTCAAAGCTACCTCTGCACATAATATTACCTATGTGGTTTTCTAGTGTGGTTTAATTATTTTATTATTATTTTGTACTTTTTTATAATTGAAATTCAAATATAATTTCTTTATTTAACATAAATAAAACATTACAATACTAAAAATATTAAATTAAAAAATTAAAAAAATTACATCACATAAATAAATTAAAAAAATAAAACGCTCTCAAACATTCTTAATCATATCAGCTTTATATAAAGAGGGGAATTGCTAGAGGAATACTTTTTGTCGTCAACAATCATTATACTTAATTAATTAACATTAGGTAGGTTTATTTTATTCACGAGTACTTACCCTCAATTTGTCGAGTATATTTAATTAATAAACATTATGTTAACCTAGAACTACCCATAATTCTATTTTATCTATAATATAATATACGAAGTAGAATATTTTGTTAATAAAAATGGATATCAAATTATTTGGAGTGTATTTTACCAAACTTCTAATATTAATATTGTTGTATTGTTGTTTTTCATTTTTGTTTTTTTGCATTGCACCGTAGATGGTGTAGAGGGAGAGAGCCTATAATGATGGTAGTGGTGGTGATGCTTGTAAAATCGTAAAATGATCGTTTCCATGTGAAGAACAAGATGAGGCGGAAGCTTATGTCATTCAAATAGTATCGAATGCTTACAACTGAAGGAGCATACAACGATTAAAGCTTTGTGGGAGGTTGGACAGAACCTCCGCTCTCAACATAGACCTGAACATACCAAATTGACCAAAAACTTAAGTTGTCCAGCTAACCGGCACCTATTTATAGGTGGCTACTGCCCGATGAACCAGCCAAGCAACGAACCGTAAGTTCGTTGCTCACGAACCCTTGGTTTGTTGCTCACGAACCCTTGGTTCGTGGCCTGCTTCGTTGGCAACCTAACACATCATACATTCTAGATATTTAATTTATTCGCACACAGTAACGGCCACACAAGATTTTTGCTGTAATAGATTCCCCCTTGGACGTTCCTGTCGAATGCAGGTCTTGATCTTCTAGCAATCTTCACTCAATCTGCTGTGGACACTTCAAAAATCAGCAAATTTGCCTTGAACTGAATTTCAGAGTTTGCAGGAAGCAGCTCGCAATCCCGTACAATCACCATAACCAGTAAGGTTTCCCTTTGCTTTAAGCACATCCTTGGTGAGAACACTTCAATCACTGGATATACAAGAATAGTTCACATCCATGGCGAGACTATATCTTCAAACCAGTTGGAATGTGATAGGTTCACTTCAACAGTTGTTTCGGCAATTGTTAAGATCTCTTGAACTTAAACCAACAACCTTAAACTGACTCGATTTGAATATTCACTTTTTCCACAAAAATGAAACTTTTAAAATTTTTAGGGTCCCTATTTCCCCCCTAAATAAGGGAAATATTCAATGGAATCTTTAACTTCCTTCAGTTTGTTTAGACAGATAATCTCTGATAAACGCAATCACCTAGATGCAATTTCTCAGATATCTTCAATATCTGGAAGTAATCATATCCATGTCTCTGAATCTCTATCCATCATCAGAAACACATGTTTTTGAATCTCTGTTCCTCATAAAAAACAATGACTACCCATAAACATATCTTTTGAAATTTGACAACTAACACACGATAAGTATCAGAATCTGGAATTCTTCAAATAAAATTCTTCAATCAAAGTCTTTAATTCTTCAAAATAACTTTTTTTTCAATACTTGGTGTGTGCTGAGGTGTCTTATAAAATATGGCAATACTTTTTCAAACCTTTTTAGCAGTTTTTAAGCTTTTAAATTTTATAAAACACGATTTACTTGATGACTACTATTTCACCACATTACACGGGCAAGTGCACCCATCGTGGAGCAGTATAGTAGTGGTAAGTTGAATCGGGATCGTTCAGGATACAATAGAAAATGAGGATTCTGGATATTCAATCCGCTGTTAACATCTAGCCAAATATGATGTTAAGTTTTTTTTTAAAGGAATTATTTTAATAAAAGAAAATAAAAACTAATAATTGTTTAGAAGATTATAAGGTTATTTCACAACTTGCAATTTCCAATATGGAGCTCTAACATGATGGAACGCCCATGCTCAATCCATATGGATTGATGCTACGTATCAAATCCCTTGCGAAGATTTGAAAATGATGTTAAGAGATGAATATTGTTCAAGGAATGAGCTCCAGAATCTTGAGGTTGAATTTTGGAATCTATCTATGGCTGGATCGGTATAGAAGGATACACTAGGAGGTTTCATGAGATGGCTCAACTCTATCCAACGATGATCATGCCTGATTAAAAGAAGATTGAACGTTATATCTGGGGACTGGCACCTTAAATACAAGAAAAAAATAATTTCTTTTGTTAAGTGGTTATTATGGTGAAAGGCGAAGCCGCAAAGGTATATGGATAAGATGCATACCTATCTGGAAATAACATAACAAATATTTTTGCTAAACAAAAATAAGGTCGCCGGTGGAAGAAAGATGAGCTGATGGAAGGGTGATGCTTTTCGAAAGGAAAAAAAATTAGGTTTAGAGGAAACCAGAATATGATACCATATTCATGAATATGATTATTATTTCGATCCAGAATAATACAACAATACAGAGGTTTTGTGATATGGACCAGCCCACAACTGATCAGGCTAGCCCAACCTTAGCAACTACAAAACCCAAGATTCCAAGAAGCAAGTCCAGAAGCCCAAAAGGCTTGAAGACTAAATTCGATCACATGCAGATGGTTGACCAAGTTCGTTTGCTGCTTCTAGAACCATGTTCAGACCATGATCTCAAGCATGCATTTGTTAGTTAATTAGTTGCATAATAGGCCACGTAAGATTAGGTGCATGATGGATTGATGTCCATGGCATCCAAATTTTGTGTCTTTTGTTCTATTTTTACTTTTTTGCATCTTTTAAATGAAGTTAATCAGAAAATTGTCTTAAAAGATTGCTTATTCTCTCTCTCTTGACATAAGGCAATACAAGTTTAAAAGGAGACCAACAAATTGTACAAAATTAAGTAAATGACATCATTAAAGAATCTTTAGGCATGAAGCTATGGGCTTACTTGGGAGATTGGAATCATTGGGTAAATCTGTTGTGGCTGAAATGGGCTACACATCTGGGATAAAGAGAACTATGCTGACATGTGGTTAAAGTGGGCCAATTCAAATGAAACCAGGCACAGCAAATGGAGTCGTGTAATTGGAAGCTATAGATATTGGGATTGGGGTGTCGCAAGAAAAGGTACCTGGGTGGAGTTGTTTTGGATCCAGGAAAGGAAATATTTCATAATAAGGCTATGTGTAATCGGCGTGATAACACCCAACCCCCCACCATAACGTCCCTCATATCGCCCTTGGGCACCCCCGGGGCGCTATGTTGCTCAATTTCGTCCGCCAGCGCCATGCCCATCACGCCCCAACTTGTTTAAGAAATTCAAACTAGCCAACCATAATGCTCCATGTAACATAACCCCCCCTTCTTAACTACACACCCATGTCATATAACCCCCCCCCCCCCCCCCCCTTTGTCACATGTCACATAATGCCCCATGGTGGGGCATTATGACTACACATAGCCTAATGCACCAAGTGAGGATTAAAGAAAAGATGCATCAGGGAAGACAATACACGTTGCAGTTTTTTTAGCTTCGGTTTTGTCCCACAGATTTTTAATACAAGATTTTTAACAGGCCCTATCAAACGTATGAGGTTGATAACCAACAAAGAGGTGTTACAAATATATATATTATTATTGTGGTTAATGGTTATCAACACTTCAAATATATTTGCTTTTTCCCTAAGTTTTCTTCCGCTTATCTCATTGAATTATATGTTTGATTAATGTAATATCACATCTCTTTCTCCCTATAATTCTTTTATATATTTTTGTGCTATAGTCATTGTTTAAAACATATAAAAATACTTCGGACACCTTTAGAAAAACGAAAGCACATAATTCGACGGAAAGACAAAAGCCACTCTCATTTGTTTCATAATTAATGGTTTATTAGATTTTAATAATTTAAGTTATGCTGATTTAGCCGATAATAATCTCAGTTATCAAAATTCCCGACATTAATTTGAATTATCAAGGTGTTGAAAATCATTGAACCCCGTTAACATATCCCTAACCCTGTTAGTTCTTGCTGACGTGGCATATGACGAGGGATTGTTTTTGTAATTTCTTAAAATGGACGGTTTCTTTAAAGGTTTTTGTATTTCTTAAGAAAAAAAAGAAGGGAGAAAGGAGAAAGAAAGAAGGAGCCCCCCCCCCCCCCCCGACGACATGGCCTCTCTCTGTCGTTCATCGGCGACCTGGCCTCCCTCCGACGACTTGTAGATCTCCTACATATGACGACCTGAGCAACCTCTAGTGACCTCTTCAACCTCAGTGACCATCTCTCTCTCTCCTGCTCGAATTAAATCACCGGCGACCTGGTCTCCCTGACCTGCAACACCGGCGACCTCCTACATACGACGGCCTCAGCAACCTCCAGCAACATCTTCGACCTCAGTGACCATCTCTCTCTCTCTCTCTCTCTCTCTCTCTCTCTCTCTCTCTCTCTCTCTCTCTCTCAAATTAAATCATCGATGCCTAGGGGTTCTCCACACCTCTAGCGACGCCGGCCATGGCTACAATGTGGTTGTGTGTGTCGGTTCTCTGTCTAATCCGACCCCATCCTCAAACATCTTCAATCCATGGTAAGATGAAGTTGTTGATGGTTACTCTTGATGTTTGGTTGGTACTTGGTGACGGATGATGGCGGCGACGGTGGTGAACCAATAAACCTTTTCAGTAAATGCAGAAACAGTCCCTCTGAATTTTACATTATAAGAAACAGGTTTTAGTAATTACAGAAGTAGTCTCTTCTTATAATAACTTGGTTAAATAATTAACGGGGTTAGAGAAAAGTTAACGTGGGGTTTAATAATTTCCAACACCTTTATATTTAGATTATTGTGAAGAATTTTCGTAATTAGGATTATTATCTGCCAAATAAGCATAACTTGAATTATTAAAATTCAATAAACCATAAATAAATACAGAAAAAGAGATAAAATAGATTACTTAAAGTTTTAAAAAATAAAAATAAAGAAATAACACCAATTTTAATAAATACATTTCGATCACTCTTATTTTATGAATAAGTTTTCTGCTCGAAAAGAACTCCTCTATTATATATTTAGGTATCTTTATCAATACCAACAAAATTTGTCCATAAACGAATATAATGCAAATGCAAATATGATGACTTGTTACTAAAGAAAAATACAAATATATATGTGGACAAGATTAATCACAACTCTAGATTATAAACCCTTCTAGATATCGAAACGGCAAAACCTACGAATGACCGTTGTTTTGTTGCTTTCGTCACATTTTTTCTAAGTTAATGGTGTGCTTGAATATAACAATCGAATTATATCACGTAATGTTTGCATTAACTTCAAATTCTAGATTTTAAGAGACGAAATTAAACCCTATTCTAGTCATATAAACTATTTTTGTTTTGTTCTCCTCTATGCTTTATAGTCGTCATATTTTATCAAAAAAAGAGATAGAAATTAAACCATCGTAGCTATCGTTGGCTTATAGCTCAATTGTATTAGGGGACTTGAGAGCTTAAGGTCTTAGTTTAAAACCAAGTGTGAGCAAAATGCTCCCCAGGTTGAAGACAATAGTTTTCTGTGAATGATCAGGTTTCCTCTGGAATTAAAAATGGATACATGAAAAGGCAAATGTCGTTAAGCCCAGACATTCCATTCGAATGAAATAAAAACCACAAAAAAAAAATACCATCGTAGTTTTTTTTTCTTTTGAATAAGAAACATCAAACCCGGTTACCCAGGGTTACATCTGACAAATATGTTACCCACGACACCCGCGAAACCCCGATAGTGGGGTAATCGCGATCATTTGTGTTATACCATCTTCGGAGAAAACCCACCCCAACTAGTGGTAAAACTGGGTGCCTCAAGGCTTGAACTCATGATCTCTTAGTCAATGAGTCACCTATCATAGGCGATGTACCACTCAAACAAATCCTAAGAACAAAAGAACCAATTGTTTTTCACATTATCAATGGTTGGGCGACAAATACCACGTTGCCCTTCTCGAAACCACTAAAATTCACCTTGTCGTGGAGATACATACGACGAAACTCTAGTGGAGCCAGGGTAGCTAGCCTGTGTTACCCTTAAACTCGTACACGAAATGAAAATATATTTAGATATTTATTTTATATATGTGTGTTACCCCTTAAAAATCCGTAAGCACGTGCTACCCATATACATTTACCACATACATGGAGTATACTCCATGTAGTGATGTGATTGTTACGTAAGTGATGACTAAACCATATACATTTACCACATAAATGGAGTATACTCCATGTAGTGTAGCGTCATATGGTGGGATATTTTATTATTATTATTTTACTTGTTAAGTATTTAAATTGCAAGTAAAAGGAACTACATTAATATTAGTATTATAAATATAAATTAAAAATACTTGAAGTAGAAAATAAAAAATCTTAAAACTACAAATACTTATACTTGCTCTTTACTCAGCCTTTTTTTTCGAGCCGGAACTTGTGTTTTCAGTATAACTTCAACATTCGCCATCTCCTCTAAGGTTAATTAGAGATGTTTAAAATCGTATCAAAACACTCAATTATCTTCTACAAGTATAAAAAATGTGTCAAAAAGCGTTTATGAGACAAAATAGTACTTTTAAAAAAATTAGTCCGTTTTCATTCAAACTTTTACCGGTATGTTTAGAAAATAATAATAAAGAAGAATTCGAATTTTATTTTTTTAAAAGAAGTTAGAATTACTAAATTATTTGAGAAAAAATAGATTTCAACCTAAATAAATATTTAGATTTAACATATTAAAAGAACCGGTGAGGTGTCATAATGTGAGTGATCGGTGAATACTCTCAATCACAAACCACATAGAAATTTGGTTGTGGAACTTTTCACGTATAATGGTAGCGCAGGATAACCACAGTTGAGAGGGCTGGTCTCAACGGCGTGATGGTTGTGCGGTGAGGTGCCAGCTAGACTACGAAAGAGGATAACAGAAGTATACAAGGCGGTCCTAATGAAAATTCAAGATTTTAAATTTTTTCTTTAGGGTATAAGGCATACTATATATGGTGTGTTATGACTCTTACGTATGTAATGACTTGACTCACTTGTATAGTTTTAGTAGTAAGGGGTATGGTGATGTGGTTATGTTACGTGGTGTTGAGTTATTTTTCTATTAGTTTAAACCAAACAAAATTTAAAAAAAAAAGTTGCATGTAATTATTTGATTGGAGAAAGTCCTATACCCCCTCCTCTTTACGCCCGTGAAGATCTTCACGGGAAATCACCGCACACCTCATCACGCCAAGAGGGCGGTGTTCACACTGTGATAGGTGACGTTGTTGTGGATGGCGTCGTGAGAAAGTGTATATAGTGTATCTTGTATCTTTATGCACTTATATATAATGTTATGAGAATTTTTTTTTATAACTAGTTTCGTCCTGAATACACCCGCAACTCTTGGGTCGTTGAAAAATTCGTGCTTGGTGATAATAATAACAAAGGAGATAAAGTAAAACTGAATCAAATTTACAATATCAAAC
>JBCNJP010000023.1:12371013-12401748 GCA_039602395.1 Deinandra increscens subsp. villosa
TAATACTTATTAAATATACTTTTTTTAATATTCAGCTGCGGGATCTGATCGTTGAGTCTGGGGGTTCTTGGCGTTGGACTGCTGATAACAATGGCTGCTTTTCGGTCAATAGCCTTAATAAACTTGTCTCGAATTCGGTCCCAGCTTCCCAGGAGCTTCGGTTCGAATGGTGCAATGAGGTTCCCATTAAAGTGAACCTTCATGTGTGGAGAGCTTGCTTGGACAGATTAGCCACGAAGGAAGGTCTGAGTTATCGCAATGTGCAGGTTGTTAACGCCAGTTGCGGGCTGTGTAACGACGGCGTGGAAAATGCTAATCACTTGTTCACGGGGTGTGCCTTCTCGGATATGGTATGGCAATCGGTTGCGTCCTGGTGTAGTCTCCCCCCTCTTTTCGCCTTCTCGGTTTTGGACCTTTTGAATGTTCACTCTATGGTAACGTCCCTGGATTGGAAAAGAAAGGCTATTAGAATCATTATGTTTACCGGTTGTTGGTGCTTATGGCTTGAAAGGAATTTGGCGATTTTTAATCAACGCCCGCCTTTTGTCATCCGGGTGGTTATGGAGATCAAGAAATGGAGTTATGTTTGGTTTTGTAATCGTTGTAACGACCGGTCTATTAGTTGGTATGACTGGTCCTCTTTTCGTTTGTAATGTTGTTTTGTTCTCGGGGTCCCTAGCGTCTTGCTAGTGTTCCTCTGTTTTTAATATATTTGTCGTTCAAAAAAAAACATATGGAAAGTTGGTTTAATGGAAAGTAATTAAATATACTTTGAGTTCTCATAAAATGATAAACATGAAATCATAACGACACATATGTAACTCACATAAAATCATAAGTATAGTTGTCAAATAAGATGACAAAGTGCTGAGAAGAAATCTTAGAACATGATTTACATAAAATCATAAAGTATAAAACGCCTAGACTCAAGTGTATGCTCGTATAGTGATGGTTTACACAAACCCTAGTTGCTAAGGTCAACACAATTCAACACATAAATGTTCACACGACATTTATAACAGTTTAAGTTTATTTAAATCAGGAAAAGACCTGAAAAGACGGATTGTCACATACAAGAACAATGCCCAAACAGGGGACCTAGAGTGTGCCATTACAGGTAAAAGAAATCTAAGACACTAAATTAAGTTTCTCAAAATGATCAATTTTGAATAAAATTGAGTGAGTTATGACACTTAGAAGTTGACAAAGTTTTTGCATTGTTGCGGTTAAGGTAAAATGTGCAGGTTGAATTTGTTACTCAATAACTCGATCAATTTGAAGAGTTTAATTACCAAACTTTCCAGTTGACAACTTCCATATTACCCACACATATTTCATTCAGATATCAACCAAATAAAACCAACTTATCATATTCATAACATTGACACAAATTTACAATTCCAGAAATAAGACAGCTTGCACACGAATTTTGGGACGACATGATCAGTGACCTAACAGTGGCTTCAGGAGGTGTGTGAGTAGCCATTTTAAATCTAAGATATATAATTAAACTTTGAAAAAAGAATCATCCCATTTGGTTGAAAAATGAGTGAGTTATGGTCCTTGTAAAATAGTCAATTTTTCTGACAGCTTCTGTCCAAAAATAGGTTTTACCAAATAACGTTTTATAAATGTTTCGACCAGTCTCTTGGCTCCAGTTCCATCTCATTCAACTATCACAGCATCATATATCATAAAATATCTTTTTTCACAGAACAAATCATACTTGAACATAGGAATCAAAGCATAGCATGATGCGTAAACTAGCATGGTCACCCAATACATTGATAATCACCAATCATAACATAAACACTTAAAGATTTTGAGAAACTAAGATTAAGGTTTACCTTGGATGCTATAAAACGAAAAATATGGAAGGAATAGTGTGGGTTTCTTCTAGTACTCCACCTTCAAAGCACTTGGACTTGATCAAGGGAGCAATATCGAGGAGAGCGGGTGTGTATGGTTTGGCAGAAAATTCCAAGAGGGAGGGAGGAGGCAAGTGACGACAATGAAAGGGGAGGAAGAGAGGTGTAGGGTTTCTTTTTATCTTCTAATTTTTGACAGAAGGCTCTCCTAAACCCCTTACATGACAAGCCATGATCAAGCCCACATCTAATGGGTTTAGATTCGTCTACTGCATGCTCAAGGGCCTAGGACCGAGATTTTTCTTATATTTTTTTAAGGCTAGAGGTCGTGATCACAAACCATAGATAAATATAGATAAGCACACAATATTACATAATCAAGCAATGATAGACCTAATAACATGTAGGACGTTCTACCTTTTATAAATTAGAACCTTACCCGTAATAAATAAAAACTAAAGATTATATGTAAAATTCATACAAACCAGAAAAAGAAAACCAGAAAGAGAAAAAGAAAAAAAAAGAAAAAAAAAGAAGAAAGACTATAACCGTAATTTACTCAAGTTTTTGACCGGATCGGCCCTAAATCCCAAACACCCTCTTGCAGTGAGAGGGAAAAAAAAAGAGTAAAAGTAATAGAGTGTTAGGGCAAATTGATTAGGGCTCCTTCTGGAGCATAAAGATGTGGTTGGATTGGAATTGGAAAGTTTAAGAACGAAAATCAGAGCAGAAGAAGAAGAATGACGTCCTCCCTATCCCTAATTTCTCTTCCATCATTCGCATCATCGGTAACGCTCTATCTCCCTCGAATTGAATCTTCCGTACTTAAATCTCGAATTGCGTAAATCGATGATTTTAATCGGTCAAAATTACAGTTGAAATCGATCGGTCGAAAGCAAGTTAGAAGAACGTCTGTCAGCTGTACGAGTAACTGTGAAGCCAAATCATTTTTCCTCAATCCTTCTGATGAGCGTATCCTTAAGAAAGCTTTCAAGGTAACACTTATTCCTTTTTTTTCTTGTTTTTAACAAAATATTGTTAGTTAATATCAGTTACTGTTGCTGTAAAACTTATAGAAAAGAAGAAAACAATTAGGAGCCATAAAAACTTATAGAAAAGAAGAAAGACATTGATTGAAAACTGGTACAGATACCAGTTTCTCTGTTATATGTAAATATGAAAACTCCACATGATATGTGAAGATATTATTCCTTTTTTTTACAAGTTTTGGTAATGGATTGATGATTTGGTCTATGGCTTTTCATAGATTAGTAATGACCCCCTCATATCCTCCAATAGTAGATAAATAAATGAATTATAACCTTACTGAATGAAGTAAACAACATTTAGTCAGATTGGCTAATGCAAATTGAATAATGTATATGAGGAGCTTGATTACCAATAGGAGAATTTGAAGAGCCCAAATTCACATTTGGATTAGGATTTGGAACATCTACCTTGGTTTGCTTTGTGTTCCTTGTGCATTACTAACCACTTTCTTGAAGCTATGAAACAATTCCAAATATTAAGAATTTTTTTTGAACTAATAAAACAAATGTCTATTAACTGCTTCCATTTTTATTTGTCACTTATCATCACTGTATATAAGTCCCCTGCCTTGGTTAATAAACCATGCTTCACCAACCCTTCCACAATCATCACAAAATGTGAAGATTCAGGTGAGACCTCATATTCTTTCATTTTCACAAAAAAATTTGATCTCATTTGATTGCAAAAACTTGCCAAGAATTAGAAATAAAGTATCCCTGTTCGGACCATTTCCAGATTTCATCATTGTTCTAAAAGTTCAAAAATTTTCTTAAAAAGTGAAGTCTTTTCCTTAAAGAAACGCATGACATGTGTCGGTAGTAGTGTTTATGTTCTCTTCCAACATTCTTGACAATACACGTCTTGCATCCACAATTTCTCCTGCTTTACATAAGGGATGTATTATGAAATTAAAAGCGGTAGAATCTGGAATGAAGCCCATGTCCTTCATTTTGTCCATTATTGTAAGAGCTTTTTCATCACAATTCTTGTGGGCAAGAACATAAACAAATGAATTATAAACAGTGTTGTTTGGCCTCCACCCTTTTTTCGCATCTGGTGTACGATTTTTCATCTATATAATAACACGGCTTTTGTCTATTTCTTTCCGAATTCTTTAGAGATCGTTTATTAAATCAGAAGCATCATCAATGTTAATAAACAGAAACATCATCAATGTACAAAAAGACACTTCGAAACCCAACATTACAATTTGATTGAATGTGGATTGCGATTTTAATTCAATGAATCTTGTAATTGATTGAATACATACCTAGTACCTTTGATGTTATAGTGGAGTGCGAATTGAAATCGTGTGGATGAAAGTTTACCGAAATGCCTTTTCAACATTAAATTTAAAAAAAAATTCATGATTGGTTAAATTTAGTTTTTTTTTTCTTTCAAAAGATGGTGGTTTTTATTTGATCCTCACTCTACATGACAGGAGCCTGTTGCTTTTATGGGAGGGATGTTCGCCGGGATCCTACGATTAGATTTGAATGAAGATCCACTCAAGGAATGGGTTACTAAGACTGTGGAAGCCTCTGGGATTATAACAGATGAGGAAGAACTTGAGGATCAAAATGTGACATCACAACCCCAGCAAATACAGATTGAGTGAATCAAATCCTGATCCAATTTATTATGTTATATTGTATTATATTATATAATGCTACTGTCATTCAAACTAAACTAAATCAAGGCAAAGTAAAGAGTGTTGTTTGGTCTCCACCCTCTTTTTCTTCATTTCATCATGGGGTGTATGAATATTCATCTGCAATAACACAGATTTTGTCTACTTCTTTCCGTATTCTTTAGAGGTCGTTTATTAAATCAAAAACATCATCAGTGTATATAAAGACTAGTGTGCAGGCCGTGCATCGCCGGGGGGAACTTTGGCCGACCCTAATATTATCATTATGTTTATATACGTGAAACTATTTTTAGGACGCCAGTGATTGCGAATAAACATAACATTGTAGGTAAAGAATCTGAGATTAAGGACGGCCAAAAGTAATGTGTTTAAAACAAATCAACCTACCATTGCTAATTGACATATGTAATATCAAGTGTATAATAGAGTCATCAAGTTAGGTGTAAGGCGCCATAATCGGAGACAACAAACAATTATAAAGTAAGATAGATTCATTTAATATTAGCAGTTTCAAGTTTGATGGGGTGTTTAAGCACCAAATAAAATAAAACTACAAATAACAGTTACATATCCGGGCTGAAACTGGAGTCCATCCAGTTGTCAATATCATGTGCTGCTGCCTTGGCATCCCTGCGTATGGTCCGTAGATTCCGTAACAGTGCCTGTTTGGTACGAATCGCATCATTCAGCATTGAGGCAGCATCATACCGGAAGGGAGAGGGATCAAGGCTAAGAACCGCGTCCAGTGCTTGTCTGTTTTCTGCCAGCAGCCTTTCTACCACCATTATCACGGCTGACAGTTCAGCGTTTGTCTCATTGTGGCTGGCGATGAAGAAGTTACGGACATAGTCTTCCATTTCCTAATTATAAACAACATGTGTAAAATAATAAAACAACATTACAAAGCATAGATAGAGGCGTAGACGTGTAGGTAGAGGCTGTGACTCATGAGTAGTTAATGTGTTTTTATTTCTATTATGATTCGTTAAAGTGAACGTAGATAATTGTTATAAATTGAAATTGTGTTTTATCCTAAGATGAATTTTGAGTACCACCTGATCCATACAATCATTAACCTTTTTTCAGTCAGCCATATCCTTATATTATTATCTCAATTCTCACCTCCAAACACTAATCTCTCAATTCTCCCTCTTTCCTTTCCATCGCACCAATCCTTTTTATGCTTCTGCGATTGCAGTTCATTGACTATGGTTAGTAATGGATGTTGAGATGACTCTCATTCTCTCCCTCAAGCCGTTCATGCAATCAAGACTGAAAAAGCCTTGCCAATGACGGTTTCCGTAACGCCGATTGAAAATCTTTGCTGGTGTGGGTTTCCGTAACGTTGTAGATCGATACAGGAATCTGGTACGTGTCTTCTTTTCTAGGATCTATATTTTGTGATTCAGATCTCGATTTGGTTCTTTATTGTTTTTTATTTAAACCCACCATGAATGGTTTGTTCTATACTTCTATTTGGGCATATTGCATGTTCAAATCATTTGTTGCTACTAACTGCATTATATTGCACACATGTTGCTCGACCATTTGTCTCAGCGAAATTATAATTTCATATGTGATACATCTTTAATTCAAGATGTTTATTAGATAGAATGTTGAATTGTTTGACTATTTCGGAGTTAATCTACTTACATTAGTTGAATTTATAATATTAAACACCTATCTTGAAGTTAATCTACTTACATTAGTTGAATTTATAATATTAAACACCTATCTTGAAGTTAATCTACTTACATTAGTTGACTTTATAATATTAAACACCATATCATTCAACTCAACACAGATCATTCATCCATCGATAAATCTATGGATTTTGATATGTAAGATAAGGTGAGATTAAATGTGATAATTGATTAAATGTGACACCGATCAAATGGTGCATTCTTAACCAACCAATATTTATTAATTTGTTGTTGGTAGGAAAATGTGATGAATTCCCCAAACCAGCTATATAGATGTATTAATAGGCTAAACTTGACTTGTATTAATGCTTTGCATACTCCCTAAAGACAATCAAGACATTCAATAGAGAATGATATTCACCAATGTTGATTCAAAACAGAATGTAGTATTAGTATTAGAAGTATTTGGGTTAGAAGGCAACAAATTAAAGTGACATAAAATTGTACCTGGTTATCTACACAAATTAACATATACAACAAATTCATCTAGCCAAACACCCCACTGAACCGAAGTTAAAAAAATTGATGTAGTTTTAACCACTAATTTGACAGAACTGATTATGAGTCGCGGCGACTCAGATGTTAGAATAAGGTACTAAAAGTAAAAGAATTGAGAATTATGTGTTCACTTTCTCTTCAATTTAAATAATGTAGTAAGTAAGAATTTTGAAGGATGTGGATGTTTTCTTTTAAACTCAATTATATTTGGTAGTACATATTCATTGATAATGTGGCATAATAAGGTTAATATGATTGAAGTTGAAAGAATAGGAGAATGTGATATAAACATAGAAAATAGTTAAGTTTTTGACATGAATATGAATACAAAGATGGTTTACATAAAATACTGGCAACAGGTGTGAAAGACTGAAAGTTAAAGATTGTTGATATGATATCTTTAATTGAATTCAATTTAGGAATGCCTAAATAAAATGGAGAGCTTTAATGTTCCATAAACCACTGCGAGAGCAGGTAATAAGCTAATAAGTTTCACCAATAGGACCAAAGCGACTCGTGTATCATTAAGTGAAGCAAGTCATATAAGCTTATAGTAGAACCGATACAGTTGACCATTAGTTGCAATCATTAAAAAAATTATTACTACCCAACCCTCTCATCTGTAGATGTATCCAAGAATATTTAATATCATCCTAAATATGTTGGTTTGCTACTTTGGTTGATCTAAGAACGGTGGTGGCGTATAAACAAAGAAGAGAGTAACTTGGGTTAACACAACTAATTTTCTCAATGGAAAGAAATATATGTTCAAATTACGGATGTCAATCTTAACCTTCCCATATAATTTTGGGTCATAATGGGTTAATTTTTAAACCTGGTGGGTTAGATTGGGTCAACTTATAAAATTAAAAAGAAAAATCCGGGTCATGCGGGTCAGCTTTTCTTTCTCGACGCTTCCCAGTTTTCGGGCTTATAACCTAAAATTCACAACGCATCCTTACTCTCTCGATGCCGACTTTCTCTCTCGACGCTTTCCACTTGAATATCGATTCGGAGTTTCTGACTGATTGATCTCTCTCGATTCCACTCCAAAAAATCGCTTCATTGATTGATTCTCTTTCGATTCCATAGCGGGTCAAGTGAATGAGTGACCAACAATTGTCAATTCGTCAGTGATTCTCAATCGATTTTAGGAGCAGCTCAAGGTTCTGATTTCATGAACGCCCTTGTTAAGTTGTTATGCTTCCTAAATGTAAGTCTTCTTAATCTCATTTGCCAAAACCTAGGTTACGATTCAAAAAGAGGTTGAAAATTTTGAATTGTGATGCTATTTCTTGACTGATTTAAGATGAAATTGATGATTGATGAACATGATTAGGTATCTTCTGAGCACTAATGTACTGATTTTGCTTAGAATTTGGGTTTTCGCTTAAATTGTTTGCAAAAATTCAAAAATGCCCTAATTCTTAAAAAATATGTTCACTGTTCTTGTTTATTCATCTATATTTGGCTTCTAATTTGTTATAAAATGGTTGATGAATGCATAGTTTTAATTAAAATGTGAGATGGTTCATAGATTGGATATTTATAAACAACTGGTGTATGTCTTTGATCCATGAAAGTTAGTTCTTCATATTGTTCACATAACCTCTTATATCAGTCTTATCCAAAACTGGCTCAAATGTGTGATCTGGTTGATGATATCCCTAGCATAAATTGTGTTAAACCAGAATGTGACAATGTGCTTTCCACCAGTACCCGATTTATTCTCAATGTTAGTTTAAAGTTTAAGCTTTTAAAATTGTAATAGTAAGCAAAATAAAACTTAAGCAAATCATGTCCTGTTAGTTGTTAATTTTTCTACTTATAAACAAAAGACCATTCTAAAGTTCTTTTTAGTTCTTTTATAGCAATTTTTTTATTTTTATGGGTTTTCCAGTGAAAAACATTCTATTTTATGAGTTTGTGTTACATTTTGTCCACAGATGGATAATTTAAGTAATTTTTTAAATCGACTCGCTATGGCCCGCACCCGTTGTGACCCGCACCCGTCTTAACCCCCACCAGTTTTGACCCGCTGCCATTTTGACCCATTCTGACCCGCACCCGTTCTGACCCACATTGCTTCACATTATAGAGGTATGGTCATTTCATAATATTCTAATGTGGCTAAACTTTTTGCAGGTTTGTATGTTTGTCTCTGTCTCGTATGGAATTCTTTGACTTGGTAAAATTTTTTTCCAATACAATCTGACATAATTCATTAATTACCAGATAACACCGTCTTTAATTATGTCATTAAAATCAAAACACAAATAAAAATAATGCCAATAGAGATGTCAAATGTTTATAGACGTGGTGTTCATGAAAGAAGATCGTTTACCTTATGTCATATGCAACCAACCCAACCATGATGTTATGCTTGTAAGTATTCAAATGGGTTATGGAAAAAAAAGTTTTAGCTAACCAAATTCAGATAAGATTTTGTCCCTGTAAGTAGTGAAATGGGTTAAGGCTTTGCAAACTTAGAATACTCTGACAATATACAAATAAGTGGTTATTATATACCTTGCATAGGCATCCTATTCTACCTTCTACCACATGTACAAAATGGATTTTAAGGACATTATTCTAGCTTGCTGCAGTAGTTAAAAATTAATTCATATACTCTTACTACAATAGTTAAACATTCATACCTTTCGGATGTTCATAATTGCATATAGTAATTTTCTATTAGTAGCAAGATACATGTAAGCAGGTAAGAGTATTTTTTTTATATGCAGGTTATTTTGATCAGAAGAAAAATTTGGAATCCACAATTAGACTAATATTGAATCTTTATGACATAACTTGCTTGATGTTTGTAGTAATGGTTATATTTGTAACTATACCTTTTCTTTTTATCAAGATTTTGACAGCCTTTTCTAATCAATTATGGACTTCCGATTTATTCTCAATGTTAGTTTGAAGTTTAAGCTTTTAAAATTGTAATAGTAAGCGAAATAAAACCTAAGCAAATCATATCCTGTTAGTTGTTAATTTTTCTACTTATAAACTAAACACCATTCTAAAGTTCTTTTTAGGTCTTTTATAGCAAAAAAGTTTTATTTTTATGGGTTTTCCAGTGAAAAACATTCTATTTTATGAGTTTTTGTTACATTTTGTCCACAAATGGATAATTTAAGTAATTTTTTAAATCGACCCGCTATGGCCCACACCCGTCTTGACCCCCACCAGTTTTGACCCGCAACCATTTTGACCCATTCTGACCCGCACCCGTTCTGACCCACATTGCTTCACATTATAGAGGTATGGTCATTTCATAATATTCTAATGTGGCTAAACTTTTTGTAGGTTTGTATGTTTGCCTCTGTCTCATACGGGATTCTTTGGCTTGGTAAGTACTCCCTACTTATTGTTAGGTGTTGTGTTTTCAAAGATATTATATATATATATATATATATATATATATATATATATATATAGGGTGAGGTTCATTGTAGACACTTTCGCATGTGAAATAGCTCTTTTTCACATGTGAAAGTTTCTAATTAATGAGAAAAAAGAAAAAAAGAAAAAAGAAAATTAATCACAACCATTAGATCAAGAGATCTAATGGTGAAAAAGGGTGTCTACCTGTCTACACTTATGGGGGTGTCTACAATGAACTTTTCACTATATATATATATATATATATTTACAAATTGCAACTTAATTTGTGAGGGGAGTTACTATTACGTTGCAACCATTTTGTAAATTACACATGGATGTTATAGGCTTTGTGCCATTTGACCATGTTATTATTATTATTATTATTATTATTTTGGCTAGCTAGGGTTAAAAAAGGTAATTGTTTTGCTCTGTTTCTCCGCTTCCATCGCCGACTCACGGTGTAGAAGAAAGAACAATTTTTTTCTTCTCTGCCTATTCATCGCTTGCCTATTCTTTCTCCTCTGTGCCAATTGTTTAAAGTAATCACCGGTGTTTTCTAACCTCATTCTAACCCTAATATCATTCAAATGATAAGTTTGTTTTTGATTCATGACAAGTTTTACTATTAGCGCATTGCCGCTAGAAGTATAGGTTGACGTGCTTAAGAAAGAAATCTGTTTTATAAAAACATAATTTATCAAATATCTATACCAAAAGCAGCTTAAAAAATGAATATTTATGCATGCTCAAGAGACAGAGTATCTGGTGTGATGACTATGCTCCAAAGAATAGTTCTCAACCCCACTTTTTAAATCTTTTGATTTAATGTCATAATTACTTTTTTCTTTCGGAAGGAGTAAACTTTATTGATCACCAAAGATACAAATAAATTGTGAAATAAAATCAAATTTATGAATCACGTCATGAACTGTATGAATTTGAGAAGTCAAATAAAATATAATTTATTAAAGATTATAACAACTTCAATATGACTTTGGCTCTTAGTCTTTATTTGATCCTATCATGTTTTTATTTTTATTAATTTGCGTCGTCTTATGTTCTGATTACTACCGGTGGGCTTCATCTTCATCCTTTTTTTATTTTAGGCTAAATTGCTATTGAGCGTGGCGTCTCCTTCAAACCAATCAAGTTTCTCATTACAATGAACGGATAGGGTTACGTTGAAAGTCAACATATATCGTAAAAACATTTAATCCAAATGAAGAAACAAAGTCATAAAACAAAGGAATACATATGATTAAAAATTTCTCATAGGCATACTCCGGTGAGAAAAACATCCAAATCCATAGTTTAAATGAAATAGCACGAAACCGATCATAGCATAAAGACATATTTACCCTATAAAAATTTGAAACAACATAATATCCAGAATCTTGATAATGATAAAACATTAACGATTTTAGAAGTAATAATTAACAGAAAACTATTAAAACGAATCTATCATTATGTATTTTATTTCTTTCTTTTTATTTTAATTGATTAAATAAAGAATGTGTAAAGTAATAAGGATGGTTCTGTACTTAAGGTAAAAGTGCAAGGGGGTTTTAAGGTTTGGCTTGGATTTGTCTAATCCTGGATAAAACAGAGAGAAACAACTTTGGGATCATCGTCTTCACACAATCGATTCTAGGGTTTTCAAAAAAAAAATATAAATGAACCGGCGTACGACTTGATGCAAGGGTTGATGGGGTTTTTTATTCTTCAATACATCACAAGTTCACAACCCTTCGCTGACATCATCTTCATCCCCCACCCACCATGACCCGCCGTCGACATCCACATCCAGGCCTTTAACCCCATCACACCCTTCACCCGGTTCTAACCATCACCTACGTCCACCACCACGCCGATTCCAATTCTCTGTTACCCCGTGTTTCATTCCGCAACTTCTCTGCCATCACGATCTTCAGTTGTAATTTTCTTCTAATCTTTTCATACTAATAACTGTTATCATCGTATTCCTTATTTCCGATTTCTTTAGTTTCTATATCAATTTATTTAATACACAGATTTGTTATCATCAAGCACTTGCAAAATCATATTATCTCTTCCATCGCAATCTTCACTGGTAATTTTCTTTTACTCTTTTCATATTCATAACCGTTATCATCATTTTACTTGTTTTCATATTTCTAATGTTTTTCTTCCGGTTAATACACAGATTTGGTTTCATTAAGCACTTACAATTGCAAAATCAGATTTACCACTCCTATGGTATTCTCTAATTTCAATATTATTTGTATTTTTTGTATGTTTATTCATATCTTCTATACGCATTGTTTTAATATTATTTCTCCGCATCATAACACCATCCGGATCCCTAACTTGAAGATGCATCACACACTTGTAATTTGTACTCAAAGGGAGTACTTCAAATTGTTAAATGTTATATTAGACCTTTAATCCTAATAGGCTGTAGTATATAAAAATATAACTAAGAACAAATAAATTTAACGAAAATAACAATATCATAAATGTTATTTAAATGGAAAAAGAAAAAAAAAACCTGCTAATCTTTGCAGCTTGCTCACCGCTCTTCATTGTCAAAGCTAAGTGATTTCGGGAGACAACAATACAAACTAAATGAAACATTTTAATTGTTATAAGAAAACATAAACCAGACCCTACAACGAACGATATTCAACGATATTGCTAAGAGATGCGAAGTAAGAACCTGCAAATGCAAAACGGGGGAACATTTAGTAGAGTAGAATAACAAAACAATCAAATTAAAAAAAATAGCCCGGTTGCCGCCGACGTTACATTTTATTCACGCCGGACAAAGCAACAAAAGTCTAACGTTCCGGCGGTACATTTTCTTCCCGCCGGAACCAAGGAGAGGGTCAACAACGAAGATTACATAAACAAAAAATATAAAAGACTTACACGGTGTAGGAGATGGCGGGTGGGGGATGAACAAATGAGGCATCCATGCCTTTATATAGGATCATAAAAGTGTGATCAATTAATTAAAATGAAGTTGTAAGAACTCAAGGGTCATGTTTATTGCCTATTAGTTGCAAGAACTCAAAATTAATGCGGATGAATTTTATTTATTATGAACTTTAATAAACACTAATAATTAACATGAGTTATGATCACTTAACACTAATAATTAACATGAGTTATGATCACTTATGGAATAGAGTTAGGGAATTCCGATGGTTTCCTCATAATGTGATCAAATTTATTATGATGATGATGATGCATGGACATGTATCATAATCTTAATTAAACACCATGCTTAAGCATGCAATACATTATCTTTTTTTTGTTGTACATGACATTTATGATTTCACATTTATGAAGGTGCAAAAAAGTGCCATTGCTTAACTTTTATATATATATAGATGCTTCGAGACCAAAACCCCAAAATCAGGACTTTGATTGAATGTAAGTTGTAATAGGTTTACTGAGAAAACCTATAAACTCAGGTGGCGTTTGGTTCACGGAATGTAATGTAATTGGAATTGTAAAGTTTTCTTTTTAAAATTATGCTTAAGTTGGGTAAGGAAGGGGTTTGAAATACAATGAATTCCTTTAATCAATGGAATTTGAGGTCATGTAACTTTCCTTCGTTAAAGTGAAGGATTTCTAAATTCCATTGATTAAAGGAATTCATCGTATTTCAAACTCCTTCTTTACCCAACGTAAGCACAACTTTAAAAGGAAAACTATACAATTCCAATTACATTACATTCCGTGAACCAAACGCCACCTCAGTATTTTGATTGAATGTGAGTTGTAATAGGTTTCCTGAGAAAACCTATAAACTCCTGAATATTAATAGACATGTCTATGTGGGTTAGACTTCAAAATAACAAAGTAAATAGAGAAACACAATTTGAGACTGAATCCTTTGTGTCCTCTATTGATCCACGAATCTTCTAAAAAAAAATTGATGAATGATTTCTAACTTACTCCTACGTGGGATAATACAAATGTGAAGCAACAACTAATACTAAAATGCAGTCAACAATAATAAACGTGGTTTTGACCATGGGGCACGGGTAGGGTCTGTATCAAATTGCGAGTTTAATTCATTATGCTTCATGAACTTGTATCAAGAAATAGCATCAAGAGCTTGTACCTAATAATATCACAAAGTTACTAAACTATATAGATAGAATAAAATGAGTCTTGTAATTGTTGGAATACATACCTTTAATGTTTGTTTAAGGGTTGTTTGGGATCGCTTTTTAAAATTGTTTATTGACTTATTAGCTTTTTAAAAATCCAATAAGCACTTTTGAATGTTTGGTAAACTAATAAGAGCACACGGTATACTGGCACCGTCCGGCGCCATTCTACACTATAACGCAGCCATGTGGCGTCAACACCGCCCCCTCTCCCGTTAAGCCCAGGAGCCATAGAGCCGCGCCATACCTTTTGCGCGCGTTAAACTTCAATTGTGACCGTTTGAACGATCATTTTTTCGACCGTTACCAATTTAAAAAAAAATCTTTTTTTTTTCTCTTTTTAAATCACATTTTAACCATTCTTCACACCACAAACCATATTATCTTCTAAACTCTCTCAACTCTCATCTCAAAAAAGATTTCCTCTCGTCCAACGATTCATCCGACTCGTCGTCAGACGAAGCCGCGGATATGTTTTTTCTAGATGATGGTGAATTATCAGCAACGTCGGCTAAATAGACGAGCGCAACAAACGCTTACCCGAAGAGTTCGTCTAAATCGAAACCGTGAAATGGGGCAAACGAGTCTTCTTAGAGACTATTTCAACGATCCATGCGTCTACCCGGCAGGAGCGTTCGAACAACGTTTTCGTATGCGAGGTTCACTATTTTTAAGAATTGTGAACGATTTAGAACGAGAGAATCCATGGTTCCCGCAAGAAGCGACGCGAGAGGAAGGATCGGTTTCACTCCATTGTAAAAGTTCACGACCGCAATTCGAGTTATGCTTACGGTGTTACGGGTGATTCCTTCGACGAGTATCTGAGGATGTCCGAACGGACTATTAGGACGTGCATTCAAAAGTTTTGTAAAGGTAATACTTATCGTACAACATTCGTTTAGTAATTTAATTTATATACCATGTTTGTTTTATTCTCATACGTAGTTTTAATATTAGGTCTTTACAACTTGTATGGAAGAAAATATTTACACCGACCCACTGCTAGCGATATTAGACGGTTGTACGAGTTTCACGAACAGAAATGGGGTTTTCATGGGATGCTCGGTAGCATCGACTGCACACACTGGGAGTAGAAGTATTGTCCCAACGCTTGACGGGGTCTGTTTATGTGAGGTGATCATGGGCATCCAACTATAATGCTCGAAGCCGTTGCTTCGTACGATATGTGGATTTGGCATCAATATTTTGGTGTCGGTGGGTCGAACAACGATATCAATGTGTTGGATCGATCACCCATTTGGGAAGATATCATCGAGGGACGTGAGCCCGATTCCTCGTTTGAGCTACGTGGCAACACGTACAAGCGGGTATATTATTTGGGAGACGGGATTTATCCCGAATACTCTACGATTGTGAAAGGGTTTACGGCTCCCATCGGAGAAAGGCGCATGGTTTACACAAAAGCTCACAGTGCGGCTCGTAAAGACATAGAGCGTACATTTGGCGATTTGAAGGATAAATGGCATATCATAGCTCACCCCGCTCGTATGTGGCATCGAGACAAAATCGCTAACGTTATGCGTGGTTGTATAATTTTACATAACATGATTCTCGAGGACCAGGGTGCCGCAATTTGCCAATTTCACGAGGAGGAGTTGGATACGGCGTATGAAGAAATCGACGAGGATCGCAAACGTGCAATCCGTCAAGAAATAAGAAATCGAGACATCCATAACCAATTGAAGGCGGACTTGATCGAAGATATCTACGAGCGATCACATTGATTTTTTTATCAAGTATTTGTATGTTTTATTTTTTTATCAAGTATTTGTAGGTTTTATCCTTTTTAAGAAATGTATTTGTAGCGTTTTTTTTATTTTAAATAGTTATTTAATTATTTTTTTATTTTCTTTTTCTATTTTCGAAGACAATAAAAAAAACAAAAATTTGCAGTCATTAAAATAATTAAAAAATAAAAAGATAAAAAAATTAATTAAAAATAGTTTAACACCACATGGAGTATCCTCTCATATGTTATGTGGTGTTAACAATGACGTGGCGTCTACGTGACGGTGTTAAAGTTTAACATGGCATGGGGTATACCCCATGCCCTAAGTATTATTACCTTTGGCTTCTCAAATACCTAATAAGTTAGTTTTTAATAAGCCAAGATTTTCTGGCTTTTCAAAACTACTTATAGCTTTTTGAATGATGAATATACCATAAGGGCATATGGTATGGTGGTGTGGAGGGTTTCAACATCACCTTCACGCGTTGAACACCGCCCCCATGTGGTGTTGAAGGCTCGCGTTGAAGATTTGCGTGGATTCTACCACGGCGTGAAGGGGAGAATTTGGTTGGTATTGTGGGCCCATATCCAATCACAAAATTCCAATTATTTTTTATTTTTATCTTTATTTGATTAATTAATAAAAAATAACCCACTTTAACACCACACTTTAACACCATGTATGCCACACTTGGTGTTAAAGTGTCGTGTTATCCAGTCACCGCCCACGTGTCACATTAACACTACCATTTCAACACCGGTATACCACATGCCGTAATACCTTTATTTTAACTTTATACTCACCTAACTTTATACCCACTTAACCCCCTTTTAGTCATTTTACTTGTAAAAGCTAAGTCAAAACACTTTTTAAATAACAACTTATTGACTTTTCACACCACGAAAGCTAATCTAAATATTTTTTGTAAAAACTCTTTCTCAAAAACTTATAAGCCAATAAACATTTTTCTGTAAAAGCACTTTTGACGTTAAATAAGCAATTCAAAAAAAGTGCAAATGGAAATAGTGAGGATGAAAGTTTAAAGAAATGTCTTTTCAACATTAAATAAAAAAACTTATGATTGGTTAAATTTTAGTTTTCTCAAAATACAGTGGTTTTCATTTGATCTACATAGACACATCAATCAACATGACACGAGCCTATTGCTTTTATGCGAGGGACGTTTGCCGACCTACTACGATTAGATTTGAATGAAAATTCACTCAAGGAATGGGTTACTAGGACTATGGAAGCCTCTGGGAAACAATGTCAAGTAAACAAAGATGTTCACAATATGATCTAACTACATATGATATGTGACATATATAACTAATATGTCAAAACAAACAACTAATATGTCAAAACAAACATGAATCATCTTCCTACTCCAATAAATAATTATAATTGTTGACACATGTCAACATTAAATATTTTTCTACCATATCAAATTATCAATGTTCATCCAATTTAAAATTTTAAACATGATGACTAATTCAATTGTAAGTTTTCTAATGGATACCAAGATATCATTTTTTTTATTGATATAACATTATAATATTGATTATAATTTAGATTTTGTACTCATCAATCAGTTCATTATAATCTTGATGAAACTTTATACTCACTTAACTTTTTATAAAGACTTAAAGTCTCAAGTATGTCAAATCATAAATTAATGTTAGTTGCTATTCAGGGTCAGATTGTTTTTTTAACAATCATTTTTGTATGTTGCATTTTTCAAATATAATCATTATTATAATGAACATGATTTTTGTCAACAATATCATATTATGAATTATAACTTTAGCTTTTTATCTAATGTAATGTAATACATTATTCCAATAATAAGAAGAGTATGCATAAATTATCAATTCTATATCTATATATATATATATATAATAAAAGAAAAGTTTTTGGCATCACAATTTGCCATGTGTCATCACCATATTTATCCTCAACAATTTTTCCCGCCAATAGACATTCACACTCCTAATTATGGAAGTGATTCGTATTCCTATTAAAAAAAATTATGGATATATATATATTCAACTTTTTATTTATGGTCTTCTAAATTATTTAATAACCAATTATTTAATTACTAAAGATACAAAAATACAAAATTGTTGTAGATTATGATTATATTTATAATTTTTTTTAAAGTTACCCGTGTAACACACGGGGATAAAAAACTAGTATATATATATATGTGTGTGTGTGTGTATATATATATTTTTAATGATTCAACCCGTAACATACGGGTTCTATCCTAGTATGTAATAAAAATCTCAAACTATTACGTCTCCACCAAACAAACAAATTATTAAGAAAAATATAAAAGTACACATAACTTTTTAATCTATAATTATTTCTCATAAATAAAAATGTATATTACATTTTATATAATAATGAAAAATAAAAAGTTAAAATAAATGTTCATAAACCTTCAAAAAATTTTATGTGTACAACAATTGATTTTCTATTTGTAACATTATCATCTTTATCTAAGATGAGTAATTTCAATCCGTCTCTACTTTTATTTGTTGATGATAATTCAACATACAATTGATCATGTGTAAAGACCGGATCTCTCAAATACAAAATTTGAAAAGTGATTGTCCTTAACTCTTATTATTGTCATGACAAAACGCACAACAAGGGAAAATACCCTACTTTTAAAGTTAAAAGGAATATTCTTATCACAAATTCTCAAACCCAATAACTTTCAGAAATTATCTCTACTTCTATAACACAATTACCTAGTTTAATCACCTATAGTCTCGTTCCATTACATAACCCACTTTTCTAATCAATATTTCTTAGCATCAATAGAACACCTACTTTTATAACTAATGTATAGTTTGGCAATCCGGATAGTTAAGTCCATTTATTTTTTAGTATAAAATTACATCAAAATGTAGCTACTAATGTTTTTAAAATATAAATCGCAAGTAAAAAATATATAAGTATCAAGTAACATGAAATTCAAAAAGTAATATGATCCATAACATTTAAAATGCCTGACAAATGACTTCTTAGCATATGGAATACAAAAACACAATAAAGAGTAAATTACAGTTTATGTCGTTGTAGTTTGGCCAAAAGTGAGGTTTTGTCCAAAATTGAAACCTTTTGCACTCTGCGTACAAAGATTTCTCAAAATTCTGACTAGACGTCCCTGGCTCAAACGACTGTCACTTATTCTTTTAAATGTATTATATCATGCAAAGATCTCACCATTTGAATTGTCATTATTGTTAGAACGTTTCGATGTAGATGAAAAAAGCGTTTGATCTTTGAGATATAAGTTCCATGTTGTTATGTAAGGTTCTTTTAATTTTAGTTCTTTAACAAATATACAAGTGACAGTTGATAGATTGTAATGTTAGTGTACATAAATAAATACACAATAAGAAGAAGTTTCATAAAAACATAAACAACAAAACCTATAAACTACGAATAGAGTTTGTAGCAAGTTCAACAACTAATATTTTAAAATATCAAAAATATTTATAAAATTGGTAAGATTGTTTTTTCACATTGAAAAATAAAATTGTAAATGTTGTTGATTAAAATTAAATCGATATTAACTGATTACAACTAAATGCAAGTCTAAAATTTAGATTTGGAAAATCTTCACTTATATGATTTCTAAATGTTAATAATTAAATTTTGATTAGAATAACTCTTACAAAATAAATTATATTATTATCAAAAGACAATTCTGACGTGTGCACATAAAATGTACTGTGGCTCTCACGTTGTCACGTTTATTTTGTGATACGTGGCAGTAACTTTGTGATAATAAAGTTTGAAATTTTCTAATGTCATAACTCTTTATCAATTTATAAAGTTTGAAATTATTGAATTTTCATTAATATTGGAAGAAAAGTAATTTTGAAATCTTGTTTTAAATTTGAAAGTTTGACATGATTATATTTAGTATTTAATTTTTAATGTAGAGATCGAGTTTGATTGTGGTTGTGCCAAGTGGAAAAATCATAGATAGACACCCTAGAAAGAGGCATGGTACCTGAGTTACTTCTTTATTAGGATGTAAAGGTAAATATGCTATCGTCATTTAAACTAAACTAAATCAAGGCCAAGTAAAGAGTGTCATTTCATCCAATGTTTTAAAACTTGTATTGACTTGTGTAGGTCCAGAAATTCTACCAAATCATGATATTGATATCACAAACGAGTGCGGAATCCTCGTAAGTGACTGATTCAAGAAAAGAGATGAAGAGAACACAAGAATACTACGATCAAAACAATAACAACTTGATCTTTGCACACAAGATGAACTTGTCGGGTACAAGATAAGAATCGTAAACTCTGTCCTCTCTGTTTACGATCGTGAACCACTAGGATCGATGCCCTAAATGGTAAACCAATGGGGTTTATATAGCCACCCCATTGGGTTTACTATTGGGCCCCTATTGATCTTAAACCCAAGCCCAAGCCCATATCTAATAGTAAACTAGTCCACTAATCTAAATAAACCCTCTAAGCCCAACCCAACTAATTTAATATTACAAGCTTCATAATCTAGCCTCAACAATCTTCCCCTAGGCTTGTGATATTAAATGTCTTTAATCTTTGAAATTCTTCTTCTTGACTGGCTGGAAAAGATGTTGATGAAGATTCTTTCCGCAGAAATCTTCAATGGGTTTCATGACGGGCACTTGGGACTTCCTCTTGATCAGCATTAGCTCGAACTTCTTGAAATGAACAAGTTAATGAAATGGAGGATTTTCATTGACTTGCTTCTGTTGAAAGAACTGGTTCTTGCTGAATCTTCGGTAACTGTCTTGAATCTTCATAAGTTAGAGGGTTGAAATTTTGAAAGACCCTAACTTTGAAGAATTTGATTGTTGAACTTAGATCTTCATAATCTCTGACTGCTCTCTGCATCATTTTCTTCATCAATTGACTTTAAAATCTTCAGCTTCCCCTTAACACGTGAACATCTTCTTTGAAGCTCTTTTGAAGTTTTTGAAAACTTGTAAAGACACCAACAACTTCCCCTGAATAGTTTCTTTTCCAGATGGAAGTCTTGTCCGGCTGGTTCTTTAACTTTGAGCAGCAGCAGCAGCATCTTTCTATCATCAACCTGTCTGACACACATTTGAAAAAATATACTCCACCAGACATTTGATGACTGCTCTTTGGGTTAGAAGGTAATTAACATTGTAAAAACCCAGTTATCACCTGTTGATGATAATAAAGTTCCCCTAAACCCAAGACCTCTAAAGACTTCCCCTTAGCTGATAAATTCCCTTCAGCTAAGGACTTCCCCTGAGATAATACATATTATCTTTGAGTTCCCTTCAGATACTATGTATTATGGAAGTCTTTTCATTAGATAATAAGTATCATCCTCGAGTTCCCTTCGGATAATACTTATTATCCCCTCTCCTTCCCCTAAAAATTTGTCAAGATCTGACGGAGGAAGTATTTTTCATTAGATAATAAGTATCATCCTCGAGTTCCCTTCGGATAATACTTATTATCCCATACTCCTTCCCCTAAAAATTTGGCAAGATCTGTCGGGGGCATATTTTCATGCATTAAAACCCATGAAAAACACATTTTGACTTCTCAAATCAACCTGGCCAAGACGAAAACATACCAAAAAGAACTTAACGACTCACACACGAAAGATAAAAACAAACAAATACTTACCAATATCAAACACGAGAAAGTTTACAAGGGATCAAACCGTATGAATCTGACTGAGGAACCCTTTTCAGCTTCAGTTAATCAACTAGTCCAGGTGATTGCCGGTATGTTTGTCCGCTTTAAACTCAAACCCGTTTAATCCCAACCGAATGCGTCATGTTTAATATAGTACAATATTACCATCATGTTTAATTGTCCCCACACCCAAGCGTACACAGCAAAACTTACCCAACCTCAAAGTTTATTGAGGATTCACAAACCCCCAGCTTGAGGAACCACGCAACACCGTTATGACTACCACTTATTTCATTAACCATCAGTTGGTGATCAGGTCGGCCGCTAAGCACGCAAAGAAGATCAACTGAGTGATTATTTATTCTCTTTTTTTTTTCATTTCTTTTTCTTTTCTTTATTATGTGGTGTAGTCATGACAGCAGAGACATGGCGTGTGAGAGAGTGAATACTAGGTAATTACCACTCTCAACCCATTTTTGCCGGGACTCAGTCTTTTAAACCATGCAACCTAGGATGGGAAACTAAACATATATATCTTTTAAGTTCACAGCACTTTCATTGGAGGTCATAAGTTTAGGTCGAGCCTACCGAGCATATCACCGTGGAGCTTGCCTTTCACTTCCGCCTTACGCGTGTCAGCCATCTCCAACCCGGTCATTCATTTTACTTCCCCTAAACTTCTCAAAAACAAGACACAAACAATTAAAAATTGAAAAGCACACTATTTTTGAGGGGTCAACTTTTTCTTTATCTTTACATTTCTTCCCCTTGCTTTTTGATTTTTAATGTCACAATCTTGTGAACATCATTTTTCAGTTTTTTTTAAATAAAACACACAAACACACTTAAAAGAACAAAACACAAAATTTTGCAGACATCTGGCCAAGCTAACTTTCAAAGTATTGATTTGAAAATTTTGAGAAAATTGGGTTTCATGACATGCACACTTCATTGCATTTGAAGTCAAACACATAATCAATCAACAGCTTAATTGAAACTTTAATGAAATAGGTTTGACTCAAAAGACCCTTTGTTGCCTCATCATTCAAACAACCAAGTTAAGAACAGTACCTTTCATGCTGATTTTGACCTTTTACCTCTCAATGAGACATACCTTCCATTTATAGATTACTTGACATGACATGAAGATACGTCTCCTAAACTGTGCCTGGAACAATCACTTATCAACAAACAAATTAGTAATTGAAAACGTTAGTGATAATCCTCCATGATTGTTCCTGCACAAAGTGAGAGATTAGTTACCCATTGGTACCCAGGCCATTGTTTTTCTGGGTACACCTGAGTAATCAATAAAGGATACTTCTTGTAAGAACATCCCCTTTGAAAAATCAGGAAGTTGGGATGGAGCTACCTTGATTTTTGGTTTCCAAATTCCAGGTGATTTAACATTTGTTTTAGTCACCTTTGGAGTTGTGACCTTAAGTATTTCAACCTTCTTCGTTTTAGATTCACTTTTCAAATTTTTTTTTTGTTTTAGTCACCTTTTGAGTTGTGACTTTAGGTATTTCAACCTTCTGCATTTTAGAATCATTTTTGAAAACAGTTCTAGTTACCTTGGGTTTTTCAAGCTTTGGTTGTTTTGAAACTGATTTCTTCACCTGTTTTTGAAATTTTTTGTAACTTGGAAAGCTGTTGTTTTGATTTATAGATTTTCTTTCAGCTTTGGCAGCGCCTCAATGTTGATCAGAGGGTTTAACCTTAGGAGTAACAGTCTTCATTGCCTTAGGTTTCTGCACCATCATCGGCTTAGACTTCACAGACTCCTGAGATGAAACCCTTTGATTTTCGGAAAATAGGGTTCATAGGGGCGATAAAGACAGTTTCTAGCAATATGACCAGCAATGCCACAATTAAAGCAAGTCTGCTTCTTTAGATAGAAGTCAGGTGTGTACCCATTTGTCTTCGGTGGCTGATATGGAGCTGGTTTGCCTTGTGTATGCTTCTTTGGTTTGACTGCAGCTTCAGATTTGACTTTTTGCTGGTTTGTCGAAGCCTGTGTCGAACCTGTCTTTACTGTCTTTGTGCTTCCTTGATTCTTTGACGTTGAAGCACCATTCTTGCAATTACAACAGCAACTGTATGATCCAACTGAAGAAATGGGAGACACAACTACTCCCTTGAGTTTTTCATTCTTCACTCCAGCTGTTGGTTTCATACATGGATGCTTGATGGTGATCTTTGGCCTCTCAACTTTAAGTTCACTTATCACTCCATCAGTTATTCCCTTGAACTTGGAGGAGAAGGATGGTAGTTCATATCCTACATCTGGTTCTTGGTCAAACATTGATCCAGATGTCATAAAGATCTTCCCCTCAGGCCGTGTCGTCAAGATCACCTTTTCCCTTTTGACTTCGTCAATTACTTTGAAGCATGGGGTTTCAATTTTAGGGTATGGTTTCAACTCTATCCCAGCTTCATCAGACTTAGAGTTGTGACACCTGTCATATTTCTGGCACTCAGCATCATTGTCTGATATATCCTTTACTCTCCCTTCACCATAAGTCATGTTTGCTTCATTATCAATTTCTTCTTGAGTCAATGGTGTAGTTCCAACCAAGACACTATCAATAGGAGGAGCAGCTTCTTTATAATCAGACTTGGTTCGTTCAACTTGATCCTCACTAAGAAGTATTCCTATAATGTCTATGGGAACTGGTGGAGGAATGATGCTGTTCATTGCCAAAGATTTATCAGTTTTTTTTTTACCCAAACCCAGATGTGTCTTTCCCAACTTGGCCAGTTACAACAACATGTGACAATTCCTTTCCAGCATCGAGCATTCTTTTGCTTCTCATTTGATTCATATCTAGGTTTAGTTGCAACTCATTGTTTTTATGCTTAAGTTCATCTATCTGCTTACTAAGCTCAGCTATTTCTAACTTAGCGTTGTCATACAGAAGAGCTTTCTCAGTTGCCAGTTTTTGATATTTCACTATGTCTAGTTTCTGAGCTTTTACCTTCTCCTCATTCTTTTGCCATCTACCCTTAAAAGAACTCCTCTCGCATTTTATCTCAAACAATTCTAACTGATAATTTTTACAAATTTGCCTTAGTCCAGGAATTATACGAGCACAAGTGGGATTGGGGCATATCTCAGTTTTGTCAACTTCATCTGTGAAATCATCTTTGACCTCAACTATATTCTTTTCGTCAACCACTGAACTCATTATGCAGCTTCTGAAAATTTTGAAAAATCAGCAAAAACGGCAAAATCGGCAAAATCACTATTCAAAGAATAGTGTCAGAAACTTAAAACTGAAAAACGGAGGCCTTCGGAGTGGAATTTGGGGGTCCAAACGAGCTCCCATGGACATTAGTTCGGGGTAATTCTAGGGCTCGGTGTTGTGTTCAAATTTGAGCCTCTAACTCCAAACGAGTCAAAAGTTACATCCGTTTCCGTGAAAGTGTGAAGAAGTGACTTTTTGCCGCAAAACCTGTTTCCGATCGTAAACCCTATTTACGATCGTAATCACCACCGCGTCGTAAACAAAGATCGTAAACACCGATTTCGATCGAGATGAGTCGTAAACGCCGATTCCGATCGAGAAAAATCGTAATCTCCTGATTCCGGCTGAAAAATGTCGTAAACTCGAAATTTCTGGTCGTAAACAAACAAAGATCGCAGCTTGAACTCGTAAACGTGTTTCCGACTCAAATCTTCAACAAAAAGCGGTTGTAAACACTTTAAAAAATCCAGAAACAGATCGGAAACTCAGGAACAGCAGCAGCAGCGATCGTAAACTCGATGAACAACCTTCAAATCTTCAAAAACTCAAACTTTTTCCAGCAAAAACTTGAATCAAATATCGTGAGAACCTCGAAACACTCGTTTCTTGGCTCTGATACCAATTGTAGGTCCAGAAATTCTACCAAATCACGATATTGATATCACAAACGAGTGCGGAATCCTCGTAAGTGACTGATTCAAGAAAAGAGATGAAGAGAACACAAGAATACTACGATCAAAATAATAAAAACTTGATCTTTGCACACAAGATGAACTTGTCGGGTACAAGATAAGAATCGTAAACTCTGTCCTCTCTGTTTACGATCGTGAACCACTAGGATCGACGCCCTAAATGGTAAACCAATGGGGTTTATATAGCCACCCCATTGGGTTTACTATTGGGCCCCTATTGATCTTAAACCCAAGCCCAAGCCCATATCTAATAGTAAACAAGTCCACTAATCTAAATAAACCCTCTAAGCCCAGCCCAACTAATTTAATATTACAAGCCTCATAATCTAGCCTCAACAACTTGGCCGGTTCGATCGATCGAACAAGTGACTGGAGGTTAAGGCAATTTAGGTGTGTCCGGTTTAGTCTACTTCGATCTGACTATTGATGTGACTTTTCTAACGGTTCAACCGTCACAAACCTGTAAACCAGCCCGCTAATTGAACAGGCTTTTAAAGTCACACGAAAGATGAAAGTGGTTATTCTCTTGTTGATGAAGATGAAGATGATAGTACCGAACCGAGACCGAGACCGACTCCCGATTTTGAGAGAGATTAAGAGTGTGTCCCGGACCGAATATCTATTTCGGGTATCGGGTTTCTCGAATCCCGAGTTTTACCCATATGGTGGCTGCACTTTGAGTAAAAAAAAACAAAAAAGACCATAATAGCTACAAAGCAAGAATGGAGAACAACGTTTCATTACCGAGGTATACTATATTCCAAACCATGTAGTCGTATCCTTTATTGCCAGGAAATTTATTGTAGATTGCATGGTCGAAAACAAAAAACAAATCGCATGTGTGTATAGTTGTAATCAAATAATAATAACAGTGATCTCTTTACATATATCAAATACAAAGAAACCACCACAACAACTTTATTCCCAACCCTTGCGGCCTTGCAAACGATTATATACCTACTGCTATGAAACGATGCGTCAATTAGGAAATTAAACTATAACCAACATTACAGGTATGCTTACCACTGTTAACCTCAGATAACATAAATCGACTTATGTTCTTAAAATTATAACCTCAGATAACATAACATCGACTTATGTTCTTAAATTATGAATCAAGTACTTCTTACGACAAGTTACAAACTTAAAATCATAAGAATGTAACTTACGGAGTTGTATGAGAGCAACCCTTCGATGATCTGATCGATGATATTGAGAGCATAAGGAGAAGATCGATGCCAGGGAGATGATTCGATGGAGAGCAGATGTGTGTGTTTTTGCAGAATTTCAATCAACGTCTCCCTCTGGTCGCATATTTCAAACTTTCTTTCTTCTAGTAAGGATCGTCTATTTTAATTCACCTTGGGTTATCTTGGGCTTTAAAACTGGGCCAAGGATATTTTGGGATCTCGGGATTATCGGGACCGAGACCGAGACCGAGATAGGTCTAATCTAGGGACCGAGATAAAAAGTAGGTACAAAAAATCGGTCCGGTATTCTGATATTTCGATTCGGGATCTCGGGATTTTTCGGGTTCCCGATTTTTTGCTCACCCCTACTCCAATGTACTTATATTGATGTTTTTTTATATTGTAAATTGTTTAAGACTTTAATGATTTTTCTTTTATATTTGTCGTATTTGAAAGTCTACAAAGTTGTGACGCCCACTCCCAGACTTGGCTCTAGAAGGGGTCACGAATCGGATTTACTCATGAACACAAGGCATTAACAGAGATAACTAAGCAGCGGAAATTTTAAACTTTTATTGATTTGCCAAGTACTACAAAGTAAGAGATAATTTACATAAGGAAATATTATCTGTCACTACGTTTTATTGCTATAAGTATGCCAGCTTGCCAAAACCCTCCTTCGGTCCGATAGCTTGCCCGTCTAATCCCTTATCACCAGTGACTTCTCATAACTAGTCGAAGCCTCATCCTGACCTGACATACATACATTTTTGGAATAGGTCAGCTTACGCTGGTGAGTTCTATATTTTAAAAGCTTTACCTCGGCGTGAGGTTTAAAACCCTTGGACCTGCAAGATCTCTTTTTTCACAGACATGTATCAAGTATAATATGAATCACAATTATACAACACGTAATATTCATTAACAGAAAACACCCCCTATAAAACCATTTATCCCGCTTCCCTTCCTACAACCCCAACATTCATTACTAGTGTAAACCCTGCTAATGTATAAGCAGAGCAACCATCTTTGCCGACTGCCGAGTTTACCCCTCTAGGGTATTCCCTATAACGGTCAGTCGCCCCGCTTTACCTTATTTGCTAACTGCCGAGTTTACCCCTCTAGGGCATTCCCTGTAACGGACAGTTGCCCCGTTTCCCCCTATTTGCTAACTACCGAGTTTACCCTTCTAGAGTATTCCCTATAATGGACAGTTGCTTCCGTCCCTTTTCTATTTGTAGTGATCTCTTGTTGGTCCTGAATCAACAACTGTTCACGATATCTAACTAATCTAGACGTGCGGAAACCGTTTAGATTAGTGATTCAAGAATAGAGATGAAGAGAACACAAGAATACGATGATAAAAACAATAAAAACTTGATCTTTGCACACAAGAAAACTTGTCGGGTACAAAACCAGAATCGTAAACTCTCTTTTTCTCTCTCTACAAAGTCGTAATCACCTCCCTTTCTCTAGAAATCATAAACCAAGGCTCCTAAGTGAGGAGGTCTAGTGGGGTATATATAGCCCTCTATTGGGTTTACTATTGGGCCCCTTGTGGATCATAAACCCAATAGTAAACCCAAGCCCAACCATAAACTAGCCTAAACAACAACCAAACTAGTACATGCACTCACCCCGGGATCGCCCAGGGAGGTATGCCAGGTCCCAGTTGGAATTTATGCGACATCCCCGCTTTGCCAGAAACCCCAGAGTACAGGCGCTTACCCTTCCGGTCCGCACGAACTTCTAAATATCCGATTAACTCGGTATCTTCAATACTTTATCATTTATCTAATTTAAGCCCATATATGTTTATTATATATATAAACATGTTACCATACCAAAAATCAAGTCCCCATACCCTCCGGATTATTTTATATTAAATAATCATATTTAGAAACCCTAATTTCATGAATTTCTCATTTTATTATCAAAACTCATTTTTAACTCAAACTGACTTAGGGTGTTATCCATTATAACATTTTATAACATGCTTTAAAATATTAAAGCTTAACTCATCACCGTTTATGAAATTTTGGCATTACGACGTCTAGAAAACCCTAATTTTATATATTTATTATATAAATATCAAACTTCTTTTAAAATGAAATAAGCTTAGGGCTTTTGTTTATAATATTATATTATAATATTCTATAAATTATCAAGCCCTAATATAGTCCCAATTGTCACTTTTAACAAAACCTTTGTTTAAAAACCCTAATTTCATATTAATTTTTAATTAAATATGAAACATTTTCCAAACATAAAATCAACTTAGGGCTTTTATAGAAAACATCATTTTAACAATATCTGCAAAGTTTCAGGTCCTAACTCCCACCCGATTGCTTGATTTTGAAAGAATAAGTTAAGAACCCTAATTTTACCCTAGATTTAGAACTCGATCAAAACGTGGATATATATGAAATTAACATGGGGCTTTTGTAGATCATACCTCAATACGTGGGACTACAGGAGATCAGCCTCTAACTCCGAACGATTTGCTCGAATTTTGAAGATGAAGATCGTGGTAGTGGTTTAGGGTTTATGGAGATAAATCTCGTGAATTAGCAAGGAATTAAGGTCGATCGAAGCTCCGTTTTATAGTAGTTGGGGTCGCCATATGTTCCTCCACGTACGTAGATGACTAATTCGAAGAAAACGACGCGTGGGAGGATCAAACGTAGGCTGCAAGTCGAAGCCGTGGCTAAATCGCGACCTGTAGGGTACCGCGTATCGCGCAGGGAAGGGGTCGGGAGCTTCGCGTACCGCGGCCCAAGTTTAGCATAATGACAGTTTTGGTCCCTCTATGTTTTATTTACAATTCAGCCCCCAGACTTCTACCAAACTATTATTTTATGCACCGAACAATTATAAAACATGTTAAATAAAGTTTATAAGGCTCGGGACACTCTCGATAATATACGTATACATACATTATTTACACCTTTGGCCCCTCTCACTTTACAACACTTATTATTTTATGTTCCGAACCACTTTAGGATATTTTTATAATACTTTATAAGCCTCGGGATACTTATAAAAGTTATAAACATGTATAATATCCGTAAGTATTTATAACTTTACATAAATTACACTTTTAGCCCTTATACTTTTCCGTTAACTATTTAACTTGCATTTTCACACGTTTAACTAATTAAACATGTATTTCCACATATATACTCATCAAATGAATATTTCACATGCATCCATACTATTCAAACATATTTTTACACATGTATTTAATATAAGATAATCACGTAAAGGCATTTTCTCACGGTTATCAATCATTCCTATCATATAAACGTTTAACTACGTTTTTCATGCCAATATCATATATATCAATTATCTTTGAAATAAAACACATATTATTTTTATTTCCTTATCTTATTTTATCAATTAACACGTGTATCATTCATGCAATGTTATCGTTGATCGATTTATCACCCGCTAATGGGTAAACATGCATTTTCTACCTGTTTCATCATGTTTAGCTACCTAACACATATATCACCTGTATTATTTATAGTAGCTACGTATTCTATCAAATTTTGGGATGTTACAAAAGTGTATATTATAAATTTACAGGTTTGAGTAGTCAATCTGGTTGAACCTTCCAGGTCAACCTGTTAAACCATTTTTTTTCAGGGCTGGTTTAAAAATCTAATTTTAAAACATTGGTTTGGTCTCCACCCTTTTTTTGTCATCTCATCATGTGGGTGTATGAATTTTCATCTGCATCAACATGGATTTTTTGCAACTTCCATTGTGGTGTAGTGGTAGGAAGCCTGTGTTCTCTACTTGAGACACAGGTTCTGTTTTGGTCAAATATTCTCT
>JBCNJP010000023.1:12402248-12458844 GCA_039602395.1 Deinandra increscens subsp. villosa
AGAGAGCATTTTCGATGTAATACATATTTATCTATTTACTTAACGAAATACTAAGCTAAATAATAATAAGCTATGTATATATTAAGTAATTACTATGGTACTATACGGGCATAAGTGCAAACAATTACACACACATCTTGGTAACTTTGTTATGCAGTTTATAATTTTCATTTTAAAAATGTAAGTTAATAAAAAATAAATGAATTGAATTTAATTAATGTGAAAGAAAGTACATTACACTCACACTATGGTACACGAAAATATTAAATCTGAATGATATTATATTAGCATTAAGATCATTGTGTAATACATGGAATGAAAAATGATATAATCTATATCTATATATATAATAAAAGAAAAGTTTTTGGCATCACAATTTGCCATGTGGCACCACCACATTCATCCTCAACAATTTTTCCCGCCAATTCTCCTAATTATGGAAGTGATTTGTATTTCCAATTTTTTATTTATTGCATTTCAAAATATTTTAATAACCAATTATTTAATTACTAAAGATATAAAAATACATAATTGTCGTATATTATGATTGTATTTATAGTTTTTTTTAAAGTCATGATTAAAATTAAATATTATGTATAATAATAAAAAGTAACACCTGTAAATCACAAATCATATCATTCATAAATTGATCTATGTTTCTTATGATTAAGTTATGTGTTGATATTAAATTAGAAAGATATGACTAAGTACCTTCAAAAATGGTTATCTTGGTTTGGTATTATTTTATATGATGATTTAATAATTTATTTACAAAAAAATTATTTAGTTTTTTTCTAGTACATTTGTATCCCAAACCCTTTTTAAATACAAAAAATTCCTTTAAGAGCCTTGAACTACATTTTCACTATACAAAGGAAATAAAAAGTTTAAAAATTAAAAAAACAAAGTCTTAAGTGAAAACAACATATCATGGACCGCTTTCATAAAACAAAAATTAAAAATAACATTTTAGAATTATAAAAGAAGTTTTTTAACGGTATTAAAAAGGTAACTAAAAATAATATATTAAACAACTAAACACATCCGTTACTATTCTCTTATCGTTCAACCTTCATTTTCTCTTTTTCAGTTAGAGCATCGCAATCTATTAGTTACCTCCCATGATCTTTTAGAAGCCACTTGCTCTTGATTAGGCCAACACATATATTAAAAAATTAGTAATAAACAATTATATAAGATTAGTTAACAATAAGGCCTTTGTAAATCCATTTACTAAGAAAATAAATTTTGATGATTACGTTATTGAGGATTTTTTTTAAGGGGACATTAATAAGTCTATCAAATATCAACACCAACTGACATGTATAAAGTAAAATCAGTAGAAACAAATAAAATCCTGATGTTCTGAAGATTGTTGGAAAGATCATGACAAAATATGCACAAATGTTGTTGAACCTGAGAGACTAATACAGACAAATCTACTAGATAAAAGAGACCACCTGACAGGTATTGTAACATTTATAAACTAAATTTATCTAATTACCCTCGTTATGCTTGCTTTATTTATTCCTGAGCCTCTTTGTTATCGACCTTCATATTTTTAATTTCTTATTATGGTCGCTTTATTACCATGTAGCAGTACCCACAATCCCACTAATATCATGAGATTTACGTCTTCAACACATGTGAGTCAAATACATCAAATCATACTAATCTCTAACAAATAATCATTGGCGGATTTACAGGAGGGTCAAGGGGGTCCATGACCCTCCGCCAAACTCTCCGACGAAGCTAATATTTTTCTTAATCGGTGAGTTTTGCGAAAGAATTTCTTGATATAACCGTCTACTTATATTTTTTTTCTTCGCAACATACACATTGATTCATAGTATCCAAAAATATAATTTGCCAGAACAGCTCCTAAACCAACAAAAAATGAGTTAGAAACATTAGCTTGTTATATTGGCTTCTTCTCTTTTTAGCTCATACCGTTAAATTCTTCTCTTTTTAGCTCATACCGTTAAAGAAAGCTTCATTCAGTAATTTGAAGCCACGCTAGAAGGTTATATTCAATGAAAGTCAAGAAGTCCTAAAAACAATCGAATGTTGAAGTGGTTCATTATAAAATAATAAATTAAGGCAAGATTATTTCCATGTCTTACTTCAACGTCTATACTGTGACTCTTTTTATCATCAATGTAGTATTTGGGCATGCTAAAAACAAAAGGGAAAATAAAGTGTGAAGAAATAAAAAAATGACACATATAGAAGAATCCATTACAACCTGCAAAATTTACTTGACCTTGGTTAACTGTTAACTAACGAATTACTACACCTCTTTCCCTAATATAATTGATCTGAATTGTTGAAACAGATTATTTGTTACTATAAACAAATTTGTATTTAAAAATTTATTCCTTCATGAGGGATTTCTAATGTATCCGTTTTAGGCTTTTATTGTTTTTTATTAAGGAGATCATAAAATGATTTGGGAGAACACGTGAAAATGCAGATGGAGATTTCAATCAACACACATAGTCTTCATTTTTAGATTAATGGCATTTTGTATAAAAACATATTTTCTTTGTGCTAGTGTCAATGCAGATAGTGATCTTATATTTTTTAGCACAGGTCAATTTTGAAAGTCAAAGTCCTAGTATCTGACATAAAGAGCCAAGGCAAAGGGTTGATTACCTCAACCTTTATCATGAACTTGTACAGTTAGTCTGCATACAACAATTGTAATAGGTCATCACTCTAAGTTGGTGAAGATAAAAATTTATGAAGCTTTGGACTTCGTTTTGGTATGACAATACAGTTTTGCAACCATAATTGAAGTTAGCTTTTATTGTGATTATTTATTAACGATCTGAGCCAAGAATTACATACAGAATGTTGAGGCAGGATTTACACTAAAGAAATATATATTATGGTTGTTTTTTATGTGTTTGGACTTATTCAAATTTCTAACATTTCCTAAATTTGCCCACACCACTTTTATGACAATTAAATTTCATATAATAGCTCACAAATACACTACAGAAATATTATGGTGGTTTTTAATGTGTTTAGACTTATTCAAATGTCTAACCTTTCCTAAATATGTGCACACCAGTTTCATGACAATTAATTTTCATATAATAACTCATAAAAACATTACATAAATATTATGGTTGTTTTTAATGTGTTTAAACTTATTCAAATTTCTAACTTGTTTTTTTAATGCAAGTATGTAATTATACATGATTTCACCATTCTAGTTGTTTTTTTTCGGGTTTTTTTATAACAAATTAAGTAATTAATTTTATTTTTGAATGAAGTGTGAACATATTTTTTTTTCTTTTCTTTTTTTAACATCAAGCGTGAAGAGAATCATCTTTTCAAAATGGGAGAGTTAAATGGAATTATCTTTTCAAAATGGGAGTGGAGAATTAATTTGTGTTGAATGGTCAAAATAAGAGAAAAAGACGGGAGGCTCTCAGCGGTAATTGACCACCGTGTTTTACATGGTCACCGACTCACCGTGATGTCACACCGCAAGTAGTGGTAATACCGCAATCGCCGCATCCGTCGTAGTTGGTCACCGCAAGTTGCAGTACATACATTACTTACACCCTTACAACACAATTTGGGAGATTCATCGATTACGGATCTGAAAAACCAGATCTGAACTCTTTCATTTCTCCTTTACGTGATATGGCCGATCGATTTCGTCTACAGATCTGTGTTTTTCTTCTTCTATCCATCCATGGATACTCCTTCTACCTCCCTCGCGTCGCTCCACAGGATTTCATAAAGGTATGAGACTGTTTTATTTATATGTGATTGATTTGTTTTAGTGTTTCATGATATTGCTAGTTAGGCTACAACTTGCTGCTCGTCGGCTATGATTTCAATAGATCATTTTTGTTGTGTATTATTTTCTCTGATTTGAATGTAAGTGTGTGAAAATCTGATGTGTTGTATGTGCCATTCACGAAGATCCATTGGTAAAATTCATGTTTTACGCATTAGCTTAATAGCTTGTATCTCTGGATCAGATCAGGAGCTATTAAAAATTTGAAATCTAAGCTTTTACAGTTTTCTTCATTGAGATCCTTATGGAAATCACAATTCAGAATGATTAATTTCAATTTGATGGTAAAGATTAAAGAAACTTTACAAAAACTATAGATAACAATCGGAATGAAGTATGAATACATGTATTGTTTAGCTCTAATTATGTTAATGCACTTTTCCTATGATACGTATATATATGCAAGTGTACAATAGTTGGATATTCAGCGAAATTGCTATGAGTTATCAAGTAAGCACCTACAAATGCAAATTGGAGAACATTTAGTACAATAGAATGAGAAGAGTGAGGAATTTAAAAAAAAAAAAAGAAACACACCACAACCCGTTTGCCGCCGACGTTACATTTTATTCACGTCGGACAAAGCAAGAAAAGTCTAACGTTCCGGCGGTACATTTTCTTCCCGCCGGAACCAAGGAGAGGGTCGTCAACGAAGATTACATAAACAAAAAAATAATAATAAAGGACTTACACGATGTTAGGAGATGGCGGGTGGGGGGATGAACAAAGGAGGGCTCCATCCATGCCTTTATATAGGATCATAAAAATGTCATGAATTAATTAAAATGGGGTTGCAAGAACTTGAAAGGGTCATGTTTATTGCAATGTTTATTGTCTATTAGTGTCTAGAAATCCAAAAGTTTATTGTTATTAACCTATTTATTATGATGTTATTATTATTAAATAGATTATTACTCAAGAAGTTGAAGAGCTAGTGATATATTAATGATGATTTATGTGATTTACGTATTCATTATTATTTAATTTAATAATCATAACCAATTGAATGAAAGTTGAGAATGTATGATGATGATGATCATGATGATGATACATCAACATGTATAATGGTTTTAATTAAACACATGCTTAACCATGCAATACATTATGTTTTTTTTGTTGTACATGGCATTTATGATTTCACATTTATGAAGGTGCAAAAAAGTGCCATCGCTTAACTTTTATATATATATAGATAATAGTTTTTTATTTATTTTTCATTCTTTCATACACTGAAAAGTTATCGAAGATTGAGAACCAAATACAAAAAAGAAAATGCATAAATTTTATGATTTCTCTTAGATTAGAGGGATGATAGATAATAATGATGATTTTATTGTAAATGTTCATTGTTATATTTACGACATTAATAATTTCTTGTAAGGTTAAATCAATCTTATTGCGATATAAATATATTAAAAAACTCAAGGTGAATCAAAGGCGTTTAGGTTTTTCGATGATAATAATCGATTAAATTAACAAGGTTTAAGGTAAAACTTTTAAACCTTTCTTTGATTTGTTCTTGTTACATTGTTTTTACGGTTCTTATAGGGACACCCTATTGTTTTATAATACACCACCTTAATGTTAGAATGGAAAGTCAAAAGGAGATGGAGCATTTTGTGGGTCTGCCAGTTCACCATTAGAAATGTCACAGACTGTAAATTAGAGGCCTTAGCTAGGCTAGGGTTAATTTGTTTCCATATTACTTGATTGAACACCTATAAATTGAGGTGTCTTTGTCTTTGTAGAAACACACAAGAAAATACAATACAGTAAAACCTCTATAAATTAATAATGTTGGGACCGAGATATTTTATTAATTTAGCGAGATATTATTATATCGATAAATTAATAAATTATTAATTTAAAGAGTTGGCTTATACTCATGAGGAACTCTCAAATTAATGTATCGACCTTCAAAGTTTTCATATCCGTTCACTTTACCTATTTGAATAAAAAAACAGAAACAAGGACATTCAAAATTCTCATGTACATTCACACATTAATGAACTTGTGAAGTTCAATGTATATAAATCTAGATTGATCGCTATAAAATGTCTAATGATACTGTTCAAAATCCGGTTGATGATGAAGTTGCTGATGATGAAGTTGCTGATGATTCAGTACCTTTATAACCTGTCACTCGGAAAGAAGCATTGCAACTGTTTGTTGCAATACGAGAATACCGTGCCTCAACTCTCAAGTGCAATGGAGAGATTTAAAGATGAACTCAATATATATTTGAAGTTCACAAAAAAAAAAACAAGTGACTATAGATTAATTTTTTTACTAGACAATCCTATAATTTTGGAATATTTTAGTAATTATTAATTTATAGTTTCGCTGGGACCAATATAATTACATTGGGGTTTCAAAAAAATTATTATCTTATTATTTTATCGATTGGGATCCAAATTTGTACCGGTCCCAAGTTGGGACCAGACAAATTATTAATTTTATCGAGGTTATTAATTTATCGAGTATTAAATTATAGAGGTTCTACTGTATCTCTTTACTAAACATTCTTCTAATTTTCTGATTATTATTCGAAACATGGCATCAGAGCAGTGTTAATGATTCTAGGATCAAACAACACGGTTCTTGCTCTATCACCTACCAAAACAAAACCCAATCAAGCACGCTACCATGTCTGAATTAGACGGTAACCATGCTACCATCGAAAATCTCAGCATCCAAATCGCCAAAATCCTTATAAACAGCCTCAAACAGAAACCAAAACAAACATTACCTAGCAGCCGCAAAACAACCGGGTTAAGGCTCAGATCAAGAAGAGACAGCCGCCGGTCAGCCCAAGGCAAAACAACCAGGCTGTCATCCCGGCGAAACAAATCACGGGTGGAATCTAACCACCGTGACTTAACCGAGCAGATCAGAGACGAAGACACTAACCTCGGTAGAGTTCCAAGACCATGGAGTCATGGCGAGCAAGGAGGAGTGAACATCATTGCCGCTAACGGTTGCGATGGTGGTTATAACTCAAAAGACGGCGACGGTGGCTACTCAAAAGACGGCAACGGTAATGACGGTGGGGAATTTGCGAGCGCACAGTCAACAACAAAAAGCAAAAACAATATAGGGTTTGGGGTTCTTAACCCGTACCCTATATCTGGTATTTACAAATTTCACACCCAACCTCATACTTTTGCTAATAATCACCTTAACCCCTCATCTTTTAATAAGCCTAAAGTTTTTGACTTGTTAAAAACTACCCCTCATGTTTCTGATATTATAAGAAGGGGTCCTCGGGATCGTAAGGAAAAAATTAATAGGGGAGGTAAATATAGCAAAAGAATATGACAAAAGAAATAAAGCTAGGGTTCTTGATTGTGGCGCCACCGACACAATGACATTTGAAGCCTCTGATAATATTTCAAAATCCACACCGAAAAAAACACATATTCAAACGGCTAATGGGGGAATTGTTACCGTACAAGGTGGAGGAACAATTGAAATCTCTCCCACAATGAAGTTATCGAATTGCCTTTATATACCAACGTTGTCTCATAAGTTGTTATCTATAAGCCACATTACAAAAGAGTTGAATTGTACGGTTTTTAATGCATCCAACATTTTGCATCTTACAGGATATAAGGACGGGTATGATCATTGGACGTAGCACTGAAAGACAAGGATTGTATTATGTGGATGAAGTGACTCAACAAGGGACTGTGATGTTAGCTCATGGAAGTAGTGATAGAGAGGCCTGGCTATGGCATAGAAGACTCGGTCACCCATCCAACGGGTATTTACATCTTTTATTTCCAAAGTTATTTCCTTCCAATAAAATGTTGAACTGTGACACATGTGTCTTAGCCAAAAGTCATAGGCATACCTTCAAACCTAATAATACTAGGGTTGATAGTCCTTTCTCCTTAATTCACTCCGATGTTTGGGGCCCAGCGGAAGTTATGGGTGGGCAAAACTTTCGGTATTTTGTCATCTTTGTGGATGACTGCACTCGGATGACGTGGGTCTATTTCTTAAAACACAAATCCGAAGTCATCGAAAAATTTACAATGTTTTATACCATGATCCAAACTCAATTCCACAAAGTCATTCAAATACTTCGATCTGATAATGGAGGCGAATTCGTTAATGACTCCATGAAACAATTCACCCAAGCTAAAGGCATCATTCACCAAACTTCTTGCCCACACACCCCAGAACAAAATGGCGTTGCTGAGCGAAAAAATCGTATTCTTTTGGAAATAACCCGAGCTATGCTCATTGAATCCCGTGTCCCAAAATCTTTTTGGCCCGAAGCTCTCGCCACTGCCACCTACCTGATCAATAGCCTTCCAACTAAAGCCCTTAACCTAAAAACCGCAATCCAAGCCCTGACTGAATTCACAAAAATACCGTCGCCCCTCACCCTACAACCAAGAATCTTTGGTTGTTCTGTCTTTGTTCACATACCCAAAGCCAATCGAACCAAACTTGATCCGTGTGCTGAAAAATGTGTCTTTGTTGGGTATGGGGTCAACCAAAAAGGATACCAGTGTTATAGTCCACAAAGACGCAACATGTTCACAACTATGAACTGTGACTTCCTTGAAACTGAATTCTTCTACGCATCCCAACATAGTGGTCAGGGGGAGAAAGAGTATCTTGACGCACTAAGTTGGTTGGAAAGGATACCATCATCACAAGAAGTTCAACACGGTCCCTTAAATGAGTCACCAACCTCCACTCAATCCGATGTAAGTGCCACGGAACAAGGTCAACCTAACCTGACATCCGAGGTAAGTAACTCTTCTCATGAAAGTAGTAATAATAATAATAATGATGTTCCTATTGAAATTGGAACTAATAGCCCTTCAGGAGAACCAGAAACTTCTAATGTGGAAAAGGAAGACACTATGGAAGAAAACCCTAATCTAGAACAGGATTAACAAGGTGGAGGAAACCCCTGGTGGATATGTTCTACCACCAAGGTCAAATAGAGGAATACCTCCAAAGCGGTACACTCCAGAAAAGCAAACTAGAGGCTCAAGATACCCAATGGAAAACATAGCAAATGGAAATCTATCGAGTGAGGCTAAAATGTTTACGTCCTCCCTACACAAGGAAGAGATTCCGTTCACCGTGGAACAAGCCTTAAGATCAAAAAAATGGGAAATTGCTATGAAAAGTGAGATGGAAGCGTTGGTGAAGAATGACACATGGGAAAAATGTTCCCTTCCGAAAGGAAAAAAACCAGTCGGATGTCGATGGTTGTTTTCCATCAAACATAAACCAGATGGGACGATTGAGAGATATAAAGCCCGACTCGTTGCTAAAGGATACACTCAGACATATGGGATCGACTATTCAGAAACATTTTCTCCGGTTGCCAAGATTGACACAATCAGGGTTCTTTTCTTAGTTGCAGCAAATAAAGGATGGTCCCTTCACCAATTTGATGTGAAGAATGCATTCCTACATGGAGAACTAAAAGAAGAAGTATATATGAATGTCCTTCCAGGATTCCAAAACGACTTCAAGAATGGAGAAGTGTGTCGATTAAAAAGATCGTTATACGGGCTCAAACAATCTCCACGTGCTTGGTTTGGCAGATTTACACTTGCTATGAAACAATATGGTTATAAACAAAGTAACTCGGATCACACTCTGTTTCTCAAATGGAGAAATGGACGAGTAACTTGTCTAATTATTTATGTTGATGATATGATCATTACAGGGGATGACGAAGAAGAAATGATAAACTTAAAGAAAAGGTTGTTCAATGAGTTCGAAATGAAAGACTTAGGGAGACTCAAGTACTTCCTTGGAATAGAAGTTCTCAGGTCCAAACGTGGCATCTTCATATATCAAAAAAAGTACATCCTTGACTTACTGGCAGAAACTGGAATGCTCGAATGCAAACCCGCAGACACCCCAATGATGGTCAACCACAAACTTTATATGTGTGAAGGAGCTGAACTAGCAGATAAGGAACAATATCAAAGAATGGTGGGAAAGCTAATCTATCTCTCTCACACTCGACCAGACATATCATATGCAGTAGGAGTTGTAAGTCGGTTCATGCATCAACCACGGGTAACTCATATGGAAGCTGTATGGAGAATTATAAGATATCTTAAAGGGACGGTTGCTCACGGTGTCATTTTCAAACCAAATGGACATCTTGAAATCCAAGGATATACAGATGCTGACTGGGCTGGTGATAAAGGAAATAGAAAATCCACTTCGGGTTACTTTACCATTGTTGGTGGAAACCTTGTAACCTGGAGAAGCAAGAAGCAAAAGGTAGTGGCCCTTTCAAGTGCAGAAGCAGAGTTTAGAGGTATTGCTCGCGGCCTAACTGAAATATTATGGATTCGGAAACTTCTAACTGAAATTGGCTATCCTCCGAAAAACACTTGCAAACTTATGTGTGATAATGAAGCCGCAATCCAGATATCAGAAAACCCAGTTCAACATGACCGAACAAAACATGTTGAAATCGACAGACACTTCATCAAAGAGAAACTAGAGGCAGGCATAATAGAGTTTCCGTTTGTTCCCTCAAAAGATCAATTGGCCGATATCTTAACAAAAGCTGTAAATGGAAGAATATTCAATGAATGTTTAGACAAGTTGTGTATTGGAGATCCCACTACTCAACTTGAGGGGGAGTGTTAGAATGGAAAGTCAAAAGGAGATGGAGCATTTTGTGGGTCTGCCAGTTCACCATTAGAAATGTCACAGGCTGTCAATTAGAGGCCATTAGCTAGGCTGTCAAGGGTTAATTTGTTTCCATATTACTTGATTGAACACCTATAAATTGAGGTGTCTTTGTCTTTGTAGAAACACACAAGAAAATACAATATCTCTTTACTAAACATTCTTCTAATTTTCTGATTATTATTCGAAACACTTAAAACGTGAAGGATAGGGCTATCCTTCACGTATAGTGGGGGTGTAAAAATAAATGCTCATGTTTAGTTCCCTCCTTCACCCCTCAAAACAGCAAGTCCAGTCAACTGACAGAGTTTGTCGGAAGTTTTCTATCCTTCACGTAAATGCTCACGTTTAGTGCCCTCCTTCAACCCTTAAAACAACAAATGCTCATGTTTAGAGCCCTCCTTCACCCCAGATGATTGTTTTCTTATCCTTTACGTATAGAGCTATACGTGAATGTTAGGTTTAACTAATATTTTTTTTATATAAATCACTTGATATTTTAACGTCAAACATATTCTAATAAATCCGAAATTCATGCAAACCACAGGGACTAAATCCGTAACTAATAATATATTCTAATATAGTTGGTTCCGGTTTGAATATGTAATGAGACTAAAAGAAAAAATAGTAATATTAAAATTAACTTATAATTATGTGTTAGTTTTTTATTCAGTAATCTTTTTCTATGAACTGATTTAATTATTTTATTAAAAATGTTTTTAAGGATATTCAGGAAGATGATTCCTTTAAATAAAATCATCTATATATACTTATAAAATATTTTAATTATTGTTAAAAATCGCTTCTAAATGCAAAGAACCTAGCCAGTGGCAAACTATAGTTTCTTATAAAAATAAGAACGTCTTTTCTCTAAACTGGTCTCCTTAAGTTTACCTTTATGTATAAGAAATTTTTTATTAATACGAACATTTTTATTGATACAAATTTGCAAACACACTAAAACACACTTAAACAATACTTAAAACTCTTAAACAACACTGAAAACACCTAAATATCCTTAAGACATAAATTTAAACACTAACCCTGTATTCAGTTTAAATTATACAATTTTAGAAATATACAACTCCACGTTGATTTTTGAAGCGCTAACCGTGAGGTATAGGTGACTGAAACTATGGTGTTGAGCTGCTGTGTAAATGGCAAAGGTCAAATATGGAGGAAAAAAGGGGTCACGTATAGGCCTTAGGGTGGCGTATGGAGGTAAAAAAAAAGGTCACATATAGGGCTAATGGTGACGTGTACAACTTCTATTTAAGACGTTTAGCTCTCATTTAGGCCTATACTCCATTTTTATATTTGTACTTACACGTGTAATTATACCATAACGTGCCTACATACATCGACATAATCATATGATATAGATACGTTGCTATTATTATCAAGCATATATAGACGATACGATTGTCTATTATTATTATTAGAAGATACACGCATACATACATACACATACACATACTCATACGATATCAATACAAATAAACCACACATATAAAAACACAAGACTCATACAAATAAACTTAGTATGCTTTCATATATACATACATATAGTCACATTAATGCAAGTCTATTCATATATACATATAGTCACATGGATACAAATCTATGGAACAATATTGTTGGTAATGTTGTATGTATTACGTGCATGTACACAAACGTATATTATTACTATGATTATTGTAGTAATATTATTGTTATTACAGTTATTATTATTAGAGTTGTCGAAATATACGATGAACATTGTAATCAAAAGTAAAATATTAAAATTTAAATAAACTATTACATGTATGAAATTTAATAACTAGTTTGAAGATTATTATTTATTTCTCATTATTACTATTACTATTATTATTATTATTATTATTTTATTACTATTATTATTTATTATTATTATTATTACTATTATTATGATTATTGAATTATTATTATTGTTTCTATTATTAATAATTAGTATTTTTATTGTTGAGTTAATCTTTTAAAAAAATTTAGGTTACAAAAAGAATATATTTATAATAAACGTGGAGACTCATCCGTAAGGTATAGGTGACTGAAACTATGGTGTTGAACTGGCGTGTAAATGACAGAGGTCAAGTATAAACGAAAAAAGTTGTCACATATAGGGTATATATGATATTTTAAATTTTGAATTGGTATATACCACTCGCCCTCGTACATCTGTAACAGTCACAATGGTATCACTTAAACTTGCTTGAATATGAATACCTCCTTTGGTATTTTACGTATACTCTTACAAGGATCTTTTTAAAATTTATAAGAGTATATATGAAATTGACATTTTTTTATAGTTAACTTTGTCTCTTTTTTGGGTTTTGGTTTTTTGCAAATTATATATAAATTTTTTATGGTTACCATTGCAAATTATATAAAAACTTTACGACTGTAAAGTTTATATTTAATTAAATAAGCCACTACAATTAAAAAAAAATTAGCATAGCTTAGTGGTAATCCTAATTAAAAGAAATAATAAATTCAAAAAAGATGCGTGTGGGTCTACTTTTAATTTTTGTATGCTTCGGTTACCACTTTTTGTATGTTTCTTGTATTTTGTTAATTATCTAGTTTATAGAACAATACTAAAAATTTTAAAACTAACCTTCACGTATAGAGCTCTACGTGAGTGTTCTTAGACATCCCCCCGACATTCCCTGACGTTGTACTATCATGCTCTGACAATTATACGTGAAGGATAGATTTATCTTTCACTCTTTAATTCTTACACCCCCTCTATACGTGAAGGGGAGGGAGAAATGCAAGCTATTTTATTTTGGCACCCCTACTATACGTGAAGGAGAGCCCTATCCTTCACGTATAGGGCAGGTGTATTGAAAAAAAAGGATGGGTGTCCCTAAGAAACCCCTTATTTTTAATCAGACCAAAGTGACCGTTCATGTGTTTGACTCAAGAACGGTTCACATACCTATAATCTTTCGTTACCAAAACTGTTTTAAACGGGCATACAAATCTGAATCACTTTTGTAAGTAAATGTTCCTTGCGGGATGATTGTTTATTTGTTTAAGTAAAGTTCTTTAGGAGAGTTCTCCAGGAAGAAGTACTTGTTCCGGTTAGATATATACATCATTCCGGAAGAAGACTCAAGACCGGTTACAATGGTAAAGCTAGTTGTTTTGGATAGATATAAAGAACATGATGAACTTGAGTTTTTCAGGAAAGAGAATTCATCCGGATTGACTTTTGCATTGCACTTGTTCCGGTTATAGTCTTGCAGACACAACAACTTTAAAGTATGGTTAGGGTAGCGAAGTGGGACCGACAAACTTCATCGGCTAGTGAGGCTTCAAAACCCACACCACCGCCACCCAAAATTCTTCACCGGCAAACTTTGATTTCGGCTACATGTAGCCGATGGAAACAAGAAAGAAGCCATGGGATGGTGGGACCAAGGGTATAGGTGGGATGATTTTATTGGTTGGTGTATGGGGCTCACTCTTTTTTTATTTAAATAAAATATATTCTACTTATACCACTTAAATCCTACCACTTCCTCTTAAAATTCCTTAAATTTTTTCAAAAATTCTACTTTTTTCTCTCTCATGCGTGGCACACTCCTATTGGTTAATACCACAACTTCCAAAACTTAAAATTCTACTACTCTCCCCACCCTTACAGACATGCTTACCAACTACCAGACAATGTTCACTGTAGTCTTCACAGCGACAGTCGATGTGTATAACTGTTTTCTTAATTATTTTAGTCTATTGTATAATATTTTAGAGCATTCACATACCATTCCCTATACTTCATCCATCTTCAAATTTCAAGAAAGAAAAAAAAAGAAACACTTAAAAAATTCCTCCATCTCAATATATATGGGGAAAACTAAACTCCTTACCCAAATTTGATGGCTAATTTTTACCCCTCATTTGTATTACTTTATGTTTAATTTGTAAGTTCATGTAAGTGAAAGAGAGAGAAAATATAAAAAAAAATGAAATAAAGAAGAATTATTTCATTATATAGGGATAGTTATGAGAATAGGATATGTGGGATTTTAAAAAATGAATTATAAATTTGGAAATAGAGCCTTTTAGTTAAATTAGAGTGATGAGGATGAAAAACCAGCTATGAATGCTCTTAGTGTCCGAATATGATGTTTTCCGGTTATAGATGTTTCTGATGTGATAAAACATAGATATGGGGAATGCTCGAAGAAGTGTCTTTCTCTATATTGATGATGTTTCTAATGTAATAAATGATCTTTAGATAATTCAGAAAGAAACAGACAAAATCTTATGTTAATGCAGATGAAAATTCATACACCCACATGATGAGATGACGAAAAAAGGGTGGAGACCAAACCAATGTTTTAAAACTGGACTTTAAACCGTACCTGACGTGTGTACAAAAAAAAGGTTTAACAGGTTGACCCGAAAATGTTTAACTAGATTGACTACTCAAACCTGTAAATTTATAATATACACTTTATAAACTTTCAAATACGAAAAATGTAAAAAAAATTAATAAAGTCTTAAACAATTTACAATTATAAAAAACATCAATATAAGTTTTAATCAAATTATATTTATCGAAAACAAAGTACATTGAAGTGTTGTATTCATCAAGTTCTTGACCATTTAGTAGATGTAATTTACTATCATCTTCATCAACAAGAGAATAACCACTTTCGTTTTTCGTGTGACTTTAAAAGCCTGTTCAATTAGCGGGCCGATTTACGGGTTTGTGACGGTTGAACCGTAAGAAACGTCACATCAATAGTCAGATCAAAAGTAGACTAAACCGAACACACCTGAACTGCCTTAACCTCCAATCACTTGTTCGATCGGTCGAACCGGCCAAGTCAATCCGAGTTTTAAAACATTGGACAAAACGACACTCTTTACTTGGCCTTGATTTAGTTTACTTTAAATGACAATAGCATATTTACCTTTACATCCTAATAAAGAAGTAACTTAGGTAGCACAAGGCCCCTTTCTACGGTGTCTATCTAAAAATTTTTATTTGACACCACCACAATCAACCACAATCTCTACATTAAATATTGAAAATAATCATGTGAAACTTTCAAATTTAGAACAAGATTTCAAAATTACTTTTCTTTCAATATTAATGAAAATTCAATAATTTCAAACTTTATAGATTGATAAATAGATTGATAAATATTTATGACATTAGAAAATTTCAAACTTTATTATCAATTCTTTTTTTGTAAGAGTTACTCTAATCAAAATTTAATGAACATTTAGAAATCATATAAGTGAAGATTTTCCAAATCCAAATTTTAAATTTGCATTTAGTTGTAATCAATTAACATCGATTTAATTTTAATCAACAACATTTACAATTTAATTTTCAATGTGAAAAAAAATCATGACAATCTTACCAGTTTTATAAATATTTTCGAAATCCAAAATTTGAAAGTCTATCATTTTAACAAAACGTAACCACTAAATTTTTAACATATATTTTGTGGCCATTGTGACTCATTTGGCACTTTTGTTTTCTATAAGTTATAAAATTTTAAAATATCAGTTGTTGGACTTGCTACAAACTCTATTCGTAGTTTATAGGTTTTGTTGTTTGTGTTTTTATAAAACTTCTTCTTGTTGTGTATTTATTTTTGTACACTAACATTACAATCTATCAATTGTCACTTGTATTTTTGTTAAAGAACTAAAATTAAAAAACCTTACATACAACATGGAACGTATATCTTCAAGATCAAACATTTTTTTCATCTACATCGAAACGTTCTAACAACAATGACAATTCAAATGATGAAATCTTTGCATGATATAATACATCTAAAAGAATAAGTGACAGTCGTTTGAGCCAGGGACGTATAGTCAGAATTTTGAAAAATCTTTGTACGCAGAGTGCAAAATCCCAAACTACAACGATATAAACTGTAATTTACTCTTTATTATGTTTTTGTATTCCATGTGCTAAGAAGTCATTTGTCAGACATTTTAAATGTTATGGATCATATTACTTTTTAAAATTTTATTTTGCTTGCTGCTTATATATTTTTTACTTGCTATTTATATTTTAAAAACATTAGTAGCTACTTTTTAATGAAATTTTATACTCACCTATTGTTTTAAATGGACTTAACTATCACGATTGCCAAACCATACATTAGTTATAAAAGTAAGTGTTCCATTGATGCTACTAAGAAATATTGATTAGAAAGTGGGTTATGTTATGGAACGAGACTATTGATGATTAAACTAGGTAATTGTGTAATAAAAGTAGAGATAATTTTTCAAAGTTATAGGGTTTGACACTTTGTGATAAGAATATTTCTTTTAAGGGTAAACTTCGTTTTTAGTCCCTAACGTTTGCTCATTTTAACCAATTTAGTCCCAACATTTCAAAATTCTCAATTTAGGGTCTCACATTTTAATTTTTTGATCAATCTCGATCCCGACGTTAATTTATTTAAGAACTACTGTTAGTTTTATCATTTATGGAGGGGTATACTTGTTATTTGCTACTCAAAACAAAAAAACCCCTTTAATTCTTGTTCCGTACAAACAAACAACTTGCATATTTCGAAAGACATTAAACCTTTTTCATTTTCCTACTCAGTGTGAAAATTGAACTGGATCTAAAGGGGGCTTCGATTTTTTTTTAAGTTGGAGATGGAAAGGGGGAGAGTTCGACGACTAAAAACGCAGGGAGAGGGAAGGTAGGGTTTATATGAAGAACCTATCATTAAAAAATTAGGGAATATAAAAATATAATAAAACTAATGGAAATGACAAGAATACCCCTCCATAAAAGATAAAACTAACGGCAGTTTTTAAATATATTAATTTCGGGATCAAGATTGAAAAAAAATTGAAATGTGAGACCCTAAATTGAGAATTTTGAAAAGTTGGGACTAAATTGGTTAAAATGAGCAAACGTTGGGGACTAAAAACGAAGTTTACTCTTCTTTTAAATTTAAAAGAGGGGTATTTTCCCTTCTTGTGCGTTTTGTCATGACAATAATAAGAGTTAAGGACAATCACTTTAAATTTTTGTATTGAGAGATCCATTCTGTGACGCCCACTCCCAGACTTGGCCCTAAGAGGGGTCACCCATCGGATTTACTCATGAACACGTGGCACAATAGAGATAAGCAGCGGAAAATTTAAAACTTTTATTTATTATATAAGCCAAGTACGTAAAGTAATTGAGATAATTTACAATCTATCTATATAGCGACTAACTATATCCGTCTTTATTTATCTACAACTAGCCAGCATGTTCATCAGCTTCCTCTATAGCTTGCCCGATCATTCTCTTATCACGAGGGCTCCGCCCTTGCTCCCAGACGTCTCACCTAAACCTGACATACATATGGTTTTGGGAACAGGTCAGCTTACGCTGGTGAGTTCTACATTTTAAAAACGTTACCTCGTTTGTGAGGTTAAAACCTTTGTACCTGCAAAATCCCTTTTTACAACATTTATCAAGTATAACACATAACAAGTTATAACATAACATCATAATCATACATGTTTCTATAGAAAACATCTACCTCAATAACTTTTAACTCCTACGACCTGAATTCTATACACCTCTATATCTTCTGGTCTCGAATACTGCTCGGGTGACTTTATCGGAAGCCCCCAACCTAAGTACCGATAACCACTCCATTTCATCTATACCTTCCCGGTCTCGAATACTGCTCAGGTGACTTCATCTGGAAGCCCCCAACCTCAGCAACGACAACCGTCCTACATTCCGTTCTTCCAGTTTCGAATACCGCTCAGGTGACTTCATCTGGAAGCCCCCAACCTCAGTATCGACCTCTGTTCACGTAACCTTAATTCTTTAGACGTTCCATTCTATCGAACATCTCCTTAACCACCACAGTACTACTACCCGCCCCTAGTTAGATATCCAGGTGACTCACGTGTGCTAATAAACATGATAATGTACTCATATACTGCAACAACTGAACATCCCCCAATTTACCTAGGTGTATGTATACAGGATGTACCAGCGGCGTATCCTCCACACTTTCGATATACCGGGTAATTATACTACCATGCTTGTATACAGGATGTACCAGCGGCGTATCCACCACATAATAATATAGCAAATGCATCACCTGTTCTCATATAATCATACATTCTCTGATACCGAACGGAACCGGGTGACTAGGGTTCTGGGATAAATCACCAGGATCTTTTATTAATCAAATTCAACTATGAATAATGAAACACACCAATGTTTAAATAGGATAACAAAAACTTGGAAAACAAGATACTAAAATAGGTTAAAATAAAGATAGTGGGCCAATCGAGTGCTTGAATATGGGCCTGCTCATAACCCGTATCATTCTCCCCTTCTTTTAAAAACTCGTCCTCGAGTTTTAACACCTGATGAAATCCACGGGAGCCACCCGGATCAAACGGATGATCCAGACGTCCTATTATCAACACCGTCACGACGAATACTTTAATGTTAAATATATCTTCACACATTGCTCGGGTCATCTTCAAACAAATACAATGCATATCGACGGGTCCCGGGTCTATAGGGTTGTCTGGTCCTCTCCCATCTTTCTCCTTCTCCCTCTCTTCGAAAAAGACTCGTCCTCGAGTCTTGAGAATGTCATAGAAAGCTTCCTTTTTCCTTGAACGTACATTTATCTCAACAAAAATCGATTCGTGATCCTCAAGAATCGATAAACTTTCATGCATGCCAACACCTAACTCGGGTAAACTCGTACAAAACCGGTGCTCGTCATAAATATGAATATTGGTACAAAAACTACCCACAAATGCTTCTGACGTCATGAATGGAATTTTAAACGGCCAAAGGATATGATTGATTTGCATCCAAAAGTGTGATATCTCACCTTCTTTTGATATCCTAAAATTTTCCAACAATAGACCACTCCTCTTAGGAAACTCCAAAATTTTGGATCCTTTTAAATTATCGAACAGTAACTCACAAATTGAAAATCCAATATTTTTAGAATTCCAAAAAAAACCGAGCAAGATCCGAGTACCATATGTTATAAAATTATGATATTGCTTTTTTATTGCATCCCACGTGGATGGCAATTCGTTGGCAATTAATCTCCACAAAAACAAGTTTTGTTTCCTCATGTACGCCATTGAAACCCAAGTTATGATTGGTTTATAAAAACAACAGGATCCATCGATGCTCCAAATCCTTGAATGCGACGAAATAGATGAATTCTGTGGGAGAGTTGGCAGGTGGGGGTTTCGCGGCTGCGGAAAGGTTGGTGGGTTGGTTGATTGAAGTTGTGGAATGGTTGGCGCGGACGGTGCGGGTTTCACCGACAGGGAAGCTGACGATGGAAAAGTAATCCAACCCAGAAGTTTTTGGATCAACAAACATTCTTCTGCGTCTGGTTCAGTTCCATCTTCATCGTATCGTGGATAAAAGTGATGTTCCTCGTTGCCTCTGATGGCGAATCTACGAGGTTGATCACGGTCCTCCACGTCTCGGGGATCTTGATGATGATCTCCGTTGCCTCCTGCGGCGAATCCACGTTGATGATCATGAAGATGCCTCCGATATTCGGCCATGGCTCTGATGCCAAATGATACCGAACGGAACCGGGTGACTAGGGTTCTGGGATAAATCACCAGGATCTTTTATTAATCAAATTCAACTATGAATAATGAAACACACCAATGTTTAAATAGGATAACAAAAACTTGGAAAACAAGATACTAAAATAGGTTAAAATAAAGATAGTGGGCCAATCGAGTGCTTGAATATGGGCCTGCTCATAACCCGTATCATTCTCACTTGTACGTTTATTAACAAACCCTTATCATTTGGATACCTAGTTTCAAAGCAAATATAGCACATAACTCTAATAATCATTTCATATGCATTATTCTATCATCATCATTTCATATATAATACTAACACGTAATAACTATTTGTAAGCATCTTTATAACATAACACGTATCATTTCAAACAGTTCATCAATTCATCAGTTAAGATAATCAAACTTTCAGATAAAAGCATTTAACTCAAATACTTTTTAAGTAAACAGTTGAGCATTGTATGTATATCAGCCCGAAAACATTAAAGCGTTTAAAACATTTAAAAGTGGGCTCATAGAACTCACCTTATCTCTTTACTCGTTAAACTGGGACAGAACCTCCGACAGAATCCTTTGGTTAACCTAATTCGCGTATCGTATGGCACTAACGCAAGGTTTAACATTATAAACATATCCTATGTTTATTTATATCTTACATTATTTTAATAATATCTAATTATTAAGGTTTACTTCTATTAAGGTCAAAATGACCAAAATGCCCTGATAGGCAAAATATCTCTTTTTAATTGATAATATGAAGACGCGCATTCCTATAAGCAAACGCTCACTCCGGGATCACCCAGGGAGGTATGCCATTTCCCAGTTGGGATTTATGCGACACCCTCGCTATGCCAGAAACCCCAGTGTACAGGCGCCTACCCTTCCGGTCTGCACGAACTTCTAATATCCGATTAACTTGGTATTTTTAATACTTTATCATTTACCCATTTCAACTTCATATATACTTATTATATATATAAACATGTTACCATACCAAAATCCAAGTCCCCATACCCTCCGGATTATTTTATATTAATTAATCTTATTTAGAAACCCTAATTTCATGAATTTCTCGTTTTATTATCAAAACTCATTTTTATTCAAAATCAACTTAGAGTATTATCCACTATAACATTTTATAATATACATTAAAATATCTAAGCTTAATTCAAAACCGTTTACTTAATTTGGGCAAAACAACGTTACGAAAACCCTAATTTTGACCCGTTAACAAAACCATTACCAAACCTTTTCCAATTGTGAAATAAACTAAGGGCTTTCTTAAAACACATTAAATTAGGATTATCTACAAAAATTCAGACCCAAATTCCCACCCGATCACCCGATTTTAGCAAAACAAGCTCAAGAACCCTAATTTTAGATCATTTCTAGAAACCATACTTAGACATAAAAATTAACAAAAACTGAAAGAGTTTATTGTTAAGCATACCAAATAAGGGGTGACTGCAGAAATTCGGCTTCTAATTCTTCTCCGATTGCCCGTATGGCTCCGACGAAGTTTCTGGTGCGAAATGGGGTTTTCGGGTTATATTTCAATGAATTGGAGAGGATTTCTGTTGAATTGAATCTCCTATTTATAGCTAAATGATGCATCTCAAGTCACTAACACGTCCCATGGTGACTCAGCTTCGAAATGGACGCGTATGGAGCTCAAACTTGGCCTCCAAGTTGTCGAACGTGGCTTAAAAACGGACCTGTCATGTTTCTGCTGCAGCCGTAGCCCTCGCGTGTCGCGCAGGGCTTAGAGTAGTGGCTCGCGATACGCGAGCCATTGAAGTTCCGTCCAGAATTTGGTTTTTGGCATATTTAGCCCTTCTACTTTGGTTTAGTGCATTCCTAGCCCGTAAACTTCTAACCTTTCATCATTTTATGTACCAAAACCTTATGGGACATATTTATCACAATTTATAAGGTTTCTAAGGCTCGGGATTCGTACGATAACATATATATACAATTATATATTTTTTCTTTATTATTAGCTAATTTACGTTTTAGCCCCTCAAACTTTACAATACTTATCATTTCATGTCACGAATCATATTATGATATATTTTTACTATATTCTAAGCCTCAGGATACTTATAATAATTATAGATACGTATAATATCCGTATATGTTTGTATCTTTGCATAAATTACACTTTTAGTCCTTCTACTTTCCCGTTAACTATCAACACAAGTATTTACACGTATATCTCCATCAATTCACACATGTATATCTAACACATGCAACTTATCTAAGGCATAGTCTTACCACGTTTATCAATTAAACTCACGTATTTATAATATAAACACGTATTTACTATATATATCATGTATCTTGAAATTTGGGGTGTAACACATTCTTTACACATGATCAATTAATTGTATGGTGAATTATCATCAAGAGATAAAAGTAGAGATGGATTGAAATTACTCATCTTAGATAAAGATGATAATCATACAAATAGAAAATCAATTGTTGTATACATAAAAATTTGAGTAAATTATGGATTTCGTCCCTGTGGTTTGCACGAATTTCACATATAGTCCCTAGCTTTCATTTATTACGGATTTAGTCCCTACCTTTTGACAAACTGTTACGGATTTCGTCCCTGGGATGGATGGCCGTTAAAATTTTCTGTTAAGTGAATGTGAATTGACCATAATACCCTCGCCTTTAAATAATAACAAATTAAACCCACAAATAAAAATCATTAATAAAAAAAAGAAAAATTATATCTCCCATCGCCGTAAAACACTTCCAGTCTCTCAAACTCTCGCCGTAATATCCTTTCAAGTTTCAATCTCTTAATCTCTCGCCGTTCACAGTCGCCGGAAGTCGGCCGAAGGTCGCTAGTCATCGCCGGAGCTTGGCTGGCTCTTTAAGAGCATTCACAGTCACTCTTCTTCTCGGTTTTGTTTGTTCAACGATGGATGTCGGAGGAGATTCGGTTGGCGAGGTATAAGTTATGTCGGAATTCATGGGGCATGTACTTGTGGGAGACTGATTGCCATGGTTTGTTCAGATCTACGAGAACGAAATGCGAAGTCAAAGCACTCATGGGTTTGAATGATTTTTGGGAATAAGCTATTCTTGAAAGAGGGCAAAATAAATTGTTCTTGAAGAGCTCCAGATTTATGCAATCGTATTTGAATTTTGTTTAGTTATCATGTATACATTAAAATTTTAATTCCTTTGAGCTATCCGATGAAATGAAATTTTGCTTAGTTATCATGTATTGTTTTGTAGTCAATTATACATTAAAAAAAATTCTGTAATTAATTAAAATTTATGTTTCTCAAAGCTGAAAAATCTAAGGCTAAGGTAGATGAATTGGTGCTACTTCAAGATTAAAGCATATCAGAGGTTAGGGCGGTGATGTGGGGAGGAATTGATTTTGGTCGAGGCGGCGATGGTTCTTGTGACGGTGAGGGTCACCGGAGAAACAGAGACGAGGGTAGAGATGGCGGTAATGGTGGCCACAGAAATCAATTCCTTTGCGGTGGTTGAAGGGCGCTCTGGCAATGAAGGTGATAATGCTAATGTGGTGAATGACAGGGGATGCTGCTGTGGTGGTAGTGAGTTGATGAGGATGGTGGCTGTAGACTTTCAGGAGGAGTAGCAAGCACATGAGGGGGGGGGGGGGGGTTATATATATTTATAAAATTAAAATTAAAAGTGTAGGGGCATATTAGGAATTTTAAAATAGTTGACAGATTTTTTAACGTCCGTTAGTCGTAAGGACTATATCCGTAATGATTTGTCAAAAGGTAGTGACTAAATCCGTAATAAATGAAAGCTAAGGACTATATGTGAAATTCATGCAAACCACGGGGACGAAATCCGTAATTTACTCTAAAATTTTTTTGAAGGTTTATGAACATTTATTTTAACTTTTTATTTTTCATTATTATATAAAATGTAATATACATTTTCATTATGAGAAATAATTATAGATTAAAAAAATTATGTGTACTTGTATATTTTTCTTAATAATTTGTTTGTTTGGTGGAGACGTAATAGTTTGAGATTTTATTACATATGATTCATGTTTGTTTTGACATATTATTTATGTATCACATATCACATGTAGTTAGATCAATAGATCATATTGTGAACATCTTTGTTTACTTGATATTGTATCCCTTATTTAACTCGTGTAATATACAAATTACTAACTTAGTTATATAACATAATATAACATAATACATTAAATCAGGTTTGATTTAATCAATTTGTATTTGCTGGGGTTGTGTCACATTTTGATCCTCACTTTCATCCTCATCTGGAATATTCCCAGAGGCTTCCACAGTCCTAGTAACCCATTCCTTGAGTGAATTTTCTTTCAAATCTAATCATAGTAGGTCGGCAAACGTCCCTCGCATAAAAGTAATAGCTCGTGTCATGTAGATTGATGTACCTATGTAGATCAAATGAAAACCACTATATTTTGAGAAAACTAAATTTAACCAATCATAAGTTTTTTTTTTTTTAATTTAATGTTGAAAAGACATTTCTTTAAACTTTCATCCTCACTATTTCAATTTGCACTTTGTTTGGAATTGCTTATTTAATAACGTGAGATGTGCTTTTGCAGAAAAATGTTTATTGGCTTATAAGTTTCTTTTTTAAATGAGTTTTGAATTAGCTTTCGTGGTGTGAAAAGTCAATAAGTCAATAAGTTGTTTTTTAAAAAGTGTTTGAATTAGCTTTTATATGTAAAATGACTAAAAAGGGGTTAAGTGGTTATAAAGTTAGGTGAATATAAAATTAAAATAAGAGTATTATGGTAATTCACCACTCAAAAAGCTATATGTGGTTTTCAAAAGCTAGAAAATTTTGGCTTATTAAAAACTAACTTATTAGCTTTTCGAAAAGCTAAAGGTAAATATACTTATTAGCTTTTCTAAAAGCTAAAGGTAAATATACTTATCAGTTTACCAAACATTCAAAAGTGCTTATTGGCTTTTCAAAAAGCTAATAAGTCAATAAACAATTTTAAAAAGCGATCCCAAAAACCCAAAAAACATTAAAGGTATGTATTCCAACAATTACAAGACTCATACTATTCTATCTATATATATTTAGTAACTTTGTGATATTATTAGGTACAAGCTCTTGATCCTATTTCTTGATACAAGTTCATGAAGCATAACATGTGTACACTTTTTGTTGAACTAAAATCGCAATTTGATACTTTGACCCGCGTCCAGAAGGTCATGAATGGGAATGTGGCGACCCCCAGGGGTTTGAATGTGGTTTTCACTCGATTAAGCTTTGCTATTCAAAAAGGGGTGGCGACGCAGCTTGTTGCCCGCCTCCCTTGTACTTCATGTTAATTTGTAACCGTTGTTTTGTTTAATGAAAATCATCTACATCATTAATTAACGAAAAAAAAAATAAAAAAAAATTGATACAGACCGAACCCGTGACCCATGGTCAAAACCACGTTTTTTATTGTTGCATGCATTTAGGATTAGTTGTTGTTTCACATTTACATTATCCTACGTAGTATTAGGTTAGAAATTATGCATCATCTCTTTCTTTTTGAAAGTATTCATATGGATTGATAGAGGGCAGAAAGGATTTAGTCTCAAGTTGTGTTTCTCTATTTACTTTGTTATTTTGGAGTCTAACCCACATAGAGTTTGTAGGTTTTCTCAATAAACCTATTACAACTCACATTCAATCAAAGTCCTGATTTTGGGGTTTTGGTCTCGAAGCATCTTTATATACATTGATGATGTTTTTGATTTAATAAACGACCTCTAAAGAATACGGAAAGAAGTAGACAAAATTTGTGTTATTGCAGATGAATATTCATACACCGCATGATGAAATGAAGAAAAAGAGGGTGGAGACCAAACAACACTCTTTACTTTGCCTTGATTTAGTTTAGTTTAAATGACAGTAGCATTATATAATATAATACAATATAACATAATAAATTGGATCAGGATTTGATTTAATCAATCTGTATTTGCTGGGGTTGTGATGTCACATTTTGATCCTCAAGTTCTTCCTCATCTGTAATAATCCCAGAGGCTTCCACAGTCTTAGTAACCCATTCCTTGAGTGGATCTTCATTCAAATCTAATCGTAGGATCCCGGCGAACATCCCTCCCATAAAAGCAACAGGCTCCTGTCATGTAGAGTGAGGATCAAATAAAAACCACCATCTTTTGAAAGAAAAAAAAAACTAAATTTAACCAATCATGAAATTTTTTTAAATTTAATGTTGAAAAGGCATTTCGGTAAACTTTCATCCACACGATTTCAATTCGCACTTCATTAAAACATCAAAGGTATTAGGTATGTATTCAATCAATTACAAGATTCATTGAATTAAAATCGCAATCCACATTCAATCAAATTGTGATTTTGGGTTTAGAAGTGTCTTTCTATACATTGATGATGCTTCTGTTTATTAACATTGATGATGCTTCTGATTTAATAAACGATCTCTAAAGAATTCAGAAAGAAATAGACAAAAGCCGTGTTATTATAGATGAAAATTCATACACCAGATGCGAAAAAACGGGTGGAGACCAAACAACACTGTTTATAATTTTCATTGGTGTATGTTCTTGCCCAAAAGAATTGCCATGAAGAAGCTCTTACAATAATGGACAAAATGAAGTATATGGGTTTCATTCAAATTCTATCGCTTTTAATTTCATAATACGTCCCTTATGTAAAGCAGGAAAAATTGTGGATGCAAGACGTATACTGTCAAGAATGTTGGAAGAGAACATAAACACTATTACCGACACGTATCATGCGTTTCTTTAAGGAAAAGACTTCACTTTTTAAAAGAGTTTTGAACTTTGAGAACAAATGATGAAATCTGGAAAGTGTCCGAACAGGGAGATTGAAAATTTGTGAGAAAATGAAAGAATATGAGGTCTCACCTGAATCTTCACATTTTGTGATGATTGTGCAAGGGTTGGTGAAGCATGGTTTATTAACCAAGGCAGGGGACTTATATACAGTGATGATAAGTGATAAATAAAATGGAAGCAGATAATTTGTTTTATTAGTTAAAAGAAAATTCTTAATATTGGAATTGTTTTATAGCTTCAAGAAAGTGGTTAGTAATGCACAAGGAACACAAAGCAAACCAAGGTAGATGTTCCAAATCCTAATCCAAATGTGAATTTGGGCTCTTCAAATTCACCTATTGGTAATCAAGCTCCTCATATACATATTCAATTTGCATTAGCCAATCTGACTAAATGTTGTTTACTTCATTCAGTAAGGTTATAATTCATCTAATTACCTACTATTGGAGGATATGATGGGGTCATTACTAATCTATGAAAAGCCATAGACCAAATCATCAATCCATTACCAAAATTTGTAAAAAAGGAATAATATCTTCACATATCATGTGGAGTTTACATATTTACATATATTAAAGAAACTGGTATCTGTACCAGTTTACCAGTTTTCAATCAATGTCTTTCTTTTTTTCTATAGGTTTTTATGGCTCCTAATTGTTTTCTTCTTTTCTATAAGTTTTACAGCAACAGTAACTGATATTAACTAACAATATTTTGTTAAAAACAAGAAAAAAAAGGAATAAGTGTTACCTTGAAAGCTTTCTTAAGGATACGCTCATCAGAAGGATTGAGGAAAAATGATTTGGCTTCACAGTTACTCGTACAGCTGACAGACGTTCTTCTAACTTGCTTTTGACTGATCGATTTCAACTGTAATTTTAACAGATTAAAATCATCGATTTACGCAATTCGAGATTTAAGTACGGAAGATTCATTCCGAGGGAGATAGAGAACGTTACCGATGATGCGAATGATGGAAGAGAAATTAGGGATAGGGAGGACGTCATCTTGTTCTTCTGCTCTGATTTTCGTTCTTAAACTTTCCAATTCCAATCCAACCACATCTTTATGATCCAGAAGGAGCCCTAATCAATTTGCCCTAACACTCACTTTTACTCTTTTTTTTTTTCCCTCTCACTGCAAGAGGGTGTTTGGGATTTAGGGCCGATCCGGTCAAAAACTTGAGTAAATTCGGTTATAGTCTTTTTTTTTTTTCCTGATTTGTATGAATTTTACATATAATTTTTAGTTTTTATTTATTACGGGTAAGGTTCTAATTTGTAAAAGTTAGAACGTTCTACGTGTTATTAGGTCTACCATTGCTTGATTATGTAATATTGTGTGCTTATCTATATTTACCTATGGTTTGTGATCACGACCTCTAGCCTTAAAAAAAATATAAGAAAAATCTCGGTCCTAGGCCCTTGAGCATGCAGTAGACGAATCTAAACCCATTAGATGTGGGCTTGATCATGGCTTGTCATGTAAGGGGTTTAGGAGAGCCTTCTGTCAAAAATTAGAAGATAAAAAGAAACCCTACACCTCTCTTCCTCCCCTCTCATTGTCGTCACTTGCCTCCTCCCTCCCTCTTGGAATTTTCTGCCAAACCATACACACCCGCTCTCCTCGATATTGCTCCCTTGATTAAGTCCAAGTGCTTTGAAGGTGGAGTACTAGAAGAAACCCACACTATTCCATCCCTATTTTTCGTTTTATAGCATCCAAGGTAAACCCTAATCTTAGTTTTTCAAAATCTTTAATTGTTTATGTGATGATTTGGTGATTATTAATGTATTGAATGATCATGCTAGTTTACGTATCATGCTATGCTTTTATTCCTATGTTCAAGTATGATTTGGTTCTGTGAAAATATATATTTTATGATATATGATGTTATGATAGTTGAATGAGGTCGGATTGGAGCCAAGTGGTTGGTCGAAACATTTATAAAACATGATTTGGTAAAATCTATTTTTGTACAGAAGCTGTCAGAAAATTGACCAATTTGCAAGGACCATAACTCACTCATTTTTCAACCAAACGGAATGATTCTTTTTTCAAAGTTTAATTCTATATCTTAGATTTAAAATGGCTACGCACACCTCCTGAAGCCACTGTTTGGTCCATGATCATGTCGTCCCAAAATTCGTATGCAAGCTGTCTTATTTCTGGAATTGTAAATTTATGTCAATGTTATGAATATAATAAGTTGGTTTTATTTGGTTGATATCTGAATGAAATATGTGTGGGTAATATGGAAGTTGTCAACTGTAAAGTTTGGTAATTAAACTCTTCAGATTGATCGAGTTATTGAGTAACAAATTCAACCTACACATTTTACCTTAAGAGCAACAATGCAAAAACGTTGTCAACTTCTAAATGTCATAACTCAATTTTATTCGAAATTGATCATTTTGAGAAACTTAATTTAGTGTCTTAGATTTCTTTTGGTTGTAATGGCACACTCTAGGTCCCCTGTGTGGGCACTGTTCCTGTAGGTACAAGATCAGTGTGCAAACAACAATATTCCAGAACTTGTTAATTTGTGTTGCTATTAGGATATTGCTATGATCTAAATTAGCTCTTGTATTCTTCATGAAACATGCCTAAAATATAGATAATTATATGCATGCAAACTTTGGGAACCTAACTCTGAGCTTAGGTCCGGTTACGGGCTGACCTACGGGGCATCAATTTTGACACTAGTCATGTGGAATTTCATGTATGCATAGCGAGTGTTGTAATGTGATTTTTGTGCTCATTCATGCTATAGTCTTGTTATATGACTTGTTAAAATATGAAACCTGGTTCACTTGTGAAACCTTGGTGGGAATGACAAGATTGTGCAAAGCTGCCTCGTCGACTTTATCCCGTATGAGTGACGTAGGTCGTGTTTGTTGACTGCTTTTATATGTATTGCTAAACTTGAAACCTTGTGCATATAGTAGCATGTGTTAGGGCATATATATGTGTGTGTATAGTGGTGTGGTCTTGTTATGAATCAACATAGGATCATGCTAGCTACAAATAACATGTGGTTAATTGACGACGTACTCTACATGAGTGCATGAGCTATAACAATAAACCAAATGGCTTTACTCTTATAACATATCAACCAACATGTCCTCGGGTCATTGTGTCGGTCATGTGCTCCTCCTCTCTTATTCTCTAGTTCATTAGGAAATTCCTATGCACTCGCATTGTGCTTAAACAATGCACTTTTGTAATAAACTCTAATCAACCCTAATATACACGTATATTAGGGTTGATTAGAGTTTATCAACCCCTCACTAATAAACTCTAATCAACCCCTTGCATGATAAACTCTAATCAACCCTTTTACGCGTATATTAGGGTTGATTAGAGTTTATCACTCGCATTGTGCTGAAACAATGCAAAACACGTAAGGAATGTTTCTACAACTTATTAGTCAGCTTCGGTTGCGAACTATCTAGGTGACATGATATTTTAAGCTAGCTACCTACGATATGGAAATATGGGTATAAACTTTACAACTTATTTATGGAATGTATAGTTGTTGGGTCCATATACAGAAACTTAACTATGATATCAAAACCTGTGAATTCATCAACCTTTGGTCAAACTGTTTTGGTCAAAAATTCACAAATGAATCTCGTATTCCAAACTTAGATTGTGAGGTAGTGTGCTTAACGATCAAATGAGCAAATAATCCAAGTTAGGATGGTGACACAAGGATTTAGCGAGGAAAACTCCAGAATCCTTCGAGTTGCCTCTAGGAATCCTGGATAAAAACCTCGGGAGCCGGCCGAATAGCCGCCTCCTAGTCAATTTTATTGATAACGAAACAAAGAATTACAAGTGTTGAGCTATTGTGATCGAAATCTAAGTGTTACAGAGAGTATTTGGTGAGTGTGTGTGGTATCTGGTCCCTATCATTGATCACAAAGCCGGTTTATATATTTACAAAGTAATAACAAGAAGTGCTAAAAATAAGGGATTCTTCCACCAAGTCCTTGTGAACGTTAGGAGTCAGTTATGGCACGTTCTTTAATGCTTGACCTGGTCTTTAGCCTTCATTTACACGTCCATTTAAGCATGCAATTAATTAGGACACGTGGACAATTGAAACAGTTAGTCGATAACTGCATTTCAGGATGCAGAACCTGTCAGGATACTGAACCACTTGAGCTTCCGGCAAGGATCCTGAAATAAAACAACCAACTGTCCTATATTTTAGGGATTCTCCCCATTAAGTCAATATGAACGTTGTGGACCACTTAGTCCACGTTCTTTAGTCTTTGTCCGAGTCTTTAGGCTTGTTTTACACGTTTTCTTTACCTGCAAGCAAATAAATACGAGGAACAACATAGCGGTTAGTCGATAACTGTAATTCAGGATGCCCGAACCTATCAGGATTCTCAACCCGTCTGAGGATACTGGACCACTTGAGCTTCCGCCGAGGATCCCGAAATATCAGCCCAAACAATTGCCCCTGAATTTTGACAGTTGTCGACCATGAAGACGGCTGTGAAAATTCAAACTCTTGAAAAAATTACGGAGGTGACTCGTTAGCTCCTGATTTGATAGCGACGCAACTTCTCATGAGACTTCTCCATAAATAACCTTGGATTACCGTCGGAACCTTCTCGATTTCTCTTTTTCTCTAGGTCAGCTCCCTCCCATTTCTTTTCGATTTTCTTCCGCGATCAAGGCCAATGAAGCAGATGCTGAAGGCTTCACTGCTAAGGCTTGAATGCAGCTACCTAGAAAGGAACTCTGGAGGAGCTTGGGGGTGCTGAGAAACTGGAGTTACCCCTTTTGAATTTCCTGCATGGTTAATACTAGTATCCGACTTTCTTTATCATGGTGTGTTTGCCCCTTGTTTTTTATTTTGTTCATGAAAATTTTTGAAATATTTAAGTGAGAATCCCATTAGGTTCCTCAGGAATATTAAGGTAGTAAAAATGCTTTAAGTTAAGTATGTAAGTTGACAAACCATGACACAAGTCAGCATGATATAATGTAATAATTTGAAAGTACATTACCTGAATAGTCCCTTAAGTAGGTTTTACCTTGGGCGCATTTATATGGATTCTGGAATCCTCTTTCAGCATCCTTGAGGATACATGTGGTAAAAGCATAGTAGTTTCGAAATTGAGTTAAACTGGGGACAAGCCCGTGCATTTCTGGGGACAAGGCCGTGCATTTCTTGGGACAAGCCCGTGCATTTCTGAGGACAAGCCCGTGCATTTCTGGGGACAAGCCCGTGCATTTCTGGGGACAAGCCCGTGTAATCGTGGGACTAAGCCAATTCTGGGGACAAGCCCATACGTAAGAGCATTCACAACCCATCCCCCATCCCCATCCCTATAATTTATACTTTTATCATTACTTTTTCTCTCTCTTCCACTCACAACCACAATTAAATAATACTTTTTTATACCCTCATCATTACCTTTTCTCTCTCTTTCAATCACACAAAACCCCAAATTTTAAAAAATCACCAGTTTTTTCATCAAATATAGGGATGAACAGTAATTTTTCCTATCTCCTTACTCACAAGTCACAACCACTTACAACTAAACCCCAAATTTTAGGGTTTTACCTCACAATATTTTGGGGGGTGGGTTGTGAATGCTCTAAGTGACATGAAAATGCCAAAACCTTAGATAACACGTTGGTGTTATAAACCTTAGATAATTCGTGAGGATAGCACGTATGCTATTACTTGAGGATCCGCCCAATGGCAAATAACGAGCGCTCCTGGCGATTCTTAGAAAAGGTGAAGACCTTTTAAGCCTTAGTTAACACGTGAGTGTTAAAAACCTTGAGAATCCTCCCAGCAGCCTCCAGTGACAAGATTGTCAGCCACCCCTGGAGTGGACTGGTCCGACCACCTTTAGCATACTGGGGGACAACGTGCGCTACTGGCGAGGGTCGTGCGCTACTGGCGATTACCCAAACTTAGGAGAGGAGTCGGCCTCTCAAACCTTAGAAGGTATGCAGGATACCTTAAACGTAGGAGAGGTGGCCAACCTCTAACTGGGGATATACCCAAAATTCTCTAGGATTCTCAAATTCTGCAAAACACTCAATGCTTGGTGAGGGGTGGGTGTTAGCTTAGCTAACACCACTCCGATGCTTAAGTCAGTAATGAGTCACAAAAATAATAAAAATAAATTGAAACAAGATTAGTATACGTACCTTGGGTTATTTATACAGTGAGGATCCTTGGGATTCTGCCTGAGATTCTCAATGGGATTCTCACATAAAATACGCTTTAAGGTGGACAGCATTCCAAGCTCTTGGCAGAGGTTCTCCTTCCATATTTATCAGACGATATGCCCCCTTTCCCTCTTCAGAATCTATAAGGTAAGGGCCTTCCCACTTGGGTGCCAACTTCCCATCAGCAGGATTAGTGGTATTCTGAAAAGCTTTCCTCAAGACCAAGTCACCTACTTGGAATCTTCTCAGCCTGGTGTTCTTGTTATAAGATTTCGCTATCCGTTGTTGATAAGACGCCATTCGGATTCTGGCCATATCTCTGAGCTCCTCAACTGTTTCGAGATCCTGAAGGAGATTCTGGCTGTTAGTTCCAGGATCTTGGCAATTGATCTGGCTGTTGGGAGTACCATCTCTGTAGGAATCACAGCTTCTGCCCCAAATACTAACGAGAATGGCGTTTGGCCGGTAGCACTTTTAGGTGTAGTTCTGTCTGCCCAAAGGACAAATGGCAGCTCCTCAGCCCATTTACCTTTCTTGGAGCCCAACTTCTTCTTGAGATTGTTGATGATGATTTTATTGCTGGATTCTGCCTGCACATTGGCCTGAGGGTGGACAGGTGTTGAAGTGATCATCTTGATGCCCCAGCTTTCACAAAAGCTTGTTGTTCTCTTGCCTATAAACTGGGAGCCATTATCGCATATGATCTCTGCCGGAATCCCAAATCTAGTGAGGATGTTCCTCTTGATGAAGGATATCACTTATTTCTCTCTTACTTGAACATAGGCTTCTGCTTCAATCCATTTGGAAAAGTAATCCGTCATGGCAAGCATAAACACTTTTCCTCCGGGAGCCTTTGGTAGCTTACCCACAATATCCATGCCCCACTTCATGAATGGCCATGGGGATAGTATAGGATGTAGATGCTCAGCGGGTTGATGGAGGATATTGTCGTGCCTTTGACAAGCATCGCATTTCTGTGAGAAGCTCGCAGCATCCTTCTTCATAGTTGGCCAATAATATCCGAACCTGAGAACTTTAGAGAACAGTGCCCTGCCCCCGGTATGGTTCCCACAATCTCCACTGTGGATGTCTTCAAGCACCTCTAGAGCTTCTGACTTCTCTAAGCACCTTAAGTAGACACGTGCAAGAGATCTTCTATATAGGATATTATCAATTATAGTATAGGGTACTACCTTTGTGCGAAGAGCTCTGGGGTTTTCGCCCTTGGGAATCTCCCCATCTTTGAGATACTTCCGGATCGGATAGGTCCAGGACTCTTGAGCATCTTCTGGATTCTCAACATCTGCGCCTGCATCATCGTCAACAGCCTGAGCTTCCTGTAGAGCTATCGCTGGCGTCAAGATGTGAGTTATTGGAATTTTGACATCCTTAGGGATCCTGAGCGATGAAGCTAAGTTTGCCAAGGCATCGGCTTCTGCATTATCTTCTCTTCGTACCTGGGAAATGCTAAAACTTTCGAAAAATAGAGACAATTTTTTAACAATCTCAAGATATTTGATCAGATTCTCCCCTCTCACTGCATAGGAGCCATTAAATTGGTTAGTTAATAAGAGAGAATCAACAAACACTTGTATAGATAGGATTCCCATATCCCTAGCCAGCTGTAATCCAGCAATTAAAGCCTCATATTCAGCTTCATTGTTGGTAGCCTGGAATTCACAGGATATGGATAGAGGTATTATGTCCCTCTGTGGCGATTTTAGCAGGATTCCCAGCCCTGTTCCTCTGACATTTGAGGAGCCGTAAGTATAGAGGATCCGGTCTTCCTTGAGCTTCTCAAGCTGCTGGACTTCCTTTTCAACTTCTGGTTCAATGTCACTGCTGAAATTCGCCACAAAGTCAGCTAATGCTTGGGACTTGATTGCCGTTCTTGGTTCATATTTGATGTCGTAGGCACTCAGTTTGACTGCCCACTTAGCCATCCTTCCTGACATTTCCGGCTTCCTGAGAACTGCCTTGATAGGATAGTTAGACATCACAATTATAGTATGGGTTTCAAAATAATGTCTAAGTTTAGTGGAAGCCATTATAAGAGCTAGAATTAACTTTTCAAGGTGAGAATACTTGGATTCTGCGTCTAGCAGGGTTTTACTTACATAATATACCGGATGCTGCTGATTTTGATAGTCTTTTACCAGGACTGCACTGATCGAGCTTCCGGAAACAGCGAGATATAAATACAGCGGCTCCCCATCTTCTGGTTTCATTAACAATGGGGCTGCTGACAGGTAGTCTTTTAGGCACTTCAGAGCTTTTTCATGCTTCTCAGTCCATTCGAATTTCTTATTTTTCCTCAAGATATCATAGAAATCCTTGCTTTTTTCTGAGGATCTTGAAATAAACCTGTTGAGTGCTGCGATTCTCCCTGTCAACCTTTGTACTTCTTTAACATTCGATGGGGACTTCAAATTTAGGATCGCTTTGATCTGCTCTGGACTTGCTTCTATCCCTCTTTCAGTAACCATGTAACCTAGGAATTTTCCAGCTCGCACCCCAAAGTGGCACTTAGAGCGGTTGAGCTTCATGTTATACTGATCAATGATATCGAAGGCCATTTGGAGATCCCTGACATGATCTTCAGCTTTTTTGGATTTCACTACCATGTCATCTATGTAGACTTCCATCATGTCCCACAGTTGCTCTTTGAACATCATATTGACGAGCCTCTGGTAGGTGGCACCTGCATTTCTCAAACCAAAGGGCATAGCAGTGTAACAATATATACCTGTTGGAGTCATAAAAGCCGTATGCTCCTGATCGCATGGTTCCATCTGAATTTGTTGGAATCCTGCCGATGCATCCATGAAGGTGAGCATCTCGTGACCAGCCGTAGCATCTACCATAGCATCAATATGGGGAAGTGGAAACGGATCCTTAGGACAGGCTTTGTTCAAGTCTGTGTAATCAACGCAAACTCTCCACTTTCCATTCTTCTTCTGGACCACCACCACATTTGCTAGCCATCTAGGATACTTGACTTCTCTGATCATCTTTGTTTTGAGAAGCTTGTCGACTTCCTCCTGGATGATTATATTCTTCTCTGGAGTGAACTTCCTCCTTTTTTGTTGTATAGGCCTGAAAGAAGGATCTAAACCAAGTTTGTGAGTAATTACATGTTTACGGATGCCTGTCATATCTTCATGCTTCTAGGCGAAAGTTGAAGTTCTGGCTTTGAGAAGCTGGAATAATTCCTGCTCAACATTTGTTGGGATGCTTGTTCCCACGAGCACCTTGATTTCAGGATTCCCAGGGTCTAGAGGCACTTCTTTGACTTCCAGCTCCCTGTCCTCCTGCACTTCAGGTGCCTTTTTCTGTAATTGCTATCCCTTCGTCACCTTAGTGGTGTTCTTCATCGAAGTTGAATAACAGTTCTTAGCTTCCTGCTGGTCGCTTTCAATTCTTACAACTCCCCAAGGTGTAGGAAGCTTGATACATTGGTGATAAGTTGAAGGGATTGCCTTCATCTCGTGAATCCATGGCCTGCCAAGAATAATATTGCAACAAGAGAGAGAATCTATAACACAGAATTTTTGCATAGAGTTTACCCCCTCTATATATACCGGCAGCCTGATATCCCCAACGGCGCTTTTAGTTTCACCGCTGAAGCCAACTAGGACTGAGGATCTTGCAACTATTTCAGTTTCCGGGATCCCCATCTTTTTTAGTACATCAAGACGGATTATGTTTACTGAGCTTCCATTATCAATCAGGATCCTGCGAACAAAATGGTTAGCAATATATAAAGTAACCACAAGACTATCATGATGAGGATCCTGAACATGAGAACGGTCACTCTCATCAAAAGATATAACTTTGTCCTGAGTTAGGGTGGACGTCCGGACAGGTCTGTCACCCTGTTCAGATTTGGACTCCTTAGCATGCTTCTTGGCTGAGGAATACGAAGTGCCGCAGATGTCTGAGCCTCCTGAGATGAAGTTGATTATCTGGGCATCCTGGGGTGGAGAAGCTGCTCTCTGAGGCACCTTGTCGGCTTCCTGAGTCTTGACCTTCTTTCTGCCTATCAATTCTTTAAGATGCCCCTTGCTGAGTAGATAGCTGATTTCCTTTCGGAGTGTTATACATTCGTCTGTTAGGTGGCCAAAATCTTCGTGGAAGGCACACCACTTGGTCTTGTCTTTCCAGGATCCTTGCTTGGTATCCTTCCTGGGCCATCTTGCTTTTTCACCTAGATCCTGCATAGCACACATCAAACCACCAATATCAACAGAAAAACAGTATTCAGATACCTTAGGATACTCCCCATCATCATCGTCTTGGTCAACGGCATTGACTTTGTGATTTTCCGGTTTGGAGTATGGACGAGATCTATACGGCTTCCCGGGGGATTCCGCCTTCTTGCTGTTGGGATCATATTTAGGAACCTCCAATCTTTGGTGGATCCTCTTGTCATCTTCCAAACGGATAAATCTCAAGGCTCTACTGCGTACTTCGTCAAGGTTCCTGCAAGGAGCCATGACAAGGTCATCATAAAAACGTGAATCTTTGGAGAGCCCCATTTTAAAGGCTTCAACGGCTGCTGCCATATCCAGATTAGGAATCTCAAGAGATTCTCGTCCAAATCTGGCAATGTATTCCCTGAGAGGCTCATCTGGCTTCTGAATTATTCGGTACAGGTCACCTGTGAGCTTCTCAAAGGTCCTGCTGCAAGAAAATTGATTGTTAAACAAGTTAACTAAATGAGAAAATGATGCAATAGTGTTAGGAGGAATGCTCAGTAGCCATTTCATGGCTGGTCCTGTTAAGGTTGATCCAAAGCCTTTGCATAGACAGGCTTCTTTGATTTCTGTCGGAATGGGATTGATCTCCATACGCTCCCGGTAATGTGCCACGTGTTCCTCAGGATCTGTGGTTCCGTCATAAAGCTTCATGCTTGGAGTCTGGAAACGCTTCGGGATCTCCACCTGGGATATTGGCCAGGTAAATCTAGAGATCTTGTGGCTTTCCAAAGGAACTTCAGGAATAGGTTTCAGGATTCCTGGAACATTCGATATCATCTCTTTCAACTTCTGGAGCTCCCTAGCAATACTTGGATGAATACCTGCATCATAAGGAGCACCCTGGTTAGAAACGATAGGAATTGAATTAGACATATTACCTGGGCCAGGATTCTGGACTGGAATCCTGGGATTATATCCATAGTCCACTGGGATGCTCGGCTCTGTAGTGGCTGTTGTTTGCATGGGGATGACGTCACCATCATGCACTTTTGAGGAGCTAGTCTTGAAGATTCCTACAGAGACAGAAGGGTTAGAGTATTGATATCCTTGGGGATTCTGGCTTGGGTTTGCAGCAGAAAAAGGATATCCTTGAGACGGCGAAGCTGAGGTTCCCAAGAATGGTGGAATCCTAAGGACCCTTGTAGCGTGACTGTGAGGATTCTGGTGGGACAGCTCCTGAGAATCCAGCAGTACTCTCTACATATCCAGCGGCCTGAGAAGTCATTGTAGGGGCTGTAGTAAAGCCTGATGCTGATTTGTAATTGTAGCGAGACGGATCTGAGGATCCTGAAGCATTGAAATCAAGATGCCTGGGAAACAGAGGACTTTGCTCTTCCATGGGCTTCCTAGATTTCTTTAGCTCTTCAATCTCCTTCATCACCGTTTGATTGGTTTTTTCTTGCTGATCCATTTGATTTTTCACCTGCTTAATCAAGGAAAACAAATCATTGTTAGTAATAACAGGATCAACAGATTGAACCTGGGATCCTGTGAAGACAGGATAATCAGTTTTTCTCGGCTGCTCGTCCACTTTCTTCTGACGGTCATTAGTCTTCTTCTGGCTTCCTGGAAAGGAAGGAAGAGGAGGAATGGAGGGCGATGTAGAGGCCGAGACAGTTTTTTGCGGGTTTGACATTTTTGAGATTGGAGATCAAATAAAGTGAATAAGGTATGGGATTTTGACAAGATTAAGCACCACTTGCCCCACGGTGGGCGCCAAACTGTTTTGGTAAAAAATTCACAAAGGAATCTCGTATTCCAAACTTAGATTGTGAGGTAGTGTGCTTAACGATCAAATGAGCAAATAATCCAAGTTAGGATGGTGACACAAGGATTTAGCGAGGAAAACTCCAGAATCCTTCGAGTTGCCTCTAGGAATCCTGGATAAAAACCTCGGGAGCCGGCCGAATAGCCGCCTCCTAGTCAATTTTATTGATAACGAAACGAAGAATTACAAGTGTTGAGCTATTGTGATCGAAATCTAAGTGTTACAGAGAGTATTTGGTGAGTGTGTGTGGTATCTGGTCCCTATCATCGATCACAAAGCCGGTTTATATAGTTACAAAGTAATAACAAGAAGTGCTAAAAATAAGGGATTCTTCCACCAAGTCCTTGTGAACGTTAGGAGTCAGTTATGGCACGTTCTTTAATGCTTGACCTGGTCTTTAGCCTTCATTTACACGTCCATTTAAGCCTGCAATTAATTAGGACACGTGGACAATTGAAACGGTTAGTCGATAACTGCATTTCAGGATACCGAACCTGTCAGGATACTGAACCACTTGAGCTTCCGGCAAGGATCCTGAAATAAAACAACCAACTGTCCTATATTTTAGGGATTCTCCCCATTAAGTCAATATGAACGTTGTGGACCACTTAGTCCACGTTCTTTAGTCTTTGTCCGAGTCTTTAGGCTTGTTTTACACGTTTTCTTTACCTGCAAGCAAATAAATACGAGGAACAACATAGCGGTTAGTCGATAACTGTAATTCAGGATGCCCGAACCTATCAGGATTCTCAACCCGTCTGAGGATACTGGACCACTTGAGCTTCCGCCGAGGATCCCGAAATATCAGCCCAAACAGTTTTTGTGTAAGTTACGTTACTTCGAATGAATAAAAAAGTATTGTATAAATGTGTTTTTGGTCACATAATAAAAAAGTGTGACAAATACTATGACTTTCGACACTTTGTGAAGAGTGGCTAGTAATTGTCACGTTTTATTCTAAAAGTGTAGCAAAATGTTCGTATATATGTGTTTTTGGTCACATGAATAAAATATCAAAGAAATTCCGGGGCAATATGGTATATTTTGCCACACTTTACTACTGTAGCTAATAAATTTCACATTTTTATATGAAAATTTTGCAACGCGTATAAAAAATATGTGGCTAAAACTAGTATTACATACCTTTAATCCGCTTTAAAAAAAACGTGATTTGGCAGTTTAAAAAAAAAACATGACGAAAAGTCCATTTTAACGTAGTGAAGGATTGTTTTTTGGATTGCTGCCATAATTTGATTTTTTTAATTTTATTTTTTGCTATTGTATATTGCAAAGGATAATTATTATTAATATAACGTTTTGTAAATACAGGTGTACACTGAAAATTCACTATTACTGCCACACGTTTTTTTTCAACCGGCTGTAAGAGGCGGTGAGCTCTTCTGATTGGTGAAGCCACGTATGTTCTCTCTGTCTTCTCCTCTGGTCATTCTCCCTCTCCTTTCACTAAAAACATTAAACACCTACATAAATCTCTCTCTCATATACGCATTGCAAAATCGCACTTCTAGGTGCGAATGAAGATAATTCATATGCAGATTAGACCAAGGAGAAGAGGAGTGGCTCATCATCTTCTTCGTGAGGGGCCTCCAATCTTCAGCCGCACCTTCACGTTCGATCTTGATTTGTTCATGTAACTATTAACTTGAGAATATGTAATAATGTATCTAAAAGGGAAATCTCCAAATGTCCTTTTACCCACAATTCCATGTAATTTGTGAATTATTTTCGAGACTGACAAAAGTTTAAAGTTGGAATCATTCGATTAATCTTTTAGTCTTACCGAATCACCTTTAGTTTAATGGTATCTTGCTCTTAGATAAGTCGGTAAGGATTCAAACCATGTGGTAAACAAAAAATTTCTTAGTTTTAATAAGACAATATCTCTTAGAAATTTAATACACAAATAAAATGACACTTCCTTTTTTAAGATATATAAATACAAAAATCTAATAATCATGAAAATAGTTTAAGCATTAATCACATAAATAAACTAGAGAGCAAACAAAGACAAGAGTGAATTATATTCCACAAGAAAATTGGTGTGTGGCTGAGAGAAAGTTTGCGGTTTGTGGTGGGGACGTGCGTAGATATTTGTAGGTAGACAAGACAACAACATTTGGAACAAATTAGCAAGTTGATGATGGCCGGTGCCGTCCCGTACTTCATCAACCTTATTCATCATGTGTTATAACTTAAAAGAGTTGTCCTTTTTGCCCCATTCCACACGAACATCATGGGAAAGACTTTCTGTGAATCGTGTATATATATCACTTTTAGGTTGGAATATTTCGGGTGTATAGAAATCAACAATCAGATAAGACATAAAGAAATCTTAAAACGAGATATGAAATTCGTGTGTTATAAAACATACAAATCGAATTCGTGTATAAAGGGGTTAAGCATCAGAATCTTTATAAAACGTATGAATTACTAATGTAAATGATTTTGTTAATTATTTATACTGTTGGATATCTAATATGTTAGACTTGTTGGTTTGTGTTCAAATATGTTTGTTCATTAGGTGCTGCGATTTACACCATATCCTTTTTTCAAGAATATTTTTTTCTCCACAAGTTTCGTGAAACTTGTACTTGTAAAGATTTAAATCATCAACACTTAAGTGGTGTGACAATTTCCATACCACTAGACTAGAAAGTCATAGATATGTTGACCTATGTACACTATATTCTACAAACGTATTACTCTATAAAGCATTAATTACTATTCTATAATTATTAACTCAATCATTAAAAACACTATACCCACTAGCAAGGTGCTAGGAGGGGCAAAGAAAGATACTAATTACATTGAAAAAGACAACCATGCATTCTATTTAATGGCCTGGATTTTACAACGATTAACAAACCATAGAAAACTTCAACTTTTGACTTCGTGAACGACTCTATGAATGGAAGGGGGTCTTTTTTTAAAAATGACGTTGTTCCTCTCAAACCATAAGCACTAACATGTAGTAAAAAATATAGTGTTCAACACTTTAGCTTTCCAATCCGGGTAAGCCTCTTTTCTGTGGATGTTGACTAAATCCGATAGAGAGAAGGCGAAGAGCGGTGGAAAGCGACACCAAATAGCCAACGATTACCACACCATCTCGGAAAACGGACAACCCGTGAATAAATGTTCCACTGTTTCAGGACGGTCAGCACACAGCGAGCTGAGCACAGTGATGACGAGACAATGATGTTCCAACGTTCCAGCGAGTTAGCCGTGGGCAGGCAATCAAGGATTGCCCTCCAGATGAATATGTTGATCTTCATTGGGACCGTTTTGTGACTGTGAAGGCAGTTAATCAGTGGATGATTCTTCCTCACAGTCTGGTTGTTTCACTTTTATACCTCTAGACGCACTTAGAGTGTAAACATTGGTTGGTCACTTCTAGCGGCTCCAAATCCAAGACTCCTTCCTGCTTAGGTTTAAACACCTTGTCCCAAGCCACTCAGTGAATATGGGATCATTTCCGTCCCAGAGTGAAGATCAATGTAGGGAGGAATTCATTATTTTGTTTAGTTTGATTGTAATAGATTAGTTTCTTGTATTATGTTATCTTTTGGTAGGCTAGCGAAACTACCGAGCGAAACTATAGTTTCGCTCGGTACCTAGATTAGACTGGTTCAGTGACAGTTTCGCTTGGCCAGCGAAACTGCCAGCGAAACTGTTCACTGGACAGTATATAAACGCAGCCTTGTGCAGCCATTTGGAACCTTCTCAATCATTGTGAACCCTAATACAAGAAATCTTCTTTTGGTGAGTTTTGGTGACGGCTAGGAGCTTATTTCAGTATATTGTAGCTAGTTTATCATTCCTTATCCATCCTTTGGTTCATATTGAGATTGTTCATGGCTAGAAAACCATTTTAGTCATTGGAAATCACATATCTTGTTGTTTGTTTGGTTTTCTTCTCAAAAACATCATTATTTGCACTGATAAAGATCAGTGAGGACCAACAATATGGTATCAGAGCCTCTGTGCTCTTGATTTTGGTGTTTTTGAGTGTTTTTGGGTAAAACTTTAAAAATCTATTTTGATTCTGAAATCTGATTGTTTTGGACTGGAAATTGATTGAATATTGTGTGTTTTGATGTCCTGAAGACTAAGTAATCAACCGATCATTGCTCTATAGTGATTTGGGTTGATTTCTGATCATTTCTTCTTCAAAAAGAGGGTTGTCTGTTCTGGGCGAAACTGCTAATCGTTCAGCGAAACTGTGCCTTCAAACAGCGAAACTATCAAGTCATTTGGCAGTTTCGCCGAATTATAACCGAGCGAAACTCTCATCACCGAGCGAAACTATTCTTTCGCCGAACATCGAGAAGCGAAACTATTGTCATTTTTCTTGAACGAAAGTTCAAACCAGTTTCCAGCGAAACTAGCTAGCGAAACTGTGTGTCATTGGGTATTTCCGAGCGAAAGTACTGCCCGTGCATACAGCGAAACTAGTTGGCGAAATTGCTGAACTGTTTCAGTATTGTCAAGCGAAATTGCTGGCGAAATTATAAAATCCAGCGAAATTGTTCACCTGTTCAGGATTTCCGAGCGAAATTGCTGGCGAAACTATATCTCCCAGCGAAACTAATCACTTTGTCTTGTTCTTGGTTTGTTCTTTGTCTTTCTTATTTCAGGCTGATTTAAGATGGCGTCAGGTACAAATGCTGGTGACACTGAGAGTATTGCTCCAAACAGACCTCCAAGGCTGATCAATGGCGACAATTTTGAGGATTGGAAACGATGTCTCAAATCGTTCTTCTTGTACACCGACTATAATCAATGGTTGTCAATTGTCAATGGACCTCACGTTCCTACAACTACTACTGGTGAAGTAACACAGATCAACAATAATCCGTCTTCATTCACTGAGAAGGACTTGAAACTCATTGATCGTGATCAAAAGGCTCTCGGTGCCCTTTCTCTATGCCTGTCACAAGAAATCTACAACCGTTTTGCTGAGCACACTGACGCAAAAAGTTTGTTTGACGCTCTCTGTGAGTTTTATGATGGCAATGAAGACCTGGTGAAGGACAAGGAAGCCCAAGCCACCAAAGAATTCAATTCATTCACAAGCATGAAGAACGAAAAGCTAGTGGATTTGACCAATCGCTTCCTAACTGTATCAAGCAATCTGAAGAAATATGATGCGAAACTCACAAACTCAGAACAAATCAAGAAGCTGCTGGATGCTCTTCCTCCCGAGTGGAGCATTCAGGTTCGCATGCTAAAACAAGAAAGAAGTTTTCCCGACTACAAGCTCATGGATGTTATTAACAAGCTTAAATCCTTTGAGTTGGATGTGCAAAGGAGAGAATACAATCAAACCATGGGTCCAACTAAAGTTTATTCTCCAAATTCTGCTTTCATCTCAACCGTCACACCCAAAGGAGCTTTCTCTCAACTTCAATCTGGGTCATCCTCAACTACATCTGCTTCCGCCACTAATCAGCAAACATCCCAGATTTCACCTGAATACATGGGATTGTTCTCATTGTTTACTAACAGCTATCAAGCTTTCGCTGCTGGAGAACTTCAAGGTTCGACTCTGACTGCTGAGGACATGTACCAAGTTGATCCAGATGATTTAGAAGAAACTGACCTGAAATGGCAAATGGCCATGTTAACTGTTCGAGCTAGAAAATTCTTCGAACGCACTGGGAGAAACACCTTCAAGAATCAAAATGGAAGAGTCGGTTTCGACAAGGCTAAGCTCAGATGCTACAACTGTAAGCAACTCGGCCATTTCAAAAGGGAGTGCCCAAGTCCAATTGTCACTGAACCGACCTCTGAGCCAGCAACTCGTGCCATTCCTATCACTGACAAAGCAGAAGCCAAGCCAACCAAAGAAGTGGCTCTTCTGACTAACTTTGACTGGAGTTCGGAGGTCTCTGAAGCCGAGGAAGCCATCAATCAAGCTCTTGCAGCTCAAATTCAGGAACAAAGCAATGAGCACACAGTTAACAGTTGTCAGAAGGAAGAAGCTGAGAAGAAGGTGAATGAGAAAACTGCAAGCACACCAGCATGCACATGTGAAAAAGCCCTGGCTGCAGAAAAGGTTATAATGGATCTCTCATATGAATCTGTTCAAGATATGTGCTCTCATCCTTGTAGAATTCGTTTGTTCGGCATCTACAAGGCCAATCGATTGTTGATTGATACCAACAACGAATTAAAAACCATGAACACCCAATTAAAAGAAAATGAAGCAAAATATTTTGTGAAATTAAATGAGGCAATGCATGAAAATGAACATTTAAAACAAACTCTTCTTGCAAAAAAATGTTGAAATAAACATGCTTTCTGAAAGAGTCACATTAGCCCAATTTGAAACCTCTCAACTTCAGACCAAGTTAGATAGATGGACCGTTTCACAAATGAAAGTTGAAGAGATGCTCGTTAAACAACGAGGAGCTAAAATAAAAACCGGAATAGGCATGGACAACAATGGGAATGTGTTTCCTAAGGTTTATCCTCCTCCTAGCACGCATTGTTATTCACCTACTCCGAAACCTCATCCCTTAAATGATTTAATTCCTAGTGATGCTAACAGTCTGCATGCAGGTCTAGAAGGAGTGAACCATAAGGAGATCAGGGAGGATTATGATAATGGATACGGTAACACAAGTGGGCTTGGATGCGGTAGTCTAAATTCCAAGGAGTCTGTTTCAAGTAGTAGTTTGAATTCCAAGAAGTCTAGTTCAGACAGTAGCGTAGCTAGCAGTAGTTCTTCTTTAGATAGCAGTAGTGAAGAGTCCGTGTCTGTTAGTCAAGAAAGATTTGTTTCAAATGAAAATGTTCAATGTCATGCTAGTACATCTCAAAATCGATTCAACAAATTTCTTTCTAATCCAATTCCTTCTTTTACACCAATACGAATTTCAGAACCTACAGAAAAACATATTTCTCGAAAGAAGGAATCATTTTTGAAAACCAATAATCCAAGGATTTCAAAAGATAAAACAAAAGTGGATTTTGAAACCAACAGTGACTCTGATCATAGAACATCAGATTCTGAGGAGGAAAGTACTTCAGAAACCTCCTCTTGCACAAGTCACAGGTCTCACTGTTTCAGATGTGGTAAGGATGATCATGTTGTTAAAAATTGCAAAGAAAAATTAAATCGAACAAACCATGATAGATCCTTTGGACACAAGGTAACCAGCTTTGTAAAACAATTCTTTGGGGGAAAACAGAAAGTCACAAATCCCGGTAATGCAAAGGCCTGGGTACCAGTTATTAAGTAATTTTTCGTTTTTGTATTGCCAGGCACTCCCGAAGAACAGTTACTGGCATATTGATTCGGGATGCTCTCGGCATATGACAGGGATGAAAGACCTGCTCACAAATTATAGAATCGTGGATGGTGGATTCGTGTCTTTTGCAGGAAATAAAAAGGGTGGTAAGATGGTTGGACAAGGAGACGTGTCAAGTGGGTCTCTTACTCTGGAACACGTCAATCATGTACCTGAATTAAAGTTTAATCTTCTGAGCGTATCACAAATCTGCGACAAGGAAATTCCTGTATTGTTCAAAGAAAATGAATGCCTATTTCTCAAGCCTGAATTTTCTGTGCCCGAAGAGATGGTGGCGATGCGTGCGCCTCGCATCAATGACACATACTTGCTGAATTTGACCTCAACTGCTTCTCTCAATTCCTCAATGACTTGTTTACTTTCAAAGGCATCTGTTTCTGAGTGCTTCTTGTGGCATAGACGTCTAGGACATATAAATTTCAAAATTCTAAACAACCTTGTTAAAAACAATTTGGTCCGAGGTCTTCCATACAAAGATTTTTCTGTTGTTGAAAAATGTCTTTCATGTGCTAAAGGAAAACAACATAAGAAGCCACATAAACCCAAATTGGAGAATTCTATTTCAAGTCCCTTAGAATTGCTCCATACTGATTTATTTGGACCTATTAGTGTACCAAGTTTGGGAAAGAGAACTTACTGTCTTGTTGTGACTGATGATTATTCCAGGTACTCTTGGGTCAGATTCTTGAAGCACAAGAGTGAAACGTCTGAAGCTCTACAAAATATCATTCTGTCAGTGGAAAGCTCAAGAAGCAAGAAAGTCAAGGCAATCAGAAGTGATAACGGAACTGAATTTCGAAATCAGATCTTTGACTCATTCTGTGCAAACAAAGGTATTCTTCGGCAATATAGTGCAGCAAGAACTCCACAGCAGAATGGGGTTGCTGAAAGGAAGAATCGCACACTGGTTGAAGCTGCTCGCACAATGCTGATTGAATCAAAGCTGCCGATTATTTTCTGGGCTGAAGCTGTGAATTGTGCGTCGTACGTGCTGAATCGTGTCCTGATCGTAAAAGATAAAATGAAGACGTCATACGAACTGTATCATGGAAGGAAGCCGCTGATTGACTTCTTCAGGCCGTTTGGATGCTCGTGCACATTGCTGAATACCGAAGCTCAAATCACAAAATTTGGAGCTGTCTCCGATGAGTGTTTCTTCATGGGGTATTCTTCATCACAAAAAGCTTATCGTGTTTATAACAAACGTACTCGTATTGTGCAGGAATCCTACTACGTGGACTGGCAAGAATCTAACTCTCCCAACACCGGAACTGGACCCGAATGGTTTTATGATTCAGACACATTGTTCAAGTCTTTCAATCTTCCTATCCTAGCTGAAGCAAATGACAATCCTCCTCTCGTGATTATCACCCCTCAACCTGAAATTCCACAACAAAACCCATCCTCATCCTCAGAAACCCCACATCAACCCGATCCTCCATCTTCATCTCATGAACTACCTCAAACCACCGAACCCGCTCCCCCTCACCTTGACTTAAATCTCAAAACCTTAAAGGATCATCCACATGACCTCGTCATTGGCTCGATTACGGATGGAGTGAGGACTCGTCATCAGTCAGGATTGATTAATGAATGTTTGTTTGCGTGTTTTCTGTCTCAGATTGTTCCTAAAAACATAGATGAAGCTCTTGCAGATCCAAGTTGGGTGGACTCCATGCAGGCTGAGTTGCAACAATTCAGGAAGCTGAAGGTTTGGCAACTTGTGGACCTTCCAGAAAACAAGGTTCCAATTGGCACAAAGTGGGTTTTCAGAAACAAACCTGATGATAGAGGTGTGGTGATCAGAAACAAGTCAAGACTTGTAGTTCAAGGTTTTTATCAAGAAGAAGGCATTGACTATACTGAAGTTTTTGCACCCGTTGCACGAATCGAGGCCATTCAAATCTTCCTGGCTCATGCTGCGCACAAAAATTTCAAGGTGTATCAAATGGATGTTAAGTGCGCCTTCTTATATGGAGATATCGATGAAGAAATCTATGTAGATCAACCTCCAGGCTTCGAAGATCATGAATTTCCCGACAAAGTGTACAAGCTCGACAAATCTCTGTACGGTCTTCATCAGGCACCCAGAATTTGGTATGAAACTTTGACTCAGTATCTATTGGGAAAAGGTTTCACTCGAGGATCCATCGACATGACTTTGTTCAAGAAAGAGGTCAAAGGTGAAATGCTGATCGTTCAAGTATATGTCGATGACATCATTTTTGGGTCAACCAATGAGAAGTTGTGTCGCGAGTTTGAGGAACTGATGAAAGAAAAGTTCGAAATGAGTATGATGGGGGAGATGTGTTTCTTCCTTGGGCTGCAGGTGGAACAAAAACCTGATGGGATTCTTATCCATCAAGAAAAGTACATTCTGGAGATTCTGAAGAAGTTTAAGATGAATGACGCCTCAGCAGAACTCACTCCCTTCACATCTCAGACATGTTTGACTCCCGACAGTGAAGGAAAACGTGTTGACCAGAAGCTTTATCGATCTATGATTGGGTCCCTCATGTATCTCACAGCCAGTCGTCCGGATATTACCTTTGCTGTGTGCTACTGTGCTCGTTATCAAGCTGATCCAAGGGAATCTCATGAAAAGGCGGTCAAGCGTATCTTCCGTTATTTGAAAGGATCATCAAGATTGGGCTTATGGTATCCTAAGGGTGGAAGTTTTGAACTTAATTCTTATTCAGACAGTGATCACGGAGGATGCAAACTTGATAGAAAGTCTGTTTCTGGGGGATGCCAGTTTTTGGGGGAATGCTTGGTTTCGTGGCAAAGCAAGAAGCAAACAACTGTTTCCTTATCTACAGGCGAAGCCGAATACATTGCTGCCTCCAGTTGCTGCTGCCAAGTGCTGTGGATTCAACATCAGATGATGGATTATGGGATCAATTTTCTTCATACACCATTGTTCTGCGACAACGAAGCTGCCGTCGGAATTTCCAAGAATCCAATTCATCATTCCCGAACAAAACATATTGAAACACGGATTCATGCAATCCGTGATGCTCAGGAAAAAGGGTTTATTGATGTTGTCCCCATCGAAACCAAAGCTCAAAAAGCGGATATTTTTACAAAAACCTTTGATAAACCCCGTTTTTATGAGCTTATTAAAATGCTGGGCATGATATCTTTTTAAATTTTTGGTAAATAAATTAAAAAAAAAAAAAAAAAAGGGGATAAAATAAACCTTTTTTGTAAATACTCCTTTAAATTTCACTTCATCTTTTTTGTTATTGTCTAAACCTGAATGCTTATTTCATTTTCTCAATGAATCAGGTGACGGTCGGAACTGAATCTGGACATCAAGAAATCATGATCATGCAGTTCTCCACAAATGATTTCTGACCATTTGTCATCTGAATATAATCAGGGGAGTTTTTTAGTTTCATTTACCTTGCAATTCTCTCTTAACTGCTTTGTGATGTCCTTACCGTTATTTTGTGGGGGAATTGGGGGTAAATCACACTAAAATACCTAAATTTCATGAATTCGAAGCGGATTTCCTGTCAAACTTTTCTTCGATTGTGTGCCTCCTTTCCAGTGTCTGTCTTTCCTTTTTGTGTCAAGTATCGATCGAATCACTTTATTTTTTTTTAATTTCTTTATTGAAAATTCAAAAATAGAGTATTTGTGGATTTTGGGGGAAAATTGAAGTCCTCAGAAAATTTGGTACATAAATAAACTTTCAAAAATTAAAAAATGAGAAATTGATCCGACCTTGTGAGAAATGATTGTTTATCAACCTGCGTTATCTGCCATGGATAGAGTAAAAATAAAGGCTGCATTGTGCTTGTATGATCTTTGAGTGTGTATGCCTAATATGATATCTATGAGTAGGATATAAACATAACGCTTGCCTGATTTTGCTCTAGTTTTCATTTCTGGATAAGTGTTGCCATGATTCTAATATTAAGAGATGTTCTGATGTACGCATGCTTTGCAAATAAGGCTTTATGCCATTTTTACACTCGACTCAGTGGGTTTTCTCTGCGTGCCTAGGCGGCCGACCTGATCACCTGCTGATTGAGTTTTCTGCTTTATTTTCTTGGTGTTTAGTGTATATCATCGGACTTTCTCTGCGTGCCCACAAGCCGACCTGATTGTTGTTGATATACACGATTTCTGCTTTATTTTTCCTTTTTATTTTCCTAAGTGTATCGGGCTTTCTCTGCGTGCTTAGCGGCCGACCTGATTGCTGTTCTCTTAGGGTTCTGCTTTATTTTTGCATGAAACATCATGAACGTATATCTCATTTGAAAAAGAATTAAAAGAAATATAATGATAAATATGATGACTTGTTAACATCTTTGATAGAGTGAGGCTGGGTAATCAGTGCTTGATTAATATACCTTAAGCATATCCAAAAATGTTAAATACTATTAGTGCATGCTTAATATCAATGTGATGCATTCGGGATCTTGCATTCGGGATCTGCTTGACGTGCATGCTGATTAAAATTGAAACTGAAATGTGTATGATGCGTATCGGTTGATGTGATCTCACGTCTGGATCTTTCTCACAAATTAAATTAGTATCTGCTTGAATAGTTGTTTTAATTTACATTTGAAAAAGCTCAAAAAGATTTTCTGTCTGCGTTATTTTTGATAAGATCGATACTTTGTAAATAGTTTGACGTTTTGTGTGTGTTTGTCGGTTTTTCAAAGTCAAAATCAAAATTTGGTCTAAATTGGATTTTTAGGGTTTCCAGCGAAACTATGTTTCGCCCGCTCAGTTTCGCCGTATTTGCTCTCAGCGACTTTATACCTCTGTTACCGGCGAAATTAATCTGGCTGATCTTTGGGTCGAGCGAATCTGTTCTTTCGCTCCGGCGAAACTACTGTTTCGCCTAAGCGAAATTACGGGCGAAACTGCCCTCGTATATATACATCCATCGAGTCTCTCGGTCAGTCTCACCGAAACCCTAACTGCCGAAACTCTCAACCCTCTCGCGAAACTCCTAATTCGCCGCAACTGTTTCATTGTTCTCTCATTCTAAACGTTAATCGGTTCAAGGTAGTGTAATTCTTCAGTGTTTTTCCGGTTTTTCGCAACCATTACCGCATCCGAAACAATTTTTTTTGGGGTTTTTCAAAGTGAATCGGCGTCAAGACTCTTTCATCTCTTTAAACAGTTGATTAAACCGTTTTCTAACCCGCATTATGGTCGGTTTGATGTGTCGTTGCTCACTGTTGGTTTGGATTGCAAAATCGGGACTTAAAATGGATTTACAGAAACTGGAATTCCAAAGGTTGCGACCAGCGAAACTGCTGGTTCGTCCAGCGAAACTGAACGAAAGTTCACAGTCTCGAGCGAAACTGTCTAGCGGTCATGCCCAAACTTCGCTGACAGTTTCGCCGTGATACGCAGCGAAACTGCTGTTTCGCCTTTGGCGAAATTACAGTTTCGTAGCGAAACTACAGTTTCTCGGTGAAACTGACCTAGTCAGTGTCGCCGAGACCAATGTCGCGAACCTAACTGTTTCGCCGTGTGCGACACTGTGGTCTTCTTAGCGAAAATACAATTTCGCAGCGAAACTAACAAATTTTTCAAAAAATTCAATTTAATTCATTTTAAATTCTTTTGAACTCACAAAATCTCTGTTTCGTGTGCAGACAATGTCTAATCTTAAACACGATCCTCGAAGCAATGTCACTGCCTGGCTGAATGATCACCTCGATAAGTCCACCGGATTCCGAGACTGCATAAAGTGGCTCAAACAATCCTGCATCCATTATGCCATCTCACATTCAACGATTATTGATGAAAGGCACATCAAAGACTTCTGGCTGTCTGCAGAATATGACGTTAAAGCCACTCCTGAATGCATTCGTGCAAGGGTCATGCAAAACGACATCGTGGTTACAATGAAATTCATAGCTGAAGCTCTTAAACTGGAAGAGGATGTCGGTGAAGCACCCAAGATGAATGATATGGATGTGTTGAAGGGCTTTGAAAAACATATGGGTTATGAAGGTGGTCATCTGTGGAAAAATAAGAAGGAGATTAAGAAGTCGTACATGTCTAAAGAATGGAGATATATCGCTCACGTCATCATTTCCTGCATTGATGACAGAAAAGGTGGCTCAGATGGCTTGAACTTGAACTGGGCAGAGGCAATGGTGCTGTTGTGTAAAGGAAAGAAAGCTAACATCCCTCAGAGAATATTTGAAGCTATGGTTGCGAATATTCAAGCTTAGAAGAAATCCAGATGGCTTATGTATCCAAGATTCCTGGAGATGATTATAGAACATCTAGAACCTGAGTTGCCGAAGCAAAGCACAGCACTCGTTATAAATCCAATGCACTCAAGGATTCTATCTGATTGTTGTGCCGTAAGAGAGGATTTTTCTGGGCATACCACCTATCTAATGAAACATATGTATTCTGAAGAAAGATATGAATACATCAAGAAGTTAATCGAAGACGAAAACAAAAGAAAAACTCAAGGAAAGGTAAGTGAGAGTGTAAAGGGGAAACGGAAACAATATGTGAGGGGTTCGGGGAAAGAAACTGTAGATGAAATTGAGGATGAGCTTGAAAGTCTATCTCGTCAAGGAAAGAAGACCACACAAAAACAAAGCACTCCAACTGATGATGAAGCTAGAGCGACAAAGAAAAGAAGAGTTGATCAACGTTCCGAATTGGATGAAGACATCATCCGAGGTGTTAATGCCTCCTTGGCTAACGAACTCGGCATGATAAAAACAAAGATGGTGAACTCAGAGATGAGAGAAAAGGAAAAAGATAAACAGATTTTGAGTTTGAATGAAATCATTGGAAAACAGTCGTCTCTGATCAAGACTTTGTTGGTTGAATTGAACGGGATCAAGAAGCACTTAAATCTGCCAAACATAATGAGTGATGCCGAAATCGATTCTATGACTGATTTTTCAAAGGTCACAACTGAGGCGGCCGGAGGCAGTGGAACCGGGGGAATGGGTGCTAGTGGTTCGGGTGCAAATGAGGCTGGTGGTAGTGGTGCTGTGAACATTGAAGATCTTGACCACATTGATGTAAGCGGCGCGAATCTCTTCAGCTTTGAATCTGATAAACAGCCTGAGATCGTTCAAGCAAAATTTCATTTAATCGATGAAGATGAGGAAGAAGCTGAAATTGATGATCACTCTGAACCAGAAAGCTATGATTGGAAAGAGCATGGTCTTACTTATCTTGCAAAGATAAGCTCTGTTAGTGAAGAGGTTCTCGAGTTCAGGAGAGAAGAATGGTTTAAGAAACCAGAGCTCGAAGATCAGACCCCCTTGTTTCAAAACCTGGCCCAACCCAAGAGAAAGGAGTCTGATAGGCACATTATCAGCTGGAAATACAGTGAAGCGGCTCATGCCTTCATGATCAAGCGGAGAGGGGGGAGTATTACCTATATCCGTAAACGGGAAAATTTCAATACCTTGCCAAGATGGGATCTAAGAAGACTGGCAGAGCTCCCCCTCCTAGACGAAGACAAAAGCGTCAGAGCTTCAAATCTGAGATTAATGATTCAGCAGGCGGCGAAAGACGACTTTGCGTCGTTTGGTTTCATGAAGGGTAAAAGGGTAAAGTCCACAACAGAAATTGATGAAGCTACCGGGAAACCGAAGGTCACCCTAAAGTTCAAAGCAGCCAAGACCATGACCAGAATCCGAATTCCTGATCAGCAACTGTCGAGGCTGCAAACCTTCCAAAAGTGGTTCTATGACAATCTGACTGGCGAAGCCGTTATACGAATTGGAAATGATGCTGAAATAAGATTATTTGATCCCATGGAAGTATTTTCCTTCAGCAATGATGATTTGAAAACTTTGTGCGAAAATCACATCAGATATGGGGCAGGAGATGACACCGCAGAAGAGGCAAGCTTATTTATGAGAGTTGCCAACAAGGCCCGGGGAATTGTCAGGGAAATAAAAGATTTAGCACTGAAAGTCAAGGCTGCTGAAGATAAAATGGAAGAAGATCGGGATCTGGCGAATCAAATGAACAAATCATTGAGCGGGCTTGGAGAATCTTCTACTCAAATCCCAGAACCAGAGACTGCTGTCCCCGCTGCCGAAAAGCCAATCAATTTGGGGGAACCAGAGTCCGTAACCCCAGATGCTGCTGAAACAACTATTGTGGGGGAATCGGATGTTAATGTCCCCGTTGCTGACACGTCAATTACTTTGGGGGAATCAGGGACTCCTGATCTGAACAAGGAGCCGAATCAAACTGAAGCCGAAGCTGATAAGTGAAGATCCAGTGGCTGAATCCCTCCCTAGGGGGAATATTGAAGATCAATGTAGGGAGGAATTCATTATTTTGTTTAGTTTGATTGTAATAGATTAGTTTCTTGTATTATGTTATCTTTTGGTAGGCTAGCGAAACTACCGAGCGAAACTATAGTTTCGCTCGGTACCTAGATTAGACTGGTTCAGTGACAGTTTCGCTTGGCCAGCGAAACTGCCAGCGAAACTGTTCACTGGACAGTATATAAACGCAGCCTTGTGCAGCCATTTGGAACCTTCTCAATCATTGTGAACCCTAATACAAGAAATCTTCTTTTGGTGAGTTTTGGTGACGGCTAGGAGCTTATTTCAGTATATTGTAGCTAGTTTATCATTCCTTATCCATCCTTTGGTTCATATTGAGATTGTTCATGGCTAGAAAACCATTTTAGTCATTGGAAATCACATATCTTGTTGTTTATTTGGTTTTCTTCTCAAAAACATCATTATTTGCACTGATAAAGATCAGTGAGGACCAACACAGAGAAAATTGAGCCCGCTAAAACGAAAAAAAAGTAAGTTGGGAGGTGTTATCAATTAACACTCGAATTCACTTGATATTGAATGAAATTAACAATGAACTTCCATTGATACAACCTTGATTACAAAATGGAATGAAAAGAGACTAACTAACTAACAATCTCAAGCTCATTTTATAAGCAATCAACTAACGGTAATAATGACCCGATAACCCGAATAAAGATCCTAAACAGAAATCGTTACCCGTCGTTAAAACAGAGATAGAAGAATTACAATATCCACCCCTGTATTTATCCAACTGTTACAACAGTGGCCCAAACCTTGAGAATATGAGAATTACCCATTCTACCCTTACATTTCTCCACCTTAATTCCATGTTAACAAGGTTTTAACATAGAAAGTTCAGCATACCAGTAACAAGATCAAATCTTCATATTCAACCCATTTGCAGAAAACAACCATAAGATCTATAACAACATGATTTCATCATTAACATCTAGCACTAGAGGTCCAATGGACATATGTACTATGATGTGAATTCATCATATTATCATAAATAAGGCTTAAAAAACTGCAAATGTTGATCATGTTTCATCCAACATCCAACAGTTCCAAGCATTTCAAGAACTTGGATCCAGGAAGAGGTTTAGTAAGCATATCAGGCATTGTCATTTGTATGAACTCTCACCACCTTGATCTCATCATCCTTGATTATATCCCTTATAAAATGTAATTTGACATTGATATGCTTTGTCTTCTCATGATGAACCCCATGCTTTGATAACTGCATAGCACTCTGGTTATCACAATGTATGACAGTATCATCAATACCAATGCCTAATTCATTTACAAAACCTTTCAGCCACATTGCCTCCTTCACTGCTTCAGTCAAGGCAACATATTCTGCTTCTGTTGTGCTTAAAGCCACCACATGTTGCAGAGATGCTCTCCAACTTACCATACCATTCAAAACTCTGAATGCATAACCAGTCATAGATCTTCCCCTGACAAGATCTTTAGCATAATCAGCATCTACAAAGCCTTCAATTAACCTGCTTGACTGACAATTTCCATAGATTATCCCAACTGACCTAGTCCCTTTTAGATATCTGATTAACCACTTAACAGCTAGCCAGTGTTCTTTTCCAGGATTAGCAAGATACCTACTAACCAAACTTACTCCATATCCAATATCAGGTCTTGTGCAGACCATAAGATACATTAAACTACCAACTATACTGGCATATGGTACCTGGTCCATAATATCTTGTTCCTCAATTGTCTTTAGAGAATTATCAGCAGAAAGTTTAAAATGCTGAGCCA
>JBCNJP010000023.1:12459344-12498254 GCA_039602395.1 Deinandra increscens subsp. villosa
CATGTCTATGTGTCGCTAGGAAGTAATTAGGTTTGTTTAGATCGGTAGCCAACCAGGATCCAGAAGTGGTTAGATTTGTCTCATCTGATAGTTCAATCAATTTTTAGGTTAAAGTTAGTTATTTGGTAGTTAATTCACCTCAATCAAATCAAAACAGCTAAGTGGCAACCCTAGGTAATTTTAGGTTAATTAGTCAATTTAGTTAAGTACTTAGTCAATTAGTTAAGATCCACATATTCCCTAGGTTCGATAACCCTTGCTTCACTACTACATAATCAATCTAAGTTGGGGATTTGAAACGGCCTGACAAACCGTTATCAGTAGGTAACGCCCGGGACCAAATCTGCTAACATGGCGCCCCGGGGGGTGGGAGAGGGGCGTTATAGGGGCATTATGGGCTCTATGGCGCCCCCATAAAGCCCCACTACGGATAGCCTAATAAAGCAATAAAAATTTTGCCACATGTCTCAATTATAAATGGTCCATATCACCAACGCCACATGTCAAACTCACAATTAATTACCAATTTTATCAAAACTAAAATTTTATTTTAAAATTTTGATAAAATTAATGTAGATTTTATTAGTTTACTCAATAATTTTAGTCTTCTATGAAAAGTAATCAATAACTTGTCAAACATGAATTTTAAATGTTATAAAATTTTATATCAATCATAATTTTTAAATTTCTTGATCATTATCTTTTCTTTTGTATTTATCAAATATTATTACTCTCTATTTAGCCCATGTATTACACGGGTTACTAACCTAGTAATCCTAATAAAGCAATAAATTGGTTTCCACATATCTTCTTTTTAAGGTGTCCACATCAGCAATGTCACGTGTCAAAACCAGATTCAATTATCAATTTAGTAAATTACCAATAAAGACTAATTACCAATTTTATCAAAATTAAATTTCATTTTTAAAAAATTGGAAACAAATCAACAATTTGTCATCTTTAATGTATTAAATTATCAATTAATATCTTATAATGAATTATGTCATTTATAATTTTCAAATTTCATAATTGTTTTTTTCTATATTTAACTAATATTATAAACCTAAATTCAACCCGTGTAATACACGGGTTACTAACCTAGTAATTAAATATAAAAAATTTAAATCTTCTTATTTGAATAATTAATTATAAGTTCGTGGGCGTAGCTTAGTGTATGTTCGAGGGCGACCGCTCCTACGATTGTTTTCGTCTGAAGTATTAATATTCGCGATTTTTTCCAAATATATATATATATATATATATATATATATATATATATAAAGAATCGGCCCCTTGGATTATCGTCCCGTGACTTATCACCCCTGTAATTTTTTTGTCAAGTATCGCCATTGAGTATCACATTTTCTTTTTTTTTTCCCTCTCGGATGGAAACCGAAGCGCACACACAAACACCTCAATTTAAATTATTTAAAGATACTTAAGGTTTATTGATATGTGCCAAATGTCTAAGCCCTACTAAGACTAGTTTAGTCTTGTTAAATGTGATAACCTGTTAACTGTTGTGAGCTATGACTTTATGTTTTTTAAAATATCAAATGTTATCTAAAAATTACCAAAATTTACATGTTGTTAGTTTAAAGTATTCCGAACAACTTTTGTTTTGAAGACATCTTATGAAAATGCTAAGAAAATAGCTCGAAACAGTCTCACAAAACAGATGGTATTAAAACTGGGTCGACTTTGGAAGGAGAATCTTGGAGTTTTAGGGACCCAAATGATACAAACTTTACGTCTCTAGTGAAGTACTTCGAAGACGAAGATATAGGAAAAAAAATCAACTCAATACGATGCCTTTTGCTACCTCAAATGCGTCACAGAAAATAAGGTCGCACATCATCGCACTTCTGGAGCAGTCTTCATTTAAATATGTCCAAAGGGCTGAATTTTCAACGAATTTGAGTGAGGTTAGTTGGAGGTTTTAGAGGAATCACATGGAAAGATTTCAAGCCAAGAATATATGGATGTGTTAGCCGTTCCAAAAATATATATATGGATGTCGATGTAGTATGAGGGAGATATGGTTCACAGAATTTGACTTAACGAATCTGATGAAATTATGTGAAAGTGGAGGTGTGACAGAACTAGTGAAATGCTTGGTTATTTGTAAGAAATGCTTGGTTATTTGTAAAAGAATGTGGATGAGGACCTTGGGGCTGGCAAGTGGACCTTCTGGACAAACATATCTAGAAGAAATGTGACTTAAATGAGTTAAGGGTGGTTGGAGACAAAGAGGAAGAATAAGAAGTAAAGTGCTTAGAAGTTTGGGGCTTCTAGTTTGTCTTTGGAGAGTTCTTAAAGGGTAAATGAGGTGTTGATGTTGATTAAAGTCTTGCTTGATGAGTTAGAAGGTGATTACGGAAGTTTGTTATGCAACACTTTGCTAAAATTATTTAAATCTTCGGATTTGTGAATGTGATTAGGAGAGAACTCAATATTGATAAGTAAAGATGATATAATAATTGTAAAAATTTAAATAAATAGGTATTTATCTAGTCATTTCGGTGAATACCACTTTTTTTGGTATTGTGAGTATAAAAACAGAATAAATAAAAGTGAATGTTTTATTTCGTTAAAACATAATATTTAATACTGAAAAGTTCGTTTGAATAGTTAAATTAAAATGTCACCAACGTTCGTATGTCGGGTTAATCGGATGTGTGATCCAGTAATTTATTAAACTACCAATGTATGAACTTAATAAAATAAGGACCAAAAATGGTTATAAGAAATTCTTTAGAATATATTGTTCTAATAAAATGGAAACCATATGGATAATGGAAACGAGTTATTATAAATGTGAAAAATAGACAAACGGGTCGAAACATATTTGTTTTCCATGGTAACAAAAGAATATTGATAATTCTTGTTTTTCTCATTGAAAATAGGTTACACCGTGGCCCTTATTATAAGGATACAAATAAAATAAAAAAAGGAAACAATCTTCCAAATAAACTCTCCTAATAAGCACCACTAAACACGGTATTGATCAAGTTATTTTAGAATGAGATTACTTGGCATATTCTAACACTCCCCCTCAAGTTGTGTAGTGGGATCTCCAATACTCAACTTGCACAGAACTGAATCGAAAAGTTTCCATGGAACGGCCTTGGTAAGGATGTCAGCTAGTTGGTTCTCAGATTTTATAAAGGGAAGCTCCACTGTACCATCTTCAATCTTTTCTTTAATGAAATGTCGGTCTACCTCCACATGTTTTGTTCGGTCATGTTGAATAGGATTTTCTGAAATGCTTATGGCAGCCTTATTATCACAGAACAACCGAGTTGGATGTCTTATAGGAAAACCAATTTCCTTCATCAGTTTTTTAAGCCATAAAATCTCTGTAATCCCTTTTACAATTCCCCTGAATTCAGATTCTGCACTTGACAACGAGACCACCTTTTGTTTTTTACTCCTCCAAGTGACTAGATTGCCTCCCAGCAAGGTAAAGTATCCAGAGGTTGACCGCCTCCCGTTTGGATTACTTGCTCAATCTGCATCAGTATAGACCTCCAAATTTAGATGTCTATTTTTTTAAATACAATGCCCCTACCAGGGGTGCCTTTGAGATATTGGAGTATCCTCACGACCGCTTCCATATGTTGCTTCTGCGGTTGATGCATAAACTGACTCACTATTCCAACAGCATAGGCGATATCAGGTCTGGTATGAGCCAAGTAAATTAGTTTCCCTACTAGCCTCTGGTATCTTTCTTTATTAGCTGGCTTAGCTCCTTCTATAACCTTAAGATTATGGTTGACTATTATAGGAGTGTCGGAATACTTGCAATCTACCATTCCGGTTTCAGCTAGCAAGTCTAGTATATATTTCTTTTGTGAAATAAAAATTCTTTCCTTTGATCGAAGAACTTCAATTCCTAAAAAATATTTCAGTCCCCCAAGATCTTTCATTTGAAAATCCTTAAAGAGGTTTTCCCGAAGCTTAGCAATTTATTCTTTATCACTTCCCGTAATGATCATGTCATCAACGTATATGATCAGACACGTGACTAGTTCTCCCCTCCTTTTGAAAAATAAGGTATGGTCACCATTGCTTTGTTTATACCCATATTTTTTCATAGCCATTGTAAACTTCCCGAACCACGCACGTGGGGACTGTTTCAAACCATACAAGGCTTTCTTAAGCCTACAAACTTCATTCTTATTGAATTCTCCTGAGAAAGCAGGTGGAGCCTCCATATATACCTCTTCCTTTAAATCTCCATGGAGAAACGCATTTTTCACATCAAACTGATGAAGAGGCCAATCTTTGTTTGTGGCTATCGACAATAACACCCTGATAGTATCAATTTTAGCAACAGGTGAAAAAGTTTCAGAGTAATCGATACCATAGGTTTGGGTGTACCCCTTTGCTACTAGCCTTGCTTTATATCGTTCAATTGTTCCATCGACTTTGTATTTGATGGAAAAAACCCACCTGCACCCAACTGGTTTCTTACCTTCTGGTAACACGCATTTTTCCCATGTGTTGTTTTTCTCTAGAGCTTTCATCTCTGTATTCATAGCTTCTCGCCATTCAGGTTTGTCACTTGCTTCTTGAGCCGTTCTAGGAATATTTTCTGAAAGGAGAGTGACAAAGAAGGCTTTTACGACTTCACCAACTCTTCCCCTGTCTCCATCAATTGGGTATTTAGATTCATGTTTCTTGTGTTCTGGAGAGAATCGTTTTGGTGGGACACCTCTATTTTTTCTAGGAGGCAAAACACGAATTTCTGGTTCTTTTGAAATACGAACCTCTGGTTCTTCTAATATGGTTCCTTCTGGAACTAATCCTTCTGGCTCTGTTTCTAGAACAGAATTAACATCATTAGAAGAAAATAAAGTATTATCACATTGAGATTCAGTTACCTCTTGTTGGACATCTTCTGAGGTCGATTCATTGGTTGTGTATACTGGCTCGTTAGCCTCTCCTATGTTGGTTGTGAGAGACTCGGTGGCTCCATCTACCCGCTCTGTCGGAACAGCCTTAGAACAACTCAACCAATCTAGAGGTTCACTTACTCTCTCCCCCTGAATTCTAGGTTGGTTGTCGAAGTAGAATTCAGACTCTAAGAAGTTGCAATCCATGGTAACATGGATGCGACGAGACACTGGATTATAACATCGGTATCCCATCTGATGTGGACCATATCCTACAAAAACACATTTTTCTGCACATGGACCCAATTTGTTTCTATGGATTTTGTGAATGTGAATAAATACAGAGCACCCAAAAACACGAGGTTGTAAAGTTAAAACAGAAGGGATAGTAACTTGGCTTTCGAGAGTCTGTATAGGAGTTTTATGTCCTAGAATTTGAGTAGGGAGACGATTAAGGAGATAGACAGATGTGGAAATTGCTTCGGGCCAAAAACACTGAGGAACCTGGGATTCAATCATCATAGCACGAGTTTTTTCTAGTAAAATCCGGTTCCTTCATTCCACAACACCATTTTGTTGAGGTGTGTTGGAACATGAAGTTTGATGGATGAGCCCATTTTCCTGGATAAAGTTCTTCATGGTATGATTTACAAATTCTCCACCATTGTCTGAGCGAAGAATTTGTATTTTTTTTATTGAATTGGGTCTGAATCATTTTATAGAACATAAAGAATTTCTCTGGTACTTCAGATTTGTGTTTCATAAAATATACCCAAGTCATACGAGAGAAATCATCAACAAATAATACAAAATATTGAAACCGATTATTCTTAGAGTTTGGAGCAGGCCCCCACACATCTGAATGAACAAGTGAGAAAGCAACATTAACTCTCGTGTTACTTGGATTAAACGACACTCTATGGTTTTTAGCAAGAACACAAGTTTCACACTTCATACAAGTGGATTTATTTAAAAAAAGACTTGGAAATAACATTTTAAGATAACCAAACGAAGGATGACCTAGACGACGGTGCCATAACCAAAGTTGTCTGCCAGCCGTTCCATGAGCAAGCATGGCATTTCCCTTGTGAGTCACCTCATCAACATAGTAAAGACCTCCTCGCTCAGTACCACGCCCAATTATCTCCCTCGTAAGAATGTCCTGCAAAATACAAAAAGTTGGATACATTAGAACCACACAATTCAGTTCCTTCGTAACTTGACTAATAGATACAAGTTTTGAGGATAATGCTGGAACATAAAGGCAATTTTTTAGCTTCATATTTCTTGAGAATTCAATGGCACCTCCTCCTTTAACCTCGACACGTTCTCCATTTGCAGTTTCAATATAAGTTTTTGATGATGATCCCAAATTTAAAAAATCATTTGGATCATAGGTCATTGTATCAGTGGCTCCACAATCAAAAATCCAGTCAGTGTTTTTTCCAAGATTCGAAACAGATGGTCGAGCTTGATATGCTTTTGGTGTTTCATTCATATTTGTGCCATTTTCCTGTTTCCTCGACATTTCCTTTAGCCGCACCTCCAAATCCCGCAGAAAAGATCGCCGCTTTATTACCGACACCAAATCCTCCGACGGCAGCGGTCGGTGCTGCCGGTTTGTTCTCGTCATCTTGTTCTCCAACGGCAACAGCCGCTTTGCCTCTTTTTCCTGGTTTCTCCCACCAATCCGGATATCCCACAAGCCTGAAGCAAGTTTCCTTAGTGTGTTTCTTCATATTACAATTTGTGCAAAATAATTTTGATTTGTCCTCCTTCTCCCTTTTTTTGTGATTCTGATCGGAATTTATTTTTTCCAGCTGCCCCGCGAGCGACCAGCCCTAATCCAATTTCAGATGACTCACCGGAGGAAGACGTTGTTTGCAAGATATTAAGTCTCGCAATTTCCCTGCGTATAGTAGCATACGCGGATTCAACCGAAGGAAGAGGATCTCGCTTCAATATATCTCGCTTAATTGGTTCCAGCTTGTCGTCTATGGCTATCAACAACTGGTACAATCTTTGTTCCTGATTTTTTTTTATTGTAGATCTGTATATCTTCGGGCTCCTTCATTGGGTTCGGGTCCCTTCGGTCAGTTGTCATCCAAATGTTTTGTAGTTTGTTCCAGCATTCTTCCAACGTGTCCTTCCCTTGTCTTAATGAATTGGCCTTCTTGTGAAGATCAAAGATCTGCAGATTGTCGGTTCCAGACCCGTATGTTACCGCTAACCCATCCCACAGAGCTTTAGCCGTCGGATATTGTGAAACGTTATTAACAAGGCTGGATTCAATATTCTGAATCAACCATGTGAACACACACTGGTCGTCTTGCTCCCATCGTGCATATGCTTGATCTGTTTTTGATGGAGGTGATGGTTCTCCTGTAAGATGAGAACCTCTCCCCCTTCCGCCAATAGCTTTCTTCATGAGAGTAACCCATAAAGACTAGTTGTCTCCACTCAACTTTATTCCAACAGACAAATTCTCAGAGTTCGTCGTTGTAGATTGTGCTCCAAGGCCGTTTCTCAGCAAGGCTGCAATCTGCAGCGTTAAATCATCAGGTATGATCAAACTTTTATCTGTTTTTTCATCACCCATTGTATCGTGGGTTGATTTTCCAGTTTTCCTTGAAAGTTTGAATAACAAAGGTTAATTGAGGTTGATTTCCCAGAATCATGAACCATGCTCTGATGCCATGTTTTCCATGATAACAAAAGATGATTGGTAATTCTTGTTTTTCTCATTGAAAATAGGTTACACCGTGGCCCTTATTATAAGAATACAAATAAAATAAAAAGGAAACAATCTCCCAAATAAACTCTCTTAATAAGCACCACTAAACACGGTATTGATCAAGTTATTTTAGAATGAGATTACTTGGCATATTCTAACAATATTTTCATTTACATTTTATATAGATTTCCCTATATATCAAAAGAGATAACGTGTCAGTCTCTTAATGAGACTATTCCCCCGTACATGTTTTTTCCTTATTAGTGGTTGTGGGCGGTGGGTTATGACATCTCTCACACTCTCCACACGTCTCTTTCTCTACTCTCTTAGAGCTGCATATACTCTCTCTTCTCATATGACATCTTTCACTCTCTCTCTCTCCTACAGATCCACCGCCATCCACCTCCATGGCGGTGACGGTGATCTTTCAGTCGTTTAGTCGTTTGGTGCTGCTTTCTGGGTTTTTTCCGGTTCGGTTGCTTGACGTTGAAGCGGCGGCTCTTTCAGTCGTTGCTCCGTCTGTGCAGCGGAGATCTAGGGTTTTCACGAACGATCTGTTGCTGTTCAGATCTTCATTTGTGCAGCAGAGATCTAGGGTTTTGGTGGCCATCGGAAAGCTTCCATCGCCTTAGCGGTGTTGTGGATGTTGGTAACCGGCCGGTGTTTTTGGGTTTCGCTTTTCGATCTGGTGAGGCTCTACGAACCGGTGGCCGTCGTTTTTGGGTTCTTGGTCTGGATCTGGTGAGACCCTCCGACCTGGTGGCCGCCGTCGCCGGTTCTTTGTCTGGATCTGGTGAGACCCTCCGACCTGGTGGTCGTCGTCGCCGGTTCTTTGTCTGGATCTGGGCGATTACGGCGCGACATGTGCATGGCCTTCGTCGCAGCCGATAACCGCATCTGAGCCTTTACTATGATGTTTCATATCTGAGCAACCGATATGTTTAATCTTGGTTTGTCACCCGTTTTATGAGGGCTGTGATGACAATTCTTATTGATTTGAGCCTGTACCGACCAGTTTTACAATTGCTATGATGATCTTTCTTATTGGTCTGAGCTGATTCATCAAATGATTTTAATTTGCTATGATGATCTTTCTTATTGATCTGAGCTGATTCATCAAATGATTTCAAATTCATGTGATTTTTATTTTTTGGGTTTTAAGTGGTTATTTGATTTCTGCTACTTGATTAGTGTTATTTGTTTCTATTTTGGGGTTTCAGTCGTTGAAGGTTCCAGATCTGTGTCTGGAATTGCATCTGAGCCTTACTTGCGATGACGCTGGTGATTTTTATGAGCCTTGAAGGCGATGATTCTTTCTTAAGTGTGGGTTGCTTGGCTTATGTTGTGTTGTCAGAATATGTTGCCGGAATTACGGTGATAATGGCTACATTCTTGGCTATGACAGTGTTAATAGTTGCATTCTTGGCTATGATGTTTTCTGATAACGAGATGGCGTATATCGCAACCGGAAATCAGATCTGAGCCAATAGTTATTATATATTAGAGAAGGCATTTAACCTTCCTCCTCCTTGCATATTTTAGTGATTGTTGCCCCCTAGAAATTGGGGGTTTCGGGTACTATTGCGAAGACGTCAGTTTGTGGCTTGGCTATTGTGAGGGTGACTGGTGGTGCGTTCGCTTCATTTGAGGCATCACAGGTGTTTTCTACATAAACACCCATTCCTTGGTGTTTGTTCGTGGCAGGTTGTCTTTGGTTATTGTTTGGCTTTGTTGTTGGGCTATCTATTGCTATGATGATCGTTGTAGGATCTGAGCTGTGATTGCTTCTAATTGGATGGCTCCTCTTGAAAAAAAAAACTGATTTGTTTTTAATACACAGTCCCTGTTGGTTTATTGATTCATGGCGATGATGATTACAAATCGTTATTTGGCAAGGCAATAACCATATAGTTTTTGCAGCCAAAGAATATGATCTGAGCCCTCTCATTGTTTTTACATCTACCAAAAGTTCCTTGCATTTCTCTTAAATCGAATTTTGTTTTACAAGACCTTTTTAGCATATCTTAAATTTCTTGAATTTCTCTTAAAATTTTCACCAATCAAGCTGGATTTATGTTTAATTACATGTATGCTTAAAGGTGTTGTGAGTTTGGCTATCTGTATGCTTTGAAATTTACTACTATATATGCTAAGTGTTATAAGCTTTCATGAGCTCTGTGATTTGAAATCCAATTTGTGCTGTGATGATTGTTGCTATGGGACATTTCTCATTCAGGGTGTAAGCGATGTGATGTGTTAACGATGAGATGTCAAAGCACTACACATATCTCACGTTGTAAAATGGGCTTTTAAGGGTTGATTTTGTAATGTAATAGTCACTTAAGTTTGTTTGGTATTTTGAAGAAAACTTAACTATGTTTCATGTTTTGTGATTTAATATCTATGACTATTGTAGTGTATGCTGACAAAAAATGTCAACCCGCAGCAACGCGCGGGTCTTTTACTCGTTTAATTAAAAAACGCAAGGGGAATAACATAATTTATTTCAATAACACAATATTTTTTGTAGCTAAATTCTTAATTCAATTTAGTATCTTTATTTTTAATTTTATAAATCCATCTCTTCATAAGATTTTTGTTAACTTTTATAAATGATAAATGTACTTTTTATTATAATCAACGCAAAAAGAAAATGATAAAAGGTGGAAAACAGTCAAACACAAGTAAACTCTGTCTCCAGATTCGTCAGCTTTTAGTCAAAGTAATCATACTCTATACACCACCGGACGACTATTTCACCACCTCTTCACGGCGGCCGGCCACCCTCCATTTCCGGCGACTCAACTATCAACTCAGGTATACGATATATCTCTTCGTTTTTTGATAATTTGTGAGATTATGGCCTAGATCTTCACTTTTATAACGAACAATTTGATTCGTTAAATGTTATTCAGTTTAATTAGGGTTTATCTGAATCATCTTTTCCATATAGTGTTTAATTAGGCACTTTATTTAAGTATATGCTAAACATGTGGAGGATCTGCTTGAAAAATCAGTAACTAGGGTTTAAAAAGAGTCAATTTTGACCAATTTTTGGTCAAACAAGCATATTCTGTCAAACTTATCTCTCAGTACAACTTTTCACAGATTGTAGGATTAAGTTTTTGAATTGGATTTTGTGAAAACAATGGATAACAAGACCAGTGTGGATAAATTGGGGATTTTTGGAGAGATTTCTTGCAAAAGAATCATCAACAAACTGGATGATAATTCTGCTGACATGGAAACCGAGGGCGTTGTTCTTCCGCCCTCATCTCCGTTGATGGTAGATAATGGCGGACTTGCTTCGAGTCCCATAACACCGGATTCGAACACAGAGAGTTCAGACATGATGTCTTGCTTTACATCCCCATCGACATTGATATCCGGTCTAGAAAAGCCGATGCTGGTGAAATCTTGTGAAGAATCGCGGAGTTATTTTGCAAGAAGGCTTAATTTTAGTTCAGTTAAGACCCTAACTGATTGTGAAAAGGCGGTTGAGTGTGATGATATGTTACTGGAGGCTGTTTATGAATCCATTTTGGAATGCATTGTATTGGATATTCTTGGTGAGATCTCAGCCGTTGATTCGGGTCCTGATGCACTCAAAACGCCTTTTGGTCCTCGTTTGACTGGTATCGCTGAGACTTGCCCCGGTCCTCCTTTGAAATCTGTCAAGAAATCAAGAAACTTTGATCTCAGTTTGTGCAGAAAGCTTGAATTTTGACTTTTTTTATAAGCATGGGTAGTTTGTAGTGATAACAAAAGGCTAACCGTCTTTCGCTTCTAGAGTTAGTTACTCAGTTATAGCTTACGATTAGCCGAAGAGGGTCAATGGCAAGAATCTGTAACTTAAAACTGATTGATTCTGTTGTAAGATGTATTGTTTTTATGTTCATTGTTGTCTATGGAGTTTTTTGTCTCCTCATCTCTTCTTCTCACCATCTTCAAGTTCAAACCTAACTCTATGACTGAGATGTTACTCTGCAGGTTTGTTTTGTGTTTATAAAGTTGACGGTTTTAATGTTTTCCTATTTCTTCTTTTCCCTTTATTTACAATTTTAACTCGTAACTATTTTTTCTTGTTATTTTATTTAAAGGCTGATTTCTAATAAAAACATTTAATCATTAAAGATTCAAAACCAAATGGAACTGAATCGGTAGATTAAAGTATATAGTTACAAGTTGTTAGATTATTCATGTTAAACATCTATTTTATCTAATGAACATGATTATGTGTGTTGGCAGATCTGGAAGAAAAAGTCAACTCTTATCTTCAACAAAGTTGATCATTTGTAATTCTTAGTTTTAGGTTGCTTTATTTTAGAGTAGAGAACTAGAGATGAGTTTGTTTCAATTTAAATTTTATACTATATTTAACCTTTATTTGGGGAGTAATTATTATCCTATAAACAAACATAAACAAGTTAAACGTGCAACTCTTATAGCACATGTAACTCCTTTAAAACAATGTACAATTCCTTGTAAGCGTCAAATGAGTTGAACCATCTGATTTTCTTTTTAAATAATTGCGTATTAGGTTTGTGTGATTCGTGTACAATCTTATTTCCTTACTAATGGATGCGTATTTGGGTTCCTCTCTCATCTCTATTTAAATGAGTTCTACCATTTGATTCTCTTTCTCTCTCTCTCTCTCTCTCTCTCTCTCTCTCTCTCTTCCCTCTCTCTCATCACTAGGTTTTTGCATAAGTTCGTGAACGCCGTTACCACCCTTGCTTCTGTCTGGTGGCCGATGTTGTCTCTCTATCGTGTGCTCAGCCGACATCAATTCTCTCTGCAATTTATGCTTCGCTGACGTTGATGGTGGTTGTCGTTCTCTATGTTTGTCGTCGTTGTTAATGGTCTGGTGATCGGCGGCGTGTCGCCGTCTTACGTTGTTGCATTTGGTGCAATACGGCTCACAGTCATCGCAAGGGTTTAGACCTCAAAATTGTTGTTAGGGTTTAATGTTCGGGTAGCTGATTCTAAATCAGGCTATGTTTGGACATTTACAGGCTGTGATGATTCACAGGTCCATAAACGATCCAAACGTTCAGCGAACAGTTCGTAAGTCGTTCTGTGGGAAGTTCGCTTATGTTCTTTCGTTTAATAAATAAACGAACATGAACACGGAATTTCATTTGTTTAGTTAAAAAAAACGAACATGAACAAAGGCCATGTTCGTTCATTTGTATTCTTGAACGTTCGATAAGGTGTTCATTAATGCTCGGTAAGGTGTGCGTTAAAATTTTACCATTTAAAACTTACATCTTTGTTATATTATTATGGGACAACTATGTTTACGGATATTATTATTTCTAACTTGTGTTTTGTTTTAGATAATTATGTTTATCACACTAATCACATATTTAAATAAAGATGGTTAAATCATGAATCGTACCAGTTGTCACATATCCGGGTATTTTGCCACCAAACCGGTTTCGTGTAAACATGTTTTGACCAAGTTTAATCGAAACAGTTCGTTTTCGAACCCAATCTGGCTTTGCTGGAAAACCAATTTGTAAACCTCTAGTTGACATGAACACAAATCGTTTAGTCAATGCACGTTCGACCTGAAATTGACTTGAATATAGTAAACTGAAACCCAAAAATTTCATGCTACATTTGTGTCGTGTCAGAAATTCATACATACGTATTTATCCACCATGTAAAATGAATTATTATGTTTCAAATCTTTTTAAAAACAACTATATTCTGATTTTATCATTTATTTTCTTGAATATATTAACAAACATACGTTAGAGTGGTGATATTGTTAAATCGATATGAAAACGTTAGAGTATGAAGCGTTGCTAGCAGGTCAGGACAAAAAATTTGTTAAAAAATAAGCATTCTGTTTAAAGAAAAAAAAAGGGGGTGGAAGAGTATGAGTATATAAAATACTCATGCGTCTTTTAAGCAAATGCATCTGAAGAAGTATTTTCAGATGCGTATACGCTTACGTTAAAGTATACATTTGCATATGCAGTTGTTTTTAGAAACGGCATTTACAACTGTTAATTGGTAATTTCGACAGGTTAAGGTTGGCCAAAAAGATGAAAGCTAAGCAGTTGATGGCGTACGTGGATTCGCTGTTAGTGGCAAGTCAAATTGCCGGAACATATGAAGCAAAAGGAAAATATATGACGTTATACTTGGAGCAAGTGCAAGAGCTCATAAAGAGTTTTGACAAATGCGAAGTGTTACACATATCTAGAAGTCAAAATAGGAAGGCGGATGCTCTAAGTAAATTAGCATCTGTGGCATTTGAACACCTTGCAAAGGAAATTAGAGTGGAATTGTTGGAAGTTCCTACTGTTAATCTAAAGCTAACAGCGGATGTGCAAATATATGAAGGTAGTTGGATGTGGCCAATAATAAAATATTTGACAAAAGGGGAACTTCCAGATGACAAAGAACAAGCCAGGCAAGTAAGGGTAAATTCACTTCAATATCAAATGCAAGATGATATTTTGTATCGAAGAAGTTTTCTAGGTCCCCTATTGAGATGTTTGTTGCCAAGTGAAGCAGAGTGGGTTGTTAGAGAGGTGCATGAGGGAATTTGTGGTATTCATGCAGGAGCTAAAATGGTGGTGGCAAAAATTATGAGTCTTGGCTATTATTGGCCAGGTATGTATAGGAATACCTTTGAAGAACTTAAAAAATGCCAAGCATGTCAAATACATGCTCCAGTAAGTATGCGAGCCAAAAAATGAGCTTATCCCTGTGACATCTGCTTGGCCATTTCAGAAGTGGGGTATGGATATAGTAGGGCCATTTCCGGTCGCAAGTGGGGGAGTAAAGTTTCTCATAGTTGCTATTGACTATTTTACGAAATGGGTTGAAGCAAAACCTTTGGCTAACATTTCTGGAAAACAGGTGAAAAGATTTGTGTGGGAGCACATTGTTTGTAGGTTTGGTTTACCTTTGTACATCATAACTGATAACGGACAACAGTTTGCTGGAAATCCATTTGCGGAGTGGTGTGAAGAGCTTCATATAAATCAGGTCTTTACGTCAGTTGCACATCCGCAGGCCAATGGTCAAGTAGAAAGGGCAAATAGAAGTCTTGTTGAGGGTATAAAGATGAGATTGACAAAGTATGGAGGAAGCTGGGTTGATGAATTACCACATGTGCTGTGGGCACATCGAACCATGCCTAAAACAAGTAACGGTGAGACGCCATTTAGTCTTGTGTATGGAACTGAAGCAGTTATTCCTGCTGAAATAGGGATGCCCAGTTATCGTTTGCAAATGCAAGTGACGGATAACGAAGAAGCACTGAGAACCAATTTGGATTTCTTGGAAGAGCGAAGAGAGATCACAGCTATACGTGAAAGTAGGTATAAAAAAGAAATGGCTAAATATTATAACGCAAAGGCAAAAGTGCACCAGTATAAAGAAGGAGAATATGTTTTGCGAAACAATGAAGTTAGCCGTGCTCTTCCATTGGGGAAAATGTCCCCCAAGTGGGAAGGTCCGTATATCATTAAGAAAGCTATAGGAAACGGATCATATATACTTGAACAAATTGATGGGACTGAACTTGCAAGAGCTTGGAATGGAATTCACCTCCGAAAGTGCTATATGTAGATAGATGTTGGAATATTGTTAGAATTATGGAATTGCTTGTATTTCGAATATGGAACATGGTTTTCTTAAATAATAACATCTCAATTGCGAAGTTATGAGTGCGCTTAACACCATTTATACATCTCATATGCACATGAACATATGTAGGTACGCTTTTTCATAAACACATGATCCATTAAGTCACTTATCAATAAGATGAGCAAGTTATGTAGAACTCTTTGATGGTAGAGTTTAGTTATTATCTCTTGGGAAAGGAATAATAACCCAAGATGAAGTTACGATTTCATCTTGTCCTTAACTGTCTCAATGAGAAAAGAGTGCATGTTAAGAAGAGGTGATCAGGCCGGACACCTTGTTAACATAACTTTTGTTAACAAAAGCCTAAGGGGTGAAGGCCAACTCATTCAGGAATTACATCTATAATCTTTCCTATTGAGCACCCCGAGGGTCGCAAGTGCCATTTTATGATTTAATTTGTAAAATTGGACTTGTGGGTTAGCCATCCAAGCGATCGGGTTAATCATTTCTTACCAAAGAATGTAAGAAGAGAATACCATAAAGAGGTGATCTATAACTATACGTGAAAATATGTAATGAGTAAGGTGATTCAATATTTATGGTGTTAGTACTTCTATGAGGTGGACGCATTTCATGGGATGGAAACACATATGTTGGATTTATCCTATGATTTATAAAAATTTCACCAAAAGTTTGGGTCATGATATTTATGAAGAGGGATTCATAATATCCTTAAAAGTCTGATATTTATATAAAATTAGACAACGTACATTAAAGAAAAGTTGTACAATAGCACAAAATAATAAAACCATCATAAGACCTATAACAAAGAATGGTTAAACCCCATTTGCAAAAGTAAGTGTATAACTTACATTTCTACCGCAAGTGTACTATTCATTAGGCAAGCTACAAAGCAATTTTATGAAAAATGGATCATGAAGTCTAAGCGCTAATTGTTAAAGATACCGTAATGTTCCTAAAACAAGCATAATAGCATTTCCGATACTAAAAAGTGGCAAGTCCATTAGCCATATTGTTCAAAGGTTAGAAGTGCAAACACATGCACAACTAACATACAAAAGTAATCAAATATATCATACCATACCAAACATTAGAAAAGTAAATTGTATGAGATGCCACTGCATAGGTGGACTTTGGAGAATAACTGTTTTCACAAAAGACAAAGTTGATTATAAACCAACTTTAATTACCTGAAGAGGAGGTAGGCTTGGAACTGTTGACAGGTTTCAGCATTTCTTTCATCTTCTCCACGTCAGACATATCCAACTGGGACACTTGCTCTATGATATTGAAAGTCATGGATTGAAGAGATTTCAAGCGGTCAAGCACTTTATCACGTGCACTAGCATCATATTCCTTGAAAGAATTGATGTCCATCTCATTCTTCGATGCATGTGCAAGTCCGCATTTGATGCCTTCATTGAAACCCACAGCATTCACAGCTTGGTTAAGACTTAAAGCCATAGGGATTACTTCTGAGTGAACTCTTTTTGCAAGTAGGCCAAGACCTTCAGCAATGAGCCACTTGCTCTTGTCCTTTAAAGTTTTGTTCTCAGACTGTAGAACCTCCCTCTCTGCAGTCATGGCTTTCATAGTCTCTTCTAACCTTTCTACCTCTGTAGATAAGGAAATTTAATACAAATTAATGTTACTTAAACATTTATATAAGAGGAATTAGAAATAATAAAGGATATGAATACATTACCTTTCTTAACATCATTCACTGATTCTTCAAGCTTGTTTCTTTCTTCCAGAAATTGATTTTTCAAGACAAGTTCATTGTCTTGAGCTTGTTTCAAGTTTCTTTTTGCTTCTTGTTCAAGGGCAACCAATTTTCGGTTATGCATCTTCAAACTCTCCACCTCACCCAGTAAAGTATTGGTCTTCACTTGCACATCAATGGAGCTGGAATTTAGTTTAGAGAGCATGTGCCTCTTCTGAGATTCTGCAAGTTCCTCTACTTTAGCTTCAGCAATCACCCATCTTTCATACAAATCTGCCACCAAATTTTGCTGTTTCGCATGTGATGTCATGAATTCATTGGAAAATACCTCATGAGGGACTTGATGAACGCTAGACACATCTGTTGGTGTGCTACTTAGCAGAGAAAGTTTCTTGGCAACTGATGGATCTTTGCATGACTGACTTGATAACACATCCCACTTGGGAATAAAAGGCTCAGTAGCAGATGCTTGTGAAAATTCCTTGGCTGAGCTTGTCCTCATGCTGACTAGTTCAATGTCTGTTTTAAGCCAATTGGAAGTGGGGACACCAAGTAGGGGGAAGGATTGAGAAAGGGAAGATGAGCTGGAAGTTTTAGGCAACAACAGAGGAAGATGGTTGAATGTTCTGCAAAAGAGGGGTGTTAATTAAGGTTTGGTTGGTTACATCGGGAGAATTTAGCAAAAAATCGGAAATATTAAATTCCTTATCATAAGGAGGGGTTACCGGTGTTTCAGCGGTATTTGCCATAACATCATCATCAATCATTTCCAACCTTCCGGAAGTGCTCTTTGAAGGAGATTGAGTAATCAATCGTGGAGACTTCCTCTTATGAACATCCTTCCCAGCGTGAGGTTTGGGAGGACGCTTCAACATTTTTCCTTTAGCAACATGAGACATGGTGGTGGTAGCAGTGACATCACTTGCGATGTCCCTTCCTTTTTCACTCATATCATTCGTTAGGAGAACTTTCATTTGCGAAGAGGTCGCAGAAGGGGCTTCTTCAGTTTTTGAACCAACAATTTGATCATACATGTCTTCAATAAACAAAGTTTCTTGATTACCCTCATTCACACTTGTACCATCGACATCCATGGTCTCTGCTTCAGGACGAATTTCATAAAAAGAAGATGAAGTTTGATCGAGAAATGGTACTGTAGTTTCATCAATCTTTTCTGCAGACAATTCCAAGCCGGAAAAACTCTTCAAACCCAGAGCATTATACAGTTCCATTTCTGAAAATAAAAAAAAAATAATTATGTCAGTGTACACAAGTTATCGTTAAAAGTTTGCAAGTGTAAAACTTACCCCTTTGGTGATACTGTAAAATTGGCCACAATTCCGGCTCAAACCAAGCCTTGCTAATCCTAGAAACAAGCAATATGCATTCTGGAAGTTCACGAATGGGGCTAGCCACACTAACCAACCGATCAAAGTTCACTTTCGGATACTCACTTTCTTCTGGAATAACATCATGTACAATGTCATCAATTTCTCTCCATCTCATAGTAGGAGGGATACATCGATCATCCACATAGAAAAACTGGTTTTTCCAAGACCTAGGGTTTGGGGGAAGAGTGGTGCTAAGCCTAGATACTCCACGGCGGCGTTCAAAAGTATACCAATCGCCGGCCATAGTTATCCGATAAAAAGCCCTAAATAGTACAATGCTTGGAGATACACCTACAGCCCTACTGGAGACTTCGAAATGACTTAATCGGGAAAGTCCTTGGGGGTGCATCTGAGAGATATGCACTCCAAAATACGATAGGGCTCGAATCAAGAACTTGGTAAAAGGAAGCCTATAATTCCCAAATCGAAACATATCGGCATATATACCAATTTTGCCATCTTGAAGAGAAAAAATCGACACATTGGGTTCTGGCAAAACAGGGTGAAGAGATAACGGAATGTGGTATTTCTCAATCAAAGTATCTAAATCACTTGGACTTAAAGTAGAAAAAGATGAATGCATGTTATGTTTCGATGATTCTTCATCCATTTTTACAACAGGGGAAGCCATTGTTGAAAGAAATTAAAGAGAGCTATGGAAACTAACCTTCGGAAAGTAAATTAAAGAAGACGATTGAAGGGAGTGCCGGAAGAAGATTTAAAAGAGGGTAGAAGAATTTGGGGAATTTACGAGGGGAAAGGATATAAACCTCTTTTAAAACGGTTTAGATCCATTATTTAAAATTCAAAAAAGAATAATTGTCTCGTCAACAAACCTCGTGTTGACACGTGTTCTGAAAAACTGACAAGGAGTACCATCACGCTTAATGGTTTCCTGACAAATGCTTACGCATGCCATTTGCATTTGCTGTAACCAACAGTCGATTACTATAACATTTGCGAATGCAAATTCTAGTCAAAAAATCGCGTTTCCGATTCTATAAGTAACTAAAGTCCTTATGTTATAAACTTATAACATAAAGGACTAGGGGGGCTGGAGGACCCTTGCGATAAAATTTTTACAAAATTTTGCTCAAAGTAAAAGGTCATGGTTATACTCTTTTTTATCCTAGGCTTTGGTTTTTCCTAAAGGGTTTTCCAAGCAAGGTTTTTTAATGAGATAACCCCCTTTTTAAAGCAAACGAAATGTATAAAGCCTAGATTTTTCTAGCACATAGTCCATTATCATTGCATAAATAATTAATGGACTAGGGGGACTTGATGAGGAAAGGTCAAAATCGGATATGCAAATGTAGCAACGAGGATAAATCGAAGGCGACAACCAAACTAAGATATCTCCAAAACAACAGGATGCAATTGCGACGGAGCCAGCAGCAAGTGCATCCGTTTCATACTAAGGAACTTGCGGACCAAGTTTATTAGTATAAATAGAGCATTCATGAATCAGAAAATGGACTTTTGGATCAGAGAGAGATTTTACACTTTTAGTGTGTGTTTTGTTCTCTACATTCTGAACTTGTACACATGACTTCGATCAATAAAAAACCTTCGTGATTCCTAATTCTCTCCTATTTCTTTTCATAAATTCAATAGTGAGGTCTAGAATTTCATTTTACGTGCGAGTGGGATTTTATTCTTCATCATAGTGAGTTTGATCCGACTCGATGCTAATAGCCTAAGCTTGATCATAACCCTATTCAATAGGTTCGACTTTTACTTAGGCGAAGATCATAACCTGATTTAGTAGGTTGCTTAGCTCATAAATATATATCCATCACCAAGTTTTATTTGTACTAGACCTAAATTGTTATTCATGCATTCAATCTAGAAACTAAAAAACACAAATATAAATACCTTTGCATGTTAAATTTAAAGTTCATAAACGATCTTTGTTGTTCGATTAAATTTAACATGCCTCTAGAGTTTACAAATATAAATTTAGCCCAAATGTTTATGGTAGGATTATGTCTTTAGCCCATGACATTAATACCAATTGGTTTTTAATGGAAAATTACCAATGTGTCATCCATTTGAGGGTAAATATGACATTTTAAATATTTAACCCTAATATAAATAAATAAATAAAGTACACTTTCCAAACACTTGAATGTTCAATCTACAACTATTGACAAAGGCTCAACAATTCGAGTGAAACCCTAGAACCAAAGCATCTACGAGTGAAACCCTCCCGCAGGGGCGGATTCATTCAATGCTCAGGGGGTGTGAAGGCCCCCGCTGAGAGTATACCAACAAGAGGAAAATGAAGTTCGATTTTAAGAGAATATTAGTTAGGCCCCTGGCTTTTTTTCATGCAGGCCCCTGTTCTAAAAACCATATTTAAGCATGCCCCAGTTTTAATCATTATATGAAACGAAATGAAGATGATTGTGCTTGTGCAGGACCTGCAGGTTAACAATGGAGATTTTTCTATCGTGAAGAAGGAGATTGAATAAATGTAATAAATAAAAGAGTAAATAGTCTGTTTGTCTAATTAATTATGACAACCTATAGGATATAGGGTATAGAGTATTTTAATAAAATAAGTTTAATATTGTAAAGTGAAATAAGTCTCGGGAAACAAATTTTGCATTTAGTTTCTTTTTTTACTTTAATTAATCTCTTTTATTTTTAATTATATTTTATTATGGTTATATTTATTTGTTTGTGGTACATTATATACATGTAACAAATTACAAGTTTGAGTTTCTATGAAATTTGAAATTTAACACTAATAATGCATACGAATCGAATATTTTTCACATAGCACTTCGATAAGTTGTCTTATAATTTTTTTCTTTTTAGGTTTCGTTTGTGGTAGTTTTACATTCCTGTATTTACGTATTAGTTTTTAGTTTTTTTTATTATTTTAATTTAATGTCATTGCGTGGTATTTTTATATTTGCGTTTTCTTTACATTATGCTATAGGAATATAACTATTTTGTGTATCCACAACGTGCGAATGTCCGTGTTTAGTGAAATTTATTTGATATACTTTTCAAAGACGATTTACCGTGTCATAACGTGCGAATGTCGTTTTTCTAGTTAATTAATAAAAACAAATATTATAATTGATTAGTAGATGTATAACAAGAGTACTAGATATTAGATTTTGCGTAATGGTTTTCTAATTTCTCGCCGTGATCAAAACGATGCTGAAGCATCGGCAAAAATGCATTGGAACGCGAGGATCAAACACCGTATAAGAAGAAATGTGGATATGCAAGTATGGCTAGTATGATATTTCGTGGACTGCGGAAACACCGTCCACACGGACCTATTTTACGTAACTCATTTCTTGCCCCCGCTGATAAAATATTCTGGATCCGCCACTGCCCTCCCGGTACTTCAATTTTGGCCGGCGGCGTAGCTTTTTTTGTATTTGACTTTGTGCTTAGTTCCGACGATTACACTCCGCTCCGGCGACTACACCTCAGCTTCCGGTGACGCCTTTCAGCTCAGGCGCTCGACCTCGGCTTTTTAGTTCATCAACAAAAGCATATCAATATGCATCTTGTTTGAATCCTTTTTCAATTTCGATCGCAACCGTGGTTTCAGTTTCGTGTTTCGATCGGGATTGAAGAAGTTATGACTGATTAAACCCTGGTTGGGTTTTTGCGTTTGATGACGTCAGCACGAATTTGAATTTTGGCCGTTATATTTGGGCTGCTTCCTTCCCCGATCGTAAACAGCCCTTCAGATCGTAAACCATTTTCAGCCTTTTGGATCGTAATCCCATTTTCAAAATCATTTTTAAGCCTCAATCGTAAACCATTTTTAAAAGCCTCAACCGTTTCAAAATCCATTTTCAGCCCTTCGATAATCGTTTCTCGATCTTGCTCGTAAACCCTTTTTCTGCCTTTTGGATCGTAAACCCATTTTCAGCCACTTCGGTCTTCGGGTTACTTTAAATATCAATTTCGACATCAATACATGTAACTCTGTGGTGTGGTCTCGCCCGGGGTAGCCAACTTTGCGCGTTGGTGTCCCCCCCCCCCCCCCCCGCTAGTGTGCTTGCTTAGCACTCCCTTACGGTTTTTCTTACGCGGTCCTCCTCGTTCCGTGTCTGCTTGTATGGCCACCCCCTCGGTGTTGCCTAGTCGTCTGGTGAGGTGCCCCCTTCGATCTCTCCAGCATTGTGATAGAGAGTTCGGGGCCAAAGGTTTCTCACGCCTTGTCGCCCACCTTAAAACCTCGCACCTTAACAGTGATGAGCGCTGTGACGCGTTGCGGGCTACCCTCTCGGTGGATCGCGGAGTGTTTCTAGCCTTGGAGGATGCCTTAAAGGCCTTTGCTTCTTGGTTGTGTGGTCGGTGCATGAAAATTCGCCATGTCAGCCGCTTGTGCCACCACGAGGACGGGGTTTCTCGCTTTATTAATCCATCGGAAGGCGAAGCCAGGCATATCACCGGGATCCCCATCCCCCTCGGCCTTATTGACCCGCCCGGGCTTAGCCCCGTCAATGTAGGGGGTGGGAGGCATTTGGATAGGGAGCTCATTGATAAGATCTTCAAGGCCCGTGTCACCACTGTTAAGAGTTTACCTCTCAGTTGTCGCATGGCCTTCTCCCAGGCCCTTAAAACTGCTCTGCTTCAGGTGGCTGCTCACCCCGATTCTATCGAGGCTTGGGTTCGGTTGCTTATTCTCCCTAGGTGCACGCTGAGGGTTTTTAACCCTAAAACACGCCAAGAGGCTCGCTCTGGGAACCGTAAAGCCCTGCAATGTCGTTCCATCATGGCTTTCCTATCTACTTGGGGTGGAGAGGAGGGTATTGACCAGCTGATTGATAACATCCTTGAAAACCTCGTTTGTGGGCCAGGGGGGCCTCCTGATACTGCTTCGGACAAGTCGGCTGCGGAGGGGTCCAACATAAACCGCTGCATCCGGAAAATTGCGGACGGTCACTTTACTGCCGCCGTTAAAGTTCTCTCTTCGTCTGGGGTTGCGCCTTTTGGACCTGCCACCACTCGGGTTTTGGAGGAGAAGCATCCTGTGTTACCACCCCCCTCCTTGCCGTCTGAGCCCCATACCGAGCCCCCACTTGTGGCTACCACCGAAGTTGTTTTGGCTTGCATTAAATCGTTTCCCAAAGGGACCTCGTGCGGGAGGGACGGGTTGCGGGCCCAGCACCTTCTGGACAGCCTCTGCGGGGAAGGGTCTGCCATCACTAACGGCCTCCTCGGGGCTATTACCTTGGTAGTCAATTTGTGGTTGGGGGGGAGGTGCCCCCTTGGCCTGGCCGAGTTTGTGGCGTCGGCCCCTCTCACACCTCTGCTAAAACCTGATAACGGGATCCGGCCCATCGCTGTCGGCACCATATGGCGGCGACTGGTTTCTAAAATTGCTATGAAAGGAGTCGGGAAGGAAATAGCTAAATATCTCGGGGACTTTCAGTTTGGGGTTGGGGTGCCTGGGGGAGCTGAGGCTATCCTGCATGCGGTTAACCGGTTGGTTGCGGGGAAACATGATGACAGCTCGCTGGCTATGCTTACTGTTGACTTTTCCAATGCGTTTAACGTAGTGGATAGATCGGCCTTACTACGGGAAGTGCGATTAAGGTGCCCGTCTATATCTCCATGGGTCGACTTTCTCTACGGTCAGTCTGCGCGGCTATACTTAGGGGGAGATCATATTTGGGCTACTACTGGGGTGCAACAGGGAGACCCTTTGGGCCCTCTCTTGTTTGCTCTTGTTCTTCACCCCCTTGCGCACCAGATTCGGGCAAATTGCCGCCTCCTCCTTCACGCGTGGTACCTTGACGATGGCACTCTCATTGGGGATTCCGAGGAAGTGGCCAAATCTTTGCAGATTATTTCGGAGACCGGCCCCTCCCTGGGCTTGCAACTCAATATCAAGAAGACGGAGCTGTTCTGGCCGTCTTGCGATGGGAGGAAGAATCGGCCGGGCCTCTTCCCCTCGGGCATCAGTAGGCCGGCCCTAGGGGTAAAGCTCCTTGGAGGGGCAGTCAGTAGGGATGGTGGGTTCATTGAGGGGTTGGCGTCCAAGAGGGTTTCTAACGCTGTCGCTCTAATGCACCTCCTTCCCAAGATTCGGGACCCGCAATGCGAACTCCTCCTGCTTCGCTCTTGCATGGGTGTTTCCAAGCTCTTTTTCGGCCTGCGGACATGTCCCCCCGCCCACATGCAAGGGGCGGCCTCCTGCTTTGATCAGACCCTGCGCGAGACAGTTGAAAACATTGTGGTCTGTGGACGGGCTTATTTTGGGGACCTTCAGTGGCGGCTCGCTTCCCTGCCTATCCGGCATGGAGGGCTCGGGGTTTCTTCGGCTATGGAGGCCTCGTCTTATGCGTTTGTAGCGTCCAGGGCCCAATCCTGGGGGCTGCAGGACCACATCTTGCGGGAGAGCGGGGTCTGTGGCATGGACTCGGATTTTACTTTCGCTCTGGCGGCCCTGCGCGACATCGTACCGGGTTTTGATTCTAGCGGTTTCTCTGACAAGGACACCGCCCCCCCCAAAACCCCAACATGTTTTGGCGAATGCCCTTTCCAGCAAAGTCGTGTTGGATATGGAAACCCGGTTTAATATGAATGCCAGACAAAAAGCGGTGTGGAGCTGTCTTCGTCAACCACATGCCCAAGATTTCCTCCATGCTCTCCCCATTGACGGGCTCGGGCATCGCATGTCGTCGGTCGAATACCGATCTATCCTCAAGTACCGGCTTATGATACCCCTCTTTCCCGCGGACGAGAAGTGCCCTGTTTGCCGCAAGGCGTGTTTGGACTCGTTTGGGGAGCACGCGGTTCACTGTAAAGATCTCCCCGGGTTCAAGTACCGTCATGACTGGGTCCGGGATGTGCTATTTGACATTTTCAGAAAGGCTGGGATTTCAGCCAAGAAGGAAGCCCCCGTCAACTTCTTAACTGACCCAAAAGAGGGGCGTTCGACCCTTAGACCGGCGGACATCTTGGTGTTTGGGTGGTCAAGGGGGAAGCACGCTTGCATCGATCTGACTGGGGTCTCTCCCCTTGTGGGCTTTGGCTCTGGAGTTTTCACGGCGGGGCACGCTGCTGCTAAGGCGGCTGCGGGCAAGGTGGACAAGCACGAGAAGGCATGTCTCGAGAATCAGCATGTGTTTGTCCCCTTTGCTTTTGACACATTCGGGCACCTCGCGTCAGAGGCTGCGGACACGTTTGGGCGGATCCAGAAGGTTATGCATGGACATATAGTGACTCCTAGAGCTAAGCAACTTGTTTTTATCCGCTTAGGTTTTGCTATTCAAAAAGGGCTTGCGGCGCAGCTTGTTGCCCGCTTGCCCTGTATGTCGGACTGAGTTGTAAACTTTATTTTGGGTGTTTAATATAATTATTTATTTTATTCCAACATTGTAAAATAGTCGTTCATGAATCACATAATGCAGACTTATAAGCTACATCTTCTAGATGAGTTACAATCGTCACAATAAGTTTTCTGCAAACTATTTCGGACCTTTTTGTTAATTGATGGCACATGAGATAATTAGGGTAAAACATTTGAAATGCCTTATTTACCCTCACATGAATATCACATGGGATAATTTGCCCTTAAAAACTAAGAATTGTTAACATCAGGGGCTAACTAAACTAAACGTGTGATCCTTTCATAAATGTTGGTGCCAGTTTACAAATTCAAAATTCTAGAGACCATCATGCACCTTGATCACACCATAAGAACCATTAGTGCATTTTAACTCTTAAATTTTTAATTCTTACGGGAACATATTTGTAGTACAATAATGTTTTTCTCAACTAAACATGGGTAAATTTAATGTATAAACCACTTTTTATTGTACAAACTAAAACAAAAATCATCAAAGAAAAACTATGTTGCGTATATGCACCCATATTTAACTGATGACTTAAAAAAACAAAAACAAAAACAAAAAAAGTTTTTTTGTTAATCTTGAACGTCCAACTATGTTGCATATATGCAACATGGTATATTGCAATATATTACATATATGTAACATGATATGTTTCATATGTTGCATATCATGCTGCATATGTTGCATATACGCAACATACCATGTTGCATATATGCAACATAGTCACACACCCCTTTCAAAAAAAATGTTATTTTATTTTTTTTAAGTCGTTAGATGGCTCACATGTTAATAGACACGAAAATTTATAACAAACACAAAAATTACCTAAATAGCTTTTATTTAATTAAAATTTAATGGTTTTTACATTATTTTTAAGTTTGTACAATAAGAATAGTTTTTATTTGAACCTTACCTATTAAAACGTTATAAGTTCAAATCTTATAAAAATACAAATATAATATAATTTTTTTAACCATTTCAGAAAAATAAAAATTTGTCAATTTATAAAGTATAAAAGAGAGGGCTAAGATTAGACCCCCAAACCGTCAACCCAGTACAAGTTTAACACAACATTTAATTACCCCCCAACATATAATGCTTCCACTTTCCATCTCCAACAATTCCCTACCCCACAATGGACATCATAAAAAAAGACGAACAACCTCTCCGATACTCTCCGGCCACCGCCACCCTCCCCGATTCCGTCACCGGCGACGCCTCCGGGAAACTCAAACGCCGGCGACGCATAATCTGCTGGTCAACAGTAATCGGAATCAACCTCCTCATTTTTCTAATCGTCCTCATTTTAAGTCTCACCGTCTTCCGAGCCAGAAAACCGGAAATCACCATCAATTCCATCAAACTTGACGACTTAGACCTCTCCGTTAACCCTATCCCCCTCAATATCTCGTTAAATCTCACACTCTCACTCGAAATCTCGATTCGGAACCCGAATAAGGTTAGCGCGAAGTACCGGAACACCTCGGCGGCTCTCCTGTACCGCGGAAAAGACATCGGAAACGTCCCGGTTCCCGCCGGGAGGATCGGGTCAGACGACACGACCCGGTTGAATCTGACGCTTACTGTTTTCGCGGATCGGGTGGCCACGGATGGCGAGATATATCGCGATATTTTGAAGGGGAATTTGGGGGTAACGGCTTATACGAGAATTAAAGCGAAAGTTCGAGTTCTTTTTATACATATTCATGTTAAAGCGACGTCGTCTTGCGATGTGAATATTGATATTATGAGTAGTAGTATTAAGAATCAAACGTGCCATGCGAAGGTTAAGATTTAGGATGTGTCGAAGGAAGAGGTGGAGGTGGAGGACCGAGTACGAGGATTTATTTGATTTTGGATTTTCCACGTGTCATTTTATAGGTGATGTGTAGGATTGATTGGTTACATGGATGCGGTTGGTGTTGGTATTTTCACCCGGTCTGTGTATTATGAGTTATGAAATAAAACTATAGTTGTTATTATTAATAAATAAATTAAAGGTTTCAGTTTCTGCAACTAAAAGTTAATATTTTCAAGTGAACTAAGCATAGAGTATTATTTGTTGATATGAGTGGGTAGAAGCTAATACTTGAGCTCTAAGTGAGCAAAGCGAGTTGCTAGAAAGGAGAAACTAATACTTGAGCTCCGAGTGCGCGAAGCAAATAGTATGAGTGGCTAGAAATTATAAATGGTATCAACATCATACATTTATGACATGAGGTGTTTGTGATAAGGGAAGGTGTTTGTGACATTTTAGACAAATCTCATATCGTTATGTAGGGGTGAGTAAAAATTGGGTAGCCCGCCCAAGACCTGAAATCCGGCGCGTAAGTATCCAAAATCTGGCCCGGTGTGCATATATTAATTTGGGCTTCGGGGCCCGAATTCAATAAAAATCGGTCTCGGGCCCGGGCCCAGGCTCTACCCGAAAATAACCTAAAAAACCCGAAGCCCGATCTTTCAATAAAAAAAAGTAACATATTTAAGTGCGTATTTTGTGTAGGTTTTTCAGGAAAACTAATATTTTATCATCTAAACTATACCTATCTATAAAAAATTTGTAATATCTTCCAAATTTCAATCATATCTATTTCTATTTCTTATAAAAAAAAAACAATAAATATCTATAAAGAAAATACACTACAAATATGTCTGGTACATTTCCCTATTCCATTGCGTATGTATTTCACTTTCAATTTGCTCCATACTCACTACCAGAGCTAAAAAAAATACAAATTCGCAGGATGGAATTAAAGGGGATGTTTATGGCATAATCGGGCTCGGGCTTGAATCAAAGACCGAAGGACCGAAACCCGGAAAAACTTGATACCCGATTTTAACCTTTTGGTCCGAGCTTCGGTTTTTATTTCTACCCTTTTTCGGGTTTCAGGCCGGGCTGGGTTTTTCCCGGGTCGGGCCAGGTATATCACTTTGATCACCCCCTATAATGTTATGATTTGTTAAGTCCACATGAGAGATAGTAAAGGCCATAAGGATTATGTTGTCTCAAATATTGTCTTAACACATTTTGGGTGTATTAGACGAGATGCTTAGCCTCCCACGCGTTGTTGCGGGGTTGAATTTGTATACTGAACGAAATTAAAAAAAAAGTTAAGTGGTATAAAACGTAAAAGTTTAAAAGTCTCGTGGTGAAAGTATAAAACATAGAATTATACTATAAGCGAAAGTAGAAAAGTTAAAAGTTTGTGGCCAAATTAGAAGACAAAAAAACTTTAAAAGTTAGAGGGTTTAAAAATTTAGGAGTATAAAACGTAAAAGTCTATAAGTCTTGTGGTGAAAGTATAAAACTATAAAAATATACTAAGTTAAGTGATATAAAACGTAAAAGTGTAAAAATCTCATTGTGAAAGTATAAAACTATAAAAGTATACTAAAAACAAAAGTAAAAAAGTTAAAAGTTTCGTGGCCAAAGTAGAAGACAACAAACTTAAAACAAAAAAAAAGTTTAAAAGTTAGAGCGTAAAAAATTTATGAAGTATAAAACGTAAAAGTCTAAAATACTTGTTGTGAAAGTATAAAACTATAAAAATATACTAAAAACGAAAGTAGAAAAGTTAAAAGTTTTGTGGTCAAAATAAAAGACAACAAAACTTAAAATAAAAAAACTTTAAAAGTTAAACGGTACAAAACGTAAGAATATGAAACATATGTGGCCAAGCTATGAAAACAAAAGTTTACTATTTTGTTAAAAAGAAAAAAAAACAAATTATAAAAGTTTAGGGGTAGAAAGCGTCAAAACACCAAAGTCACGTGACCAAAGTTTGAAAAACAAAATATATATTATTCATCTATCAAATTTCATTGTATTATTAATAAATGTGTATATGAAAACTTTACAATCAAATATCCTCGAGTGGAAGCAATCTAAGAATTGGTGACATTCTAAAAAGTTAACTCAAACAACCAAAAGCAAATATATAAGTCGTTGGACAATTCCTCCAATATAGTAACAAAAGCATGACATATTCTAATGATTACCACGTGATCTGGTAGCCGCGGTCATGATTGTAGAAGGCATGATGACCTGATCGACCGCGGTGATACTGAAGGATCCATGGAGGTACTGATCGAGTTCCGTTTAGGATGTATGGTAAGGATGGTGAAGGTGGGATGGTAGCCCATGAATTTAGAGATGGAGATAGGGCATCACAATTTGGTGGCGTGTTATGGTGGTGTTTATTATCTCCCTAATACCTCTATATATATATAAACGCAAGGGGAAACATTAATTAGTTCTATGAAGAGCAATTACGTATATTGAATAAATATCAATTAGGAAACATATGGAGTAATTTAGGTAAATGATCATGTAAGATAATGATAACTTGGGCCACAAGATACACAAGTCTAACATAAGCTCCTAGAGAACAAAACGTAAAATATTGGTTAGTATGAGGAGTCAGATATTATATTCTCCTTATAAACAAAGTACGTGTTCCTAGCTATAGTATTTTCTTCATCTAATGGTTCCACGCCACATGGTGATCTAGGTGACAACCACGTGGCACGCATTAAAAATATTTTTTTTGTTTGTGGTATGATAGGTACAGTCAGTGTTGGGAAAGTCGGGCTAGGCGCCCGCCTAGGCGTCGCCTAGGCGCTAGTCGCCGGTTTATAGAGGAAATTTACATTCCTCGGTGAAATTAGGCGTTAGGCGGTCTAGGCGTTTCTAGGCGGATTTAGGCGGGGTTAGGCGGTAGTCGGTAGGCGGGTTTAGGCGCTGTTAGACGCTGTTAGGCGCTGTTAGGCGCTGTTAGGCGTTTGAATTTTGAACTAATGTTTATTTGAAACTTTGGATGTTTATTTTGACGTAATTGAAATGATGTATTTGAACTTTGAAGTTGATGACTTTGAATTTTAAACTATGTTTCTAGGAAGTTTGAGCAATTTTAGGGAATATATTTATTAATTTTTGAAATATATATATAAATCTTACAAATTTCTAAAAGTTTCAAAACCGACTAATTCCGATTAATCCCGATTAATCCCTAGGCTCTACCCGACCGCTTAGCTACCGCCTAGCGCTTTCTACAACATTGGGTACAGTCGTGTAACATATTTTTTCAGTTTAGCAAAGAGTTTGTGGTATGATGAGTACAATCGTGTAACATAGCCTTTAGGTCGTAGGCTCGATACTTTATGCGTTTGGGTTGTTATGCGTTTTTTTTTGTTTTCGTTTTATTTACGTGGTATTATAACAATGCAGCTGTTTTGTGCGATCACATTATCCTCGTGACAACATGCGGATGGTAAAATTTAGTTTCAATTAAAACAAATAAAATTATTTAGCTAAACCAGGGTCTGTCTCCGACCAACATACGTTCACAGGCTAGCCCATTCACTTTCATATATAAAGTTACGTTTCTTTTACCTGAAATAAAACTAACTAGGTATTTTATATAAGAACATAAAACTAAAAGAGAAATAACTCAATGAAAATGAAAGTAAGTACTATTCATTGACGTGTACGTGAGTATTGTATAAAGTAGTTTATAGTATTATTAAAAAATAATAGAAAAAACTCGGCATGTAACATCAACTTACGTATATTCAACTAAAGTTTAGGTACATATATGTAGGGAGATGATCATTTGAGAACCATTTGAATTTGAGAACTAAAAAGAACTAATCTCAGTCACTAGTTTATATATATGGAAAACCCCCAATGAATTATAGTAGTCCCCACCTGAAATTAGTGGTTGAGATATAGTTCTCAAAAACAAAAAATTCTCATTTGAACCTAACCCCATGTATGTAACGTAACCTTTTCGATCATATCATGTTTGGATTCATCGGTTCATGTAAAGGTAGGGGTGGATATAAAAACCGGTTCTTAAAAATCAAACCCATTTATGAACCGGTTTACAACTGACAGACAAACTGGAGTTTTTAAAATCTCACATGCATGGGTAATAGAAATCTATAATTATATGTGTTGATAATTGACATCATGAAGTTACGGTGCTTAGACATATGAAATGACTATTAAATGAATCTTTTAAAATTAGAGTGGTTATAGAGAAATCCAGTGAGTTTACTAGAGAAACCCAATTTCTACGGTCGTTTTGCCCAAAACGGTCGTTTCAGGCAAAACGAGGTGACGTGTCGCGACGACGCCAACCTTAAAATTCAGGGGGCCCCCTTTTCCACAAATCATATGGAGGTCGTTTTATATGAAACGGTCGTTTTATTTGAAACAGTCGTTTTGGGGTCGTTTCACATGAAACGGCCATGGGAAATAGGTGAATATATCAATTTGGTGGGTGGATATATCTACAACCATAATCAATTATGCACTTAGGCTATCTGTAATGGAGGGGTGAAGATGGCGCCCATAGCACCCCATCGTAGTGGGGATAGCGCCCATGGCGCAGGAAAGTGAGAGAGGGAGAGGTGTCATAAAGATGGCGCTCCAAGGGGGGAAAAAAGAAGATGGTGCCGACAAGGATGGTGGTAGGGGCGCTATAAGGAGGTTATGGGCTCCATAACGCCCCATGGAGCCCCATTATGAATAGCCTTATGCACCCGAGGTATTAGATTAGATGATCCATGAAAAGTGAAGTTAGTGAAAATCTAAACCAAGCCTGTTACGAAACTAACCGATATCCTCGGGTAGGTTTTTATCCCTCATACGGGTTATGAACCAACCTGCTTTTGACAATGTGACCAATAACATGTCTAGTTACAAACCAAACTGATTTAAAAAAATAAAAATAAAAATATAAAACATGCGCACCTCTATGTAAGGGTTTTTTTCAAGTTTGACACACTAAACCGTGAACACGAACTGTTTTAAATAATGTGAAATAGATTATCTGTTATGTTTTTATATTATCATAAAGATAAGTTTACAATTTATTACCATCTTTTTAACCTTTTAAGCCAGGGTGTGCTTTTCTGCTAGTCTAGTTTTTTGGGTTTAAATTTCTGCACTTATTTAACACTAAGAAATAGCTATATAAAAAAAGGATACCACAGAGCACAGAGGTACCAAGTACAGTTTCTAAACGAACAAGAAAGCTTGTTTCCTAGACAAAGATTTGAAATTACAATAGAGAATTATAGGTAAGTTCTTGTTGGATCACGACAAGTTACAATAACCACAAGACAACATAATATTTGCTGGATAAAAGAGATAAATTGTGAAATGCATATCACACACTATAATCAATCACCAAGATGATGATGATGATGATGATGATTACAACTATTACGAGGACGATGATGATCTTTTACAATTAAACAGCAGGGGAGATTGTGAGAAGCTTCAGAACTGTGATCTGTCAAGACTATCAAAATAAGGATGTTCCATAGCAAGTTTGGCCGAAATCCTTTCAGCCGGATCATATTTCAGCATTCTCTGAAACAACAAATCATGGAAATCAACTCATATCAGTATTTAACTTTTAATCAAGTAAAGTTAAAAGTTGATCCTAATATATCAAATAAAAGCAATCCTATCAAGTAAAGGCGTTATGTTTATGATACATACCGATAAAAGGTCAACCCCATCGGGCCCTAATGTTGGAACGGCTAGTGCCAAATTCTTAGGTTCCCACTTAGGATATACATGCCACTCCTTTAGGCTGCTCACCCCTGGCCACACCTCTTCAGTTGGTGTCCCAAGCAACCTGCAAGTTAATGTAAGATCACAAATGATGCAATAGTCAAACCTTAAAGGTATCCTCTTAAAAATTATCATATCTTTGAGAAAGCTATTGGTTTTATTGAGATTCCAGATGTTAGTTGGTCTAGTTACTATTTTCTTATTGGTAACCAGAAGAACTTGTTACAAGAAAACTCACAAGATCCTTAAAACATCCTACTAACCAATGAGATTGGGCAAAACACTGCTTTCCCTAAGCAAGTGGCCTTAAAGGAGCCAAGGTGGGAACCTTAAAATATCGTACCAGCATCTTCTTGAAGATGGAGATGATGTCTCTTCAGAAGATAACTTCTAGATGATGACTAAATAGTTTGTTATAGGTATATTGTTTGTTTGTTTTTTGCAGTCCCTCTATTATTTTTCAAGAAATGTTTACCAAGGGAAGGGCATTGACCTTTTTCCCAAAAAAAAAAAAGGATCCAAGGAGGTTCAAGGTAGAATATCTACCGGTGGAAGTTGAATTTGAACCCGAGACCTATGCTTACCACTATGCTACCCCCTTGAAAGTTGGTATAGTTACTAGCTACTACTGAAGAGGCAATGGAACATTTGGTTAACCCTTTGACAAAGATATCAATTGTATTTCTACCCGTGGTTTTAAAAAGCATGAGGCAAGAGATTCTCATGTATAAGGCATCACTCTATGTAGTATGTAAAACTAAAATATTGAGGTACAACCTACTTTTCTCAATCTCCAAATGACACTAAATTTGCAAATTCTTTACACCCTAAAGTATTTGTCCAATCACCTAAGGCACAATGGGTGCCTCATGCACATTTTTTAAAACCAAAATCAGACATTTACCTTGTTTGATTGAATATGAACGGAAATAAAAACAAGTCAATTCATCATGTTAAATTTTAGAAAAACCTGAATATATGAAGCAGCTGTTGAAACTCAGAATCACCAGGAAACAAAGCTTGTCTTCTCGCCATTTCAGCTGTGCAAAATTACATTCCAGATTAGTTAGTAAACACTAAATGATCCATAACCACGAACCAAATCTGATCATACTAATTTTACATGCCTAGCAATTTCAAAATTGAAATGAATTCAGACAATAACTCCATAGATAATTAAAAACACATACCAAAAATACAGCCAACAGACCACATATCAACTCCAAGGGAGTAAGATGCCGATCCCAACAGAACCTCCGGAGCTCTGTACCAAAGCGTAACAATCTGCAACTCAAATCATCAATAATCAGATTCTAATCAGATTCTAAAACTTATCTAATCAACATCACCAGAACACAACAACAAAAAGGAAATAAGAAGATGACCTCATGAGTGTAAGATTTGAGAGGAACAGTGAAAGATCTACTAAGACCTAGATCTGCAATCTTCAAAATCCCCTTCTCCTTATCAACCAACAAGTTCTGCGGCTTCAGATCTCGGTGAAGAACGCCATGGCTATGGCAATGAGCAACGCCTTTACACAACTGATACATAAAGCTCTGGATCTGAGACGGAGGAAGGGGAGACGGATTAGGTCCTTTCCGATGACAATCGATGAATTTCTTCAGATCTGTATCGAGATACTCGAACACAAGGTAAAGTATCGGTTTGCCTTTGTGCTGGATCTGTTGAACGCAGAGAAGACGGACTATGTAGATCGAAGTGGAGAGGAATTGGAGGAGGGAGATCTCACGGAGGGCGGTGGGAGGGATGCCTTCTTCGTCCATTTCGAGTCTGGTTTTCTTCAGGGCGACGAGTTGGCCGGTTTTTATGTCTTTGGCTTTGTAGACTTTGCCGTAGGTGCCTTCGCCGACCTTCTCGAGCTTCTCGTACTTGTCTTCCATGGCGGATTTGCGGAATTAGGGTTTGGGGGTGAGAGATGAGTGGGAGGAGGAGCGGAAATGGGAGGCGTATATAATTTGAAATTGAAATTGAAATCGTAACGGCAGTCAAAGTGGTTGTTTTCCCTCTCATTCTTCCGATTCGAATTCTTTTGTTTCCGGGTTGGGCTTTGTTTTGGGCCCGGCCCGAACCAGTCATTTCAAAATTTTGAGTAAATTACGGATTACGTCCTTTATAGTTATTGAAATTATGGATTTTAACCTTTCTCAAAACTAATTACACGAGACAACCTTTAAAGTTATTTTCTTTTCAGAAATGGACCTTTTCACTAACTGGCATCCAAATTAACCGTTAAGTGGGCACATGATTGACACATGCTAGCATAAAAGGGTAATTTTACCCTTAAAAAACCCATGCACATATACTCCTGATCGTTTATTTATTTATTTTTTTTTAAAAAAAACAACAATCTCACCCTCATCTTCTTCCCTATATAAAGATCCAATTTTTAGGGTTATTTAGTTCTTTAAAATCTATAACCATTATCTCTCTTTTCTGTATTCAAAATCCCCAACATATTCATCAAACGTGATCCAGTGAACCATTCTCTCTCTCTCTCTCTCTCTCTCTCTCTCTCTCTCTCTCTCTCTTCGAAATATCGATCCTTTCATCTCTGTGCATTCCAATCATCTCGATCCGTCCCTAATTAAAAGTATGCAAATAATCGTTTTCCTTAAAACTAACATGAACATCGTTTTTTTAAAATCATTTTTAACACTTGATCATGATGAGTGAAATTGCTCCTATGATGTAACAGTAACATAACAATGAGTATTTGTTCCTTAAAACTAAATTCAAAGAATTTCATAAACTTACGATACACAGCTTCAATTTCATCCAGAAGGAGTGATGAGCGAATGATCGATTTTTTCATTGTTCCCAATTTCTTAGAAGAGCAAGCGTGTAATCAGGGGATCGGTTTATGGGATCGCCTTTCAAAAGAAATAATGGTTTATTAATTTTGAGGGTTTATCACGACAATCAGGAGTATAGGTGCATGAGTTTTTTTAAGGGTAAAATTACCCTTTTACCCTAGCTTGTGCCAATCATGTGCCCACTTAACGTTTAAGTTAGATGCCAGTTAGTGAAAAGGTCAATTTCTGAAAAGAAAATAATTTTAAAGGTTATCTTGTGTAATTAGTTTTGAGAAAGGTTAAAATCCATAATTTCAATAACTATAAAGGACGTAATCTGTAATTTACTCCAAAATTTTGGATGACATTTTGACTTAGAGTTTTGAGTATGAAAAAATTAACCGACCGTTCTAATGTAGGGGTGTTTACTAGTTTAGGCGACTTCGAGCTAGCCTCGAATTGTGTTGGCTTAGCTTGGCGTAGTTGGGTCGAATTTTAGTCGACTTAAAGTTTGAATTCAAGTTCAATTCAATTAAAAAGAGGTTTGGGTAGGCTCGATTTGGCTTTTTTTTTTTTATGAAATGCGAATCTATCATATTCTTATTCCTAAATTACTTCACAAATTAAACTACGTTAATTACTCAATTGCTTAGGTTTAAACTCATGTCTTCCAAATATGAGGACAAAGTCTAGTCCCACATTTGCTTGATTTGCTAAAATTGTGTCGGCTCGGTTATATTGATATTTGTAGACTTAAAAGAGAAAAAAATAATTCATGTATATTGGATCGAATAATGATGGAGAGTGTTTTTTATATTAGCTATAAAAATGTTAGAAGTTATGTTAATTTAAAAAGTTAACCTTGACTCGAGCTCACCTTCTTTATAAACTAACTAAGCCATATTTTTTAAGTTTTTTCGAGCCTGCTTCAAACCATGAGCTATTTGCACAATCCTACTTTGCAGCATACATAATGGAACTTGTATATTCTAGTTGCATACTTGCATTGTACATAAAATTTCTACGTTTATCGTCAGTTTGTGCTTGTGTTTAAATCTTGTTATATTTGGATATCTCCTTTAAGCCTTTGTTTATTTAGTAGGGTTTCTCGAGAGGAATCCAAAACACTTGAGTTTTTGGGTTCTTGTATATTTTTGTATTTCAATCTGTGTGTTTGGTGGTGGCCAGAGATGTGGTGATGGTGACCGAAGAAGTGCTTGGTGGTGATCTGCTCAAATTTTGTTAAAAATATAGATATTTACCTTCAATTGGTTATGGATATCTCGATCTCGTATTTCTTGACGGTTAGCCCATTTTCGTCAATTTCCTCATACGTCATATCCAACTTTGCCTCATTGAACTGGCAAATCGCAGTACCCTGATCCTCGAGGATCATACTTTATAAAACTATACAACCACGCATAACGTTAGCTATTTTGTCTCGATGCCAAATACGTGCGGGGTGAGCTATGATATGCCACTTTTGCTTCAAATCGCCATAGGTGATCGATCATCCCAGATTGGTGATCGGGCTCACATCCCTCGATGAGATCATCCCAGATTGCAGTAGGTCCCTCACTTTTGCCAAATGAGGAATCGGGCTCACGTCCCTCGATGAGATCATCCCAGATTTGTGATCGATCCAAGACATTAATATCGTTGTTCGACCCAGCGACACAAAAATATTGATTCCAAATCCACATGTCGTATGAAGTAACAACTTCTAGCATTATGGTTGGATGGCCATGACCACCACGCATAAACTGACATCGCCAAGCGTTGGCACAATTCTTCCACTCCTAGTGTGTGTAGTCAAAGCTACCAAGCATCCCACGAAAACCCCATTTGTTCTCATGAAACTCGTATATCTGTCTAATATCGCTTGCAGTAGGTCGTCGTAAATATTTTCTTCGGTACAACTTGTAAAGACCTAATTTTAAAACGACATCAATGAGAATCAAACATAGTATTTAAATTTATTTGTCATACAAATGATTTAGAAAAAGTAATACCTTTACAAAACTTTTGCATGCACAACCTAATGGTCGGATCGGACATCCTCAGATACTCGTCGAAGGAATCACCCGTAACACCGTAGGCCATCACTCGAATTGCTGCAGTGCACTTTTGCAAAGGAGTGAAACCAATCCTTCCTCTCGCGTCGGTCCTTTGCATGAACCATGGCTCCTCTCGCTCTAAATCGTTCACAATTCTTAAAAATAGTGAACGTTGCATACGAAAACGTTGTTATAAAGCTTCTGTCGGGTAGACGTAAGGGTTGTTAAAAATAATCTCTAAGAAGACTCTCCTGTCCTATTTCACGGTTTCGATTGAGACGAACTCTTCGGGTAAGTACACGGTCCGCTCGTCTATTAAGCCGGTGTTGATGATAATGAACCGTCATTTGAATAAACATATATGCGCCATAATCGGACGACGAGTCGGATGAATCGTTGAAAGAAAGAAAATACATACAAAAAATTTAAAGATTTGAGAGAGTTAAGATTGAGAAAGGAGGTGAATTAGGTATGAATATGGATAAAAAAGGTGGTTTAAATAGGAAAATAAAGTTTAAAAAAAAGGAATTTGAAAAAAGCCTCCAACCGTACAAATTTTGACCGTTCAACGGTCCTCCACCCACTTTCATTGCGCCAAAGATATCACGGGGAGGGTTGGCGGTCCCCTTTAACGCCTAGGGGGCGGTGTTCGGCGCCTCTTCACGCCGTTTAACGGCATATGGCGGAGGTATACTAGATGCTCTAATGGGTCGGGTTTGGGAGTTGGGATG
>JBCNJP010000023.1:12498754-12521800 GCA_039602395.1 Deinandra increscens subsp. villosa
TGTTTTGAACCGGTGTACCCTGGGAACAGACGCGAATCTGTTTAAGAAAATTGTGTCAAACACAAGCCCGGTTCTTTCGTTTGTCTCTGTGTTTTGAGATTTTACAGGTTGCTGCTCGTGATCGTATTTCCTATCATTCCTAGTTGCATACTTGCATTGTACATAAAATTTCCATGTTTATAGTCAGTTTGTGCGTGTATTTAAATCTTGTTATATTTGGATATCTCCTTTAAGCCTTTGTTTATTTAGTAGGGTAATCTTGAGAGGAATCCAAAACACTTGAGATTTTGGGTTCTTGTATATTTTTGTATTTCAATCTGTGTGTTTGGTGGTGGCCAGAGATGTGGTGATGGTGACGGGAGAAGTGCTTGGTGGTGGAAATCTACTCAAATTTTATTATAAATATAGACATTTACCTTTTAAATTTTAAGTTAATAAAAACGGATTAGCTTCTTGATAAAGTGGTTTGCTTAGGGTAATGAAAAATGATGGTCGGAGGTGAGAGATATGGAGGAATGGTGCTTCTTTGTGGTGGTGGTGGATGGTAGTGGATGGTGGAGGGGTCGTGGATGTCGGTAGTCCTAGATGGTGGTTGAATGGTGATATACAGATAGTGAGAGAAAGGCATTTTTATTCAAGTAATAAGAGTGAAATGACATAAACAATCCCTCTATTATTTTAAATTACAAAATAGCCTTACATGGTTGAAATGACTAAATTACCCTCATGTGAAGACATATTGAACAGTAAGACTTTACACTCATTATAGAAAATGACATAATTTGTTACAAAACAAGAGCATAAAGGACAATTTTTATTATTACCTTAGTTTAAGGAAAATATTTAAAAAACGAGTATACATAAAGAACATAATTTGTAATTTACTCAACAACAAATAGTTTATGCGGTTTAAGGTCACACATTTGGATATCAATGAAATATAAGATTAAAAGATGACGATGTGATACCAAAGCAACAATGAAAAAAGAAAAAGATTGAAAAAGTAAATACGAATTAGTCAGAGCTTTAGTGTGATTCATGTAATTATTTTTATTAAACTTGAAGTCTGAAGGGAGTAGGGGTGGCAGTTAATGGGTCGGGTTTAGGAATTGGGACGGGTTTGAGTAATCCCAACTATACTCAATTCTTCCCTGGGGCACTATAAGTTATCTAATAAATACATTTTTCAGACCAAATTAAAATCGACCCCACCGCCAGGGGTGCCACTCCTATACCTCGCTTCTTTCCGGGCGCTACCCTCTTGAATCTCCCGTTAGTTTTGATAAACTTTAAACAAGTGTACACTCTTCATTTAAGATCATTCACAATCATAAATTACATTAAAATATCAACATATTTTCTTCAACGTTAACATTAAGAGGTGAGTTTCACAACGAAGCCTTACGCATAGAAAATTGTAGACATTGCTGTTAAAACAAAACTATAAACTAGTCGAGAAATCGACACTCTACTAATTACCATATCCAGTGTAGGTAATCGGATCATTTTAATCTCTTATTTTTTATTGGACTTCAACACAGACCACATTACAATTTGACAGCTATTTTACCAGATGGTCCAAATTCCACCCTTGTTTAAAAAAGATGTGGAATGCAAATACAAAAAATGTATATTATTTTCCCATGAAAATTTATTTGAAATTCAACCTCAACAATGAGATGAAATGTAATAATAAATCAAAGCCGTTCAATTAACCGCCAGACACCATGCTGCCTGCCTAATCCACAACTTCAATAAGGGTCGTCTCATAGTCATCAGGAGCCACAAAACCATGCAGATTCATCACCGTTGCCGCTACATTAGCCAGTCCGCCATTCGGTACATCCTTGCGATATTTCACACCTCCTGCTAATCCCGGCCCTCCAATTGCAACCGGCACCTAATTCAAAACCATTCGCTTATTAGAGTTCACCGTTTGACCCGTTTCGGGTTGATTTGAATTATGTTTTAATTACCTAAATTCTTATCCAATATACTTGTTAAAACATGAACATACTTTTTCCTTAGTATTAACTAGACCTACCAACTATAGACATTTCTTAAAAAAAAACTGGGCTAGTTTTGTTAGTAAATCTAATGTGTTTATATAAGAATAGGTTCATCAGAGTTACTCAAATTATACAGAGAGTCAAAACAGGGCACTCTTATGAAATTTGCTAAACCGCCACTCTACGTTGCGACCACCTACCGCTAGTCGCGACTATCCCGCCACAAAAACAAATGTGTACCCGTTTTAATATTTCGTTTTTTAAAAACCAGTTTCTATACGAGCCCATTTTGGTTGGAATATGTTGACAAAAACTAAATCCATACTTTTCAAAATGACCCGTTTTGACCTCTAAGTTACCTTTTTTTTTAGAACGGCGATGTTGGTCACGATGGGTTAGAACATCGCGCACCTATCCTACCTCCGTAGAGGAGGAGATAAGGGTCCACCCCACAGTCAGCCAGACATGAGTGTCCTAACCGTGCCTCAGCTGGGATCGTGTGGGGCATATGGACGTTCCCCGGGAAAACCATGCGACTGTCTAGCATGCCCACATGGGACCTACGTTGAAACCCGTAGGTTTCAACCCAAGCTTAGACAGTTGCTAGCCTCCACAATAGCAGAACTAGAACTATCTGGAGTAACTTGCGTGCTGGGTAAAACCGGTCGGCATCATGACTCGAACCAAGGTTGCCCTTGGTCATCAATCATTTGCCAACAGTTGATCTGGTCATCAATCATTTGCCTACCCGCTCGTTTTGCAAAGCTTAATATTAAATTATTAATTAAACATTATATAGTTGCTTACCGGTTGAAGAGTGTGTGAGGTTTGGATCTGAACTTTGCCATCTTTGTCAATAATAGGCTCTCCCTTCTTATTTCTCTTCACCATGTCTTCTGCATTACCATGATCTGCAGTCACCACATATATTCCTCCCACTTGCTCTATTGCATCAAGAATCATCTGTCGATAAAAAAACATCTTAAATATATACACACACATACAAGACAAAAGGTAGTTAACCAATTTCTTAGACAGTTTACTGTTTGAAGGACTAATTTCCTTTATAAAAATAGAATATTTTGGTATGATTTCCGCTTTGGATAACCACCTATTTTATGCCAGAAAAACCCTTAAAAGCTTCAAGATTGTATCTGCTTCTGAGCAGTTATTGGGGATGTAAAACATTGAATTGTAATGTTGACATAGTTAATAGTTTACTACCTTAACAGCTTCATCAGCAGCTTTGCAGGCAACAACTGTAGCCTCAATGTCACCGGTATGCCCAACCATGTCACCGTTTGGTATATTTACCCTTACCTACATGCATACAAACCACTTGATACTAGATAATACACATGGCAATTTCAACAAGTTAACTTAAGAATTAGTTGATTTGGGCTATAAATAATCGCTTAATGGTTCAGACGGGTAAAATAAAGATAATTAGCTCAAAAGGATCAAATGGGTCAACTAGTGGAAAGACACCCAAGAGTTTATTTTGAATTATATCTCCTTAATCATTTTACACAAAAATATTATTTTATTATGGAAATATAAATTTCAGTAATCATATTTAACATTAGCCACCCATATCATAAATTATCCATGCTGATCTATTACCCCATTAGCCCGGTTTACCTGGTCAAATTTGCGACTTAGTATTGCATCACGAGCCTTCTCACCAATCTCCAAAGCCTTCATCTTTGGTTGGACATTGAAGGTAATTCCACTATCACTTGGAATTTCTACATACTCCTCTAACTCTGAATTAAAATATCCAGAACGGTTCCCATTCCAGAAAAATGTAACATGACCAAATTTGACCGTTTCACTATCAAATAACAGAGAAAATTTGGTTTCAAAATTCTTAGTATCAGTAGAGATAGAGAAGCAAACACTGATATGGTTATACAATCCAATAAGGATTTCTTGGTTTTAAAAAGGAGCGTGCCAGGCAATCAGGAAAACATGCACATATAGGTAAAATTCGATTAAAATTGGTCAGAATTAGGGTCTGTAGAAAGCTAGTATGTAAAAACAACCAAAGTGATAAAGATATTATGAATGGTTTTACTGTACTTGATAAAAATGCTGACATGTAAGACGAATGTGACTGATGCAGCTTTTGATTGTACCTAAAGCTTATTTAGTTGTACATAGAACAATGCCTCGCGTACATGAAGCTCTCGCCTCACCCTTTTTAAAACCAAAGAGGATTTGTTTTTTTTTTTTTTTTGCATAATAAATGTATGATGAAACATAATCTAACCTGCAAGCAAAGGTACGAATACCATTCTTGACAAGATATTCACCAGAAGTCCTCTCTATCAAAGGAGGAGAAACAAGGTAATATTTTGGAAGCTTCAACTCCCCATCATATTGAAGCATTCCCGCATAACGGATTTTTGGGAACCTCACTCTGTCAAACTTATCAAACTTCTCATACTCGAGGGCTTGTGCAAGCATTGTCATACGATCTGCTCTAAAGTTAACCGTGACAACAGCATCACCGTCCACTATGGGACCCACAGGCTTCCCGTTGTCATCAACAATCACAAATGGCGGTAAGTATTGGTCATTAGCATTGGGCTCTTCCCTCAGCTTCTTGATTCCCTCAACGACATTTTTAAATTTGTGTGGGGCTTCACCGAGAACCTGTGCATCCCAACCACGTTTCACAACTTCCCAATCGTTCTGCAAACATAACAAGAGTAAAAATACTTCATTTTCTATACTATTACGCGACATAAAAAGCCATATAAAGATCATTCAAGTTACCTCATAACGGTCCATGGTGACATACATTCGGCCACCACCAGAAGCAACCTGTGCATCAATGCCTTTACCACGTAACTCTGCAAGATCTTTTTCAAGTGTTTCAGCAAAACCGACACTTGTACCATCTACGACATCACGACCATCAGTCAGCACATGAACACGTATCCTCTTGGCACCATGTTCACTAGCACCTTTGAGCAATAACTGTAATACAATAAGACATCAGTCAACAGTCACTAAATTAGTATTGGGAAAATCACCAAAATGACCCACTTTGACTTTGAAAATCAAATTTTGACCACCCTAATTTAGCTTTCACCAAAATGCCCATCCGGCTAAATTTTTCCGACTAAATTTAGCATCTATGAGAGAGAAAGTATCATCTTCATAAGAACTACTCACCAAAGAAGATGAACCAGAAGTTTAATGTCGTATGAATCTCAACCAAACTTAAGTTTGAATATACCAATGAATTCATGAGATCAAAACGACACAATAGATACCAGTTTTGATCATCAACATTAAAAATTATGAAATCTGCCATTGAAGGAGCTTCACGAAGAAGACGGAATCAAATGATGAATCTCAATTGTGGAAATCAGAGCCTGAACCCGGACCGACTAATACAGATGTCCATTTTTTATTGGTCAGATGTGGGCCAAGGGAATGTTCAATGATTGGAAGGTGGGTGCAAATGGTTGCCGGAACTAGTAACGTGGTTGTCTCCCATTGGAGGAATGGAGGATGGGCATTTTGGTGACGGCTAAATTGGGGTAGTCAAAATTTGATTTTCAAAGTCAAAGTGGGTCATTTTCGTGATTTTCCCATTAGTATTTGTATTTGATGGTCAGATTTAATACTTGAAAGTTAAAACCTAGTTACCTGTAACTGATCCAGGCGTGAGTGCACACCACCATCACTCAACAACCCAATGAGGTGCAGGGTGTTGTTGGCGAAAGATTCCTTGATGTAATTGAATCCTTCATCTTCATATATCTTTCCAGAAGCAAGAGCAAGATCCACAAGCTTTGCACTAGTAGAAATTAAATGATCAAACAATTATTATATGCATGGGCGAAGTATCATTAGGGCCCGACCAGGCCCGGGCCGTACCTGTTTTTCGCTCAAAAGTAAATATTTATACCCGTCCAGTGATCCAGTCCAAAAAATATATATATATATATACTTAGTCCGGCCCTATCCATTTTTTGACCCTTGACTTTCGACCCTATCTAAACTTTCAGTCAAGCTTCGCCTCTGATTATATGATACATTATACATTCCACAAATCAATAATCAAAGTATCAAAAACCAGTAAGATTTGACAATAATCAAATTAATTATCAAAGTATCAAAAACCAGTAAGATTTGACAATGAACTTGGTTAAATAATGTTGCCCCAAAAATTAACAAAATTTTGGTTAAATCAATTTCTCAATGTATTACTATAATCTACCATCGATCAGTATTAACTACCACAAATTATTAAGAAACAAAATGATTAAAATGAAAACGAGGTTATGAAAATATGAAAAATCACCCTTGAGCAAAAATTCTTCCAGCACCAAGAGCATTATGGCCGACTTCACTGTTCCCCATATCATCCTCGGTGGGAAGCCCCACGGCAGTACCATGCGCCCTCACCAATCTCCACCGATCAGGCGCACTCTGTAGACAAACACAAAATCAGTTTCTAATGAATCAATAACCGTTTCATACGATCAGTATCCACAAACGAATCACAACAAAAAAATTCACGATGAACGAATAAGAACGATCCGTAAAGGCTAAATCAGACGGAATCATTGCAAAACAACATCATTTTCAGGCAGAATTGGAAACAAATAATCGGTAATTGATTTCCAGATCGATCAATCGATAGAAAAGAGGAGACAGAGAAACAGAGAATACCGTTTTGAGAGAATCCATAGTTGGCGTTTCGGCGACATGGATGCAATTGTATTTGTCCGGAGAAGCTTCGCCCCAACCGTCTAAAACGACGACGGCGATCGTCTTTCCCTTGGGTAGCTTCGGGTGATCGGCCAGTTTCCATTCCGTTCCCATGATTGCTTACGGTTTGTATTTGTGTGTTTTCGTATGAGAAATGAGAAATGTGAAACTATGAATAAGAAGAAGAATAGCATGGAAGGCTCTAGTAATCACAAATATTGGAGTAGTACATAAAAGGTCCTTCTATTATGAAGCTAGGTTAAAAAGTAGCCTAAAACTAGGTTTAAATATCAGATTTCCGCGCGTTGTCGCAACGATAACACGTGCAAACAAAATAGTTAAACTGTTATAACTTATAACACTAAGTAAAGAAGAGGGAAATACAAAAACTATGTAATGACCCAAAAGCTCCGGTTGCATTATTAATTTATTATAACGTTATGTAAAGGAAACGGAAATACAAAAACTGAGTAACGACATTAAAATTAGAACACAAATGCGTAAAGTATTAAACGTACTACCTAAAAGTTATGTTACACGATTATACTCATTACACCACCACCTTATATGTTAAATTAGTTGCGTTTGGGAAAAAATACAAGAAAAAAACAAGAAAAAAACCACAGAGGCGACGTGGCCAAACAAAACATTTGTAGTGTTATAACTTACTTCCAATGTAAAATCAATCAACACAAAAAGATTTAATTGAATGTGATATGTACCTGCTCCTGTTGTGCATGCGACCTGTGAAGTTGGTCTGAAACATGACTAAAACTAAAGCAAAAATAGGTTAGAATTCAACTCAAAGTGGTTGCTTCATTTTTAAATATTATACTGTTTTTATATCTTAACACATTAAACTCAAGAAAAATGGACAAAAGATTGTTGTCAGGTTAAGCGACATGAACCGTATAAAAAGGTTATTTAGAACTCTTATTCAATCTTACCATTTCTACCTCTATACGAAAGTAACTAGGAAAATCAACAATACAATTTCAAAGGGGTAGTAACATCCGGGTTGTTTCTGAAGTTTTTTTTTTCCTAAGACTACCATGATGTAACATTTTCGGTTAACCTAACCCGTTATATGTTTTCGATCAATTTCTGTATTCGATATCGGTGATTGATAATCAATGAAGATCTATGTTCGATTATGATGTTTTATTCTTAATTTTTGTGTGATTGGATCTATTATAATTAATGTTCATTGAACGATTTAATGTCCAATTTATCTCTATTTCGGATTTTATTGCGAACGCGCCGTTATTTACGTTTAACCGGTTAACTCGAGCAATCTAAACGTGTATGAGGCATGTGTGTTGTCACACCCCAACTGACGACGAAATATGTTGGGACGCTATGATTGTCATGATGCACACAACACTAATTTTATGTTGCGATATTCTTAATCAGCCCATTTCATAACATTCAAATATTACATAATAATCCGAATACAAAGCATCAATGTATTACATATTTACTCATTTAGTTTAGGTCTCACTAAGTCCACATGCATCGTAAAGTGTCATCAACAAGGTCATCGACATCAAAAAGCATAACCTGCAACATGTATAACATACGAGTCAACTACACGTAGTTGGTGAGTAATCATAGGTTTATTTACGAGCATAGCTTAAAAACATGCGATTCAATGATGTCTAATTAGCACAAGTATAGCAAACACGTATTGAACTAAAGCACATGGGGGTTCGACGTAACTCAAGCCCTCGGTATTTAGACTTTCAATTACCCGACGCCAAAACCAGGCAGGCTAGGGTTGCCAAACCAACGGACCCATTATTGTAACTCCGGCTCAAATGAGTTAATGAGAACGTTTATGAACATGATCCACAAACAGAACAACAACACAACCAAATCCATAGCAATGATCCATACAAGTTCACATACAAGAGCACATATAACAAACACATAATTCACATGCGGTTTTAGAAATATATAGTTCAAGAACATGAGTTTGATACGGTATATGTTACACCCAAAACTTAAAAGTAAAATGGGTTATGATACTAACCTGGTACGAAGACACAAAAGAAAGAATGACACCAAGAGACGAGACGGATAAACCCCGAAGATGACCTTGACGACTAAAAGAGAAATTGACAAATAAATAAATAATTTCCATGACTCGAAACGATATAGCGGACAAATGCAACTCGACGATTTGTTGATGATTTATTTAAGTGATGGCGTACGTTAGAAATTAATCATGCAAAATAATCATAATTCTAGGTCAAATGATGGCAATTAATTAGTAACATAATTATTTTTACGTCATCAAAAACATACATATACATATAATTCATGAAATCACATCGGCACAAAATAAAATTCAATAACCATCCTAACCCTAATTATAATATAAACATATTATGTCACACCCTGAACTTTCGGGAACGGAGGCGTGTGACGTCATGGAGTCATAGTCATGGATATATTGAACGACCTCTATATAAAAGAAACGTCTCGATTTATACAAAATGTCTTACAAGATGCAGCGGAAAGTAGTGATAGTAAAACAATGATTGTACGGTACAAAGTCGATGTTTAAAAAGTATGACGTTTCCAAGTTGATGTAATGGTGATGAAAACTTCAAATGCGCTAAGTGTTGACTATGACACCAAACAACATGCAGGTCCTAATGATGAATGTCAATCCAAGCAAGCAGCAGTTAAATACCTGAGAATTCATGAGCTTAAAAAGTCAACATAAAGTTGGTGAGTTCACAGGTTTGATGATTCTACAATTGGTTTGTAAACAGTTTAAGTCATACAAAAAAATGTAGTAACAGATTCATGTAAGTCAAGTTATACACAGTTTAATGAGTGGCTTGTGCACATCAAGGTTTGCACAGTTTGTTTGAAAGGCTCGTGCACATCAGGGTTTGCACGGTTTGTTAAAAGGCTTGTGCACATCAAGGTTTGCACAATTTGTTAAAAGGGCTTGTGCATATCAAGGTTTGCACGGTTTAATGAATGGCTTGTGCACATCAAGGTTTGAACGGTTTAGACGTTACTCGGCTTACTGTAGTTGTTTGTTGATATGGTCTCACATGAACCTCAAATTCGACTACTAACGGATTACCCACTCATGGCATTCTATCCCTGAATACCGAATAACACATAATAACTGACATGTACCCCTCAACAATTGCCGGAGTTGGGATTGGAGCGACCAATCTGGGTAGGGTTGTCAACCCAAATAGATCTATTCACTAGTTATCGTTTCGTACAGAATTAATCGAATTCAATTAATAGTGGGATTTGGTTGTACAAACGTTTATAACGTTTCTGTACTCCTGGGATACGGTAAAAGAACATGTAACCATCACTTCGGTACAGTAACCATAATGTCAGGTAACAGTTTGTTGGTTTGATTCAAGTATGATCCACAAGATATTTAAAATAATTTATAAGAAAGGATCATTTTATACAAGTCAAAAGAATGTATAAAGTTTTGTTGTTTCATGAATTCTCCCCCGAGTATAAAACAGTTTAAGGAGAAAAGGGGCCGTGAAACTCACCTGATCGAGGCGAATTAAGGACAAGTATGCAAATCCAGAAACGAGGCATGCAAATAACGTCCTAATAATACGACAATGTATATATATATATATATATATATATATATATATATATATATATATATATAAGGCATTTGGTTATTGAGTAACAATAATGTCACCCAAATGATACCGGTCAAGTCTTGATATAATATCCCGTTTGTATTAGTTTTGAAAGTCCGTTTGATAATATTTATTGATCAAATAAATATATGAAACAAATATTTATATGTCATGACTTAAACCTTCTATAATTATTTGGCAAAATAATTATATAAATATTTCCCAAGTGAAAATGTGTGACAAGGTTTATTGAAATAGTATAAGTAAGTTAAAAAAAAATACAAGCCTTTGTATTTATACTTATACATTTATAAAGGATTTTATAAATTCATTTGACAAAATTCATAATCATGTTAAGTTAAGATGACCATCTTTAAATAAGTTGAAAGTATAAGTGTTAAAATAATTATATGTTCAATATAATTATTCGACGTTTAAAACGTCGAAAGCGTTTTACATTACCACTTAAAATTGCGAACGTTTTCAATTAGAAATCATCAATGATTATTTTCCAAGTCAAAATGTTTGGCGTCGAAACGTTAAACATTTTATAACAAGTTGACTTGAGATTATTTTATAGAATCCAAGTCTTTTTAAAGTCCAAAAATATAATTATTCCATGTCTTTTGGAATATTTGATTTATTAATTTTTAAACAAGTCTTTGTTTAATTAATTCCATGGTTTTAGTTGGTCATCTAACTTGTTAAGTGATTATGTTTTATATTTTCATGACTTATCAAGATTTCTACTAACACATAAGTGTTAGGATTAAGTCATGGGTTTGTGTAACATCCCAAAAATTTATATAATTAAATTCCCGCTAACGTCACGTAAAAATAATTTCGTAGCTATGATGACCCCTAATTTTATTTGTAATATTGGACATAGTAAATTATAAGGTGCATTAGTGAAAATAAGAGTTTTATTACAAATAAAAAGGAAAGAACCAAACTATGGGGGCCAGAACTGTAAATATGCAAAAGTTGGATTAGTAAAAGAAGGGAGAAGAGGAAGGAGGTCGTATATACGACCTGTGGATTGAACTTCATCTTCCTCCTCCTCCTTCTTTGTAAAATCTGCTAATCAAGGGGGTTAAGGCTGCGATTTTGGCTAGAAATTGGAAATTAGAAGTGCTTATTCTTCCCCTAAGTCCATCCTTCCATCAAGTAAGTAAAACCCCTATATGTTGCATGTATAGGTCAAGAAAATTTGGACCTCAAATCTGCAAATTCTTGATGTATTGTGAATCTTATGGTGTTAGGAACCTTAATTGTTGCATAACTTGCTAGTTTGATAATCAATTGGTGAAGTAGTCACCAAATTCCTACACTTGAACCATTATGTAGATGACTACTTAAAAAAGTTATGGAATTGGTTCTAATAATGAAATTCTAACTTGAATAAGGTGCTATATGATGAATTAATGTTGGTTGGAAGGGATTTCCACCTAATTGATGTTAAATGGTAGGTTGGAATGTGTAAAAAATGAATTGAATGAACCTACAATTTTAAGCACGCCAAGTGCTCGATGAAATGTCTAACCTAGATGAAATGTTGGAATTCATGACGAAATGTAGAAATGTTACACTACTAATAATCATGAAGTAGGAACGTGCATAAAATGTGCAATCCATGCTTATATGATGTGTTATATGGAATGATGTAAAAACATAAAAATGATAAAAATCTAGTTGAGGGGCTGTTTTGAAAGTGTTGTATAAGATCACTCGTATGCCCGTTGGGGATGTACGATATACGGTTGAAAAGCTTGTTTTGAATACTATGTTTCGTGTTTGAACACTAGAAGCTGAATCTGATGTATAATGGGTCAAAATGACCCGTTAATATGGTCACTCAATTTTCCAGCATGCTGTTTGGTTAAAATTATGGTTGCTGTCCTGTTTTTAGAAAAATCGTATAAAATCAACCGTAACTCGGAAAAATGTGTATTTTATATGCTTGGAAAGCTCTATGAGTCTACTACGTTTTATGTTTGAACATATTGGGTCGATTCAGCTGTTAAAAGGGTCAAATGGTGGCTTGAACAAGGACTGGACAGCAAGTACCACCCTAAGATATTTAATGAATTGATGTCGTGAGATGTGAGTCGTTAGATTTATATAACTAAATGATTCATGTACTAGAATGTGGAAAATGTGATATGTATATATATATATATATATATATATATTGATGATTATGTTGTCTCACGAACCAAACAGGGAATTGAGTCCACTTTAGGCAAGCAAGCGAAAGCAACTCAAACGAAAACCGGTACTTATGGATAAAGCTCACGAGGTAACATCTATGCTATGTTACATATTTGGTTAATGACTCATATTTGCATTAATGATATAGAATGCATGATCTTATGAAAGGTGATAAACTTTCCCTACGAGGCAAGTTGTCGAATTACGTATAATTACAAAGTTAAATAATTAGAGTTAAGCTCTAAGAAGGTAATGAGTCAAAGAACAATGCATAAATAAATGGTTCATAGGAACCATGGCTATAAGAATGTATGTCATTAGCAATAAATGAATTGTAGGATTCATGCTAATGGGTTAAACGGGTCGAACGAATCGGAAGGATTCATCGTAATGGGTCAAAGAATAAAACTTACTAATTGATTCATAGAGACCATAATAATGGCTAAATGAGTAATTGATTGATAATGGTTTGTAGGAACCAAATGCATGTGTAACATTGTTTATGTTACATGAAGTAGTTAAGTAAATGTGTATTTACAATTTAAAAGAATATACTATGAATTGTGTAAATGGGTGACGAATGGTTCTAGGAACCGTGAAGCCCAAGGCCTAGAGGTTCTCCAATGACAAACTTGACCATAGAAAATATTTGGATGAATCAATTAACGAAAGAAAGTTACAATGGCGGAAATGGGCTTATAGAGTCTATGCCAAGTAACTAGAGAAAAGGAATCATAAATGGTTATAGAACCATAGATTCCAAGACTTATATGTGGTCAAGTTAGGCATTTGGGGTAAACCAAAGGCAAGGACCCGTCTTAACGGGTCAAAGAATGGTACAATGATCATTTGGACATCAACTAAAATGGTTTAGTGAACCAATGCTAAGTAGAGTGAAGTTATATGAACTATGTCAAAACTTAGTGTATCGGTAATGCGCAATGCTAAACTCATAATGGATGTGTAGAACAAATTGTTAGTTGCACACCAATATTACATGGCCATATTGCTTGTATTATGTTCATAGATGTAAATTTCATGTGTTGGGCAAATTCTGAATGATAACCTTTAATGGTTGTCACAAGAAATCCCTTAACGGGTCAAACGGGTGAAATAACCCAAATTGGTTGAATGAATTAGATAGTGACACCCTAAAAGTTAATTGATGCTTAAATAGGTTGTCACATGAGTTTTAGGATCATAATCCTTTATAAAATGATGTTATTTCCAATAGTACCAAGCACACGAAGTGCATACAATCCTTGCAGGTCAAAAGCATGTATTTGACACATGGATTAGAATGATCTATGATGTATGCCAATGGGTTATGGTAAGATCAACTTGCACGTTGGGGCAAAGCATTAGCCATAAGGTAATGGGTGTCCTAACGGGTCAAACGGGTCGATTGAACCCGTTAGAGCAAAACATGAATTTGATTTAGTTGAGGTATGTTAATATGCATGTAAACATGTTTTAAAAGTGTTTTGTGAGTGTTAAAACACTTGAAAAATAATGGAAAACCATTTGGTGAAATCTGGTAGAAAACAGGGGAAAGGAAGCCAAAATTTGGCTAAGTATGGAACTGGCAAAAAATAGCCAACTTTCCGTCAAAAATGGTCCAGCGCGTACCGCCCAGAAATGATTAATTCTGGGCGTACCGCCCCAGAATGAAAAACCAATTTTCATTGTTTTTCTTCATTATTTGATATTGTAATAAATAGTTATGCAATAGAAGCTCACTATCGAAAGTGAGTATGTTGCAGGTAAGGCCAAAGTGTAGGGAGGATGCTCATCAAGACTATGAAGAGCCGATCACATCAAGGATGAAAGACCCGTCATGTATTTTGGTGGAAAGAACTTATATATTAAGTCGATGACCACTTTAGAATGTCAAACTCAATATTGGTATATTTCGTAAATGTGAAACCGCAATGATGGTGTTTTATGATTGTTAAATCATAGGCTTTGTACAAAAATTTTCTGGGACCAGTTTTTATAACATTAAACGTTAAAGTTTGACACTAAATTGTATACGGGTGTTACAGTTTGTTCATGACAAGTTAATTAGATCATTTGTTTAAGTCATGAGTTAGTTATAAATATAACAAGTAAGTAAATAAATCTACTAGCAAAAGCTAGGACCTTTATGTTCAAAAATATTGAACAAATTTACTAATACTTGAAGTATTAGGACAAATCTACTAACACATTAGTGTTAGGACCAAGGTAATTAAATAACAAGTAAATAAATTGCAAGAAATTAAATGACAAGTAATTAAATGCAAGAAAATATAAATGATCTAGGTTTTGATACACAATACTCCCAAATTTGGTTTCTTTAGTGTACAACCCCACATCTTGGTAACATTAAGCTTTAAGGCACCAAAGAATGTGTTAGATCAAGTCACTTGTATTATTTAACCCAAGTGTTGGTTTTTAGAGGATTAGAGCAAGAAATATTTTTAAGTTATATCAAGACTTGAGTGGGTTTTGGGTGATGATCTAAGTATAGAAAAGTAGGGAAAAGGGGGTTAGTTTACTTACAAAGTAAAGGTGGAATGGTGGTGGTTCACGGTGGTGGTGTGGCGACGATGGGGGGTGGCTAGTGGTGGCCGGCGGTGGCCAAAAGGGGAGGGGCGGTGGTTGGCGGTTTGGCCGAACCCAAGGGAGAAAGGGAGAGGTTGAGAAAGTGAGTGTGAGGGAGGTAGAAGTGTGGGGAGGTGCAAGAGAATGAGGCACCCAAGCACTCCTATTTATACCCATCTTTGTGTGTAATAACCCTTGGGTAATTACACTTTACAACTCATAATTAGTTTTCTTTTTCATTAAAAATAATCACCTAAATTAATAAGTAGGTGATTTTATAAAAGTCTTGAAGATTTTTATAAAAGTTGGAGGTGAATGGAGGTTCAATAATTTTATAAAAGTCCATGGGTTGATGCAAAAATACTAGATTAGTGTTCATAAAAAGTTTGGTAAATAAACACTAATTTTTAGTTTTATAAAAATTACATAGGTGGATCTTTTTATATAAAATTAGATTGGGCTAAATCTATAAAATTGGGCTTAGCTTTGTTTGGGCCGAATTTATTAAAAAAAGAATAAACATTTGGGCCGGTAGGGCCTTGGGCCGAAATCTGGGCCGGAAGCGGGCCGGGTCGGACCGGTGATCGGGCCGGTGATCGGACCATGAACCGGTTCGCAGTTTGGTTACTGGGCCGGTTAATGGGTCGGGCCTCGGGTCGGGTTACGGGTTGGCAGGTTGAGTCAAAATGCTCGTTGGGTGACACCGAGTCATTGGTGAAATTTTCGGGTCGAACAGATAAGTTTCGAGACTGTCGGGCCTGACTGGGCCCAACGGGGTTACGGGTTCGAGGTTCGGTTGGCGTTCGGATTTTTCTGAGTGAAACGGGTTGAGGGGTTCAAGTCTTGACAAAACTTTTAGTTTTATAAAAGTTTACTTAAATTTTCGACGTGTCGAACAGTCAGTTCGGACACCGGGTGGAAATATATAAAAGTTATATTTTATATATTTTTCTTGTTGTTATAATTCCACTAAGTCACTAGTGGATTTTTTTTGATTTTTAAATTGAACAAAAATCGTTGATACAAACTCGGGAATTATTTAGACGATTATATATATATCCTAGTTAACAGACCGTGATCAGATAATTAACAGATAAAGCACGTATTAACGGTAACGGTAAAAGTCAAAGTAACGGGTTTGACCTGGAAATTTTTACGGGTTGTCACATATTATTTATGCAAAAACATATTATTTATGCAAATCTAACATGAACCGCCCTAAAAATATATTTATTTATATAGAAATTATTTATTTTCAATATAAATCCTAATTTGACTATTTCGAAACATGTAAAAAAATACTATTTTCATGACACTGATAGAGTTTATTAAAAACCATGTAAATACAAAGTACAAACCAAATTGCCAACTTTAAGTTGAAAGACAGAACAAAAATTAACATACAAGATGAACACTCAGAATTACTTAACACAAATCCAACTTGAAGTTTTATTGAGTACCATAACTTTCCATCTTCAGGATCTATTTATAAGACATGATAGAACCAAAACTCAAGCAATACAGTTTATGAAACAAGACTTGATATAACCCTTCAGTTCTTCTCCAACAAATTTTAGAGTATCATCATATTTATATAGCACTTCCATTACGCGTGCGAGATTGATGACACGCGTTTTAAGAGTCATAGAAATTTCTTCACACATAAGCAATTCTCGGTTCATATCTTTCCATGCATCTTCTACTCTTTGGTTGAACACAGAATAGACGTGCTCCTCTTTCACACCATGTTCTTTCATGTAGCATTCAACACTCGACACAACATGCTTTCTTTGTTGCTCCTCCTAAAGTTTTTTTTTTCATAAATTTTACCATTATAATATTATATATAGGGAAAATTCTGAAAACATCCATTTTAAAAAAAAATTTCAAGGTTTTGTCCATTTAAAAAGTCTTTCCTTTATTTTGTCCATGTTTTACGGTCTTTCCCTACCGTAGATTTTATGGTCGTCCTACCATTTAACATCCTCTTATATCTTGGCATGTGTCACTTTTGACCATAAAAATATAGTCTAATCGACCATAACTAATGATTGTTCGACCATAAAAGTATATACTTTTATGGTAGATTCGACCATACTTTTATGGTAGATTCGACCATACTTTTATGGTAGATTCGACCATACTTTTATGGTAGATTCAATCATTAGTTATGGCTAAAGTGCCACGTGTCAAGATCTAAGAGGATGTTGAATGGTAGGACGATCATAAAATCTACGGTAGAGAAAGACCGTAAAACATAGACAAAATGAGGGAGAGACTTTTCAAATGGACAAAACCTTGATTTTTTTTTCTTCTGAAAATGGACATTTTCAGAATTTTCCCTTATATATATCAAGGTTACAATAAATCATAAAGATCAAAGTTGTATGTACCTTATGGCCGACGATATCATCCATAATCCTATTAATCGCAGATGCGGCGTTTACAAGAGGGGGATTGCTAAGAGCCCATTTAAATGACTCTTCTGTGACTGCATCACCCATACTAACAAAACATGATGTTGTAAGCATTTCATAACCACAAGTTATGAATGTAACCGATTCATGCTCCTCCATTGTTGGTATATACCCCTCGTTACTCCATTTTGCTTCAATCATATAACATCTACTTGAATTTTGTATCTAGAGAAGAGAAATGACATGTGCACTTCAGTTCTATCTATATCAGTATAAATATATCATTACACAATACACAAGATGCAACTTTATTATACAAGTTGTATGCTTTTGGTATAAGTGTATTACACAAGATATAACTCATCAAAGAACCAAATGAGTTGTACGATGTGGTTCTCTATTAGAACGCATCTTGCATGGGATCATGCCACTTGGCAACATCCTGGTTAGTGCTTATGTGGCGGCACTAACCTTTTATTTTTATTTTATTATTTTTTATCCAAACGCAAGTAATTTAATACATGATTTGGTTGTATAATTGATATAGCCATTTGAGTTTATTAGCAAAAAGTACTTTATGTTTTGTTGGTGCTACGTGTAATAGAAATACATAGATTTTATTAGGTAGAGATGTTTAACATAGTATTTTTATACATGTTTTGGTCGTTACATGTTTTTTTTTGTAGCGTTATAAGAAATGCAACGGTTTTTGGTGCTTGCGTTATCCCCACGGCACCGCGCGGGTTGCAAAATCTAGTTACAAATATAAAGGAACTATAACTAACCGCCTCTTTGGCATAGTTAACTTGATATGCTTTTCCTTCTGCTGCCATGATTTCCTCGATTTCGCCATAACAATCTAAGATTATTTTATATGTTAGCTTCATGTAATCTGGAAGTGCATCAATGCAGGTAACTGACCATCTACAGTTAAGTTAATAAATAAGTAAACGTTAATAATTAGGATCAGCGAACTGGTTTTTATATATAAACAGACTTGTACATATTGCTCAAAGAGTGCATACCTTTCAATTGCTTCACTGAAAATCTTTAGTTCGTCATAAGTACCGTAAGAATCATAAGTGTCATCTAAAATTGTCGCCATTTTGATCATTTTTGTTAAGAAAATTCTAGAACGAGAGTATTTTGGCTCAAAGTAGACGCCTACTATCCAGAAGTATAACTCAACCAATCTATCTCTTATATAATGTAGATTCTTTGGAGGATCAAAACCTTTCCACCACCTATAGTAAATGGGAACACAAACACACAAAAAAATAAACACTATTTCAAATCTGAAACAATATCTAAAATGAATGAATGAGGAAATCATATCTAAAATGAATAAACATACTTAGAGAGTTGGCTAAGCTCCTTTTTGGTGCAAGGATTGAAGTCGATTGAAATCCATCTTTGCGAGTTGTAGTAAGGATTCATCGTGTGAATCTTGTTGTTCATAGAAAGGTATGTATCGTAGCACATCTAGTCTAGGCAACCTTTTCCATACAGGCCTCTCTAGTGCTTCCTCTATGTGTTTCGAAAGATAAAGACTACAATTCCATCGAAGGGGATCCTTTATTATTTTCTGAAGTTGGTCCCTTGTAAAAACAAGTGCATCATCTAGTATAACTTCGCCTCTCACCTGCATATAAGTTGCCTCGTATAACTCAAGCACGCCTTGAACATCACTAGTTAAGGATGTCTTAAAAGACCCCTCATTGTCCTTGCATTTATTGAAAATATCTGATATTGTTTACAAAAACAGTCTGTTAACCTCGTTTCAGTTGTGAATTTGTGATCAATCAATTGAACTAGTATATATGCACTAACCGCATGAAACATAAAACCCTTGTTGTCGGAGGAGTCGAAACCAAATGGCATCACTACCGCCATTCCAGTCATCACCATATGTTGTATAAATATGATGCAAGGCATGCTCAATCTCTTGTTCAAATAAGTAGGCAATGCCAAGGCGTTTAATGTCATTAACTAGTTTTAACAAGTTAGTATGTTTGGTCACATCATCCAAGGCTAGTAGCAGTTTTTCTTTCCATTCTTCCTTTAAACCTTCGACTATTAACTCTGTAGTAGCTTGCTCTTCTTGCTAAATTTAGTAGTCGTTGAATCAAAAGAGAAATCCAATATACAAGTTACATAGCTCACATGATTTTTTTTAATCCAATCTATTATAGTTAATATCAAAAAAGTATTACACATCCATAAATTATTACCTTAACCCATTTATTAAATGTTGTTTACTAGATTATAATCCACGCATAAGTGAAATTGGTGACAAACATAAGTTACAAATCGTCTAAGAATCCCTGAGAATTGCAAGGCTTTAATTAGTTTTACTCTATGGCAACGATAAGTTCATTTCATTAATTTTAATTTTCTCCCTTTTTAATTTGAATTTTAGTTTAAGGGTGTTATTAGTTTGATCTTAACTTTGACCTACATGCAATGCTCTGTAACTGTAACTGATTTCAAAGAGATAAAAGTTCATTTTATTGAATTTTGATAAGGTTCATTTCATCTAATTTTGACTTAATTGGTTCATTTCATCTAATTTTGACTTTTGCTTTTTAATTTTAACCTATAGCAACAAAACTATAACCGCAAGGCTATGCCGACGACATGTTGTCGCAAGAGGCTATAGCGGGGGTATGTCATCGATATAGACCTCCCTTTTTTGTCATTATAAGGTCACTTCCTTATAATGAGTCATGATTACGCTATTAAAAACAATAATTTATCATATCGGTTCTAGAGAGGTTCCAACTTCAAGTCTTGTAACGTAGAACTGATGAAAAATAAAGCTATTAGAAAAACCTAAAGTAAAAATAAAATATTAAAATTTTACTTAAATAATAAAAGGAAAAAGGTAAGAGAAAATTAACTACATCATCATGAGCTTATTAGTGATAGATTTAAGTTTTTACCGCAAATACATCATATTGTTTTTAAATTACGTCACTTTTGTTTTGAATCTAGATCTCCATCAAACACCATTGTCAGATACAATAGAAAACAATAAAACCATATCAGTATTCGTTGGTTGTTTCCGAATCATATATATAGTAATGTCACCAAGTAAGAAAATCTTCCTCAAGCATTTCTAAAAGCTAAAAAATATCATCATTTGAACTCAACTCTATACATTTTTGTCTATTATATAATTAAATACAAAAACAAAAGAAATAACGAAATAACCTATCCATTTAGAAACTTACGTTTTAATATGGTTACCGTATATTAACTCGAAATAAGACTTAGTTAAATAATTACCACGTTCAATTTACTTTTATTCATCTATATGTATATGTGAAAAGGGTGGCTTTTGTACTTAATAATAAAGAAAGACGAGTGAATAAAAAACCTATACCTGATCATCATAGACGAGAAACTGATCTCCCCACAGACTCGGATGAAAGTTTGCTAGTGGCCTAATCGCCTCCTTCTCCTTAACTTCCATGTTTTAGTGTACTTATTTAACTTCATGCTTGAAAGCTTGCTTAAATAGAGAGGGGGGAGGCTGGCTATCAAAGACCTACCCTCAATTATTTAGCAAACAATTGCTGTTTAAAAAAAATTATTTAGTAAACAATTAATATATCTAGTTAATTATTATCAAACGTGATTCTCATTAAACAAGATTGATACACCCTCTATTTATATATAGACAAAATACACATAGCCCCCTCTATAATGACTATATACATAAATATACTAATACGCCCCCGCAGTATGAGCGGCAGGAACACGAACGCTCAGACTGTCCCGAAAACTCTCGAACAACGGACGAGGAAGCCCCTTCGTGAAGATATCGGCATACTGATAGGCCGAAGGGACATGTAGGACTCGTATATGACCAATCTTCACCTTCTCGCGGACAAAGTGAATATCAATTTCAACGTGCTTCGTCCGTTGATGCTGAACCGGATTACCAGACAAATAAACGGCAGACACATTGTCACAATATACTACGGAAGCCGTCCGCAAAGGTAAGTGTAACTCGAGAAGCAGATTTCGTAACTGAGCTCAGCAACAGCATTAGCCACCCCACGGTATTCGGCTTTAGCACTGGACCGAGAAACCGTACTCTGACGCTTGGACGACCAGGATAAAAGATTAGGACCCAGAAAAACACAATATCCCGAAGTAGATCGCCGAGAATCTTGACAACCACCCCAATCGGCATCAGAATAAGCCGTGAGGGAGGCAGTCGAGGTGGCAGACAGTCGAATACCGTGACCCAAGGTGCCCTGTAGATATCTCAAAATACGTTTCATGTACTGAAAATGAGGCTCTCTAGGAGCATGCATAAATAGACACACATGTTGAACCGCATAAGTAATGTCCGGTCGAGTGAAAGTAAGATACAGTAATGCCCCCGCGAGACTACGATAGAGAGTACCATCCTTTAAGAGTGGACCATCCGTAGCGCTCAACTTTGAGCCGGTATCAACGGGAGTGGAGGATGGTTTGCAAGACGCCATAGAAGCCCGCTGTAAAATATCTCTAGCATATTGAGATTGTTGCATAAACAAACCTGTCTGGTCACGTGTGACCGTAATGCCCAAAAAATGATGTAGGGGACCTAAGTCAGTCATGGCAAACTCCTGTGACAGTCGAGTAATGATAGTGCGAAGAAAACTCGGGTCTGAAGCGGTTAACACAATATCATCCACATAAACCAATAAGTAAGCTGTGTGCATGCCGTGGCGATACACAAAGAGAGACGAGTCACAAACGCTACTCTTAAAGCCCTGTCTGATAAGAAAAGTGGAGAACCGTGTGTACCATGCCCTGGGGGCCTGCTTGAGACCATACAACGACCGTTTTAGGCGACATACATGATCTGGAAAAGAAGTGTCGAGGAACCCGGGCGGCTGCTGCATAAAAACTGTCTCAGATAAGTCCCCGTGTAAGAAAGCATTCTTAACATCGAGCTGGTGAATCGGCCAGCTACGAGAAACTACCAATGATAATACTGTCCGAATGGTAGCCGGTTTAACAACCGGACTAAATGTCTCTGTACAATCAATGCCTACTGTTTGGGATTTTCCATTAACAACTAGACGAGCTTTGTATCGCTCAAGTGAACCATCGGACTTGAATTTATGACGGAACAACCATATGCAACGTATTACCGGTTGTCCGTGCGGTCGAGGCACCAGTTCCCAAGTATCATTTTCTAACAATGCCCGATATTCAGTTTTCATGGCCTCGTACCAGTTCGGATCGTGTAATGCTTTGGTGTAAGATGTAGGAACAGGAGATAAAGGTGGGGTGGTGTGAGTGTGTAAGTTCAGACGAGAAACCGGTTTCGTAATACCGGCTTTGGAGCGAGTGGTCATGGGATGGAAGTTTGGGTTGGTAGGGACGGGTGACGGGTTCGGTGAAACAGTGGGAGCCGGCGACGGGTGAGTGGAGGGTGACGAGGAA